>JAMXBC010000007.1:95242206-96442206 GCA_024138005.1 Lumnitzera racemosa | reverse complement strand
TTCTTCTTGGTTTTGGTTTGTGTGTTTGTGTGTGTTTTTGCTTTGTTTCTTTTTTTTTTTTTCTGGTTTTGAACTTCCAAACGTGTGCAGCAATTAGAAAAAAGAAATATAAATAAGAAAGAGAAGAAATATATTAGGTTAACTTGTGCATTTAATAAGATGGGACAAGGTAATCATGATCTTATTTTTTTTCCATCTTTATTGAATCAACACTTAGAGAGGCAATTATTCATGTGGGCTGTTGTTGTACCATGCTGGAATTCACGTTAAACAAGAGGAAAATTGGGAAGAAAGAAAAAGAAAGAAAAAGGGGAGAAAAATAAAAATAAAAATAATTATATGTAATTTTTCTAAACATAAAAATAATAATTATAAATTAATTTTGGGATTTTATGAAAATTTATCAATTTAATTGATACCCGCTACAATTTTAATTTTTTATGAGTTATTTTAACATTTCGTTAAAAATTTTACGTAATTACGCTATTTAATCGATAATTGTAATCAACTACAATTATATCACTATTAAGTGATATTTATTCATTTTATAAGTTTAAAATTATAGTTTTAGTGTTTCAATTAAGTTTGGGTTTGATTTCGAATATTTGCACACACATCGGATTTAGCATTTTTGTACTCAATTTAGGTTTTGATTAAAATTTTAGGGTTTTTATTACTCATAATATATTTAAATTTACAACTTAATAAAATTTTTATTTTACTTGACTTTATCGACTCTTAAAGTTATTTGTGATATTTAGACTTAATCCACACTCAAATGGTTAAATTCGCTAAGCTTACAATGAATGTTCTCGATATTGTTAATAACATAATCATATATTAATTATTTTATTATATTTGTATTTGCAAAATGACTTAGTTTTTCTAATGTAAGTTATGAAAACATATTCACAAGACTACTAATCAACAACTATGATGAAATATGGACTATGCAATTTCTTTCTTAACCTAAGGAATATTTATGTTCTATGAAAATAACTAGCTTAAATGAAAACACTTTATATAATCATTAAATTCCAAAAGTTTTTAAAAATTGATTATTGAAATTAAAAATTTTATAATCTAATGAAAAAAAATGAAAACAAAATTTTAAAGAGCCTTAATTTAATTTTTTAAGCACATGTATCACTAGTGCACCTTCCGCTAGTTATATATAAAAACACTTATAATATGTTGGAAATTTTCCTATGTTTCTTTTGTTACAGTTTTGGAAAACTTCCATTGTAACCGTCAGCTCCAATCTCTATCTTCTTTCCATCTTAAGTCTGACAATAATTTCTCACACTTGGAATTAACCATCACCTCTAATCTATATTTTTTATTTACAAAAGATAGTAGAAGTGTAAGAATTCCAATGGCCAAGAAAGTCTATTATGAAAAATCTTTATATACTTTATAAGAAGATGATATATTCATGTAGCTAATAATATTAGTCAAGTCAATGGGAAGTTATAGATACAATGTATATTTACTCACATTAAAAAAACAAAAAATTATGTTGTTATCAATCCAATACAAAGTGTTGAAAACTCTTCACGCAATGGAAGTATAATGACTAAATAATTTAAATAGATATATAACTCATGGTGACTCATTTACTCGTAAATTTTACAATAAAAAAACATATAGTGATTAGATAACATATTATATTTTTTTAATGCATTCATTTCTTTTGGATAAATATCTCTATTAAAAAAAAAAAGATTTGATTTGAGACAATAACTATGAAGAAGGAGATAAAAAGATAAGAAATAAAAAGACCGAAGACAAAATGTGTGGTATGAGGAGAGGGAGAAAGAGAATGATTTTATAATCTTAACATATATTTTAATAGTTTTTTTTAAACATATTTTAGGGATAATTGGTGAAAATATGAAAATGAAACCAAAAATATGTTAGGGCATAAAGTGCATATTCTTTGTATTTGTGAGATAATGAATGCTATATTAGTTTTAGATCGTGATTTTGACTGAGCCATTTCTTTATTAATCGAGTTGATCCTCTCCAATCATTTTTGAAAAGGGATTTAAGAATTATAGTATCAAATATAGTTTAATAGTTTGTTAAAATTTTGGTTAGTAGATATGGATACTACTAGAAGAACTTAATAGTACAATATGAGGAAAATAGGACAGTGCAATTTTCATGAATTATGCTTGGCTTATATAACATTAATAATAGATTTTTGCAACTAAAAAAAATCAAAATGTTAATTTATGTATATTTTAAATTACAATTAAGTTGAGTGTTTTGATTTAAGAATTTGGTATAGAGTTATGTAGACACCCCATTTTTTGCTCTCATTTTTATTTTTTCAAAATTTTTAGAATAGGATAAAGGGTCATAAATTAGGAAAAATACAAAAAAATAAAAAATTAAGAAAACCCAAAAAAATAAGAAATTTAGATTAATATAAAATTTAGTAAAAGCTAAAAAGATAATAAATTTAGAAAAATCACAAAAATATAAAATTTAGAAAAATACAAAAAATAGGAAATTAGACGATTGAGGAAATTTAGAAAATAATAAATCTTTTTGATAGTTTAGTAAAATATAATTTTTAATTTAGATAAAATAAAGAGAGGATAGTTGAGCCTGAGCTTATATTTGAATCTAGCTTAGATTGACCTTATAGTGCTACGTAGTATGCCATATCAGTGCCATATTACATCAACTGCCACATCACTGTAAGGATACGTAGCACGCTTTGAATGAACAACACAGCTGACATGGCGCTACGTTAGCCCCTTTGCTCTCCCTTTCCTTTCTCTTTCTCCCCCTTTCCCTCTTTTTTCCTAAGCTTTCTCGCGTAAACTAAGCTAGTTAGCCTACTTCTACATCAATTTCGACCTCCTTCAAGCCGCAACTTCGCCAAATTAATAGTAAAATTGCAAACTAGGCTTAGCTTAGTTTTAATCTTGCACAAAATCCTATCTACATTCATGATCATATGCATTTAAAATCGGATAGAAAGAGTTGAAAAAATTTTCAAGTCAAAGTTCTTCAATGTCATTCAATTGGGTTTTCAAGTCTTTCCTAATTTAACCAATGATGGATCAGTATAAAAAGAGCTTTTGCATTTGTACACAAGCATCAAACATCATCTCTCTCTCTCTCCACTGCAATGCCATTCTCTCTCTAAACTGTGGCTTAAGCTTGAACGGGTTTGAGCCATTTCACTAACGAAGAGAGCTCACCTGGGTTGCGAGCTATTGACCTAGGTCAATTATAGCCTCTGCCTAGCCTCTATGGCCTGCAACAAGTCACCAAGACCTAAACCCTAGCTATTATGCCTTAAAGTCACAAAGTCGCAACAGTCTCGCCGTGTAAACCATTCTATGATAGTAACTGACCTCACAGTACCTACCATAAACATAATCTACACAAAGCGTCGACAACTCCTCGCTTTGAAATAAACAGTCCAATAAGGTAAAGTTCATAAATTTTAAATAAACCTATATAATTATATGTATAGTCCACAGAATTTCTCAAGAAATTTCTACATATACACAACAGTACACTAATTTACATAATAATTATCAGTCTTTTATCCTCAAACTACGAAGGAAATTCTCGCTATACATAATCACTAAGTAAATTGCTCCTCACACCCCTGACTTCAAAAGGACTAACCTCTAGATAACTATAAGGCGGCATAATACTTGAAGTGTTCAAAAATCAAAACCTGCAAAAAGATCTATAGGGGTATGAACAACTACAGCTCAGTAAGTTAAATTGGAGACTCATGAATGCATATAAACACAAACAAAATTATCAAGCAATTATTTTCATGCAATGCAACAAGCAAGTGTCATCGCACAACGTAATCCGATCCGTTGTAAAATCAGAGAAATTTCACCCACTCCAATTCGGGTTAAGGAATTTCCATGTTATGCAGCAGCTCACAACCAAACCCAGGCTTGTGCAATGGAGACCTCACTCCTCCCACGACTACCTTCAAACTATTGAGTTCACCCTTACTGCGACCTCCTCTCCTGTCACTTAGTTTGACTAAGGATGAAAAAGGGACCATTTTGCAATCCTGAGCTTTCCCTTTCGAAGGGATCGTTATTTGGTTGGAGAATCCTATGATCCCCTAACGGGTTGCAATGCATGACATTTTTTGTTATTAGAGTCGAATAAGATTAAATTTCATTTAGGGTGTTCAAACAATTTCATACCAATTCAATCAATCACAGAATTACTCACATTACAAATTCAACACGCATTCAGATACATCAAACACATGCGTAGACTACTTACAATCACAACCATATACAATCCTAAATCTCCGAATACCATAAAATAGCACTCTAATACAATAAGTAATAACCCAACTTACTTAAAGTTTCTCAGTCGCCCGATCACTCGATTATAAGTCGATTCGTCTTTAATGATTTACATTCTAAGTTATGATTTAGCTTTTATTTACTAATGATTCATTATACCCTATTTCAAGGTTCGGTTCCTAAATCAGATTCTAGTTTTAATTCTGAAATCTTAAATATACCCGAATCCTAATGTGAAATTAATCACGTTAAGCTCGAGTATTCTAATATCCTATTGGGTTTAAATTTAGGATTCTAAACTACTCGGTACACGTTAATCCTAATTAGGGTATCAGATTTATTCCTGATGTGAGAAAATCTTACATTTTTTTATACAATTACTTAAAATCAAATTTTATTTCAGATTTATTATATTCTGATTTCTATTATTATATTATCTAATTAAACCTAATTTTTTTGTAATATTCTTAATTTTCTATAATTAGCACATAATGCCTTCATTACTTATACTTAACACTCCAAAGGCTATGATTAGGTTTCCACATTAGAGATTATCATCCCTAAACATCTAATTACTTTCTAAATTAGTAATTAGTATCTTAATCACTTGATTAACCTAAAATTACCCAATTTTCCATCATTTTAAGACTAAAAATTAACTTAAAATTTTCGAAAATTAATTTTAAAAAAATGGCTTCATAGCACTATTCTATATCGCTTAAGCATTCTACAGAAAAATTTTGAGCTCCAAACTACACTTCTAAGCCTATTTATTTCTAATTCTAATCATACTCGATTTTGCTTAATTTGTTGAGAACCTTATATTTTCAGACGTGATTAAACTAAATCATTATTTTTCCCTAAATATACACACAATAAAATCTTAGAATAACAAGTTTCATAATTTTCTGGGCAAAATAACTAATTTTAAGAAATTATACAAAATCGAAACAAATTAGAGACTCACTTGATCTGATAGCTTTTGGCCTTCCAACACCGATCTAGGTGTGTCGGCAGGTCCAGGCGATGGGTCTGGCATAGGGTGATGGTGGTGGCTCGATCCCAGATGGTGGTGATGTGTGGGTTTGGTTCACTAGCCTTAACTACACAGCTTTTCTTTTCTTTTTCTTTTTTCTAGTTTTTCTCTTGAATTTTTTGGTCTTTCTATTTTTCTCTAATCCCTAACTATCCAAAGGAGTTCTCTAAAATTTTTTTCTATTTATAGACGTTTTTGGTAATTAATATGCATTAATTAGGTATGACATTGCCCCATTTCCTTGATTTTTGGCTTTTGTATTGCTTAATTCTAATTGGATAATTTTTCTTCTTTTATTCCTGACTTGGCACGACCTGATTTGCATCATTCCATACCCTTCTGATTTTTTTTTCTAATTTTTCTTAATTAATTTAATAATTTTCTTTAATTATTTACTAAGTTTTTGGCCAATTTAAGAAATTTAGCGTATTTTTACCTACACGTAAATACATGTAGGGTACATATGAACATTCTTAACTATTATTTAGTTCTTTCTATGATTTTTAATATACATATAATCTATTTTTAGTAATTTAGTAGTTATTAGATTACACTTTTCACCTTTTCGATGATTAACAATTATTATACTTAAAATTTGAAAATTTTTTAGTCTCCCATTTTATTACCTATTTTCTTAAATTCAAGTTTATGGGGTCATTTTTACTAATATTTCTCTCCATAGTTTATAATTCGAGTTTAATCGGATCTTTTAACTAATCGCCCTAAATCTTAAGCTCTAAGTTCAATCCTACGGTCACTTGACTTAACTTTAGGACTTACACTAACCACCACCACTACTAACTTCAAAGTTACCACATATGGCAACCCTACGGTTGAGCTCGCTTTAGTCCATAACCCTAAACTCAATTTCCTATTCATACCTTAACAACCCCCAGTACGCGCGGCCTAACTCCACCCCCACCCTCTACTACGACAACCATCCATTCCTCTTCCTCCAACCTAGGCATTGAACCTACACCCCCACCCCACCCTACATCCAAAATATACAAAAACCCATTTTCTTATTCACTTTTATGGCTCAGTTGAGTGGAATAAGCCCATAGCAACCACTGCTTCAACTTTGCTTTAGTGACCCGACCTATAACTTACTACTCCAACCCAACCTACTCTAAGTCCCAAACCAATGTACCTTAAGTTCAACCCGTGTGCTGCATCCAAAATCCAAGTCTAATCTCCTCTTTGGTCAACTGTATCGATTTCACCTTCTTTTATTATTATTATTATTTTATTTTATTTTTAGTCATTTATTTTGATCCTATTGTAATTATAATATAAATAATTTTTAAAGGACAAAAGAAAAAAATATAATATCTTTTTTTATGTTATTTTATTTTTTTGGTTAAAAATTAAGTATATAAAAAATTTTTTAAAAAGGGTAGTAAAAAAAAAAGAAAATTATATAAAATAAAAAAATAAAATAGATAGATCACTTAATAAAAATAATCTTACCACTTAGGCAATCATTTTTCAATAAAGATAAAATAAAATCGATCTTTCTAAATTAGGACTTTTTTGAGGAGTTTCCACAAATAAAATTCGATTTAGGACTCTTTGAGAAATTTTCCTTAACTAGACTCAAAACAGGTTAAGAAACTGACCTTTTTTTCGAAACTAAAATCAATCAACACATTAAAGTTTTTATAAACGAACTACGGAAGCCTAATTCCAAATAATGGGTGCGTAAGCATCCGTACGTACAGTGCGACTTAAAATATGAAAATTTTTCTTTTTCCATCTTTTGTAAATAATTGATTACTTTATCTTTTTAGAATTAAATCAAGTTACATGTAAATAGGTTTCATTATAAGAGTATATTAAAAGATAAAATTAAATTCAAAAAGTTAAAAGTAATACTTATTTAAGATTTAATATGATAACCTCCGAATCTAAATCTCTAGTTTTAAAAACTATTTTAAAAATTGGTTTTATCCATAGATCGATAATTAATTTATAACTAATTTATCCAATTGATTATAACTTAAGTCTCTTTTTGGATTCTAGTGGAGTGGCGACTCTAAAAAGTGTTTTCAAAAGTTAAAAGAATCGGTTTTCTTTAAACTTTATTCGAGGGTCGGTATTAAATAGATAAAGTTTAATATTGATCAATTTAAAGAAGACTTAATTTATAAAAATCAAGAGAAAAATCCAAGCTTGACAAGTTATTATTGAAATTTTAAAGATATATTTATTTTATATTGTGGAATAGATTTTATACCACCAAATACATGTACAATTTTTTTTTTTTTGAATTTTAGTTTAAATTAGGCCTTTTGTCTAATATCTATCAATAATATGCAAACCAAATGATAAATTGAAGTATTTCTCTAGTACTATATTATAAAAATATGACAACTAAATGATACCTTTGATTATTATGAAAGAATAAATGAAATTGATTATATTTTTGCCATTTTTCATAGGTGATGGATGTTTATATAACACGCTACGACAAAGTCCAATTTTTAGCTTTCTTCAATGAGGCCCGTGATAGGTATATTTCGATTGCCGAAAAGGTATATTTTTGGAGGTTATATAAATGGGACGACGATCTTATCACTTGGTAAACAGCAGAGCTCTCACTTCTAAGAAGCAACGATTCTTTACCTTTAGACTCTGTTAATTCATTTTAGAATTAAAACAGATTAATGGGAATCAAATAAAGATGCTTCGCTCAACCTTTGCCTTATTTGAATGATGCTATTAAAGTGGGAAGGGTTTTACATATGGGGTGAGTGAACAACAATATTAAAATTATTATTTAAATTTTTTTCCTGGGCGAAAGAAAATTCAATTAAACTTTTACTTATTAAATTTACAATCTAATCTAATTAATACATACTTCCTACTAAACCATAAAAGTGAATCTATCCCGGAAAGGAATTGAAAAATAAAATAATAATAATAATAATAATTTTTTACATGAATTTATTTAATTTAGATTTTGTGGTTTCATTTTCTTCGGGTTATGTTTATTCGGGTTATGTCTATCAACACATGAACATCAGGATCATTTGTACACACAATGGCAAAAATTGGGGAAAAAAAAAGCGAACAAAACAAGGAAATCCCTGCACTTAATATGTAAATATAGGTTAAAAGAAGGGAGAGAAAAAAAAAAGTAAAAAAGTAAAAAAGAAAAGAAAGCATGGAGTTGGGAGAAGACAAACACCCGCAGATTTTTTAATTTTTTTTTATTCTATTATATTTCAATTTAGGGACGAAGGATATCCAAACCCTAATTTATTCTAATACGAAATTAAGGATGATACAGTGAGATTATAACCACTTTAACAAATCCTCTAGATTCGGAATGCCTTTTCCATGTTATCTGCAATGGTATTGAGGGAGACATCAACATAAGACATCAAATCCTCGTATCTCCACCCATCAGCTGGATCACACACAAAAGACCACTCAACCTTACAACCATTACTAGTACAAGGTAGCACTTTAATGTTGGCAACATAATTCTTAAACCCAACGTTGTTCTCAACAACTTCATAACTGAAGCTCATCTCCTTAGGATCCATCTTAAGGAGTCTCTCGTTAGCCCATCTTGTTGTTCCTTCGCCTGTTGTCGAGGCACAATAACGGGTCAACCCGGGTTGGCCCGGATGTCCTTGGATTATGTGGCATGTATCAATGGAGGGAAGCCATTTATGGAGGTTGCCAAAGTCCTCCCAAAACGGCCATATCTGGTGTGCTGTTAGGGATGTTAGCTCAATACTGGCCTTTCCTTCCCATTTTAACTCTTCTGCCATGTGTGTGTGTGTGTGTGAGAGAGAGAGAGAGAGAGTTAGTTTAAGTTTGATGAAATTTTGTGGTTCGTGGAGATGGATGACCATGTTGCTTCTTTTATCTAAATATAAAAGAGAAGGAATCTAGCCAGATAGGAATATTATTGAAATAGATACCTGTTTGTCTTGCACATGTTACACAGTAGCTGTCCGTCGTTCAATGCATTGTGGTCTATGTTGATTATACTAGTTCCACAATTGGAATCTTTTGAAAACTTTGGAAAATCAAGTGGTTTATCATCTTGGGATATGTTGATTGTTCCATTTAGTCTAAATTGTAACGAGGTGGAAAAGAATTCAATAGATGAGAGAATTATGTAAGTATCAATAAATTTTTAACACGTGTTAGTAAAGTGACGTATTTTTTGAAAAAATATAAATTATATTTTCATGTATCAAAGTTTCATTACTACTTATCTATAATTTGTACTTTTGCCATGTCATCTAATAAATGTAGTAAATTTTGATGATATGAAGTTCACTTGGGTATGATACTTGATAAAATCAAAGTCTAAGTATCAAATATGATAAGTAAAAATTGAGTTAGGTATGATATTTGATTTTTTTAAACTTAGAAAAATCATGCAAATTTCTAATAGTCATCTAGATACTATCCTATAATTAAATGATTCAATGAAAACATAAAATTATACTCTTAACAACTATGAACACATGATCTATTTACTTCACTAAATTAAGAGAAGAGTGGAATGGAATTGAAATTCTTAACAAATGTAATACTTATTATTTTATTTAGTTGAATTTATAGATCACTTAAAAATAAATACATAATAGAACTTTAATAATTACATTACTCTTATTTCGTTATCTTTTTCAACCAACATTATAGTAATAGGTGTTAGTAATAGTAGTAATGGTGGTGGTGGTCATCGTTAGTGGTGGTGGTCAACGATAGCCGTAGGTAGCAACAATAGGCGATGTTGATGGTGATGGTTGATAGCAATGGGGGCAATGGCGGTAGTAGCGGCAACGACGGTAATAGTAATAGTGGTGGTGTTGTTGGCGATGCTAGTGGTTATTGTTAGTGACAACGATGGTGGTAATAGTGGTCAATGGTAATGGCAATAATCATGGTGATTGTTAAATTGAAATGAGGTTATTTTTAGAAAAAAAATGTTAAATTTTATAAAAAAAATAGTGATTTTTTAGTTGAATTAAGGAATTTCTATGGAATTGAATTTGAAGACAAAAAACTAAGTAAACGTTGTAATAAAGAATAAAAGAGGAATATGGAATTTCAATTGCCTTTAAGTGAATAAGACAATAGAATTTCAACTAAAGTTTTTCTTTCATTCAAAACCAATTTTTTTCTCCACTTTTTGGAGAAAAGCTGATAGAAATGAGTGAAAATAAAGAAAAATTATATAAATGCTCCTAAAAGCAAAGTTAAAAATATAATTTAAGGGATATTTTTGCCTATTTACAATATGAAAAGTAAATATTTCATCGGATTTTCTTTCGGTTGCACCTTAATTGTCTAAACCTGAATCCTTTCTTTTCTACTTACTTATTTTCACCCTCTTTAAAATTTCAAAACATAGTAGTAATATGCATAATTATTATTTATAAGTAATGATATGCATGATGGAGGGCGCTTTTTAGAGTGGTTCAAGGTAAACCTAAGTGTTGGGTAGGTAATGGGAACTGAGCCCCACAAATTGAAGAACCAAGCTAGAGTTTCATACGGTTTAAACTTGCCCAAGGGACCTGTTAAATATACTATAATTTATTTTACTATTTAGTTTGTTATGTAGTTAGAGAAGTAATTATCAATTTAGTTAAATAACAGTAAGTGTAGTTTGTTGGAGTTGGTTTCGGTTCTGTTAGGTGGCTTCTCTGTATATAAAGAGCAGTAGTCCATAGCTGTATTGAGATTGAGAAGTAAACAAAATCTTTCACATACTACTTCCTTCACATTTTTGTTTCTTGCATTTCTTTTACCGTTTCAGTTTTTCTTTTACAATCCTAGTTGAATACGTATCATTCCAAATTTACTTTTGCTGCTGTACTTTATCATGGTATCAGGGCTTTTCTATAATTGATCAACAATGACTAATTTATCTGTTGAAGATGTTAATTCCCCATATTATGTTCATCATTTGGACTCGCAAGCTTTAATTGTGATAACTCCAGTGTTGAATGGAATCAATTATAATACATGGAGTTGATCGTTCATGCTTGCACTATTTATCCAAAATAAGGAAAGATTTATTGATGGTACTATTTCAGTACCTACAAAGACAGACAAATTATATCCAACTTAGAGTCAGTGTAATAGTCCCATCATAGCATGGATTTTTTGATCAATTTTGTCTTCAATTGCCTCGAGGGTGTTATAAATGCAATTGGCCAAGGAGATTTGGGACAAACTCAAAGTTCGGTTCTCACAACTTGATGACATGCGTATTTGTCAGTTGTTCCACTTGTTAAGTAGTACAGAACAAGGTACGCGTACGGTTGATGAATATTTTATTGATTTAAGCATTATTTGGTAAGAATTACGCAATTTTAGGCCATTACCATATTGTTCTTGTAGTAGTTGTAATAGCAAATGTTTTGACAAATTTGTTCAGATGGCGCAAAAGGATTATGTGTTTAAGTTCCTTAATGGATTAAATGAGGAATTTTCTACTTTAAGGTCACAAATTTTATTGTCAATGCCTCTTCTTACATTAGATAAAGCTTATAGTCTTGTCATCAGGGATGAGTATGTAGTTACTCTCGAAAGAGAGGGCATTTAAAGGAACAGTGTTATAAACTAATTAGTTTTCCACCACATCTTAAGAACAGTAATGCTGCTAGATAACATGCTTTTAGTTTGAATCATATTGTTTCTAATAATGTTTTTGGTAATGATTCGCTCAGATCAAGAAACAAAGCAAAGCATATGCAAGTCGAAGAAAGTATTCATAAGAATGGACAAGTTAGTCTTTCACACGAGTAGTTACTTAATTTGCTTCATCTGCTCAATGCTTTTAAACATCTTGATTCAACAATAGAGAATTCAACTTCTTCTGGAGCTACTATTACAAAAGAAGGATATTTTGATGGACATATATCTAAGAGTCAGATGGCAAGTATTTTCAATCTTTCTTCCATTTTTTGTCAACAAGATTTTGTTGTTTGGATTCTAGACTCTGTGCTATGAATCATATTGTTAGGTCAATTCATATGTTCTATTCTTATACTACAATGGAGGAGCGTTATGTTTATTTGCATAATGGATAAAAAATTGAAGTGACTCATGTTGGTACAGTGGTTTTCTCTTCAAAGTTGGTTTTGTTCAATGTTATATTCCTTCCATCTTTTTTATATAACCTTATTTTTGTTACTAAACTGATGAAAGACAATAATTGTGTGGTGCTCTTTAAGAGAAATGTTGCTTTGATTTAGGATTCTTTCAATCAGAAGATGATTGGATGTGCTAAAGTTGCAGATGGTTTGTATTTGTTAAAGTAAGAGGCTGAAATTACTGGTCAGGCTGAGAGTATTTCTTTGTTGAATTCTTCTATGATGAGTTATGTGTTAAAACATTTGTCCATCGGTTCTGATACTTAGCATTTTCGTCTTAGGCATGAGTCTGATGCTCAAATGAAGAAATTGAGTCAGTTAGATTCGAATGTTAGTTGTAAACATTTTGATTGCATGATTTGTTCAATGGCAAACCAGAAATGAACTATGTTTCCTATTCATGTATGAAATACTTCGGTTGCTTTTGAATTTATTCACTTGGATATTTAGGGCCCATTCTCTATTCCTACTATGGATAGTTATCATTATTTTCTTACTATGGTAGATGATTATACTAGAATGACTTAGGTGTACTTACTCAGATATAAGCATAATGTTTCTTCTATTATTCTAGCCTTTTTTTTTTTTTTCCGAATGGTAACTGCCCAATTCACGTGTTAAAATTATTAAGAGTGACAATGCAACGGAGTTCTTATTATTAGACTTTTATTCTTCAACTGGGATTATACATCAAACGTCTTATGTTGAGACTCCGCAACAGAATGGTATTATGGAGCATAAACATCAACACCTAATCTCTACAGCGAGGGCCTTGTTGTTTCAAGCTAATCTTCCCTTATATTTTTGGGGTGATGCTGTGTTGACAGCAACTCATATCATCAATTGCTTGCCAACTGATGTCTTAGATAGTATAACACCTTATCAGTTGTTGTTTGGTAAAGCACCAGAGTTTAGTTATTTTTGAGTGCTTAGAGCCCTATGTTTTGCTTTTACAATTACACAAAGGAGAACTAAGTTTAACCTAAGGGCTCATCCGTGTGTTTTTCTTGGCTATCTGATTAGTGTTAAAGGGTATAAGGTGTATGATCTAATGATACAAAAGGCTATTGTTTCTAGAAATGTCAAATTTGTGGAACATGATTTTCCTTTCCGATTGATCAATTCGTCAGGTCAAAGCTCTTCTTTCTTGCCTCTATCGTTTCCATTTGTAAAGTCAGTATTGTATATAGATCATGTTTTCTCGCTGTTTCCAGTAGATTCGAATGTCTCTAGACACAATAATCATGATTCTTTTTCTCCTAATTTTGTTGAGCAGCTGGGCACTAAAGTAAGGTATAGTACTAGTATAAGCTCCTAAAATTGTGTTTAGGACAACCGAGTCTAGATTTAGGGCCCTTAAGGAAAGTCAACTGATTGAGTCCAAACTTTATGAATAAGATAGAAAAGTTAGTTGAAGCAACTTGGTGAAGTTAGATTTTGAAAATAGCGACCCAAAATCCCAATTTTGCCCTTACAAATATGATTATTTAATATAGTACCAAATTGCTCGGAACCCTTAAAATCGAACTTGGATTGTAACGAAAACTTAAAAGTAAGTTCATTAAGCTATAAAATGAGATAATATAGTATAATTTACTATACGAATATACTCGTGTTCTTATGAGTATACCCGGTATAAATAATAATTATACTCGTAAATTAACCCTAAATTACTTAATTATATATATTATATGTTGAATTCATAAAAAAATAATTAAGAAAAATATCTTAAAAATAAAAGATATGTTAGAAGCATTATTATATGAGTATAAATATACATTACATGTGATATGTACATGGAATATATACACGTATGTAACAAATAAGTGATAAATATTAATATATTATATATATAGTTATCTAATTCACTTAAAATTAATCTAAAGCACATTCAATTGCAGCCAAAAAATTTAAGAGTGATCATGAACATTCTAATTTCAACCGTAGCAAGCTAGGGAAGGTGAAGAATGCTGATTCAAAAGTGAATTGGGAGGAGATTGACACCTCTTACTTATTGAAAAAGAGAAAGAAAATTATAAAAAAAGAAAACCTAAGCGGTAAACTAAACCATATAAATAGCAAAGGATGGAAAACAGGTAATGTTTTAGCACCTTGGAACTTAGATCAATAAAAGAAGAATTAAAAAAAAATCGTGTAAAAAATAAAAAAAATATATATATATATATATATAGGAAAAACAGGGGAATTTTTATACTAAGCTAAAAACCAAACCTACTGTAAATTTGCTGTAGAAGCCAACCGTCTCCAAGTAGTCTACCCACCGCCCAAGCCATCCAACAACCACCTATCCATCGCCGAGCACTATAGCATCCAAGAACATGGAAGTCAAATTTCTGCCCTGTTTTTCAATAAATTCAAAAAAATATCAAATCCATCTAGAAATTTATGACAAAAAATTGTAGTTAGGTTATTTCAAACATGCTTTCATGTAATATTTTTATTTTTGAAAAATTCATGATATTTAGTATACTTACTTAAAAAAACTATTATTCATCTGAAGTTTAATTTGCAAAATAAATGTATCAAATGATATTGTTTCTATCTCAAAATTTTTTGTAGGATGTATATGTTATATAGATAATTGTTATATAGCCTGAATTTTGATTTAAATATTTTTCATATTTATTGCATTTTTTTACCTAAAAATGGCTCGAAAATAGGTTGAAATTGTGAAATAAATAGGAAATTATGAAATTAAATGATGAAAAGGACATGTACTGATCTCTAGTAAATAATAATAATGATGGGATAGGTTGAAATCAATTTGATGGAAAAAGAATCATAATTGGGTAATTTAGGATAACTCAAGAGTAAAATCATAAATACGAATATATAGATAATAAATCGAAAACCTGAAACCAAGTAATAACTAAATTCCCCATATGTTTGATAACCCAAACTATTTATTACGAATTTACATAGTAAAATAGTTTAAATTACAAATCGGGACGTATTTTTAGTAATAATAAGTTAAAATGAAGTAAATGATTGAATAAAAAATATGTATGGGTATACTAATCAAATTAAAAAAAAAAAGTGTATTTTTAATATAATTAATGATATTTTACTAACCAGAATACATTATATGTGTATTAGGTTAAATAACACTTATAGTATAGCATTATATTGACAAATTAAGTAAAATACAGTTTAATAACATAAATTATGTATAAGATAATAATACTTATATAGATATGTATAACTATCTTAAAAGCTTAAACTACCCATTAAAAGACATCTCTAAAAATAAGACCTATAACACGTTTTATTAGGTTTGTACAAACCTAACCAAACTAATTTTATTAAAATCAGACAATCTTAGGTAATATAATCTATAACTCTATAATATTTTGAAATGTACGTATTCTGGTAACCCTACCAAAATTAAAACGTGATTTAATTAATTAAAATTATATTTCGATACGATCAAAACAATATATAATACGTAATAATATAAATTAAGTATGTTATTAATAATTAATAACTTTACTCTGCATATATATATAATAAAAACTATATATTATTGTGGTGATATATTTATATATATATATATATAACCGTTTTAAATCAAATCCTAACGTTTTCGTAACTATTATGAAAACTGAATTTGGGTTTTATGTATGTATAGGATCTCCCAATGGTTAAACTGTTGATAACTTGAGTCTTCCATAGTAAATGTCTAAACAAGTAAATTAAGATTGTAGCTTCACCACTTATTGAGACTGTATTAAAGTATTTGGAGACTAAATAGTACTTCTAATTGTATTTGTAATTAGTTGTTTGTGCGCATACCATGTGTATGTATGATATTCGATCGTGACAGGATTTGAACTCCTTGGTGTGCTATTTTTCATGTTGCATTGTATCTGTAATATATGAACTTAATTGGTTACCTCTGATTACAACTAATGATTATTCGATTACAACTAATGATTATTCAATTACAACGAAACTGGACATGAATAACACCCATTAGGGGAAACGATTAAGAATGTCAAGTCAAATATTGATTTCTTTTAATGAGGATAGATAAAATGGTTCTTTCCCTATCCTTAGTTGAACTAAGTGACAAGCAAGGACGTTGTGGCAAGGGTGGGGGCCATGGTTCAAAAGCGATCATGGAAGGAGGGTGTTCTCTATTGCACAAGCTTGGGTTTAGTTTAATTTGGGTTGCTATAAAAACTCTTCAATTTGGGTTGGAGCAAATGTAATTTCTCTAACCTTACAATAAACCAAATAACATTGTGCAATTTTATTTGTTTGATTGCATTACATTTCATCATAATTAATAACCTTGCTTGTAATTGTTTGGTACTCTTTTGACTACATCATCCTTATAGAGCGAATTGTGTTTACATCCCTACAAACTCTTTTATAGATTTTAAGTGAAGACCAGGATGTTCTGATACCACCATCCCTAGGTTAGTGTATTGTTGTTTGAGCAAGTGAGGAACAAATAATCAATTGAGCCTAGGCTTTGGACTTATCTTTTGAATTTTGAGAAAACTAATTGGGAATTCTCTACGACACCCATTAATTTCCTAACTTATTGTAAATAGTCTACAAAACCTGTGACTTTTTGTAAACTTTGATTGTAAGTTATAACTCTGGATGTAAGACGTTTATATAAATATTGTTGTGTTATGAGACAATAGGTTATATAAAACAGGTATTTTATAAAACTATACTACAGGTTTGATTACTCAGGTATCAAAATGGATGCATTAAGCTAGTTGAGTTGTACACGCCTTGTATGGACTATATCTATGATAGCATCTGTAAGGTCAGTTTCTATCTTAAGTTGGTTTACACGGTGGGATTATTATAACTCCTTCTATTCGAGGCGTGACAATTAGGCTACACAAGTTGCCTTCATACCTCAGTGATTATCATCATAGTTTGGTAACAGCTGCCTCTTCTCAATGTTCTACTGCTCATCCTTCACATCGCATACTATCTTATGACTCTGTCATCTAGTTTTAAGGCGTTTAGTGTATAACTTTCTCAATACTATGAGCCTTCTACTTATGATCAAGCCAAACAGTTTGATAAGTGGTGTAAGGCTATGAATGAATAATTGACAGCCTTAAAAGCTAATAACATATGGACTGTTATTAGTTTGCTTGCTGGAAAGCATGTTTTTGGTTCAAATCGGTTTATATGCTCAAGACTAAAGCTAATGGTTCTATAAATAGGTACAAGGCTTAGCTTGTTGCTAAGGGCTATAGTCAAAAGGAAGGTTTTGACTATACAAAAACTTTTAGTCCAGTAATTAAGCATACCACAGTAAGGATTTTCTTTTGTCTGGCTGCAATTTATAACTGGCATATGCATCAAATGGATGTGCATAATGCTTTTCTTAATGGTGATGATATGGTTGTGGTCTTAGTATATGTGGATGATATTGCAATGGCAAGTAAGTGTCTTGATCTTGTTGATCATTTTAAGTCTTTTATGCATACTCAATTCATAATAAAAGACTTAGGAGTTCTTAAGTATTTTATAGGCCTTGAATTAGCTCGATCATGTAAAGGGTTTGTTCTTTCTCAGTGAAAGTTCACATTGGATTTACTTGTTAATACCGATATGCTTGGTTCTAAACCAGTTTCTACTCCCATTATTGTAAATCATCAATTGTCAAGGCATGATTCTTCTCCCTTAGTAGATGTTTCTTCTTATCGAAAGGCTATTGGAAAGCTGTTATATCTGTATATCAGTCATCCTAACATTATGTATTCCGTTCATATTCTCAATCAGTTTATGGATTGTCCACAGCGTGCTCATTGGCTTGCACTTTAGCACTTGTTAAGATATGTTAAAGGCACTATTGGACAAGTTGTTTTCTTCTATGCTCACAATGATTTAGTTTTGTACGCTTACAGTAATAGTGATTAGGGAGGTTGTCCAAATTTTAGGAGGTCAACTACAGGCTTTTGTATATTTTTTGGTAATTTGTTGTTAAATTGGAAATCTAAGAAGTAAACTATTGTTTCCCGAAGCTCTACTAAATCTGAATATCGGGCTCGTACTGCCACTACATATGAAGTACTTTGGTTAGTTACCATGTTAAAAGAGTTTCATCTTGCTTATCCGTTGCCAATTCAACTCTTTTGTGATAATCAATCTACACTACACATTGCCAAGAATCCTGTTTTCCATTAGCATACCAAACATCTTAAGATGGATTTGCATTTCGTATGGGACAATTGTAGAAGGGATTATGTTGCCTATATATGTGCCTTCTCAACAACAACTTGCAAATGTTTTTATTAAAGGATTGGTTGCTAATCAGTTTCGGTTCTTATTGTCCAAGATGGGAGCGATTAACATCTATTCTCTATCTTAAGGGGGGTGTTAAATATACTATAATTTATTTTACTATTTGTTTCAGTTTGTTATGTAATTAGAGAAGTAGTTATCAATTTAGTTAGATAATAGTAAGTGTAGTTTATTAGAGTTGGCTTTAGTTGTGTTAGGTGGCTTCTCTGTATATAAAGAGCAGTAGTCCATAGCTGTATTGAGATTAAGAAGTAAACAAAATCTTTCACATACTGCTTCCTTTACATTTCTATTTTCTGCATTTCTTTTACCGTTTCAGTTTTGCTTTTACAATCCTAGTTGAATACATATCATTCCAGATTTGCTTTGGCTGCTATACTTTATTAGGACCCATTAGTTTGGCATGTCTTAAGTTGGTCATTAAGATAGACCTACCTAACTCGATAATTCTTGATCCGTTTAAAACAAATGAAGAAATGGAAAAACAAAAATATAAATTAAAATTAAAATTAAAATTTAAAAAATCAAATAAAATTAAAAATTTAGACTAATTTTGCACAAGTATGAAAATAATATTTTTCATTCAATATGCTTAATGTGTAACAACATTAGGAATAGATAAGTTTTAAAAGAATGTGTAGTCTAATATGTATAGACTTTTATTAAAAGAAACATTTAATTTCTTAATAAAGTAAGACCATTTTTTATCTTTTAAACTTTTTTGTAATCTTTATATTTTTTATCCTACTTTCCTAATACTACAATTTAAGTTGATGTAGTTGGATATAAATAAATGTACATCTCCACGACAAATTTATAAATGGACTAAAGACCATATAGTTCTTACACTTCATTTTATTTTATCACTTTATTTAAAATTTTAATTTAACCAAAAACATTAAAAGTCACAATTCACAGGCCTTGGAACCAATTTGTAAACGGTCAATTCCTTAAAATTGGCCTGTGATCAAACCTACCATGCCAGTGCCATGGGCGAGTTTTAAAATCAAAACTGTGCCTAAGTCTAGTTTTAGGACATAAAAATTTTTTAAAGTAATGATCTCTTGTTAATTATTGGAGCGAAAATCTACCCTTTATTTATCATTAGAGATGTAAACGAGGAGAGTCCAGAATATATCATAAAAACCCATAACCTATCCTGCTATCCTAATAGGGTTTCCAAACTTGTCCCCAAACTCTATAGGATATTTAGCCTTATACCTATAACCTATCATATTATCTTGATAAAATACTTGTTTCCTAACTTATAAAACTCATTCATTTTCTTTTAATTTTTTCCAAAGAAATATTTTTTACTTTATTATTAATTATATGGAAAATTAATTTGCATTATTTATATTTATAAAACATGGGTAATGTAATGAAAAAATATTAGAGAAGAAATCACAAAAACATACTATACTTCATCTGTTATATATTTAGATAACACTAAAACACAAAAGAGAAAAACGTAAATACACGGAGATAAAAGATGTAAATGGAGATTAGAGAAGGAATTAGGGTTAGTGATGTAGGATAGTGATGGATAATTTAGTTACTTTACAGTTTATTTAGTTAATATTATATTATTAATATATTATTTTTATTGAATAACAAGTCTCTTAATATATTTTTCTTAAATCCCAAAAACCATCCCATAATCCTAATAGATTTTTAACTATATCCCAGAATCCATCACAAAACCCTATAGAACACAAAACCCTATAGGATACTAAACCTTATCAAGTAGTACTCGGTAAGGTTTTTAGCGCATTATATGGGTTGGATATCCTATTATGATATACCTACTTACATCCCTATTTATCGTAAGACATCTTATCATATTTATCAATTTAGCATTTCGAATGAGTTATTTTAGTAAAATTGTTGCTTTTAATCCCCCCTAAATTCGGGTTGCCTTTTAATTCAATTTGATCGTCCAAATTAATCCATTTATACTGCGAATTACTCCAAATTGATGAATGCTTAATGATATTCAAGTACTTAAGGCTTGATCCGACCTTATTGTGGTTCAAATCGCATCGAAATGGACTTTGAAAAGCATGTAGTAATCAGTTTCTTTTTTTTTTCCAAATTAAAATTTAATAAAACAAAAGCATTAAAGGAAAAAAAATGATTCACATGTGCATTAAGTCCAACCTGAATTTTTTTACATCCCGTTCATAGTTTTTATGGAATTATTCCTACCTTTATCTAATTTTTAATTTTATATTTATTAGAGTTTAATAATTGAACATGACTATATTTTTAATGGTTTAAATTTAATTGATTATATATCAAAGCACAAATAAAAGGCGAGATCAATCCTGAGGAAACCATAGAAGTTTTCTTTGAACTTAGGATTAGTGGGTTTTGAAGAGCTCAAGCATGCCATGCACCCCATTTAATATATATATATATATATATATATATATATTCCTCATCTAAGTTATAACTTTGGGATCTTAAATGTATTTAATATGTCAATCCTGCCTTTTAAAATAAAACTCAAAAGTGCAAAAACATTGACCTCTTGATTACATTCACTCCCTCAACTAGCCAGGCTATCAATTGTTACAATCGTTATTTGGAAGCAATAATTTTTCTTATAAAACATAATTTAGTATTTAGGCCCTTTAAGCTAAAACTGTTTTTTTTTTTTTTAATTTTGAGTCTTGTAAATTAGAGCTTTTAGCAATTGGTTTGTTCTAATTTTTATCCATCCCAATCATTTATATTTATCACTCATTTGAATGAATAAATTGAGTTTGGATTGTATTAAAACTACTGTATATTTACGGAAAAAAATTAAAAATTCCCTAAATGAGTAATATGCAGTGTAACTTACACGAAACTGGCTTATGCTTTGGAAAATTATTTTCTTTTTTCTTTCTTTTTTTTTCACTTCTTAGGGTTCTTTTAGCTTTTCGTTTTTTGATATTTCTAATTTTGGTGTCTAGATCTTGTATGGATCTTTTAAAAGACTTATTACATAATTTGTGGTTTTATCAGTAGCTTTTGAACCGTACATGTTACTATTGAGATAATAATACTCAACAAGCTGAATACGAGGTATTATGGTGAAGCTAACAATTTGTCTAGCTTTTTCTTTTCTTTTCTGTTTTTTTTTTCCCCAAAAGATGAAGATCTTGCTTCAAATGAAAACAGATGCAAGATCACCAAATGCTAGGGCCCTACTTCATTATCTTATGGTCCAAATCCAGTACAAGAACCCAATCCATAAATCAATAACAACCGTGCCCTGCCAAACCCAAAAGTTTTATTTATTTATTTATAAGAAATATAACATCTTAAATTTATGGTGGAGTAGAGGGATCTAACAAAACCTCTTTTCTTTTCTTGGTTAAATGATAAATAAAAGAAATATAGCATTATTATAAACAGAGTAACAGACTAGAGTGCAACTTATACACGGAAAAATCTCTAAATTTGGATTTGCCCTTTCCATACTCTCCGCAATAGACTTTAGAGATAAATCGTAGTATGACATCAAATCCTCATATTTCCAACCATCAACCGCATCACAAACAAAAGACCACACAATCTTACGGCCTTCGTCACAAGGATCTAATCTCACACTAGCCGCTTAATTTTTCAACCCAACGTTGCCTTCACCAATTTCATAACTCAAATGTATTTCCTTAGGATCCATCGTAAGCAGTCTCTCCTTAGCCCACTTTGTTACTTTACTTCTTCTTCTTCTTCTTTTTTTTCCCCCTCTTTTTAACCATAACGAGTCAATCCGGTTCTTCAACTATGCAACATGTGTGAAAGGTGGGTAGCCATTTGTGGATAGGGAGATTGTAAATGAGACAACTTTACTCACTAACTACTGTGAGTTCAACTTGACAATTACTCAAATTTGACTTGGTCAAAGTTGAGTAGAGCTCGAGTTCTATGATATTCGGCTCAACAAGCTTATGAGTTTAATCAAACTTAAGTTGAGTTAAAATATTAGTCAAGTTCAAGCGGGTGTAGCTATTATTACTATTATTATTTTATTTTCAAATTATCAAGTCAAAATAAATTTAATTGAGTAGAGTTCAAGTTTACTAATTAACCTTGAGTTGAGCTCGAGCTTAAAATTATAAGTTTAATTGAGTTTGAGGTTCAAAATTTTTAATCAAGCTTGAGTTAAGCTCAACACTATATCATTTTGACTCGACTTATTTATAACTTTATGTAGATGTTTTTGAGTCATCTCGTAATGGCAAAATTTTTTCCACCGAGCCATATTTAGCTCGACACAAACGTTTCCTTCCATCTTGGCTCTCCATACTTGAACATGAAGATACATATACGTACACACACAAAAGTCCACTATGCAGATGAAACTCCCCCAAAGAACCAAGTGAGTTGAAATTGAAGAAAAAAAGAAAGAGCATAGTCGATATTTTAAAAGGAAAAAAAAAAGAAAATATTGCAGGCATATGAAGAATTATCTAATATTACATCTTAATTTTACCATTTTTTGTAATTATACCTGAAGTTTCAAATTATTGAATCATACATTCAATTAAGAAATTAGCTATCACCATCTACACTTAAATTAACTTCAATTTATATCATTAGTTCATTCACCAATAAGGTAGTCATGACTTACTATTTTGAAGGGTGTCGCTCGCGACCACTTGTTGGGTGTTGAGGGACCCCTCTAAGGCCATGAAGAGCCACTTTATTGGTTAATTATATTGACTAGACTAATAATGTGAATTAAAATTAATTAAGATGTAAACAGTAATAATTAAATCTTTAATTAGGTGTATAATCAAATAAATTAAAACTTTAGGTGTATAATTATAAAAAGTAATTAATTTAAGATATAAACTATGACATTGACCTAAGAATTATCCATATTTTAGCAAGGTGTGTTGCAACCTTAGTAGAATACCAACTTACTTCTTGCCTAATATTATCTAATATGAGTGTCACTCTCATTTTGATTTTTCTCTTTATTTATTGTTAGTTTTCTTTTTATACACACAAGATGTACTTGTTTACATCTTTTGCTTTTCATCTTCAAATTCTTAAATTTTTTTTTTTCCTTTCGATTCATTTTGAAGAAGGGCAAAATATGTTCTTCTTTTCTTTCCCTATATGCTTTTTTTTTTTTAATCTCTCTTAATTAATGACATTAATGAATAGGGTTGTAAATGAGTTAAACTGCTATCGAATTGCTTGAACTCAACTCGTTTTAAGTTTGGCTCAATTTGAGATTAATTAATAAACAAGTTAAGTTTGTGCTTAAGATAAAGCTTGTTTATCTAAACGAGCTAATCTCAAGTTTCAGTTCAAGCTAGTGAATCTGTTCATTTAGGTTTGTGAGTTGGCTCGTTTACACTTATGAGTAGGTTTTTGAGTTTTATATATGTTAAAAATATTATATATTATATATTATTTTATATTAAAATCCAAATGCTAATATATATTACTTTATAATATGTTATAGGATAATATATAATATATTTATTCACTATTTGGAAACCTATTTATTTATATATTTTTTTTATTTTGTATACTTAGTTTCATGAATATACTAGAGATAAACTTAGTTTTAACTTGACTCAACTCAACTTGAGTCTCAATTGTAAGCTCGATAAGAAACTTAGCTCAAGCTTAAACTTGATAATTTTTAAACGAGCCAAGTCCCAGCCTTCAAAAGTTTGGCTCAACTTGTTTGCAACTCTACTAGTAATAGTAGTTTTTTTTTTTCCTAATTTTACAAAATATTAATACCCATTTTGTAAAAAGCGAAAATATAAGTACTCAAAGTGAAAAATGTAATAACATGAGTACTCTAAGTGTAATTTTTTAATATTTGATAATTAATGATGTTTTTGACAAATATTATTATATATGTATTCTATTCCATTGCATCTCGTGGTCACTCCCAAAAATAAGGATTTATCATTTCAATCCTTATTCCACTCCTTTTAATCCATACAATTTTAATCTATTCCATTCGGTGCCATTGTAGCACACCAAATATGATATTAATAGAGAAAAGTATAAAAAAGTTACTTATGTATACATTTTAGTCTTTAATATTTCAAAAGTTCAATTTCAATTTGTAACACTTTCAAAAATTTACAAAACAGCTCGTATGTTAGTTTTGCAATTAATATGGACACGTGACAAAATCCAATTCATTCAAATAATAGATTTAATTAAATGAACTAATAATATTTTATATTATATAACTAATTTATTAAGATAATAAGAAATAAAAATAATTAAAAATTCAAAAAAATAAAAATAAAAATGTGGAAAATAATACATATACATTATTTAGTAATATATATTTATATCTATGTATATATTAATATTTATTTTATAATAAATTAATAAAAACTAATAAAATAAAATAAGAAGTCAAATCTAGCTACAACCTAGCATTAGAACGATCGAAAAATGACCAGATTTAAAAGTGGGCTGTACACCCCATTGGCAGCCACAAGTGATTACCCTCTACCATGGCACCGAAACTACCTATGACTTCTTAAAACTAAAAAAAAAAAATACATAATGATAATAATAAGAAATCCAATTGGGTTGATCAACTGAATCTCCACTTGATTGGGTTTCACTTTATATCTTTTTTTTTTTTTTTTTTTTTGCAAATTAAGCCGCCCACCACTTAAGAGGGATCGAGTGACCCTTTTGAGAGTAAGCAATTACCTTAAGCGACGAGTAAGTTGTAACCTACTGCTTTCTTTTGGTTGAAATTTGGCCACCCGCGAGGCATGACACTACCCTCTCGGTGATTGAATTTCCTTTCTTTACATTTTTTAAATTTTTTTCCAAATTTTATTAATTTATATTTAGTGCTAATATATAAATATGTATATGAGTATATATAATTATATATATAACTATTATGTACATTACATAATGGTTTTTTCAATTATGTAGAATTTAATAATTTTTCCTTTTTTCTATATTTTTGTTATTTTTATAAATATTCTATATTTTATTTAAAAATTATATGTTGACCAATCATATACCGGTACGTGTCCATATTAATAGAAAATCTAATGGAAGTTAACAAAAGGATTTATTTAACATAATTTGAAAAGGTTGATAACTAAAATAGATTAAATAAAATATTAAAAACTAAATTAAAAGAAAAATCAAACGTTAAAAACATTTTTTTATATTTTTTCCCTATTAATAAAAACACCCTATTTACAACTTTCTTCTATAAAGATCCGTGACAGGTATATTTCGATTGCCAAAAAGGTATGTTTTTGGAGGTTATATAAATGGGATGATCTTATCTCTTGGTAAAGAGTGGAGCTCTCACTTTGAAAAAAAGCAATGATTCCTTTCCTGTAGACCCTATCGATTCATTTAAAATATAAGACAGATAAATGCGAAGCAAAGAAAGATGCTTTGCCTCAACTTTTTTCTTATTTAAATGAGACCGTTTAAGTATGAAAGGGGGTCATAAATCTTGCGTGAGTGGGCGATATCAAAATTTTAGAATTTTTTACTCATCTCTGCTTGTGATTTTGATGGGATCAATTCAATACTTTATCATACCTTTAATTTATATTCATTAGATTTAAATTATCAATTTAATGGTATTTTTAATGATCTATATCTAATAGATATAAATTAAAAATCTGACGAAATCCCATTAAAACTGGAGATAGGATCATAGAAGCTCCCCAAAATTCCTATGCAAAGTTTGCATTTCTTCAAATTCCAAACATCAACTTCCATTGGAGATTTTACCGGTTAGAATTACCATTTCATTAGTTAATTATACTTTTTACTTTTCAACAAGAGCAGATTTCACTTCATCATTTCAAAGATGATTTATGTGGTAAATTTGCTAGATAGACGTTTGGTTAAGTGTGATTTTTAGCAATTTTAAATTTTAAGTATAAAATTTAATAAGTAAAAATTTGATTTAATAACTTTAAACTCCGAACATTAAACTAAGGAAAGAGTGAAATTATGTAGATTGAGGTAGGTGTTAATTGGAGACATATTACAAGATTATTTTTTTAATCTTATGCCTCCTTCCTTAAATTAAAGCTTAATGAAATTAACAATTTTTTATTTTTTTTGCTTTTAATTTTTGAGGGTCAATAACAATATAGTACTTGACAAGCAAAAGTGAGCAGGCATAGGATAAGATATGATTCCACATTCCTATCCTAGTTTTAGGCACCGATTTTCTTATTTTGAAACCAAAACTTTATGTATACCATGGAAAGGCACTTAGGAACTAGTATTTATGGATGATGCAAAATTCTTTTATTATATTAATATAATATAAATTTTTTAATATAATCCTAACAAACTTATCCATTTTTCCACATATATGTAACTAATACATTAATCAACCTAATAATATCCAATAAGTTAGATCACATATTTCTATCAATGAAAATGGGATATTGATCATCTAAATTTATAATCTTTCAATTTTCCTCTATTTACACCCTTAAAATGCTATCACGTGTAATTTATATTTAAGAACACAGAAAAAAAGATGACATCACAATGATGCCATAAACTTGTTCAAATTTTTAAATAATATCAATTATTAATTTATAAATTAAGGGAAGTTAAAGAGGATGAATCTCACTTCTATAAAAACATTATTGTTGTTGAATTTTAAGTGACGTAGAGGAAATATAAAATATTAAGAAAGTAGGCATTTATAGGACATTAAAAATAACAATTCCAATCAAGATAATAAATATAAGGGCTGATCTCCAAAACAACTGACTTAAGATGCTTCAAGTGCTGTGGCAACAAAAGTGATACCTAGGAGCCTATCTGTAAAATATGAATTTCAGATCGTATTTATTAGAAATTCTATAGGCAAAAGAATAACTATATACCATTCAAAAATTATAACAAAACCTTAAGAAACTTAATTATTTCCCTAATAAGTATTAGTGCTAAACAAACAACAAATTTAAATTGATTCAATAACAATATGACAAGACTGAGAGTAAGACCATGAAAATATTTGGATTTTTTTTTTTTTAATTTCTTTGAAAGAAGAAACTGATTTGAACAAGGTAATTTACATTCAACAAAATCTAGAACAAACTTATTTGACAATAAGCGAATTAATTCAACAAAAATAAGTGATGGATATTTAAAATCATATTAAAGAAAAGATGGAATGCTAAATATAACAAAGGAATTTGGAAAAGGATAAAGCAAGAGTACCTTGGATTTGAGAGATATCTAGTAGCGGCAAGTGGGAAACTGGGAAATAAGAGGTTGTAACACAAATAAGAGTCAAGAAAGTGGGGTTAATTATAGGATTCTGGAAGAAAATTACAGACAACAAAGAATTAAAAATGAAATATGCTTTAGCATTTTTACTTTTTTGCAATGGACAAATGAGTTAGTCTAAAAATGTATTTGTTAAAAATATTATTGTTCGTAGTATTTAATATTATTGATAAAGAACTTTTGTAAATGGAATATTGAGTACCCTAAAATATTTATCATTTGTATGTCGAATAAAGCTTCTAGTGTGGTCACTATATATCCTTCCCAGGGGAGTAGATTCAAGAAAATTGGAATCAAAATTTATTGTATAATTTTCAGTACCATATGAATTATAAGAGATCATACAAATTAGAGCAGGTTCCAAATGTTGAGAAAATCACACACTCACCCCTCATGGTTGGGGAAAAAAAAATACAAATATATAGTATATAATAATTAAAATATATACCTTCTGATCGTCCATTTTTTAGAATCCAGTTAGTATGATGAATCAAATTCTAGAAGTCGGAGTTCTTGATGTATTTAATTCAAACATTTCAAAGTAAGTGCTTATACTATGATTGAAGAGGATGATTTTGACTCTAAATTGGACCATAAAACTTGAAAAGGATGCCGTAAAAATTGTACCGGATAAAAGTTCAATAATCAATTGCCTTCTCTTTTTCCTTTACATGCAACAAGCGTTGCTTGAAATTTTCGGGATGAAAGAATAATAAGATAACAAATCCAGCACAGTGGATATTTGTTTTCTCCAAAATCCTATTTGGATAGTAATTTAACCAATCACAATCAACACATATCTGATAGAAAAAATAAGTAAGCGTTGAAACTTATGCTGTATGCTTATATATTGATTGTGAGTGGTAGGAACACTATTAAAACAGTATTTTAAAGATAGTAAACATTAATGTGGAAAATACATATTTGCTTTTTTTTTTTTTCTTTTATAAAGGAGATACACCATAACACCAAACAGATACAAACAAAACAATTTTAGTATACGAATAAATATTTTTATAATATGAACTAATTATTAATCATAGATTTTATAATTTTTGGTTACATACTCACAATAATTCAACACAAATAAAATCATAAAATTCGCGAGCAGTCATCATCCGTCTATCTAAGGAAAAGAGTAAATATTATTGGAGTCAAATGAACAAAAAGACTGACAATTATTTCCCACTCCATTCATCACATGAACTTATCACACCGCCTTATACAATCTTCTTTTTTATTTGTGCAATTAAAAAACAAAAATCATAATTTTTAACTGATCAACATTACAACTTAAAAAATGAGATTCGAATCTAATATATCTTATTAGAAGAACATTGTTCATACCATTAAATTATAATGATTTTAAAAATCAATAACAAAAACCTAAACTAAATATCATTTTCTAATACAATAATTTAATTTAATTAACTATTTTAGCTATTGAATCCTCCATTTTACTAGCCATGAGCTCTAACCCATTCTCATACTTCTTCACCAAATCATCCAATGTCCATCCTTCCACTGGATCCACCGTGAAAGACCACTCAATCAAACACCCATTTACCTTGCCACCATTAGGGATGATCTTGATCTTGGAAATATATGACTGAAACCCAATATTTGTTTCCACCATCTCATAACACAAACTTTTGCCTCTAGGGTTTATGCTCTTCAACCTCTCCTTGGACCAGCTGATTTGGGTTCCACTCTTGGATGAGAGGGAGAATCCAGAGCAGTACCTAATGCACCCGGGCTCACCATTGTTGCCATGAATACCATAACAATTGGTTAGGCCAGGAAACCATTTGTGTAAGTTGAAGAAGTCTTGTAAAAGAGGCCATATTTGGTCTGCAGTAGCTTTTGTTAGCCTCGCACTGACCTTGCCTTCCCATTTTGAACCTAAATTTGACTCCATTGAACAAATTGAGAGACTTGGATGGGATAATTTGGACGAGTAATTGAATTTGGGTTGCTTATATCCTAGGGTTTGGTGTGTCATACATATTATGTGGCAGTTTAGTATTGTTTGAACATTACAAATGTCATGTCCGCCCGCTGGAGTTTGGACTGTCTCATTTCAAGGGAAAGAACATTAAATAGCCTCCTACATTGGAAAATGTGTCAAGGATGTTAAATTATTAATCGGGTAAACGTTATATTTCTACATCCAAAAGGTTTTTTTTTTCTTTCCTTTTAGTGATTATAATGGGTAGATAGATTTGAATTCGCTAATTCTCCCGTAAGACTATCATTTATATCAAGAAAAATAATTCAATATTCGTATTAATATTTTATTGATATTTACACGTTACGTATATATAATATAAAATATATAATATTTATTTAATCTCCTTTCTTATGTCGTTAGGTCTAAAATTTAAAAAGTTAATTTAATACCTATAATTTTTTTTTTAGGCTTTTCATACTATGAAAACTAGATAATTAATTATAAAAATAGATAAAGATAAAAAAAAATCTAAATATTAAATTGATGCTTTTAACTTTGATCGCAAAAATGGGAGTGCTCAGGTATCAAAGGTGATACTTACTACTATTAATTCATGTTTGTCTTGTAATATTGTTTGAACATAACAAGTATTACACGTCATGGGTAGGTTGGCAACTTGACTAATAACGTGTTTGGATTGGTGGAAACAAAAGTTAATCAAAGAAACCAACGCAAATGGAAAAAAAAATAATGTGTTTGGTAATATTAATGAGCAATAGAAATGAGATGAATTGGGTAGAAAAGTAAGTCTATTTTTGTTTTTAGGAAAGAAGTTAAAGGAAATGAGTGGACATCGTAAGAAGTTACAAATTCTTTAAAAATGGAGCCAAATTCCTAAAAAATGGAGGGATTGGAGGAAGATGAAAGGTAATTAGTCAAGTTGTTATTTATTTCTTTTTTTTTTCACTTCCTTTATATTAACCAAATAAGAGAAAGATAAACATTTTCAAAGATATCTTTCCATTTCCACTCCTTTTACCTAAACACAACGATAAAAAATTATATTTTTTTTAATTTCCTTTGCTTTTTTTTTTCTTCATTTCTACGAACTTCTTTCTATTTCCAACTTTTATATTTAAAAAATGAAAATTATATTTCGTTTAATTTTATTTCCTTTCTTTTCCCTTTTATTGATTTACTTCCATTTCCATTTGGCCTTTAAAGTTCCCAAACACAGTGTAACTAATTTCAAGGGCAAAACATTGAATAGCCCCCTAAATTGGAAAATATGTCATGGGAGTTAAATTATTAATTCATGTTTGTCTTATTACATGTACTTTTGCTGTGTAATGGGGGGAATAACATTAGTAAAAGAACACAATAGTCGAAAGCCTCGTGTTGATCCCTGTGTCTTCCAAAATGAAATGTCTCCACATTCAGATTCTCTATTCTGGGACCTGGATGTGCTCTTTTTGGAATTTATTAGAATAAGTCACGTTTGGTGATTTGAAAAAATGCTAACATTAATACTGTGAAAAGATGTAATAATGAAGGTGTTGTTTATTAGTTTTTGTTGATAGTCGATTAAGGTCTACACGTACTAGATCTACAAAACAATACATAATAAGGGGATGTCAGAGGATTGTTCGGTATAGTTATTCCGATACTTAAATTAGCAATGGGCTTTTAATAGAGTAAAATGCGTGATATACAGGCTCATAATATAGAGTTTTTAGAGAGAGTTACTATTGGACAGTGGTCTGGTATTTATAATGGAGGGGAGTAAGTAATTAGAGATCAGTTGGAAAAAGAGATTTTCTCTCAAAAGTATAGGAAAGTGAAACTGTCATGCCCAACGTATCCTTGATATTCAAAATGTGGCCATTTTATTCTTATCTCGTGGATTATGGCTGTTACAGTGTTTCATGGGCCTAAGCCGTTCAAGTCTAACGCCGAGGTCTATGGAGGTAGGCTTAGGGTGTCAAGGCTTGGCGAATCTAGTGGGGCCTAAGGAGTCTCTACCCAAAGAACCTTGTCAACACTTATGCCTCCTCCCCCTACTACCCACCGCTACCCTACTCACTCCGCAATCTCATTACCGAAGAAAAGGTAAGGAAAAGAAATGCATAGGCCACTCAAGTGCGACCAATCTAGCTCCAAGAAGTTCTATTCAATGCCAAGATCCCGATGTGATGAGGTTGTAGATCTGAAATTATGGATGGTTCGAGGTGGGAAGGCTTAAAGTGGTCACTCGTCCTAAGTAGTGGTCTGTCAGTTTGAAAGTGTCCGAGGCTAGGCGAGCTAAGGTACTAAGGTGCTCCAATGCTATGAACCGATCTGTTTGAACAAGGCCTAACAAGGATTAAGTAAACTTAGATGTGTTACGTCTTCATAACGCCAACCAAGTGTAAGTCAAATGGGCTCTAAAGAAGCTTCCTATTGAACGAACTTTTTTCAAAATGCAACTTTTGCCTACTTGTATTTCATACATTAAATGCGACATGACAGGTGTCATGTTGTAACAGACTAGTGTGCAACTACATGCTTTTTGCCTTTTTAAAGGTGGTCGTCCAACCGAGATGCTTTCTACATATCTGTTATGCAGAATTCCAAAGGATTCATGTTTATACGTATCCCCATAACTGCTTATATAGCTTCCCAAGTGGTTTTTCTATAAATAGGAGGATTACAAAGAAAGACCACTTTTCTACAATCTTTTCACTTAGTTGTTGCAATTTCTGTGTTTGCATTCCAAACTTCAAACATTTTTCAAAAGTTTTGAGTCTTTCTTCCTTCTTCAAGAATCATAATCATGTTAACCAACAGAGGTGAGGCTAGCTCCTCCTTGCCACCGCTTACTTCCAGTTCCAACTCTATGAGGAGTGGTTCCCCTCAGGTGCAAGAAAACGAAGTTTTATCACTAGCACAACTCGACTAACCTATAAGGATGGCTATGGAAGTGTTGGATAAGGCTAGAATCATCAATGCCATCCCTAGGTACGTATATGTGAATGTTCCCTTACTCCTCGTAAAGAACTTGTTTGACGTTCTCGGTATGAGCAAAGGTCCTGAGGGTCGTGTAAGTAGAAGTAGGCAATCTACCTCCAGCTGGGTCATCGACAACTTTCTTGTAGGAATGATTCCTGGGTGGTATATTAAGCTACCGGGTAAGTACGAAAGGGTAGCCCTACTATCGGGGAGGCACTTTACCATTTTTAAGAAGTGTTTGGAGTTTGGGCAACGCCTCCCTCCAAGTCATTTGAGAAGAAGTTTTTCAATTGCCACTATTGCAACCTGTCGTAAGTCCCTCCTAATGGGTAAAGGGTACTGAAGGCATTCCAGGCGTTGTGCAAGTACCTGGTGATGAGAGCTACTTCCAACCTCTTCTACTACTTCTACATGTAAAAGAGCGTTGAGAGGTAGCCTTACCTTCAGCTGCACCCAGGAAAGAAATTGTTCTGCGACTTTGTTGACTCGGTTAAAGGCTAGCAAGATGAATACGCGGTGGTTAATCTACCTGAAGAAGTGGACTTCTGGTCCTAATAGACCGAAATGGTCCATACTAGAGGTAAGAAGTGGTTCGATCCGAGTGACACTGAGGCTGTTCGGGAGATCTTGGCCTTCATAAAGTTGAGAGGTGGCTAGGAGATCAACGTTACGGAGATCGTAGAGAGGTATTTCCAGTGCTCGATCTCCGAGATCTTCCCCAACATAAAGAAGGCTATGGCTGAGAAGTGAGTTGAAGGTACTAGATCGTTCCCACATGCCTATTTGTTATGCTAGTATCGGGGTACTTCATTCAACACCAGTAGGATGGAAAGACCTCCTTAGTCATGCTGGTTATGATGATGTTTTACAAATGGTAGTGGTAGTTTTTTTATTTTATTTTTCCTTGTTTTTTCTTTTTTCTAACTTTAGATCGGCATTTTTGCAGGCAAAAATTTAGCCCCGAGGATGTCTCGTCCATCTATGGACGCCCTAATGAACCGGCACTAAGTGTGATCCAAGGCAACCTAGCCAACAAAGAAGGCAATAAGACTGAAGTTGGGGCCAGGTGAGACAGCAAGGCGCAGTCAAAGTCTGTGCCACAAGGAGTTCCCCTCGACATCTCCGATGAGCCCATGGACATAGAGCCTTTGGGTGTAGCTCTGCTAACTCCTACCTTCATCCAATCGTCTAAGCCAATCATCGTAAGCGATAAAGGTGCCAAAGCAAAGAGTCCTAACGTATAGGTATTGTCTCCTCTAAGGGCATCGAAGGGAAGGGCAGAGGAGAGGGTCGCTACTCCTACAATGATAAGGTAGAAGCGCAAGGTTCCCAAAGTATCCGAGGACCTGGCTCCAGCAATGAAGAAGCAAATGCCCTTGGCGAAGGATCCTTTAGCGAAAGGGAAGTGGAATAAGTGACCTCCGGCTCATCCCTACCAAAGCGTCAATGACATAGGGGACAGGTTTTTGGACATCCTTAACAATTTTAGGAAGATGAGGCTAAGGCTGGACTCATTCTACGAAGCGCCATACATTTCCCAAGATGAGGCGCTAAAGAGGTGGGGGGGGAGGCTCAAGTCAGAAATGAAGGAGGCTCAGGGGAAGATCCTAAGGCTGAAAGGGGAGGTCCGTAACACTCTAGCATCAGACTGTCAACTATCAGGCTTCGATAGGGTCTTACACCCCTAGCAATTGGGTTGTCTTGGAGAAAATCTCCTAAGAGGACGGGGGCGACCCGATATAAACTGCGAACCACTTAAGTACGCTGATGGGGTAAGTAGGTCTTCCTTGCTGTTGTAGTGTTGTATCTTAGTGTCTTGTATTAACTTATGGGTTTCATTTTCATCTTGCAATACCACGGCCAAATGCTACTTGAGTTGAGCAAGTCTCATGCCACTCAAAAAGAGGTAACAGGGTTATAAGAGGAGTTACATTAGTAGAAGAAGTGCTTGCTAATGGTGGAGACTTCTAATAAGAGGTACTTAACAAAATTTGCTCAAGCTAACAAGCACCTACACTGCTTTATTGTGTAGGTGGCGGGGCTTTAGGCGAAGCTCAAGCATGCTAAGTAGGAGAGAGGCAAAGTCGAGAGATCAGCCTAGAAGGTCATGGAACTGAAGGCTCTACTAGAGAATGAGCAAAAGATGAGGGCTCGTCTCTCGCAGAGGCTGGATGAGGAAGGCACAACTAGGGCCCGAGTCGAAAAGGAAAATGCCGAGTTAAAGGCTTTAATGGCCAAGCTAGAAATCGAGTTGGCGATGAAGACATCTTAGTGCAAAGGCATTAAGGCTATGTCACTAAAGCTAGCCGGTTTGAAGTTCACTCTAAAGCAACAGGTCAAAGAGTTGTAGGACAAAGTTTGAGAGATGGAGGAGCTCATCTCTAAGATGGAGAGTGGAGACGTCCCCAATGATGCCGCCACTTGTAGGGCGGTTGGTGACTACAAGACCACCAAGGAGTAGCTAGAAGAGTTGGCGGACTTTTCCACGGACTTCACCTACTTCACTAGGAGGGAAGTCCTCTCTCATTCTCTAGACCTGGACTTAAGGTTCTTTAACTTTTTGGACTCCTTTACATTTAATGAGAAGAGGGAAGCTTTAGCGGGGGAGAAAGAGTTCGCCTAGGTGGCTAACAAAGAAGCAGGCGTGCCCTCCACTGCTGGAGCAGCGCAGGGTGCTTCCTCATTTACCTCTGCCTTTACAGCCCAGTAAGGGGCTGCCTCACAAGCTATCCTAGGGGAAGATCCGTTCATCGGGGGTCCTGCCGCTCTTAGTTCTCATCTATCAGGCTCCGCTCTAGCTCAAGGCCTGCCATTTAAAGTACCTACTAATCAACGTTCGAAAGAGTAGACGTTTTAGATTTTTCAAAGTTACCAAAGTTAGCTAATCCTAGGTGATAACATGGTTCTTTTTTTTTTTTAAATTAAGGTAATTAGGGCCAGAATGCCGACCTTTGCTCTATAACTAAACATCCGTGGAAGAAATAAATGAATGTTTTCTGAACATCCCTTGTTGTTCTCTGTTTGTCTTTAAATTTTGACTACCCTTGTCGAGGTTTTGTTGGGGTATTTCCTTTTGTCAAAGTTTCCCTAATAGGGGGTTCAGTCAATGGTATCCTGACTAGCCTATTGCATGGGAGTTCCTTTGTGTAAGGGGTATTTTCCTTTACTGAGGTTAACCTAAAGGGGTTAGGTCGATAGCGTTCTGACTTGCTCAATTTATAGGAGTTCCTCAATACAAGGGGTGATTCGCCTTGTCGAGGTTATCCAAGGGGGTCAAGTCGGTGGTGTTCCAACCTGCCCAGTTCATGGGAGTTCCTCAGTGTAAGGGGTGTTTCCACTTACCAAGGTTACCCTGATAGGGGGTTAAGTCGATGGCATTCCGACCTGCCTAAGTAACTATTCATGTGTCTTTTTGAAAGGTTAGTAAGACGATAGAAACAAAGGGAGAGAAAGAGAAGAATACAATCAATTGAGAACTTTTTGTTTCAACAAAATTTGAAAGAAAAACTTTACATGATGAAATGCTAATCAAAATAGAGATGTAGATTATCGACATTCCATGTGCGTAGGATAAGCTCACCATCCAATCTTTCCAGCTTGTATGCTCTATCGCCTAGTCTCTCCCTGACTCTAACCAGGTCTTCCTAATTGGAGGCTAGCTTACCCTGCCCTTCGCGAAAGCTAGTTGCTTCTAATTTTTGGTAAACTAGGTCACTAACTATGAACTCCTTGTATTTGACTTTCTGATCATAATATCGAGCAGCCCGGTGTTGGTATGCAATCACCCTAGTAACGGCCAGGTCTCTAATTTTCTTAATGGCATCAACACTCACCTACAATAAAGAGTCGTTATAGGCAACATAGAAGCTTTAAGTTCAAATATTGGAGAGCTTAAGTTCAATATGGAAGACTGCTTCTGACTTGAAAGCCAGACAGAAGGAAGTCTCGCTCATTGAAGTACGATGGATAGTCCTATACCCCCATAAGTTATTAGGGAGCTCATCGGCCCAAGCGTCGTAAGATCGATCCACGCACTTCTTTAAGCTGCTTAAAATGACTTGATTAGTCGGTTCCACCTGTCTGTTTGATTAAGGATCAGCAATTGAGGTGAAGTATAGGGTGATGTGGTGCTTGGTGCAAAACTCTCTAAACTTGGGTTTGTCAAATTGTCGGCCGTTGTTCGTGATCAGTGCATAGGGGACTCCTAACTGGGAGAGACTGTTGTTTCTAACAAAAGACTCTACACTCCTCTCCATGATTCTGGCTACAACTTCAGCCTCCACCCACTTTATGAAGTAGTCCATGGCGACAATTAAGAACTGTCGTCCTCCTGATACTTTTGGGAACGCACCGAGGATATCGATCCCCCATTGTGTAAATAGCCATGGTTAGGGGTTGGAGGGCAACGTAGGGTACATGGCTAATTGGGGCGTGCTTCTGGCACTGCGGGCACTTCTAGGCTACAGCTTTTGCGTCTTGCCTTATGGTAAGCCAATAATATTTGAGCAGTAATGTGCAAAGGTATAGGGCTTGGGACTTGATGGAGTTGCTACATACCTAAGCATGTAGCTCTTCAATGATACGTATCCTTTCCTCTTCTCAGAAACATCAAAGTAGAAGGAGGCTAACTCCCCTGTAATATAGGACGCCTTCAACCAACGTATAATTGGCAGCGTAGTAACAAAGCTTCTTCAATTCCTTCTTGTCCTCCAACAACATACCCTACTCCAAGTAGCTCCGAATAGGATCTATCCAGCTCGCCTCTGTTGCCACTGTAGTCAATTCCAAAACTTCAGCCGAACTGGAGGCTATGCTCTTTTCCGGCAATTACTTTATAAAGATCTTGCTATCCTTCACTTTAGGCTTCCGTATGCCAGTGGAGGCCAGCATGGATAGGTAGTCCGTTACGCAATGTTCCAATCGGGGCATCTTCACGAAGTCCCATGAAGGGAATTCTCCTAGGAGACTCTTCACTTTATCGAGATACTTTGCCATAGTGTCGTCCCTTGCTTCATATACACCTCGGACCTGCTAGACAACTAGCATGAAGTTTGAGAAGATCCGCAACTACTCAAGACCGATCTCCTTGGCAAGTTTGAGACTGACTATAAGTGCCTCATACTCAGACTCCAAAATCCGAACTTAAAGGCGTAACAAAGAGTGACCTGGTGTGGGCCGGTTAGAACTAAGCCCGCACCTCCCCTTGCCGAAGTAGAGGATCCGTCGACATAGAGAGTCCACACCGGTTGATCATTGCTTGGCGATGCTTCTTCCTCTCCCATATATTCTGCCACAAAGTCGGCCAAGACCTGTATCTTATAGGCCATTCATGGTCGATACTATATTCCGTATGCGCTCAACTCTACCGTGTACTTCATCATCTGTCTAAACGTGTCAGGTTTCAACAACATGGTGAGCAGTGGCTGGTCTATCAATACGATCACCTGGTGTGCCTGGAAGTAAGGTCTTAGTCATCGGGTAGTGATGACAACAACTAACACAAATTTCTCTACACAGGTGTACCTGGCCTCAATCCCATGCAATTATGGCTAACGTAATATACTAGCCTATGTTCTCTTCCCTCTACTCTAACCAATACAGAGGAGAGTGCCCGATCGCTTATAGCCAAGTACAAAAATAGATCCTCCCCTTGGACAGGCTTAGAAAGGATGAATGGATGAGCGAGCAAGTCTTGGAGCTGTTGAAAGGCGGTAGCGTACTCAGGAGTCTATTTAAAACCTTTCAGATTTTTAAGGATTTTGAAAAACTCAATGCATATGTTAGCGCTCCTGGAGATAAATTTACTCAAGGTAGCCACCATACCAATGAGATGCTATACGTCTTAGATTGAGGTCGGAGGCTTTATTCCCCTAATGGCTAGGATCTTCTCAAGGTTGGCCTCAATAACTCTCTACCTAACCAGGAATCCGAAGAACTTACCAAAGCTAACATCGAAAACGCATTTCTTAGGGTTCAACTTCATGTTACGCGTACGCATTCAATCGAAGGCTTCTTGAAGATCCTTGACATGATCGATTGGCTTTTAACTCTTAACAATCATGTCATCAATGTAAACCTCCATATTGTGCCCGATCTAGAGCTTAAACAATTTTGCCACCATCCGCTGGTATGTGGACTCGGTGTTTTTCAATCTAAATGGCATCACAGTATAGCAGTATGTGCCATAGTCGGTGACAAAGGAAGTATGGACTTCATCCTTCGAGTCCATTTTGATCTAGTTGTATCCCAAGAAGGCATCCATGAAGCTCAGTAGGGTGTATCCTGATGTAAAATTGACAAGCTAGTCGATTCTGGGGAAGGGGAAACAATCTTTAAGGTAGGCTTTGTTGAGGTCGGTATAATTAACACACATGCGCCACTTCCCATTCTTTTTTTTTTTTTTTACTAGTACTACATTTTCCATCCACGTCAAGTACTTTTCCTCCTTCACGAAGTCGACTTTGAGCAGCTTCTACACTTCCTCCTCGATTGTGGCTTGCTATTCTGGGGTGAAATGCCTCTTTTTAGTTTAACAAGCCGTGCTATGGTATCGATGTGGAGGCTATAGGTCGCTAAGTCGAGGAAAATTCCAACCATGTCTAATGCTAACCAAGCGAACCTATCCAAATTTTCCCACAAGAGGGCAATGATTTCGTCCTTCACTTCAGCTAGGGTCTTAATCCTGATTTTCATAGTTTGGTCAGAAGAGGCACCAATCTAGACATCTTCCGTTTTTTCTCCGGGCTCGCCCTTCTCAGCCAATCTCTCTTACAAGCCTGTTACTAAGGCGAAGATGTCATCGCCTTTAGCTACCCTAACATATAGCTCTCATGAGAGTTTCTAATCACGCCTGCATACTCCCACTCCAATAGGCGTCAGGAATTTGGCCTTCAAATGCAAGGAGGATGTGATCATCCCAAATGCGTTTAGGCTTGGTCTTCCTAAGAGTGCATTATAAGGGGAGGGACAATCAATCATAACGAACTCCACGAGTCATTGTGCCACATGGTCGTCATCGTGCCACATGGTCGTCATCACCAAGTTCTATGTCTAACATGATGATACCCTTAGCTGAAACCGTACTACCATTAAAGCCGATCAGATTATGGTGATACGGCTTCATCTTTACTAGTAACTTTTTCCTCATCCTATCATATGTATAGAGGAAGAGTATATCAGTAAAGCTGCTAGTGTCCACCATAATCTTTAGAACCTCAAATTTTGAGATCCTTGCCCCCATCACGAAGGCGTCTTGGTGGGGAGTGTCAACCCCTTCAAGGTCGATGTCAGAGAAGAAGATGGAAGTGTTTAACTTTTGTCTCTTCTCCCTTACTGCCAACACCTCCGATTGGGCGTTAATTTAGCTGCCAATACTAGACGAGCTCCCAAAGTGTAAGCCCCCCATGATCATGTTTATAATGCCATTAAGGGTAAGATCATTGCAACTGTCATTGTTTTACTCTGCGCAAGCATTCTCGGTCCGTCACCTCCAAGGTGCCCTATCAACGTCATTGTCCGAACGATCGTCCCTCCTCCGTTAAGCCACCTATTTGTTGAAGAAGCAACACTGAATGGCGCATTCGACGAAATTCTTCAACTAGAAGCACTCTTCAGTTGCATGATCGTGGTCATCGTAGAACTAACAATATTTGTCAGAGTTCTTAATTACTAGGGTTTCCCCGCATTTTCTGCGACCTTTAGAGCAAGTTCCAATGCTTCACTTCAAAATAGACCTAGGCAATGGGTCTATTTAGAGGCATATACTAGGTGTAAATGGGAGGGGGGAGAGGGTCGCGATCTACTCGGCACTTCTTCTTCCTAGAGTTCTCCTCGTCTGGCCTACTCGACATCCTTCTACCAAGGTGATCTTTCATAGATAATTTTTCCTTATCTTGTTTTCCGCCTGACCTTTCTTGGTCGGCATCATGCCTAGCGCGAATGTTGTCTTCCTAGTCAATGTACTTCTATGCTTTGTTCCAGAAGTTAGCTAAGGTCTTTGGCTTGCTCTTCACAAGCGATCGAAAGAAATCTCCCGAGGGTTAGATGCCAAGCTGGTCGGCATGGATAGCGACTCCCTCGTCCAGCTGAGGGATCTCGACTACTGTGTTATTGAACCGGGCTACATAATCGCGCAGGTAGTCACCTTCAGCTTACCTTACCAAGTACAAGGACGATTGTCCTTGGAAAGGGGCTTACTAGCCTTGAAATGGAGGTTGAATTTCCTGGCTAGCTCATCAAAGGAGCTAATCGAGTTATCAGGGAGGTAATTAAACTACTTCCATGATGCCTTCCTTAGCATACCCTGGAAGGCTTTGCACAATATGGCATCCCCATGATCATGAAGGTTCATGAGGGTGCGAAAGTAAAGGAGATGGTCGTCGAGGTCGCCCGTATCATCATACTGGTCCAGGGACAGAAGTTTGCCGTTGGGGACAACACTTCATCTCGGATACCTTAGTAAAGGGGGTCTTGTTGCTAACGACCAGCCCAGTGTCGTCAGCAGGCTTGCTGCCCTGCTACTCGAAGAGCCGTCTTACCATTGCATGGAGCTCATTCAGGTCAACATCGTCTGCCAAATGAGCTTGTCATGCATCCGAATGAGCCTAAACTCCGTGCAAATCAGCATCCTGCTTGTTACCAACCAAAGTTCGGTCACGGGTAACTGCAGACCTCGCTAATTGATAACACAACGGTGGATTAGGTTACTGATCCCTTCCATTATGCTGCTGCTGTTGGATGTTATTTTGCCCAGTGTGAACATCTGAGGCTTTGAGGTTGTGAGTTTGCACGTTGCGGTACTCTGCTTCTTCTAAGTAAGCACAAAGCTCCCTGTTCTGTTCAGCGTACTACTTGGCCAGGCGCTCCATGCGCTCTAGTCATTCTTCCAATATAGCCCTTAGGAAAAGCTGGCTTCTAGGTTGGTTGTTCACCAATTGTTAATTTCCTTGCTCGTCGCACTAAGACATGATGTCGAAAGGCTTAATGTAGGTTATGTGTTTGGTGTGTTTAGGATTTCAAGTGTAGGACTTGATTCCCACCAAATGTTATTTCTCAGTTCTTGCCAGTAGTTGATTAAGGTTTGTACATACTGAGCCTGTAAAATAATGCACAATGAAGGGATGCCGGAAAATTGTCCAGCATAGCCATTTCGATATTTAAGTTAGCAATGGGCTTTTGATGAAGTAGAATATGTGATACGCAAGCTTAGAATGCAAAGTTTTTAGAGAGAGTTGCCATTAGATAGTGGTCTAGTATTTATAGCAAAAAAAAGAGCCGGTAGTTGGAAATTAGTTGGGGGAAGAGATTTTCTCCCAAAAGTGTAGGAGAGTGGAACTATCATGCCCAACGTGTCCTTGATATTTAAGACGTGATCATTTTATCCTTATCTTGTGGATTATAGCTATTATAATACTTCATAAGCTTGAGCCGTTCAGGTCCAGGGCCGAGGTCTGTGGAGGTAGGCCTAAGGTAGTAAGGCTTGGCAAATCTAATCAGGGTTGAAGAAACCCTACCCAAAGGGCCCTATCAACAAAAGGTATTAAAGAAGAAGATTTGACGGTGGATATCTAATGGCAAAAATCAATTCATAAATTAATTCAACATTGGAAATCCGATGGTCAACACGCAATGTTGGGAATCCAAATCCTCAAAAGGTCCTAACCATGTCCAGATTATTGAATGATAACCCACTTTGAAAATTTTACTATAGGAAATTTTCTTGAGTTCATAAAATGGAAAAAGAAAAAAAGTAATCAGAAGGTTTGTTACGCTCTTAAATCCCTCCTGAAGAGCCAGTTCCACAAATTTTTCGGAAGCACGGATGGCAAAGACGATTTCTCATTATATGTGAGAGATTAAGTTCCTCAAAATATTAAGAAATCAGGTTAAATTCTATGAAACCATGTTAATCTCGCCTAGAACATAAGAGTTTTTTCTTTATTTATTTATTACCGGGAGTGCAAAACTACTGTAAAAATTTTCTCCCACATGAGATCATCGTTCCAATTGATTGAGGCTCTCTAGTTTATAAAAAACTGCTTCATAGAATTTCCTTCATAACTATATTCGTGACTCAACTTTGCTGTAATGTTATTAAATCAAGGTTAACTTATATAATCCAATCCGTTTTAACTTGATTTGACCAAGAAACAAGTCTAAATGCAACTCTAACTTAACTCCTTATCGAATCTAATTCATCTCTTTAACTCTTAATCCTCTTATATATCTGAGTTAGCTACTCAAGTTGAATTTGATAACATGCTTTATCATCGTAGATTAGTACCAAGATAAAAAATTGAGTTAGAAATTGCATGTAGAACTGAGCGAGGGCCAAATCCTAACTATAGTCTAGCGGAGCCATCCTACCATATCTAAGACCTAACCTAAAACTGACCGTACAAGGTGAACTCATAAGGCCAAACTGTTGGGTAGCGGTTCCAAGTTGGGCCAATGGCTAGGACAAATGGATCTAACAAGTCTCAACCGACCAACATGAAGTAAAAATGAGAAAGATGGAAAATAAAAAATAATAATAATAATAACTAAGAAGAAAAAGAATGGATAAGATGTAAAATAAAATTAATAGAATAGATAACAATGAAAATTGAAAATTAAACTAATTTCATGCGAATAGACTAAACTATTTCCTATTTACAATGTTTCATGCATTTCTAAGAATAACACAATAATAAATATACTTTTAAAGGTTTGTTTAGTTGGTATATATAAACTTTGATGAAAAAAAAATCACATTATAATGTGGGACTAACTTTTACCTTTTAAATTTCTTTGTAATATAAAAATTTTTTGTCTTACTTTGTTAATATTACAAATTAAGTTAGATGCAGCTATATATAAATAAGTATATATCCTTAACAACTATTTTATAAAATAGGCTAAAGATAATAATATGTTTTAGACTCAAATTTTTAATTTATATTCTATTTTTAATTTTCAAAAAATATTAAAAAAGAGTTGTTCACGGTGGATCCAAGTAACTAGAAGTGAATTGGTCCGATAGGACTGGTGTCAATTCCCCATATGGGAAATGGGAAACAACGGGGCTGTTTTAGGATGGTTTGGAAACATACACTGGTTTAATTGCATGCGATTTAAACGTACGATCTAGATGATGTGTTGTAAGTATAGCCATATGTCCTTACTGGATCTTACAAACTCTTAAATTTATTTTTCAAATCCATATATCTTTTTACCCTTTTATTCTTTATTGTCTTTTCAACTATTTAAGTCTTCTCAATATAAGGAATTCTTTTTCTAAGCAAAAGCTAAAATTCTTTTGGAAAAACTATTCGTTGCTTCCAAATTCTAAGCAATATTTTCCTTATTCAATTCCATTAGAGATAAAAAGAAAAATAATTTATTTCTATTTCTTCAATATCTTAATAGCTATACATAGATTTTCGAAAAATGAGAGCATTTTAATTGAGACCCCACACTTCACTTAAATCTGATAAAAGTTGAAGGTTAGAATAACTTGCTAATATAACCAATCAAGAGTCAGAATAGTTGCCATGGGAATAGGGAGTTAACTTATAAGGATGATTAACCGATTACAAAGGAAGGTCAACTAGTTTGCTTTTATTTAATTTGATGTTCCTAACTTGTTTTTTTTATATATATATTTATGATACAAATCAATTTTAAGGTCTCTATATACCTATTACGCATTCTTTATGTAAAACCCTAACTTTACATCTAATAATTTTACTCTACTAAAAAACATCTAGGTCTTATTTCTATATGTCCATCATCTCCAATTATCTTAAATTTAATTATGATTACCTATTCCATTATAAAGCTCAACTACAAACCCTTATGGTACTTTTGTTTGATTTTATAAGGGTGGAATAGAACAATTATTCTTTACTTATCTATTCCTACATTTGGTTGGTAGAATAATCACTTCACAAAATCGCCATTATTAAAAAATGAGGAGTTGCGATTCCCTTATAGAACTAAGGGAATAACCATTCTTTGATTTTTTTTTCCTTTAATAGTATATTTTCATATCTATTCATAATAACTCAAAATAATTGCACAATCGTATATTTATTATTAACACTTATCATTTTCTTAATAGTCCATGCTTTTATATAATCGATTTGATATGAGTATTGTGTTAGTCAAAATATGCTTGAACTTTTTGCATCGTCTTCATAAGAGCATCAATGTACTTCCTACATATTTACTTCTATATTCTTGAAAAACCATATGGTAGTAGAGCCTAACAATAGGTACTAACTTGAATTCTTTCTATCTTTTGCTTTTTGATAGAAACATGACAAATCCTTCAATTACGGACCCATTTTACCTTTTCAATTTCAATAACTCTTCAATGTCCACTAGTGAGAACCACCTAGCTTATAGTGGGTCCATTAAAATGGGACTAGGAACTAAGTTAAATTAGGCTTTATTAATGGAATAACTGAAAAGCCAAGTAAAAATCCACTTGATTTAGTTAAATGGTTAAGATGCGACTATATGATTCATTGTTGGATTCTTAACCTGATGGCATCCGATTTATCTTCAAACTTTGCTTATACTCAATCTGTGTGTGAAATACAGAAATAGATAACTAAACAATATGATATTATGAATCGTCTATTAATATTTCAACTTCAACATATGATTAGCAATTTAAAACAAGGCAATCAAAGTAGAGGAGTTTATCACAATAAACTCAAAAAGTGTTAAGACTAATTACAACAACTTCATGGTTATCTCAATTGTATTTGTGGTGTGTTGTATTATTGCATTTGTGCAATGAAAGAAAGGATATTTGAATCTCAAACAAAACTAATGCAGTTCTTAATAGAAATGAATGATATATATGAACGAGTAAGAAATCAGATTTTTATAATGAACCCTCTATCATTTGTAAACCATGCATTTTACTTGGTTTAACAAACTGAAAAGCAAAGACAAGGAACTAGTTTGATAAATTCATATCTAGAGTATTTGGCATTTCATTTGAACAAAAAGATCAAATAAAGAAATAGTGGTAAATTTAAGTAAAAATAAAAACGTAAATTGGTTCGTAAATATTGTAAGAAAAAGAGACATTTAGTGGAAAATTGACATTCAAATCATTGGACATCCTGATTGGTATACGTAGACCTGGGTATCAGGGCAAATCGGCCTTGAACCGCTGGTTCACGGATCGGTAACACAGTGAACTATAACCAACCCACGAGTTAGCAATTTTGAGCCGGTTTATTAGGCTCGACAGTTTAAGGGCTATTTTGAGGCCCTTGAACTGGTTTTTTTTTAATATTTAATTTTTTCTATTAATTTTTTTTAAATAAATTAATAATTTCTAATAATATGATCTCCTTTCTCTTTTTTTAAGTCTACTAATTTATTAATAATTTTTAATTTTTTATTAATTTCCAACTTAATGCGATTCCAACTTTTTTGTTTATTTTTTTTTTCTTAGATTCAAGTCTTAACATTTGATAAGTTTGACAAAAAGAACTTACATTAACTAAAACTGAATTTTTTTATCTATCATTAACACATAATTAACTTATTATTGGTCATCTATCATTAGTTTGATAACATTATTTTTAAAAAAATTGTCCTTCACCATCGCAAATAAAGTAACTTTGATATACAATGACCATTAGATATTATCCAATTATTTTTTCCAACTTAATAGCCTTTCTTTTCTCTTTTTCTTTCTCTTTATTTTTTTTTTTAAAGGGGGTAAATCGACCGGGTCAACTCGTCGGTTCAACAATTGGTTAGCTTGATGATTCGTGACTTGTTAGTTTAAGTGGTCCGCCTAAGTAAACCGCTTAGGCCCTTAAAACTCGACAATTTGCTAAGACAGTTCAACCTAGCTACTACTGGGCCAAGTTTGTTCAAGACCTGCTTGGGCCAGTTTTAGGCTAGTTTACAATTTGAAACCAACTCTTATCTAGGTCTAGGTATAAAGGCAGAAGGTTGTAAGGGGTAGAAAAGCAACAACTGTTTTAGTTTCTTCAAAAAAACTTATGTAGCTCTTTACTTGCTACTCCTCTAGATTGTTTAATTGATTATATACCTATAGGAAATCAACTGGTTTACAAACAACTTTTCTAAACTATTCATCAAGGGATCTATCACATGTTGAGCATTAAGGATAAATGATTGCCAACATGGCTCATTCTACAAGTATATCTAATCATCTTCTTATATTAGTACTTCAAGTAATAATCTAGATTCTTGAACAACTAAAACTAGGGTATTGATCATATAAGCCCCTTTCCATTTTTAGTTCATGATATTCAACACTTGAATAAGTCAATTACCATAAACTACTAGACAATAGGTCCATATTTGTAACTACAATTGGTTAAGCTTTTATCACCTTACATCTTACCATTCAAAATATCCTCTTTGTACCTCATTTTTCTCATACCCTACTTTCTATTCATAAGTTTTGGTTTATCAACATTTGTTGGTTACTTTAACACATTCAAATGTGTTTTTCAAGATTAAAAAACTAAATGAGAAGTAGCAATTGCAGAAGTCTTCATTGGATTGTATGTTCTTCATTCAAGTAACCTTAGTAGTTTACACTCAATGGATGATCAAAGCAAAGTTATAGTGTCTTCACATGCTTGTAATAATAAGTCCTCTACTTAATTGACCCATGTCAGACTTAGACATACTTCTAGTTCTACACTACAACATTTGAGCTTGTGTAAGAATTATAGCTTTTAAGACTTCATTTGTCATACTTGTTGTGAAGTAAAATTTTATCATGTTTCTTTTCCATAAATTTCAAGTTATTTATCAAGTACTTTCCTTTTATTGCATATAGACATTTAAGAGGCTAATAGTTTTGCTTTTATATTGGTGTACCAAATATTTCTTAACGATTGTTGATAATTTCTCTTCTTCTACTTAGATATATTTGTTGCATCATAAATCAAAAGCCTATGTTGCTTTAGAACAATTTTTCAATTATGTTTGGAATCATTTTTCATTTCATTCTAAATTCGTTAGAACTAATACTGCAAGTGAATTCTTGTAAAAAATGTGTCATTCCATAACTTATAGTCTAAGCATTATTCGTCAAAGCCTATTGTGGAAACTCCTTAACTAAACAGGAAAGCAATTTGGAAACATATACATCTTTTAGGAATTTTAAGAATACTGTATTTGCAAACTTTCTTAAACAATTTTAGAGGGAATATGTTCTAACAACCTCTTCTTTGATTAACCTAATGCCTATGGCCAAATTGGACTGAAAAAACCCAATGAAGTCATGTTTTGTTCTAAATCCAATTGTACACATTTAAGAGTGATAGATTGTTTTTGTTATATTACAAAGCATCCAAAACCTAATGATAAATTTGAACCTAAAGAAATGAAATGTGTTTTCCATGCTATGTATATGGACAAAAAGGATACAAAATATTTGATCTTGCTCAACAAAAAATTATTGTTTTTGGAGATGTCATTGTTCTATGAAAACATTTTTCCTTTTAAAAGATTTTTCCTTATAAGAAAAATTCATTACATAAATCAAATTCGCTGTCTTTGCCTAAATCACATATTTTGTTTGAGTTAACTCCATTTATTGATTAGTCATTTACTAATTAGCCTACTATTCATAACTTCACATTTTAATCTGCACATTTTAATCATAAATTAGATTCATCATTTGATTAGGCTTTAACTGATCACTTTAATGTATGCCTTTTTGTTCCATTTCCATTCCTCAAAATACTTTGCTAAGATTAAAAAGATAAAGGAAAACACTTACTTGGCCACATAATTTTGTTTATGTAATTCATACTAAGGCTTCAACTGTGACTACTTCAAACTATATCTTTATCATTTCTGCTTCTACACCATATCCATTGTTACACGATATACTTTTCCATCTCGTTATGTAAGCCATTCAGCACAAGTTGATTGTTCAATAACCTTATAATTACTTACTAGCTACTAAGCATTAAAAATGGATTGATGCAATGAAATTTAAGTTGATTGCACTACAAGCCAATACCACTTAGGAATTAAATTTGTTGGCTAAAGGGGAAAAAAAAGGCATAAGAAATAAAACTATGAAGTTAAATATCATCCTAATGAAAGTGTTGAAGGACATAAGGTATGTCTTGTAGCTAAGGAATATACATGGATTGGAGGTATGGAATTTTATGATACTTTTTTCCTATAGCTAAAATTTGAAAAGTTTGGATCTCCATAATAGTAGCAACTTCTTATGCAAGGCCATAATATCAAGTTGATGTGAATATTGCTTTTTTCCATGGTAAATAAGATGAAGAAATTTATATGATGCCACTAGATGAGTATACAAATGCATTGCCAAATGTAATACCCAAGGTTTCAAACCCCTAAATTTAGGCCTATCAAACAATGTTATCTGTTTTAATTCAAACCTCATGATAAGCCTGGAAAGGTTAGAAGGAATCCTAATGAGGGTTTTACTCAATCTAAACATGACCGCTCTTTATATACATTTAGAAGTTCAGATGGGTTTATTGTTGTCCTTGTATATGTGGAAGATATGTTTATCACCGGTTCTAATGAGGATTTTATTTCTACTTTGGAAAGTAAGCTCTACGCTAAGTTCATAAGAAATAATTCAAGATTGGCTTGCTTTTTTCTAAGTCTGAAACCATGTTGTACTCCTATATGTACACTTCTCAATCAATGAAAGTTTATTATTGATATATTACGAGCTTATCAAGAACTAAGCCACTACATTTTCCCATGGCTACAAATCTGCACTTAGATAATGAGACAAGGGATGCTCTTGAGGATCCAAGTTTTTATAGGAGATGAGTCAACTACTTACCTTATGTTACACTCACATTGAATTTGTTGTTCATTGATTAAGTCAATTCTTATCAAGGCCTAGATCTACTCACTTGCAAGCTTTGTTTCGTTTACTTCATTATCTTAATGTAACTATTTCTTTGGGACTATTTATTCATCTTTTATTGATCTAACACTTCGTGCTTATTGTGATGCTAATTGGGGATCATGTCATATGGATAGAAAGTCTATTACTCAGTGTTGTTTATTGCTTTGCAAATGTTTAATCTCTTGGAAGAGTAAAAAGTACATCATGATTTGAGCATAAACTAGAAAAGTTGAGCATAGAAGTTTAGCCTCTACTTCTAAGAAAATTTTATGGATTTCTTATATTTTGAGAAATCTTCAAGCTCCTACCTCTTTGCCAATTAAGTTGTCTTATGACAATAAATCAACTTTGCTCATTGTAAGCAATCCTTATTTCCATGGTAGGGTAAAGCATAGTGACATAGATGTATACTTTGACCACGATCATATACGTTATGGTCTTCTACTTCCCATTCATGTAAACTCTAAATTGTAGTTTGGTTAATCTTTTAACTAAGGCTTTAAACCAAAAGTATATGGGAGTATGTTGCTCTTGCAACTCACCCACAGATATTGATTTTACTATTATAACGTGAGTTACTCTACGTATTGCTTGATAGAACATGAAAACCTAGCTGAGTTAGTCCTAGTTACTTTCCATAATTCCAATCGTAATAATTAATATTAACATCATGGAAGTAAGTAAGGGATTGAGCTTCCTTTAGTGGAAGCTCTTCAATGTATTTATCTTACTCTCATCTCAAAACCCAACCTTCGAAAAATAAGTAGCAAGCTTTCCCTTCATTTGTTTTGGAACATGTATTAGGGTATATGTGCAACTCGTTCATATCGTTACTGGAACAAAATAGATAAAGGAAACACATTTTCCAGTATCAATGATTGGTTAAGGCATTTCGAATTATTTGTTGACACTACTTTTTGATATGATTTATCATTCATGGACGTTAATAAGATCCTTCCATTTAATAGCACCTTATGATGGTATCGCCTTAAAGTGAAGGTAACCAAAGGCATATTCATCTTCTATGGGAGTATACCGCTCTTGTGGCCTGCATCGAAATAGTGCTTTACTCCTAAAGCTTATAGAGAAAATTATTAGTTCACATGTTTTATATATATATATATATATTGGATATGACTGTTACGCTACTTAGTCAAAATAGGCTCTATGTAAATAGAGCTTCTAATATTTTTTGTAAGTTAAGAAGTTGTAGGAAACTTGTAGTAATTTTCTTTATCATCTTCATCACTGCATATTTACTTTTATATTCTTTAAAGTCACAATAATTATAAGGAATAGCTATTTCTTATCTATACCATTCCTAAAAAATTGTGATCTTATTCCTACCTTATTTCATTTTGTAAATCAAACATGCCATCATAGATTTAAAATCTCGTACAATTTTTAACCCAACAAATCACTTAAAGGTAATAAATCTATCCATTACATTAATTAGGAATTTATGCATAACACCATTTCTATTTAACTAAAATATCAAGGCATGCTTCTTATTACTAAATCCAATTCACAAACCCTAAATTCATTAATTTACAAATCCGTCATATGAAGTACGACATATTAATAATTTATCATTTATTTTAGCATTTTTTATTTTAAATCTGTTTTCAGAGCTTATAGAGAAAATGACTAATGCATGCATATTCAAACATACTATAAATTATAGTATGGAATCCAACAAGGAGATTTGAGTTAATAATATAAATAAACTATAACATCATCTTCACTGCAGGGATAAATGAGTTGAACCAATTGAGCTTTTCATTAAAATTCCATGAAAGAATATATGTCTCCTATAGTTTTGTTAGCTTTCCTTGTAAGTTAATTGCAGCAGTCAAAAAGATTGCACAAAAAATAATAATAATTAAAAAAAAAAAAAAGCAGGGAATCATACAAGCGGACATGCCATGGGATTCTAGTCCCACTTAGTAATGATTACCTAGGCACTAGCTAACCGAACTAGAAGAAAGGTCAAAAGATATTGCAGTTTTAATTGCATTATTTGCTCTAAGTTGATATGCAAATCATGACTCTGTAGGCTCAAGAACTGCTTATACCGAACTAAAGTTACCACCAATAATATTATACATCTCATATAGTTGTGGTGATATAACTGAGGATGATATTTATCAATTTAACACCTCTGTCTTGACCTATTCAATACCATGTATACGATAAAGAAAAGAATTAAAAGGGGAGGAATTTTGAAGGAATAAATACTTTTCATATCCATAAAAAACGCATAGAATGAATTTAAGAGAAGTATTTCCTTCGGTTAAGAAAAAAAATTATTCTCTCCATATTTGGAGGTGACTAGAAGGAAAATAAATAAAGTTAGTATTTGAGTCAAAAGACAATATTAAATTTTATGGATTTTTTTGTATAAATATTTAGAAATTTCTATAGTCAACTTTCATTCAATTTCTTTACTTTTCATTCTTTTTTATGTGAATGAAAATTTCCCACTCACTTCTTCATTCTCTTTCCACCATAATTCTCTTATTCTTTTCAAACATAGTAATACAAACAAATAAAATATGCCAAATTCTAAGTTATTAAATTATTATTATTTGATTAATCAATTAAAAACTCAAAATACAATAATAAATAGAGTTTAAGTATCAGTAGTAGCAACAATAATAGTAACAATGGTAAAAGCGATGATAGTGACAATACTAGCAATTGGCAAGATACCGATGATGGATGAGGTTTTTTATGGATATAGATGTGAGATGGCAGTTATTGGGTAGGGCATAAGGCATGCCAAAGAGGCATCGATCCTCTTAGAACTTTTTATAGTATCTTATTAACTAATATCTCGAGAAATTTATTAGGTTTACTTATTAAAGCTATATAATTTTCAATAAGCTAATTATCGAATGTATTGTGAATTTAAAAAGCTGAGTTCTTAAGGCATCCAGTTAAAATTTTCTTTTTACATTCAGACATGATTTGATTATTATTTCCTACATGTTTTTGGTGGGAGGTAAATCGCCCTTAGTAGATTATGTCAAAGTCTTCTTGCTGCTAGGCCCTCAATACCTCAAATTTTGGTTGAAAAGATGATGCTAACATGTGTTGGGATGTGTGTGCACATATTTGTTTTTTTATGTTGGCGTGGAATTTGAATATTTGAAGTTCTTTTTTTTCCTAAATTTTCTAGAATTACAAGTTAATGGTTATTATTATCTATAATTTTTTTTTAAATGAGGATATTACAATTACGTCACATGATATTTTAAAAATTTATTCAATAACAACCACTTATTTATAACTTTAAAAACTAAAAAAAAATAACTTTAAAATATTCATTTTCATAAAGAAGCTAGTTAAAAAAGTTGAGATTTGTAGGTAATATGCAGTAATTATAATGCACATTGGTAGACACAAAATATATCATATCTAACGAATCTTTTTCGAATCACTACATTCCTCTTTTTCTTTTCTTTTTTTACAATTGGATCTTTAAAAGATTTTCCTCCAAATTTCGATGGTGACTAAATCATATTTTATTACAGATAAAGCCCTCCAAGTATCGGGCAATGAGTTTACAAGCAAGATATAATCCGAAGTCTCCCCTAACACGATTATTAAAAAATTATCGTAGGATTTTTTCAATCCCTATCTTATAAATAACTGTCGGGAAGGGAAAATAAATGGCATTTAAAGTAAACTACAATTCTTGGAGATTATCTAATGAAGTTTGAAATGAAAAGATCAAATTCATTGAAGCTCTATATGAAAAATGAAAATCATCCTTCAAAATACACTTCTTAATATGAAAAATTTTTCTCCATGAAAATGGCATTTAGAGTAAACAATAATTTTTTTAAATAACCAAATTTCGATTTGCAAGAAAATTGATATTTTTGTTTAAATATCTTTTTGTAAAAGAAAACAAATATCAAACTGTCTTTAAGAAGGAAGTCGATTGAATTGATACCGTAAATGAACAGATTCTCTATAGATGTGTATTAAATTGTCTAGTCGTAACCAAAGAATAAAATAAAATATCTATAAGAAGGCCTTCAAGACTATTCTAATTAGGTATGAGTGGGCATAGGATCGTCAATGTATCAATCCTGCCTATATTGCATCCTATAAATACATGTTGCCAAAATTCTATATCAGAAACATATCCTTTAATACTGTAGAACTATCCTAAAACTTATACCATATAAATACCAAAGGTATAAGATATCCTTTTGAACCTATAAACATTTTTTCCCTGCCCATAAATTTCAAATCCAGATGTTTTTCTATGATGAACTTTGGTTATATTTTTTATTTTCCATGAGAAAAGATTGTTTTTCATAAATTACATGGAACCTGTATGTTATATGACACTTTATATTGGCAAAATAAATAAATGACAAACACATGAGGATATATGAACAAAAGAAAAGAGACACAACTTCTTTAGAACTACATGTTTCTTGAAGTTTAAAGGTACTGTTTTCATATTTCGGTTATTAGTATTAGGTTTTCGATTTGTATTGGTTTCCTATTGAATCTTTATTGAAGAAAATACAAGTTTGTTTTTATTCATTAAAATATATTACATTATTATTATAAATTTAAAAGGTAGGTATAGTGTACCTGGGAAGTTACACCGTATATATTTTAGATTACAAGATCTAGGATGGGTACAAAATATGAAGACGGAGAAGATTTAGAGGATTATTAGGATACTTATCATATAACCCTTAGTACCTACTTGGAACCTATTCGTTGTCCAATAGGGTACAAATGAGCAGTACCTTGTATAGCAAGGTCATCCACTTACTCCTATTATAAACTTCATCAAAAAGAAATTTTTATTCAATAATGTAGGACTAATTATTGAAATCTTTTAGGTTTTTTTTAACCCATAATGTTAAAGTCATACTCTAATGCACGACATGTAAATGAATGAATACAAGACACATGAACAAGCTTAAAGCTTCCATACATATAGAGGTATACAAACAAGCTAGACCTTGTAGATCAGCCCATTTAGCCCTCTTTAAGGCCAAGTATTTTGGCCCATATAAAAGCAACTCAAATGAACTCGATCCATTTAACATGTAAGTCGAAATAAATTGGTTTGGGTTTGCCCATTTATCTTACTTACATCTTTGGTTCATAAGCTAGGTCATTTAACCAACTTTTAAGCGAAGCAAGGTCAAGTGTTTTTGGTCCATTTAAAAAATGAGCCAAATGAGATTGACACATTTATCTTATAGGCTGGATCAGGTTAACCCATTTAACCTACTTGTACACCTTTACATACAAAGGAAAGCTTTTAGACCAAGGGTAAGCTGACAACCCATATTAAAAAGTGAATTGATATTGATTCTTTTTAATCAATTTATCAAATGGGTTGTGTCACGTCCCTAACAGGAAAAATCATAACATTCCCGCTGTGTAAACTAATCTAAGATAAAAGCTGACCTCACAGTTGTTATCGTAAACACAGTTCACACAAGGCGTACAACTCAACCAGCTTGAAACGTCTGTTCTGATACCTATTAATAACCAAACCTATGATAGAGCTTTTACAAAATACCTGTTTTATTTAACCTACTGTTTAGTACCACAATAGTATTTATACAAACGTTTTACATCCAAAGATAAAGTTTATAAATAGAGTTTATTAAAAACCACTGTTAATAACCAAAACTATGGTAGAGCTTTTACAAAATACCTGTTTTATATAACCTGCTATTTAGTACCACGACAGTATTTATACAAACGTTCTACGTCCAAAGGTAAAGTTTATAAATAGAGTTTATTAAAAACCACAAGTTTTGCAGTCTATATACAATAAGTTAGGAAACTAGTGGGCTCCCAAGAAATTCCTAATTAGTTTCCTCAAAACTTAAAGACAAAGTCAAAAGCCCAGGTTCAATTGATTTCTCGATCCTTACTTTCCCAAATAGTCGTACACTAACTTGGGAATAGTGGTACCTGAACATCCTATCTTTACTCAACACCTGCAAAAGATTCTGTAAGGATGTAAGCACAACTAGCTCAGTAAATGGGACAGAGTCAGAAGAGTACTGCACAATCACAAATAAGGTTAATAATTATAATGAAATGAAATGCAATATAATCAGTCAAATGAAACATCGTACAGTGTTATTCGGTTCACTGTAAGGTTAGAGAAATTACATCCGCTCCAACTCGGATTGAGGATTTTCATCACGACTCAAGTCAACCAAACCCGAGCTTGTGCAATGTAGAACACCCTCCTCCTATGACCACCTTCGAACCACGGCCCCCAACCTTGCCGTGACCTCCTCGCCAGTCACTTAGTTCGACTAAGAATAGGGAAAGGACCATTTCAACTATCCTCATCGAAGGAAGTCGGTATTTGGCCTAACACACTTAATTGTTTCCCTAAGGGATATTATGCATGTCCAGTTTCATTTTAGTTGAATAACCATTAGTTCTAATTAGGGATAACCAACAAGTTCACACAATACAAAATCCATGCAGATATGCAAGACTGCACACCAAAGAGTTGAACTCCTGTCACAATCGAGTATCATCTACACACACAGCATGCGCATAATCATCTAACTACAAACACAACCAAAAGTACTCTTAGGTCTCCAAATACTTTAAATAGTATCCAAACAAGTGGTGAAGCCACAATCCCAACTTACTTGTTTAGACGTTCGCTATTACCAACTCGAATCGTCAACTGTCTTTATATTAGAAGGTCCTAATTACATAAAAGACCCAAATTCGGTTTTCATAATAATTACAAAAACTTTAGGGTTTAATCTTAAATGGTTTTATATATATATACAATATATATATATTATTTTCATAATATATAGTCATGTTATCGTTATATATCAAATTAAGTTATTAATTGTTAATACTGTACATTTTATATACTACTACGTATTATATATCGTTTCGATCGTATCGAAACATACTTTTGAATTATTAATTCACATTTTAATTCCGGTAAAGTTATCGAAATGTGTACATTCTTGAATATGATAAAGTTATAGGTTAAATTACTTAAGGTTGTCCATTTTTAACAAAATTAGTATCATTAAGTTCGTATAGACCTAACGATACGTTTTACGAGTCTTGTTTCGGGCTACATAGCAATTATCTATATATCATACACATCCTATACAAAAATTTTCAGCTAAAAACAATATCATTTAATACATTTATTTTACAAATAATAATTCGGGTAAATAGTAGATTTCTTAATAAAGTATATTAAATATTACGAATTTGCCAAAAATAAAAATATCACTTGAGAGCATGTTTAAAATAACCTAATTAAAATTCTTTTCATAATTTTCTGGGAAGATTTACTAATTTTTAAAAATTATTGAAAAATAGGGCAAGAAATTAACCTTGGTGTTCTTGGGTGCTTCAGTGGCCAACGGTGGTTGGGTGGTTGTCGGACGGCCTGTGCGATAGGTAGACTATGTGGGGTTGGCTAGGTTTCACACTAGATTCAGGGTAAACTTGGTTTCTAGCTTAACACAAGTTTTCCCCTGTTTTTTGTTTAATTTTCTTAAATTGTTCTATTTTCCAATTTTTTTCTTTTTCTCTATTCTTGGTTCCTAACTGCTAAAATGTTGCTAATCTGCTGATAGGATAGTATTTATAGAATTCTTTCACCGCCTATGAATTTTTCTCTTTTTTTTTCCTTTTGTTTTCTCCATTAATGAAGTATGAGGTGTCATGTTTTTCCTCCTTCCACTTTTGATTCAGCAAATTTTTTTCTTCTACAGCAGCCATGTAAATTTCCAGCAAGCTCCAATGCATTTGGATAAGTATTATTAATTATTTACTTAAATATGAATATTATATGTTAGGATTTAGTTATTTAATTAGTATATAAGTATATACCCTATGTAAATAACATGTGAAATATATAACTTTACTCATATAATTATGTTTCTAACATATCTTTTATTTTAGGATATGTTCTAAAGTTAATTTCATGAATTTAATATAATATATATAATTACGTAATTTAGGGTTAATTTACGATTATAATTATTATTTATACCAAGTATACTCATAAAATTAAGTGCATTTTTATATAGTAAATTGTACTATATTATTTCATTTTATAGCTCAATTAACTTATGTCTAAGTTCTCATTGCAACTTAAGTTTGATTTTAAGAGTTCTGAACATTTTAGTGCTATATTAAATATTCCTACTTCTAAGGGCAAAATTGGGATTTTGGGTCATTATTTCTAAAATCTAACTTCACTGTAATATCTCGACTAATTTTTTTATTTTAGTTGTAAAGTTTGAGTTTAATTAAACAAATTTTCCTAAAAACTCTAAATTTAGGCTCTGTCGTCCTAAACTAAATTTTGAAAGCTTACAGGTTGACTTAGCCAGTTGACCCATAAGTCAAAGCATGCTAACCCATCATAGGTCAAGTTGATTCATTTAAGTCATTAATCTATATTTTCCAACAGGTTGGAGTAGACCATCACATAAATCAGCTCACTTAAACCACTAAATAGGTTAAAGCAAATCAACCCACCATCGACCTACCTAAACCATTAAGTTAAAGAGCTTCACTAGTCGTCATTTTGTTCAAATTGTCCTAAAATTGATAGAATATAATGCTCTAGTTGATTATTTTCTAAAAAATAAATATCAAATTATGTATTATGCTTTTTTAAAAAAAAAAAAAGTTATCTTCATATTTTAGTCTATTAGTGGATTATTAGCATCTTTGATTTACCAAACCATTAAACTGGTAGAGTTAGTGGATTGACTTATTTAATTACAAACCCATGACAAATCCGGTTAAGTTGAAAACTCTTAACCAACATATTGGACAAGTTAAATAAGAACCCATTTGCGGAAATGTAATGAGAGTGGTTTATCATTAGTAAAGAGATTTAAAGTAATGAATATCACCTAGCTAGATATAGAGCTAAAAGAGAGCAAAGTAGACAAAAATAGCTGAACTTAGTATACAACTTTATGTTATCTTCTTATCCCCATTCTCCTAGTCTTTTGTAGAACCTACAATTATGCTTCTTCTTATTATAAACTTATAGTTGAATTCTTGAAATCAATTACTAATAAGAAGACAAAAAGAATGAATAGCTTTTAAATTTAGTAAAATATATTTAATCCTCTTCTAGATTTTATATAGTTCCATCTGGCCTATTAGGATTTAGGTGCCAAATTTTTAAATATGGCTCAAATTCTATGTAGTTTTAATGTAAAACCTAAAGCAAAATTGAAGTTTCCATAGATGAAGACACGATAAGGTTTCTAATAAAAAGCAGTTGACCAATTTATAGAACCATCACCGAGAATCCTATACAGTCAACATATCCATTAGTTTGGTCAAACCATTTTACCTTATTTGAGCTTTCTTAAGAGTTAACAATTAGCTCTATTGAGCAGGTTTTGGTCCAATCTTTATGACAGAGACTATTTGTACCTTGATGTGAGTATTATATGCCACTCTTTTATGTACATTCCAAGGCCTCGTTCTTCCGTGATTCTCCTCTCTGGATTACAGTTTTTCATATTTATCTTTGTCTCGTCACTTCCTCGTTTGTTTGCTATTCTATAATGTGATCTTATCTTCGACCGTATGCCTTCGTATAATATATCTCAAGCTCTTGCCAACAAACGAATTATTGATATCAAAGGAGGGGAAAATGGGGCATCAAAACCAGTAAGATAAAGCCGTGTAAAGAAGTCGAACTATTGACAAATAATCAAATGGCATGATTGCTTCAAGGGCAAGAAGCATTACTTCGTCGAAAAGACACGACAATATGTGAAAAGTAATTTGTGGCATGCTACCGGGAGTACATCTTACTTAACAATTATTCATTGGCGATTATGATTGTACTTTTTAATTTATTTTAACTTTTTTTTTCACAATATAGATTTCAAGTATTTTTCTAACTTTATATCTAAAATTTAGAGATTTGAAAAAAAAAAATGCTTAATTGAACTTGTTATTATAGAAAGTGATGCCTAAAACATGAAATTGCAAAATGTGAATACCCAATTGAACTTTTATTTGCAAACTTACAACCTCTATCATCTTCAAAAGGAAGACACAACATACAATTATTGATCAAAGAGTACAACCTTTATCATCTTTAAATACGAACAGGAAGACTTGAAGAACATAAAAAAATGAGCCCCATATATTCCTATCCAAGTAGGAATGTTTGACGGACCGGCTATGCCGTTTGGGTTGGGGGTGTGATAATAGGATAAGAGTTACAACTGAAAGCGAACATGCATGAAGTTTGTTCATCAAAGCTAACATGCCCTAGCTAGCTGGCTAACTTTCCATGGCAAACCAACTTCCAATGTGTGTCTGACTCTCTATCTACTTAATCAGAATTGAATTATATTCTTTCCCATTTTGCGAAGCACATTTCTGTTCCGTGATTACTACTTGTCTACTCGATTTAGGGCTACATTGCAAGTAGGGTTTGCTCTTAGGTTTTGCAAACTTTTCAAGTTGAATAAACAGCTGCTTGGAAAAAAAAAAAAGACAATTATTTCATATATTGGGAGAAAAATAAATGAGATAATTATGAACTTTTTATTTCCTTAAGGCGATAATAGAAAAAAAAATCACTAGAAATGAGATGTCATATATAATACTTAGTGTTTAGTTGATATGAAATCAAAAATTGATACTTTGACTTACAATAATAGAATAACTACCACATGTAGTTATAATTACTTTTACATGTTAAATTTTAATTTGTTACTATCTATCCCAATACAATTCACAAGACTTATTAATCCCATTGAAGCCTCTCTCCAGAAACAAAGTAGAAACCTAATTTTTGACCAATGATAATCACACTAAGAAATCTTACATGACTAAGTAAGTTTCAGAACAAAATAATTTTGAAATCATTGCTTCTAGGCTATAGTCTAAGGTGTTTTTTAAAAAAAGGAAAGAAACATTTCACTTCAAAAATTTACTTTATTTAGATGAGCAGATAAACAAGTACAATATCACAAATGAAGACACCTATGATTTTCAATAAAGAGATCTCATGGTTACTAAAATAGTTGGTACTGTTCTCTTATGTTTTTGTCCCAATCCCAAGCTATCATAGCTATTGCGATTGTTGTTATCTAATAGGATCGAATTAAATTGGAACCATCATCATTTGCTGTCATCATTTAAGCATGTAATAAAATAAATACAATAACACTGACCATAAGGGAAGAAGGTGGTCCCATGTTCAAATTGCGCCAATCAAGCCTCTTTCAAGAAATTAAAGCACACCAATAGAAAATTCATAGCACTTTAATGGATGGCCAACAAATTCCCTTTAACAATTTTATAAGGAAGAGGACTGGATAGATTAAATGTGAACAACTAAAAAACAAAAGTTGTCATAAATAAAGCTTCCTCTACTAGCAAGACAATATAAGTAAATTTTCTACTCTTTATTTCTAATTATTCTGTGAGACACTTATTAAGGGTTTAAAATAAAAAAAAAATTATATTTTTTTATTTGATAATGAATCAACATTTCATGTGAAAATAAGTGTGCAGAAAGATAACAAAACATTTATTAGGAAATTAATTAAAGGTTATAGGATCATTCATTGAATAAACACATTAACACTTTCCATTAAAAAATCATATATGTCCCCTTTTCTAGACCTTTAAATTCATTTTTTCCTCAACATCCATATAATCTCTCTCTTTCTCACTATCCTTCCCCCAACCAACACACAAACACACGGAGATTACTACATAGAGCAAGTGCCCTAACATTGATTCAAATCCACCCATGTTTGCCAAGAAAATATGGAACATGGCACGTCTAATGCTGTTAGCATTACAAAATGGGATAGCAAAACGTAAAATAGCAAATGATGATCATTTTCAATTCAAGATAAGACGTGGCAAGATCCTAAGGAAGACATTGGAGAACCTCATGGTCCAATACCGCACAAGATTAAGCTGCCAACCTCACGATGTTCTTAATTCCTTTGTATCCCCAAGGGATTATGAATTCAGCTGTAGCAGCAGCCCACCATACCGTTCCTACACCCGTGTCAACATTAGCAAACACAAGCACGTCAAATATAAGCATAAGCCTTTGCTCCACAAGCACTCCGCCTGCAGGTTCGATGGCGATGTAGGGGTTCGAACCATCAAGATGGTTTTCAATACATTAGATGACGACTCTGAGAGGGCAGACACTTCGCCCCTAGTGGCAAGTACACGTGGAAAAGTTCGCCAAGTAAGGATAACCGATTCGCCATTTTTGTCCAAGGATGGTGATGATGACGACTACGTGGACAAGGCAGCTGAGGAGTTTATCGATAAATTTTATAGAGAACTAAGGTTGCAAAAATGGCTTGCAGGCCGTTTATAAATATATATGTAGTTAGAGCCATATGTGTGAGTTTCATCATCTCAATAACTATTACGGTATGTGATATTAAAGCAGTACCTAGAGATATGTCCTAGAGAAGGTTGAATTTTACATCCCTAAACCATGACAAGTAGGAGAACTCTAATATATTATATGTATATATGAGTTGTGGATAAATATCAATGATATTCAAATATATGATAGTGATAATAATAGTTTCTTTAAAAATTATCATTTATATTCTATAAGAATATTATATATTAAAATTTTATTGATATTTACTCGTTATATATATAAAGATAAAGATACATGAGCATGTTACATATAATGTAAACATAAATTAGTTTAGGTTTTGCATGAATAAGTCCAGATCATGGGATGAAAAAACTGGCACTCATAGAGTCATGGTTCAAGATGTAAAGTACAACTTTTCCAATATTTTGTTTCCCCCTTTTCCTGTAAGAAACTTACGATGAAATTTCCTTGTCCTTTCAAAAGTAAAACGATATTTTGGCAGTTTTATAGTAATGTGTATGTACTATATGTCAACATTCGAAATTTAATTTCATTTTCTCATGAATATACAATAGCATTTCATCCAATTCATACTTTTTTTTTTCGGAATATGTGGATATCAATAAACCAAATAGGAAAAATTCCATTAAGGTAATAAGATGTATTTAATTGTCTCTTAGGATTAAAAATACTTAGAAGAAAGGACCATTAACAGGCATGCTGCCTTGGCGTAGAAGCTGAATAAAACCTAAACAAATGTAAAATTTTTTAGCTGGGGCATTCCGCATTCTGTCCCAACACAAACTTGAGCCTCTGGCTCTATTTTGTAATAACATAATTTTCATTGTCGAAAGATGCCGTTGGTTCACTTGTCCTTTTGAAGAACTGTGGTTTACTTCTCTGTGAAGGAAGATTCTAAAGCAGAACTTTTCCAGTTTTCTATTTTTTTTTTTCTTTCCAACTATATTAGGTGTTATAATTTGTTATAAATGAATTGAATTTAATCCATTTCATTAAAATATCTAAAATTCATACCACTAAAGTGTAATGGGCTTGAAGATAATTTTAAGTTTCTAACTCCTACTCATTTCCACATTTTGTTTACTATTGAATGGGGTAGCATTTAATATGGTAACCTAATGAGCCGCAATAAACAGATTGAACAGTTTCGACCGAATATCATATCCAACTAACACATATTTATTTTCTAATATATAAAGCAAGAGACGTAGTGGCGCTTGCTAACCATAATAGTAAACAAATCATTCAGTAGGAAATTTCACAACAACATTCGCAATTTCTATCTTTTGTCTAACACGGTTGTATAGCTCAATAGATCATGTCATGTTAACCTTGTATTCAATAGATTAACAATAACTTCTTTGATAACAATACAAATCATTCAATTTAGTTTGGTTCACACACACACATATATATATATATATATTATATATCCACTCTATCGTTTTTGGCTGTTGTTTATTCCCATTGTCATTCTCAATCATCTGGTGCTAATTTTCGGCATATTGGCAAGTTTACTATAAATTAGTAAACATCGTCATTATTTAAGATAAAAGGCCCAAGGGAAAAAAAAAAAAAAAAAAGAGTAATACGTCTTTGGTCATCTGGATTCTGGTTGGCAGCGGGTGTCGGCTCACTACTATCGAGAACAAATAAAAATGGATACGAAGAACCAACATTGAAAATTTGTCCTTTCTCGTCTCCCATATGCAGAACTATTACTACTGCGAAATTATTCCTTTCTCTTTTGTTGGTTGTCTCATCCGAGGGAATACGGAGGGAGGGCAACCAATGACTACCCGTCCTTTTCATTTTTTTTCCTTTTATTTATTTATTTATTTATTTTCAACTCATCCATAATAGTGGGTTGCCATTATAGAAAGAAAAAAATAAGCCAAACCTAGTCATAAGTAATTGATTTCGATTCAACATCAGTCAAGTTGAGTATGAATTCAAACTAATCAATTAGTTATTTCATGTCAAGCTGGACCTTCATAGTAATTAAGTTAATTTGCTCACAAGTCAAGAACCAAGTTCAAATCAAATTTGTGTATCAATACTATTTTGACCAAAAGAAAAAATATTCTATAGAAAAATTAATCTAACAAACTTAATCGTATTAAGTGAGCCTACTAAAGATTTTTTTAATAGAATTCGATTTTAAAATTCTAGATGTGCTTGATTTCTAATTATCGAACTCTAACTCGATACTACATTTCCTTGAGCCCACGTCTTTATAACCCCAATCACGGCAAATGGGTGAATAGGGCAATGAATTAATGGTTGCCTTGTGCGCTGCTATTTCTTTATTAATGCTTTTACTTTGGCGAGGCTCATGTATTGTCGGTGCCGGAGTCCCATTGAAACGTTATTCCAAGTCATGCTACATAGCATGTGATAACTCAGATTCTATATTTTTTAAAAGGATCACGACTTGATTGCTGAAATGAAGACGGTAAGAATACCAAAACGTTAGATGTTTTAGGGCTTATATATGGACAAATCTAGTGATACGGATCGATTCCACTTTGGATTGGATCCTTCAATATTGAAATTGCTATTAAATATTGCAAGGTTCTTGTATATTTTCAATATTGAAAGAAGATCCGTTGTAGTTTAGTGATATTATAATTAAGATTGGTAAGAATTCGAATTCTCTCTTTCTCAAAAGTTAATATAATTAGCAAAAAAGAAAAAAAAAAGAAATAAGATTTTTAACCTTTTTATATTTATAGAAACAAATAGAAAGTAAATGACACGAATGATTCAATTATCATATATTTTTTACCAATTTTATGATTCAAATTAGGGGCTAATTACTTATAGGGATAATATTCCTCGGAATCAAAAAAAATAATCAAAGAGTGACAAAACTTTGATATGACTCACATTAATTCTAAAAACCTATGATTTTGCCACAACCAATTACATTGATTGATAAGAATAATGTTAAGAGAAAACTTCATAACAAGAAATTAGATTCTATATGAATAAAGGTCTAATCACAATTCTTGAAAAGTGATAAAGCCTTTTATATAGGTTAGTAAAAATCCTGTTACTAGAAGGACATCAAAGAAAATACAATAACGAAACAAGTACATAAAATAGGAAAAAGAAACACGAAAAACAAAAGATTATAAAAGGGAATAAGGAAGACTTGTCAACCTTACCGGTAGGGAGGGTCGATCAACCTAGATCCTTAGAGGACCCAACGACCTTAGCTTGCTAATAGACCGATTAACCTTGATTTATAAAGGATTGGTCGACCTTGCCTTCTGGGTCTCCGTCTTGGAATTTAATCCTTATCATCTAAGGGTTGAAAATGCGGTTTCCATAATAAGTATCCCAAGAAATAATCTATTAGTCATGTATTTTGTTGTCTTGCAGAATTATGAGTCAACTTCATGCTCGGATTTCCTGTCGGGTCAGATATTATCACAATTCGTGAGTATTTATCTTATATTTGTCCATCAATATATTTTGAGTAAAAACAATAAACTATCTATCATCATATCATGTGAAGCATTGCGTAAACATTTATCAATCTAAACCTTTTTTGATTTTGCAATTCATTTGCACGTATATAGCATTGTTTTAATTGCTAGATTCAAGGATAATCACATAATAATTGGTATTGGGAAATTGCATTCATACACACACACATATATCTCTCAATATGTGCAGCTCCTCGTGGGTAGTTTAGCCTTGCATATTGACAAGAAACGCGAACCAAAATCTATTTCAATCACATAATATAAGATACACTAGATTTTCGGTACAAGACTATCTCAACTTTGATTGTTTTTTCAATTTCAGACATGAATATAAGAAGTTAAATGCCACATTGATTAGAATTTTTATTTATCAAGTTTATCGCATCACCTCCAATTGCATACAATATGTAGCTTTTGACCAACAAGCATTTACTATGTCATTTTTCTAATAGATGAATAAATTTAACTATAAAAAGTCTAATTGACTATTTAGGTGTAAAATTTGATTAGTAAAATGCAATTAGGTATGCCAATAGCCCTGCAGTCTAATGGCATGAACACTAATTTTTCAGTAAAATATATTGAGTTCAAATTCCTCTTTTCCCATTATAATCACCAAAAAAAAAAACAAAAAAAATCAATTATGTATGATAATTTGCAATTTCAAATTTCAAATTAAATTTACTAGGCATTCCCGTCTTCCGAGTGGATCTTATTGAATGAATTTTACATTTTGAAAAAGAAAAATTCAAGTTAATTAAAAAAAGAAGAACCATAAAATTAAAGTAGTGTAATCGATACTTTCGTATAAGGCTTGCAATGATTTCTTATTGGCACACTTTTACTTTTTGCATCACTTTAGTATTCCCTGTCTCAATTTAGATTTAATAATCCTTGGCTAATCATTTTATGTCTATCCTTTACTTTATTCATAAATAATGGAATTCTCCTTCTTCTTCTTTTTTTCCTTCTATTGCTTTTCGCATTTATTTTTTATAACTATTCTTTTGAACTTTGCTAAATGCGTCCATTCTTATCCCTTAAGTCCTTTGTAGCATAGTCTTGCTAATACTATATGATAATCGATAACATAAAAAAAAAAAAAAAAAAAGCTACTAAAAGGACTTGATTTTGAATTCTTTCGGTTCAATACATGGACTGATCATTCATGATTAGCACCAAACCACTAGTTGAACAAATGCAAATGATGATAAACCTAATTGCTTGTAATATAGGAAACAGTCAATCAACTGTCAAGTATGAGATAGATTTGCTATTAATTGCGAGGTCATCCTTAGAATAGCCCTTTCATTATAATCAAAATCATATCAGTAATTCTAAGACTATGATGAGATCAAACAATTCGATTTAAATTTGAATAATCAAATTCAGCTCAAAGTAATGCATGAATATGGAAAAATGACCAAATTGATTACTTGGTCCTTTTTTTTCACATTTATCCCTTTATATGAGTTAAATTTGATATGGCTGGTTAATTAGTAAATCATTGAAAAAAAACAAAAAAAGAAAGAAAGAAATTGATCAAATTATCATGTCGAATATCTGTTAGTTTACGTACAAATTCAACTTCCAAAACTACTATTAGACATCACTTCATATTTCTCATATGAAAAGATATCGACGTTTGAAAATAAATTAAAATGAGATATCAATAATTTAAAAAATTCAAATAAGTGATTAAATTAACATTACACTAAATAATTGAACTAAAAGATTCCGTTAAAAACATTCATAATACCTTTAAATGTGTGTGATGTGGCCATTTATGCGGTGCATAAATATTCATTTCTTGAAAAAAAAAGATAAAACAAAAATAATATAAAATTATAAAAAATGGAAAAAAATATATAAAACAACATGAAAAAAAAATTAAAAGCTCAGTAAGCGTAACTTTATTATTTTATATAGAATTGATTAAAAAATTGAAAAATCGAGAAAATTAATTTAAAAATGAAAAAAAATAAAAAAAGAAAGAAAGAAGAAGAAGGGAATCGGGGGCCACCCCTGTCTCCAAGTGTGTCACCAGACAAGTGGGCAGCATTTGTCAATGATATTTCTTGTTATTCTTCACAGCACAACAGCAGTCACAACTCTGTACACAATGGTTACGTCTTTTACGACATTAGTTGAGAACTTTCCTGCTTAGAGAGCGATGAAGAACGCGAAAATAGTTCTTAACCCTGCCATCATCTGTTCCATGCAAGCATAATCTCATCAATCCTGATAAGTAAAGCAAAACAGATTTTATAGAAGTCTCTTAAAAGGACAAATAAAAAATGTTCATCTTTCAAGTCGATGGCATCTCTCTGGAGCAAAATCTTGCCATTATCCTCAGCGAATTCCGTGCATAAAATTCAGCCATGGATAATCGCATAGTAGGTATTGGCGTGGCCTTTTTTTTTTGTATTTTTCTTATTTATTATAATTTTCCCAATTTTGAATTTTTTAATTAATTATAATATAATAATATTTATTTAAGTTATGCTTTCTGCAGTTTTTAAAATATTTTCAATATCTTTTTTTTTATATTTTCCATCTTTTATAATTTTTTAATATTCTCTCTGCTTTATTCTTTATTCTTTATTTTTTAATATAATTTTTATATTTTCTATCTTTTATAATTTTATCCTTTCATATTTGCAAGAAATGGACATGTATATTCCACGTAAGCAATAACTGAGTACCACGCGACACATCACAAACATTTAACGGCATTTAATAGTCTTCTAATGGAGTCCCTTTTTAATCATCAAGCAAAAAATCCTTTTAAAATCTTAGTCTCCTTTTTGAATTCACTCTAATACCATCCTATCTAATTTTCCATTTCTCTTAAAAGGTGTTAGTGATGGGTACTGAGAGTATATGTTACAAGCCTAAAAGAAAAATATTTCGTTTTCTATAATATTGATTACATGTCTTACATAAAAATAATTTACACAAAAGTGAAAATAATATTATAACGTCCCAAAACCTAAGATACTATAACCACACCACATGTTCCTAATTTCTATTGATACGTTAGACGTCTCAGAACGTACAATTTATCTAAGATTTGCAAAATAATTACATGCAATCTACCAATTTACAAGTTAACAACCTCAAAGCTAATAAGAGTGAAATGTCATCTACTCAAATTCCATAAATGCTAAAGGTAATAACATAATTGAAATTTACTAAAACTCCACAACTTAAGCACGAAAAGACTTTAGATCATATATTAGAGTTTCATAACTCCTACAACAATTAAACCTCTAAATCTAGTAACTAGAGTCACATACGACTCCAAAACCACATAAATCTCCTACACAAACAATTATAACAGAAATAAATACAAATCCTTTAGTCCACCCCTACAACTAAACTACGAGCCTTGGCTTCATCTTCAAAATAGTAATACTCTGCCTACTTATCATAATATAGATAATTATATCCGAAATCCTCAACATAAACCCTATCGTCTATCTCATAACTTATTCCTACAACTAAAAAACAATAATTCCTGTAAGGTAAGCTAATGCCCCATACAAGATGTCATATACATGCATATGAAACACAAGTATTAGTCAAATGCACACACAAATACAGCTATTAACCGCAATGAGCTATAGTTTTACATGTTTCATTTAGGCTTACAACCATCACAGTCCTAACGTTCTAAGATTTGGGGTTACTCACAACCCTTAACATGAAATATATAAATACTACATAGTATTAGTGTTAGATACTCTCCAACACCTAAATACTATAAACTAACCTAGATCTGCCTCGATCATTTCAATACAAAACTCTATAGGGGACAATGTCGTACAAAGATCATCAAATGCCTCACTAACACTAGTGGACCCAACCAGTAGGTGGTCAAAGCCAAACATAACCAGCAACACAATTAAGTTCAAGTATCAATTCAGTCCAATTTATATTCGCTAATTTAACACACACATTCAACAAACACGTATCCCGTACTTAGAGCTCTTATCTCAAAATGATCTAACACCATACGTTCTCTAATACCTGTTCAAAACATAAACACTAACTTAGAATTTAATAAATTCAGAACTTGATACTTTTTTCTCCTTAACTCCACCATCGGTTACTTACTCTAAGCTTCCAAACTGCACTCCATGTAAATTTTTAATATCTTCCTAATATAAACACATATGCAACAACTCCGAGCACGCACACATAGTACACAATGCCACTACAATTTCATGCACACATACACACTACACGCCTTCATATAACCACAATCACAACTATATTTAACCAATCACATACACTTTATGATGCCTACACATAAACACACGACACATACTACCCTAAACACACATACACACACATGATTCATACTAACCTACACCTTACATACACTTATGATTCATATCCTACAAACTAAAGCACACACCCTCGATTGTACAAACATACACGCAACCACACATCACACATACCCACACAAGGTACAGTACACGTATGCTACACATCCCAATACCAATCCACGACACCATTAAGATGTAATTTATATCATAACCGCATCACTACCACGACACTAATAATATCAACACCTCCATTTCAAAACTTAAAGGAACCTTACAAGCACGAATTGAAAAAGGTAAAAGAAAGATAGAAGAAAGACTTACTTAATTACAGAGGAAAAATTGATTCTTGACAAATTCCTTTTTCAATAACACGAATCTTGATTAAGGATTTAAGGTTGAAAAAAGTACAATAAGTTCCCTGAAAAAGTATAGTAGGTTTTTTATGAGAAGGAATTATGACAACTGTAAGTTGTAATTAATTGATTTAATAGGGAGTATAGTTTTTTCTTGAAACAAAATGCCCATGACATTAATGTATAATCACATACCATACCAATATTTAAATCTTTTCTCATAACAGTTTTGCCCCTCTTACTTGATATTTAATTACATATGATATCAATGTCTGAATTTTTTCCTATAACAGTATTACCCCTTACACTTGATATCAATTTATATACCATATCAAAGTTTAAATATAAAAATTACTTATTTACTTTAATTCTCTTCATCACCTCTACACCTAAGGCTTTTGCCACCTGCTTCTTGAATAATGAGGGGTACTCTTGGTGAAATTAACCATTTTTTCCCTAGTCCTACGAGACTCGTCTAGGGTGCTCTTCCTACACTATAAATTCTACTCTAAAAACATCTAGAAAAGATAGCAAATTTGTCGGCATTATACCATGAAATAGACCTTAGCTACTTAATATATTCAATTGGTTAGATGTAAACCCGTACAAGGATCAGTTGCAGATAATGAACTGGCCCAGCCTACTAAGGGAGCGCCTAAACTGACCTATTTGGCCCAAAGAGTCCTAACAGTTCGACCTTCAAAAATCAATAGTTTAGGCAAACTACAGCCGAAATTTAAAAAAAAAAAAAAATGCTGCTATACAGCTTTTGCATGTTCACTCACATGCATTCATTACCCAAAGAAGGTGATAAAACATCACATATATATTATATATGTATAATTATTTGGAGAATAACAAGAGAAGTTAAAAAGTTATTTACAGGAACGCAGAAAAAAAAAATGTAAAGAGGAATAAAATTTATAAAAACAAAAGTTTAAGAGCTAGTAAATCAATCCTGAAGCGGCCTAAGCTAATGGCCTAAAAGTGAATAATTATAAGACAACCAGCTTTAGGCTCCCTGGCTACCTAACTTATTCAATCGGCTAGATGGAACATCAACTGCAATAATGAACAAATATGGAGAATGGGTTTCCCTGCGTCGACTCGAGCCCTTAGGTGGCTTAACATGTCCTACCATTCTCCCCATTATATTGGAACCCATCTACAATCCATTCCTAATTTCTCTAAAACTCCTTGTTGAGAGACTCATTCCACTCAACTATAGGCTTTATCTATATCAATTTTTAAAGCAAAACTATATTTTAAACTCTCCATTTTATTTACAAGGAATGAAGAAGAATTATGAGCAATTAAATATTATCTTGAATCATCCTGCTCGAAATAAATGTGTTTTGATTTTATGTAATGGGATAGGAAAGGCAATTAACAAGATCTTGTTAAATGATTTTATATAGAAAATAACACAATCTTGCTGGCCTAAAATAAGTGACGGACTCTTCTTATCCCCTCGAATTGTTGGGACTTTAGGAATTAACACCAAATCTGTACTACCGAGGAGATAGGAAATGTACTTGCTTCTGGAAAATGTTGAAGCTCCGTAATTACAGTGGACCGACATATATTTCGCTAACTTCGATAGAAAATCCATGAAAAATCATTCGACTCGGGTTCTTGCATAGCTCCCAAATGACCACTGCATGTTTAATTTCCTCTTCAATGACCTCACGACAAAGTGCTTAATTATCCTCTTCCAAGAAAATTGTTTATATTATATATATCCAATGTCATCATCCTTTTGATAGAAATTATTAAAAAAAAAAAAAATCAACAAATGCCAAAGCCATAGCAATAGGTCTAGTAGCCAACTAGAGTTGATAATTAGTATATAATAGTTGGCAGTGGATCTAATATTAGTTAGTGATTAAATTCAACTTATTTAAAAATGTAATAATATTATAAATATAGGTCTAACTAGACCTATACCATAAATCAAATCATAAATGTTGATAAAAAGCCATAGACTTAAGTTATAATCTTGTTTTATTCAAATATAAAAGTGAAATATTCATTCTTTAACTGTATTAGGACTTGGTATTACGTGTGATTTTAAAAACTCGGTTATTCATGATTTAGGAATATAGTGACTTGTTTACTGTTTGTACATGTTAAAATTAGTAAATAGCGATCTTGTAGAAAAGTAGAACATTAAATATTGGTGGTTGTTTGTGCATAAAAGACGTCAATAGTGACCCGAGGAAATTGGCAATCTTGGATATCTATCCTAGTGATCAATACAATATGACTTACCAGAGAGCAGCATCATACCGGAGAGATCTCGTAAGCTAAGGACTAATCATGCCAATGGTTTGTGCACCTTGATGACATCGTGAATCGAGGTAGAACCTTAAAATGTAGAGAAAAAGTTACAGGCAAATCATATTAGAGCTATGGGATGCCACCACGGACACTCGGTAGTGGATCAGCATATTAATGGCTGATTTCGCATTATCCTTCGACGACACAACTGTTTTATTTCAATTAACTGTTCCATTATATTATAATTCAATATTGTATAATATAATATAATATAATATAATATGTGCCAAAGTAAGGAATTACTCTAAGTCTGTGGTTAATCCTAAATCACGCATTGTTTAAATCGCTAATATAAAGATAACAAATAATAGATGTTCAATTAGCATAGGCTAAATCATGTGATTGTGATTTGCATGTTTATATATGCAAGTCTTGTAATCAAAAGTTTAAAGTTGATACGTAAAATTTAGAACGATTGAGTAAGTTATTTGATCAAGTCTAAATTTTACAATGAAGTTAAAAATATTAATAAAAGTAATCTCATGAGTTTGAATTTAAAAAAATAAATAATTAAATATTATAATATTGAATTACATACATATTACTCATTATTTATCGGAAATATATAAATTGAGTTTTGATAATTAACAAATTGATACAGACAAATTATATACATACTAAAAATTATAAAATAATATAAATAATATTTAAAAGTATTTATTTATACTATATATGTATTTACGTGTAAATAAAAATACCTAAAATATGCTAAAATAATACTAAATAATTAAAAAAATCGAGAAAATTAAGTAAAAATTTAGAAATGTCCAAATCTTAATCGTGGCAAGCTAGGATTAAGCAAGGAAAATGAACCAATAGAATTTACCTAACTAGAAAGTGAAAAAAGAAGAAGATAAAGGACACATGGCACTCAAAAATTTTAAAAAAAAAAAAAAGATCTTCAAACAACCCTATAAATTCAGCAATCTTCATCTGAAGTTCATTTAGTCAATTAGAAAGTCTGAAAAAAAAATAAGGAGGGGAAAGAAAAGAAAATAGAGTATTTTTAGGAAAAATTAAAAAAATAGTGTGCAATTAGGACCTATAAAGGGAACAGACATCCAACAACCAAACAACCACCTAGAACCAAACTACCACCACCAACTAACCTCAGAACCACCACTAGGGGCTACCAACAACCTTGGAGCCACTGCTAATAGGTAATGGAACGATAAGTTTAATTTTTTATCCAATTTTGTTTAATTTATTAAAATTATCAAATTAATGTATAAAATGTTAGTTTGATAAAATTAGGAGCATGTTCTCGATTTAGATTTAAATAACCTTAATAGTGCAATTTTGATTTCAAAATTTTATGTATACTATTTAGAATGTTTATGACCATGTTATGAAGAGTTTTTTTGAACATTTATTTTTAAAAATTTTACTTAATTTTTAAGCCATAAAATCATGCATAAAAAGCAATTTGTGGGCTTAATTTAGTGATTTAATAATAATTTGTTGGAAATTATGATTTAGTATATAATTAGGTATTTTGGGATATTATTTGCTAATGTAGTATGATATTGGTGGTGTGAGGTATTAGATGTATATATTTTGTACATTATGTGATGAATATATACATAGGAATAATGGGTAGAATAAGAAATTAAATGAGTAGAAAAATATTATGTCAAAATTGATCGTATGATAATAATAATAATAATAATAATAAAATAAAATAAATATGATATGGATTATGTATTTAGATAATTATATGAAAAAATATAAGTTATTCTCAAATTGAGAGTAAATTCGATAGTTAAATTAAAAATAAGATGTATAACATCAATCAAAATACTAGTTATGAACTAAATAAGAAATTTAAGACAACCAAGTATAATATAATTAATTTCACATATTGGTTCGGAAAGAGTTCCAAGGGTTTACATATAAAACCCGTAATCAAAATTAAATTAAAACCTAAATCTAAAACGGATTAATAAACTGAATTAGAAACTAACCTAGAATAAATCGATAATATATATATATAAATATATATAACTTGGATAATTGGGGAAAAAATATGATTTAAATGCTTATATATATATATATATATATATATATATTAAAAGAGTATTTACATTATAAGGAAAAGCTAAGACGAGTTAACCCTACAACGAGTCGAGTGAGCAACTCAAGGATCTTGAGTAAGTTAAGATTAATACATTATTGTATTTTAAAGTACTATATTAATGTACTCGAAGGCTGAGGATTGTGCTATAATATATATGCTTGTAAGCAGATGTGTATATGCTTGTAAGTAGATGATTGTGTACATGTTTGTGTATCTTTAGTTACTTAACGAAATTTTAATGCTTCATCGTATTGAATTATTGTGATTTGTATAGAGTAAAATTGTTTGATCACTCTAAATTGAGTAAAATCATATCTAACCTAATACCTTAATGAGACATATATTGCAAATCTTTAGGGAACGGTTAGGATTCCTTGACCAAATACCAATACTTTCGAAAGGAATAACATTAATAACATAATAATCCATTCATCATCCTTAATCCAACTAAATAATAGGAGAGGGAATTACGGTAAGGTTAAGGGCAATAGCTTGAAAGATAGTCATGGGGAGAGTAATGGCTTTATTGCATAAACCTGAGTTTGTTTGTAAAATGTTGAATAAGCATTGAAATTTCGCAACCCAGATTAAAGAAGGTAAAATTACTCTGATTTCACAATAAACCAAAATACACTATATGATAACATTTTCGTGTTGTATTACATTTAATTAATTGTTTGAGAACCTTACTTACATTTGTTATACAGTCTTATATCTTCGTCTTAACTTACTAAATGTTGATTGCACATACTCTTATAGATTTTCCTGTAGGTGATAATTAAACTGCCACATTATAACTATCCGGAGGTTAGAAAAGTATTAGGGAAGTGAGGATCAAACTGGTTGATCAATTGAGTCTTTTAGAGTTTTTCTTATTAACTCTTAGGTTTATAAGATGATCGTGTAATATTTTACTTACCAGACTATTGTGGTATGTAAATATTTCGTAGAATTATAAGTCATTATAGGTGAATATGACTTAAAATTCCTGGTTCTTTATGTTATTTCATCATTGATTTTAAATAAGTTATTTATTTTAAAGCGAGAAATTGTGAACACCTTGTATAAATTGTATTTATGATAGTAACTATAAGGTCAACAGCTGTCATAAGTTAGTTTACACGACCATACTGTTATGACTCCACCGCTTCGAAACGTAACAATACACATACACCTATGACTATGTACAAAGCATCATCTCATCACTTTATAAAACATTTTCTTTGAAGATGGATGATGTTGCTCCAAGATCCATATGACTATCTTAGATATAACGTGTATTATGAATATGGAATAATGCTAGTGTTGGTAAAGATTTAGAGTATTATGATAATCGTTTAATTGTTACGGATGGTTAATTTAAGAATTTTACAATTTGAAGTGAAGAATTATTGTTAAACTATGAAAAGTTTTTGTATTTAGTTTTGTTAGTTAGACTAATTTTAAGTTGGAATATTTAGTAAACTCTATCAACTTGAGAAAAGTTATTGAGGGATATCAATTGGGTTGTGATTCAAAAATTATATTAATTACGAAATATGGAGACATTTTATGAGGGTTATTATAGATGTAGTAGTTATCTCAACCTTAGCATATCTATAATTTGCTATAGATATATGGCAAAACTGTCTCATCCTACGTTGTGGGACGTGACACTTGTAACACTTCTAGCTTCAGAAAAAGCTAATCCAATCTTGCTTTTGTTGTTAGGAACAATAAAATTTATTCCATTTCAATGGCCTCTCTATTTAAGTTTCCTAGTGCAACTGTCATAGGATTCAAACTACCAAAGTTGCCAACCATCCACTATTTACATCCCTCCACTACTCACAATGATTCTTAAGACAAAATCTTTTAACATAGTTAACTTCATTAGATAAGCAATCGGTTATGAAGGCTGCATGGTCCAATATATTCATGGGTTTAATAGATTTCCCATGTGCTTAGATAAAAAAATGATCCAATTGTTTGAAACTAGTGCACTATCAATGCATTCTTTAACTAGCATTCCATCACATCTCTTATTTATCCATGAATATTTTTTGCTCTGTAAACCAAGATCATTCAAATTGCCTCTAACACCCAGTTTTCAAAACCTTTAATTTGCCTTTTATTGTTTTTATACCCTGCCAATAGAGCCTTTTTAAGATTTCAAGAACACGTAGGTTGTCTAGTAAAGTCTTAGCAAGGTGACATAAGACCAAACCAACCTACAAAACACACAAGAGTTAAAGAGACCATATAGGGTATATCCAACATAACCACTCACATATTTAAGTTAACATTTAAGAGTAGTTAGTTCAGTAAAGAAAGTGTCTTTTGGGGCCTCAAAGCATGCTCTAATATCCATACCTTGAGTAATAGGGTTGTAAGTGCTTTATATATACTATTGTGAACGTTAGTTACTTCATAACCTACAACCTAGGATGTCCAATCATAGTTTATTTAGGGGCTTGGATTAGTATGGTTCTTTGACGTAATCAAAATATGATTATCTTAGACCTTAAGGCTATTGTCTCACATTAAATGCTATGTGGACATAGTACAATTTGGGCTACATGGATGTCCATCACAAAGTCTTATCTATCAAGTTGCATTTAATACATTGTAGGTATGGTATAAAAGACATGAAGGCTTTTGCTCCTTTTGTACTCCTTAAGTTGCGAGGAATTTGATTGATACTTCGCCAGGCTCACTCATATTTTGAGTGAGCTAGCCATGTGGGCCTAAGAAGTCAACCAAAGCTTAGAGGCCTTTACTCAAAGTTAACCATCAACACCTTCTGTTCCTCTTCCTAACCACTATTTTCATGGTTAGCAAGTGTTTCACCAAAATTGCAACTAAGGCCTATCAATACATTTTAACTATAAATGAACTACACCTAAAGTTTCACTTTGTCATAGTAGTTTGATTATAAATATACCCATGAAACATTACCAATCGAAACGCCATCATCCCTCTTTAATTCTATCATAATCAGGTTTTCACTTGCTTGTAACATATCCACCACCATAACTCAAGTCCATTAAAGAGCTAAACTACGCACCATTCCAAAAGGGCACATAAGAAGAACCATAGTATTGCCACACATTCCTTAAACTCTCTCTAATATTAATTTGATTTTTTGTTTTTTTTTTTTTTGCATTAAGAAAATAATGCACCGATGATGCCTATTAATTAGTCCTATTAAAATTTTCATTATTAAGGATGGACCAAATCATTTACTATTCCAACTTAGAATCATCACGACCCCTGTATAGATGTTGGAGACCAGCCACTATTGCCCTTAATATTTTTAACTTCACCTGTGTCATAGATACCACCACCAAATTATCTTTCTTCAAATGCAAATTACTTTTTGTCAATATTTTCTTATTACCACTCATCCTACACTCGCAACCTTTCAAAGAAGCCAAAGACCTAGCTGAAAAACCATTGCACAACTCCATAATAAATGGAAAGTGCTCCACTCTGGTCTTCTTGGCAAGCAACAATTTCACGCCCTCACGAGTGCACTTCAATTTTAAATCTCGTAATGCCTTAAACATACTCGGTAACCACAATTTCATCCTTTTTTATAAAAAAATTTGTTGTTCCTCTTTAGCAAACTAGTCATATTTCAGCATTATCAAGAGGCAACTGGACAATACAAGCAGAAAAATGTAAAATAGGTGTATGACGTAAGGGAGGATGTATGGTTATAGCCGTAAAAGTGGTGATCGGCTTTGGTTGGTCTAGTTATAATGGTTTTGGATTTGACTGATAACAAGTGATTTGAAGATTTCAGATTTCTTGTGATCGTTGCAAGGGATGTTTCGAAACTAGAGAAAATCATTTAGGGTTTGTTTAAGCTATGCAGATCGGGAGCAAAAGATCAAATAAGCGACAAATTCAATTTTAAGGTTGAACCCATCTTTCCTTTTTCTTGAGATGCCGGGTTGCCAAAATCGATTTATGACAATGTCTAAGATTTAAGGTCAGTCTGGGTAGATTTCCATTGGAAATGTCACTCGAGCATAGACGAAGCCGTTTTTTGCATAGCAGCATCTGTTGGCCGTCTTCTTTCTGATTGTCTTATGGTGGATTTGGCAAGCTTGAAAGAAGGCAAACATAATGAAGGAAGCTAAGTCATGGTCAAGTTATTGCAAATTCCTAGAAGTGGTTCGTTCACATTAGCAAAGCTCATCCTTCGGCAACATGAAATACAAGAAGACACGAAGACATCCTTGCAGGCCATTGACATTTCTTCATCCGCTAATCTTGAAAGGGAAATAGCTCGACCAACTATCCCCCACCTCGATTTGTGCGCATTGAAGTCGAACGCTAATTTTGGCCACGAGGGGGACTTCCTGGTGGTTTTTCTACCCAAGCAGAAGCAAATTTATCTGAAGAATTAAAATGGCATGCCCAGTATTATTTAGCTCATATTGTAGCCATAGCCAATCTCTTATTAGTCTGTTGTTTCAGACAATCCTGTGGTTTCTTCATTTTAAATCAAATAAGATGGTTTTGGCCTTCTACCCAAAGCTTCAGGGACTTCAAAAGACCAGAAAATTTGAAGAGCTGCGAATGATCACTTACTTAAGACAATGATCTTCCAGGATCTCAAAAGGGGTTAGTAATAGTAATGTTCCAATCCAGGACTAAGCATCTTCATGAATACCAATTCGAATAAATTTCTATTCCATCCATTAGTAGTCGAACGAGTTAAAAAAAAAAAAAAAAAAAGGACACTGTTCACGCAATTACGATTAGAAACACTGCATTCGGTATCACTAACTGTGCAATAACATCTAAGGAATAACTCCCAAGCACCATAGAATTATATATCGACCAAAAATGGACACTTGAGACAACATCGAAAACCTATGAACCAATATATTTGACCCTCAGTAGAATATGCTACAATCACATACCAGCTCGATACCAAGAATCAAACGAAAGCCAGAATCAAAAGAAGCAAGCACAAAGAATCCAGCCAGGAGAAGTCTACCATGTTGGCCTTGAACACAATCTCCTTAAGCGAACCCTCTCCTGCCATTAGAAATCAGTTGATAAGAATGTGAAGGCAATTTAAGCTTCGCTTATAGCTAGAAGCAAGAAAATGCAGGTAGAAAAAGATATAGAAAGAGAAAACATGCCTTGGAATTGTCATGCTTATACTGGATTAGAAAAAGGCACCGGCAGCCTCTAATATCGTGCATTCTCCTTTCAATTTCCAAAACTTCAGCATCATAGTGAATCGCCCGGTCCCTCCTTTCCTAATGTTTGACAAATAATCAAAAATGAGATCTCCAATTATACAAGTAACGGTGATGTATATCATATCATATCTTCACAAACAAGCACCTGGAAACACAACAAGATGTCTCCAACTTTGACTCTGTGGCATTCCGAACTCTCTAATGGGACAGAGCGCTCTCTTACAGCATTTTTAACATTGATCCACTCATCCTCCTCTGCTCCAAATCCAACAAATCTAACAAGCACTTCCTTCACCATACAAGAAAACGAAGAATGAATCACTGCAGAAAAGCAGCACCGAGTAGTCTTTGTAGAATATAGGTATATATACTTACAACTTCACCAGAATCAACGTATCTGTGAGCAAGAAACATCTCAACATCGTACCTGCATACCAAAAAAAGTATCATTTTAATTATTATTCTCATCTGAAGGATAAAAGCAACCAGCAGGATCACATGCAGGCACCGGCTAATGAGTATATTCCATGGTCCAAGACTCAGCTCTTTAAGGAAATAGAAAAATTTTCTAGTTATCCAAAAAACATGAAAGGGAAGCCCCACATTAAAGATAGCCAAGAATTTATTTTTCCTTCAAGATTTCATCATTATTACATGGTAAAGAATTCTTTTTATAACAAACTATTTCTTGTTGGCTAGTTTTAACTGACTAGACATGCATATAAAGGCAATACGCATGTAAAACTAAGTAGATTTAACTTTAAAACTATAAGATAAGGAAACAAACCAGCTAGCAACCTCTCTTCACTGTAAGAGTAGGGTAACCTTTATCTTGCCATTCTTACCATGCCCCATCTTTTGCTGATTTGGCTTCAAATTCTATTTCTGACAAGTCTGGAATCTTTTCTCCTGCTATAAAATACATGCTCTTAGAAAATCAGGTGAAAGGCCATGGCCATTGAAAATTGAAGTGATCAAAGGTTTCCAAGAAGACCCTTTGAGTAGGAGATAGAAAGTGGAAAAAAAAAAAATGCAGGATCTTTTTTTCAAGTACAGCACGATCAACCAGAAGAAATCACACACAATTTGCCCTATGCAATCGTAAATACTATATGAGCTGCATCATACACTCAGATCATATTTACATGGGGTAGTTACATCGTGTATATAAAAATAAGTTCGTGCAAAATAATTAATTGTCATTCAGAATTCAGACATCCAGCAGACCTTTTTAAAACCTATGTAGATCAGATAAAGAATATCTCTCTCTGAGATTCTAAACTCAGGCAAGCAACATGAACAATGACTACACTATGCAAATGGATGTATCAAACTGTACAAATACTACATCAACGTTTTAAAATCAATTCACACAAATTGGATGCTTTGCGTCAGATACTTGGATTATCAGATGCATCCTTCAGAATACTATGAAACTGCAAGAGTTGGAAAGTGAGTTTCATTCCGAACTGAAAATATAGTATCCGATGGCACAGTTACAACTGAAACACCATAAATAAGCTTCAAAGCAGTTGACATCAGAACTTCAAGTGAAGTAAAAGTAAAAATCCCATGGCTTTGAAGATATGAGAGGCATGCCGTCAGAAAACAAACAGAAAAACTAGCAAAAACATGGAAAACATTTCTTATTGCTTCTAACTTTCTTTTGAATAACTGAACATTTTCCAAAAAGTATTGTGGGAAATTTAGTAGTAGAACCTTTTACTAGCCGAGTATTGTCATGGGCTATTTTCTGGGGTGAAGCTGGCACGGTTACATTCTTACATACTTTAGGAGAAGACGCAACATTGGGGCGCTCTTGACATCTCTTGTGTAACCAATTTTGCACCTAAAGATAAACCGAAATATACAGGTCACAATAAGTATCCAGAAGCAACGTTGCCATAAACAACAATAACTTAGAATTGAACAGATGACAGACTTCTTGCCATTTTACAACTGGCTTTCCTGCTCGACCAGAAGAGCGGCTGAAGATATGTGAGTTCAAGATAAAGAGGAATCAGTATATATACAGATTCACGACGTAAAAACCAATTGTTTAACAAGAGATCCGTGAAGTTGTACTAACTTAAAACCCTTTGCAAGCTTTACACAGAATTCCTTGCTAAATGATTCTTCCGGCTCATCAAGCGACTTCTCCATTTTCTCAATCTGCTTGAAAAACAGAATAAGAACAGAAGCATTGTATTGATTAAAAATATAACAAAACAAAATCATCAGTCAGAAATGTGAGGATTCAAGAGAGTGCCATGCTCCAAAAAGCAAAAACAAATTAGATTACATTTTGTTTGCTCCTAACAACTACCTTCATTGTAGCAGTTAACATTGGGGATTAGGTTCATCCCATAGATATTCAAGTTGATAGGCTTTTTACTTCCCAAATGATCAATCCATAAATTTAAATTGCAGCGACAAATATCATTACAACCTTTTTTAATGAGTGAGAAAGCATTTCAATCTCATACTACCAAAAGCAAAATGCAAAATATTTATCAACCAGCATACATATTAACTCCATCTTTTCATCACAAAGTAAACAAGCTACGAGATGCTAATTTCACTAACAGAAATAAATGGCAAATATGAAGCTAAACTAAAAAGCACAATTCTTGACAAGCCTTTGAGAGCTAAAACGAAAACATGTTTTACAACCTACAAAGAAAATGCAGAAACATAAGTGCTAGCACAAGCCACATTACTGAATTAGCGCAGTAGCCAAAAAAGAGAGAATGCTTTTCTGATATCCTAGGAGAACTCAAAACCCATAGAGTATAGACCGAAGCTTAAACGTTTCACACAAAAACATTATTATATGACAAACAACCAAGAGAGAAACAAGAGACTAATAATCCTACAAAAGGCCACATTTTTGGATTTATTAACCACAAACAATTGCAAACATCAATCCAAACTAAACAGCATGATGCCCCCAAAACATCAGATGACCAAAAAACAAAGAGAAACAAATGGAAGCTCCTGACAAAGCCAAATTACTGAAATTCCAACATAAATTCTCTGCATTTGGAAGTAGTCATATGAACACATTACAGTTAAAAAAAAAAAAAAAAAAAGCGAAAGAAAGAAACAAAAACCCGGATATTAAATGGCTAGCATAAGCCACAACACTGAATTTCCTCACAAGACAGAGCAGTCCTGAATATCCAAGGGGAACTAAAAATGTGAAATCTTACACCTTTAAAACACCCAGAACACAGGGAAAAAAAATAATGAAGCAGCTTGAGAAATCCAGCAAAAACCAAAGTACCCAGATGAGAATAATAAACAAATTCCAGATTAAAAAGAGCCATAAATGAGTGGGGAAAAAAGGTTTTTTCTTTTATTTTTACCTCGAATTTTGTAAACCCGGAGAACATTTCTCTGTTTCTTGGCCTCAAACGATCCATTTGACATTAAAAATCAAATAAGAACAAGATAAAACCTTTTATTCTGTTTCTGCTGACATGTCTGTTATAGTTTTGACTAATCATTCAAAAAAAAAGAAAAGAAAAGGAAAAGATAAAAAAAAAAAGACCTCAGAAGAACGTTCTGAAAATGGAAACCCTAGGACAAGTTTTCACAGAGAAAAAGGAAATGGCTTTGGCTCCATACAAAATAGAGGATTTTCTTTCGTTTCGTTGTTGGGCCTTAAGATGAAGTTGAGAAATTTTGAAAAAATAAAGAACATTTTACCATGGGAAGTTATTTGTCATTTCATTTCAGCGCTTTAGCCGAAGCTCGTCTAAATGGGAAGTTCAATGTTTTCCCTGTGATCAGGTGCATGTCTTACAGTATGACATTTCAGGCCCAGGTTGTGAGTTGTCACATGCAACGTGGACAAACACAGTGTAGAGATTGATCCGACCGAAAATAAGAAAGGATAAAAAATCGAGAGGATAAATTAAAATCGAATCATAGTAAATAAAAGTTAATAAAAATATTATTATATAATTTATATTTATTTACAAAGTAATAAAGGCTTTTTATAATTTACTTTTTTTTATTTTTACTTTGATCTACATTTATTTTCTTTTATAAATTGATATGTTTTCTATAAAATATCTTTTAACTCAAAAAAATCTAGTCAGTTTTTATAAAAATTGGATTAGATCAATCGAGTCAATATAATCAAACTGGGATCATTGTAAAAAAGCACCAAATAGGTAATTAGATTGATTTTCTAAAAAGGTCAAGTTCAATCAAGTTCAACTGAACAACGAATCAATATAAGTCTAGCAACACAAGTCTCATGTGCTTTACTCTATACCTTTTAAGAGTATTAATTTTTTTTTTTCAAATACTACATACTACAATTTTAGAAGAGAGAAATTATTATTAAAAAATCAATATTTATACCAATAGCTTTAATAAAGTTTTATTAATTAAAACACCATTTGTAAGCCCTAAAGCCAAGTCAAGTAACCGTAGGATTGAACTTAGAACCCAAGGTTTAGGGCGATCGGTTAAAGGATCCGATCAAACCCAAATTAGAAACTATTGATAGGAATATTAGTAAAAATGACCCTGTAAACTTAAATTTAAGAAAGTAAGTAGTAAAATAGGAGACTATAAAATTTTCAAATTTTAAGCATAATAACTGCTAATTATCGAAAAGGGGAAAAGTGTCATGAAATAACTAAGAAATTACTAGAGATAAATTATATGTGTACTAAAAATTTTAGAATGACCAAATTAATATTTAGGAATGTTCACGTGTACCCTACATGTATTTACGTGTAGATAAAAATACGCGTAATTGCTAAAATAGACCGAAAATTAAGTAAATAATTAAAGAAAAATACAAAATAATTATAAAAAAATAAAAAAAAATCAGAAGGAGAGGTCTGCAACTGGATCAAGTCGTGACTGAAAAGAAAAAAAATTGGCCAATAAAAATGTGCCAAACTAAAAGCCTAAAATCAAGGAAATGGGCAAAAATCACATCAAATTAATGCACATTAATTACTATGTTTGTCTATAAATAAGGAAAAAATTCACAGAAGACATTTGGACAATTTGTAATCTGAGAAAAATAGAAACACAAGAAAAATCGAGAGAAATTCCAGAAAATAAAAAAAAAAAAGAAAACTGTGCAGATTAGCAAGGTGAACGGGAACCACCACCCACCACCACCTGGGACCGAACCACCACCACCACCCTACCCTAGGACCAGCGTCTAGACCGGCCGACAGCCTTGGACCGGTTTTGGACGGCCAGAAATCCTTGAACCGGTTAGTCATTTACTCATCCCGATTTTTATATAATTTTGTAAAATTAGTTATTTTTCCCAGAAAATTATGAAACTTGTTATTCTAAGGTTTTATTGTATGTAGATTTAGGGAAAAATATTGATTTAGTTTAATTATGTCTGGAAATATAGGGTTCTTAAGAAATTGTTAAAAACCGAGCATGATTAAACCGGAAATTAAATAGGCTTAGGGATGTAGTTTGGGGCTCAAAATTTTTCTGTAGAACTCTCACATGATTTAGAACAGTGCTATGAAGCCTTTTTTTTAAAATTAATTTTCGAAAATTTTAAGTTAATTTTTAGCCCTAAAATGATGGTAAAATTGAGTGATTTGGGATTAATTAGGTAATTAGAATGTTAATTACTGATTTGGATCTTGATTAGATGATTAAGGAAGTTAATCTTTGCAGTGGAACCCTAATCCTAGCTTTTAGGTACTAATTATGGTTAATTAGGGAAATTAGGTAAAGAATATGAGAAATTAGGAATATGTGAAAATATAAATTACTAAATTTAAAAAAATAAAGTTATTTAGATAATATTATAATTGAAATCAGAAAAATAATAAATCGGAATTAATATTTAATTTTAAGTAAATATCTTAAAATGTAAGATTTTTACACCTCGGGAATAAATCCGATATCCCAATTAGGGTTAGTGTGTACCGAATAGTTAGAATACCAAAATTACGACCCAATAGGATATTTGAATACCCGAGCATAAGGTGATTAATGTCACATTGGGATTCGAGCCTAATTACGACCTAGGAATTAAAACTAGAATCTAGTTTAGGAACCGAACCCCGAAATAAAATACAACGAATTATTAGTACGTTGTAGGTATGCATGAGGAAAATGAGTTACATTATAAATTAGAATAAGAATCCATAAAAATAAGTACTAAAAGGACCTCTTTGAATTATAGGACACCCAGAAACAAATCAGCTCGCAATTTGAGGATCGAGCGACCGAGCAAATTCAAGTAAGTTGGGTTATTGCTTATTGTAATAGAGTACTAGTTTTGTAGTGCTCGGAGACTTAGGCTTGTATATGCTTGTGATTGTAAGTAGTTTGCGCATGTGTGATGTATCTGAATTCGTGCTGGAATTTGTGCTGTGGGTGATTTTGTGACTGATTGAATTGTTGTGGTCTTGTTTGAACACCCTAACCGGAATTTAATCTTAGTCGACCGTAATAACCGAAAACGTCATGCATTGCAACCCGTTAGGGGATCATAGGACTCTCCAACCAAATACCGACCCCTTCGAAAGGGATAGCGCAGGATTGCAAAATGGTCCCTTCTTCATCCTCAGTCGAACTAAGTGACAGGAGAGGAGGTCGCGGCGGGGTGAAGTCAATGGTTCGAAGGTAGTCGCGGGAGGAGCGAGGTCTCCATTGCACAAGCCTGGGTTTGGTTGTGAGCTGCTGCATAACATGGAACTCCTCAACCCGGATCGGAGCGGGTGAAATTTCTCTGATTTCACAACGGACCGGACTACGTTGTGCGATGACACTTGATTGTTGCATTGCATGAAAATAATTGTTTGATAATCCTGTTTGTGCTTGTATGCATTCATGAGTCTCCAATTCAACTTACTGAGCTGTAGTTGCTCATACCCTTATAGATCCTTTTGCAGGTTCTGATTTGTAATCTCTTCGAGTACCATGCCGCCCTACAATTATCCAGAGGTTAGTCTTTTGACGCCAGGGGTGTGAGGATCAAGTTATTTAGCTTAATGTGTAACCAGACTGACCTTGTAGTTAAAGGATGAAGACTGTTAGTTATTCTGTAAATTAGTAAACTGTAGTTATTATGTAAATCTTCCTGGGAAGCTCTGTGGACTTACTTATATGATTATCTATGTTTAATAGTAATTTGAGTTACTCATCATATTTGTAGTATAATCATTAATCGAACCGTTTACTTCAAAGCGAGTGGTCGTCGACGCCTTGTGTAGATTATCTCTATGGTAGGAACTGTGAGGCCAGTTTCTATCATAGAGTGGTTTACACGGCGGGACTGTTGCGACCTCGCGACTTCGGGGCGTAACACCATTTAGAATATAATAGTTATATTTTTAAGAGGTTTCTAAAATTACACCTACATTTAACTTTTAAAATTGTGTATTTTCAATTTTTATGACTTCTATGTATGTGTTTTTCATTTGATGTTCTTATGCTTCACTTTTTAACACTTTACTTACCTTTATTTTACAACTATATGTGATCTTTTTAGTTAGTGATTGGAACATATCCTTACTAGGGGTGAGTGTGGTTTGGTTTGGCTTCGTAAATTCATTTCTCTTATCGAACCGAATATAATATAATGGTTCTTTTTTTTTCCTAAATAATACCTAATTATATAGTTTGATTCATAAATTTTTTGAACTTAATTAAAATCAATGCAATTTGATCCGATTCCATATATATTTGGAACTATTTATGTCACATTTTTATCTTTAATAATATATTTTCCTTTTCATTAAATTTTCATACTTTTTCAGTTAATTTATCATACATTTATCATGTATAATAATACTTAGCAAAAAATTGCATAAGATCTTAACAAACTGAACATGGATAGGGATAGAAATTCTATTCCAACGACCAAACAACGAGGGGAGAGAAATAGAACTACTCATATAAAACAATAAAAAAAAAACAAAAGAGATATATTAAAGACTAAAAAAGAAATAAGAGACACGTAAAGAACATAAAGGTTAAATCTTTGATTTAAAAACATTTAAGAAAAGTATAATTTAAAAAAGGAAATTTTTTAAATGTGAAATGACACGAAAGTAAGACAAAGAAAAATCAAAATATAAAAATTTTCTTTCAATCCATGAAGATTGATTAAAAAATAAATAAAATAATTGCATAAATTTTTTTTGTTTAATCAAACAATTCAATTTAGTTCGCTTCCTTAAACCAAACCTTTAGCCTTTTCTATATAATCGAACCACAAATCGAGTGGTTTACTAAAAAAAAATTCAATTTTTCAATTCAATTTAGTTCACGGTTCAATCCGCAATTGGCGATTTTTTTTTCTTAGCCTTAATCCTTACATGTATACAACTGCTCCATCAATAATTAAACTATATATATTTCCTTCACAAAACATAGCATGGAAAATGTTCTTCTTCTACTTCTCCATGCAATTATCTTTAACCTGAATACGCGAAATCTAGCATAGAAAATATTCTTCTTCTGCTACTATGTGTCACTATCTTTAACCTGAATATTCAAAGCATACATAACAACTAAAAATTCATCAATTATCAAATTGCACACATTCTCCTTCACCATTCACTTTCCCTCTACCATTTCATGTCACTGTCCTTAACCTGAGTACTTAAAGTAGTAAAGTATGCATAATAACTAAAGATTCACACTTAAGATAATAAGTTCCTTATCACTATCATCCTTTGATGATAGCATCTCCTAATTACCCTTACCCATTGTAACATACTCATTGTTGCTCACAACAATCATAGCTTTTTTGTTTTACCGCTAAAAAGCTATATGATCTACTCCATTGCATCTAAAATATCTCAAATTATAACAGCAAGTTTCAGGTTAAGTTTACCTTTAATCTTATACACTCCTCATCTTTGTGCTCCTACTATATCACCTTCGATGTTGATGCAGGCTTTTTCTTACCCCTCTAATTTGCCTTCATAAATGAAATGGATATTGAGCTAGGATTCGATTGATCGCTCTCATTCTTAAATTGTACTTTTACTTTCATGGCCTTGTGTACCATGTCTTTTAACTCCCATAATTCTTTAACTCTATAATATTTGAAATATCCCAATTCAAACAATTCAAAATCCTCCCCATGGTAACCTTTCTACATCATCTTTATTCTTATCATCATCTCCATCTTTTTTATGATACTCCTCAACACCCCTAAAATCTTGAGTAAGATCCTATAATTTTTATTGGAGTCCCTTATAAATTATAATAGTAACTAATAACAAATCAATTTCTCATTATTGCCATTTGTTACACATTAAGTACTAATGGGCGGCTCATAAGTCCTCCTCTCACTAGTCACAAGTTGATTATATAAAATGTTAGCACAATCAATAAATTTAACAATAACCAATTTCACATTTTTCTCCTTAAAGTAATTGTTGCAATCAAAGGTTAGTCTTATCTTCTTTTCCTACCCAAATATGCATCCAAGTTAGTAATGTATAGAAAATATATAATTGAGCTTAATACTCATCAAGTTTCCATCAACATGATCACCTCTTCCCTTAAGCTTGCTATGCCACCTCCTTAAATCTACCGATGCGACTTGTTTACTAATGTCATCCTCAGCATTATATTCTCCATACTCCTCTAAAACAATCTATCTTTCCCATAACCTCACTATTACAATTTGTGACGTTAGTATTCTCTATTACATGTTAGGTATGGCCACCTATATGCTTCTTCTCCTTCCACTAATATCATTAATTGTCACCATCAATTGTTATAACTTCTTGTTTATGTCACCTTTCTCCAATGCACCATCCATTTCATCCCTTCATGATCGTTTCCTTTAGTCAATATCTTACAAATCACTTAAGTGACCCTTACCTTTTTTTTTTCCATTACTATCCTTATCTTTTGATTCTTATTGAATTATTGGTCTCTATCTAAAACTTTGCATTATTTGTTTAATCACCCTACCCTTTGAATTTCTAGCAGACAATTTAAATCGATTAAGAATTTTTATGATTCAACAAGTTAGAGATACCAAGTCTAAATTAAATAAAGGTTTATGACTCGAATCAAAAGGAAAATAACTTTTTGTAAGAATAATGATGTAGAAACCAATGCCATGAAATTACAACTTCTTCTCAAATCAATCGTGCTGATTGTGTTCTCTTTATTTTTTTCCTTTACCTTTTATGTCAATTCTTTCTCTTCTTTCTTTTCTTTCTTTCCTTTTTTTTTTTACGACAACAATAGCTATGAATTTAATGATATGAAAACAAGTAAAAACCAAATCAGAGCAAGAAGTTAAATAAGGATTATGAATGAATTCAAATCAATGTTGGTATTACCAATTTTCAAATAAAACATGATGGAAATTAATCCTTAAATCCAACCATTTTTATTAAATTCGATTGACTGATTGAATAAATTCAAGTGATTTACGTAGATTTGGTTGACCATTTTTATAATTTTGGTTAATTATTTTCCATTTTAACTTATCATCAGAAGTCATGCGTATTTGTCTGAATTTTTGAACATCGACTTCAAAATAAGTTGAAACGAAATGTTTGGAAAACTGACTTGATTCTTCAATCATGACATTTGGGAGCTAACTCCATGCACCCCCCATCACCCCTGCCCCTCAACATTGATTTGAATCTTGCATAATCATCCTACATAAAAAAAAAAAAAAACTCATCTAGAAAAACTAAACTTATACAAATATTATCAAATCCCACAAACATGTAATTCTACAACCAATCCAATTTCAATGATATACCCTATCAACAAATTAAAAAAAAAAAACAATAGTTCTTGTAAGAATGGATTGACATAGTGTAAGCCCCACAACTAACCATTTGAGGTTTCAATCAGCTGAAAAACTCGATCGAACTTAAATTATAAAATAAAGCTAGAAATATTAGTAAAAATGACCCTGTAAACTTGAATTTAAGAAAATAAACAATAAAATAAAAGATTATAAAAAGTCCAAATTTTAAGTATATAACTCGTCATTTATCGAAAATACGTAAAATGTATTTCGATAATTAACGAATCACTAGAAATAAATTATATGTATACTAAAAATCATAAAATAACCTAAATAATATTGATGGAAACTTATTTGTACTATATATGAATTTACATGTATGTAGAAATACGCGTAATGTGCTAAAATTATACTAAATAATTAAAGAAAATTCATAATCAATTAAGGAAAAATCAAGAAAAATAAGGAATGATCCAGATATAGGTCATGACAGCTGGGAAAAATAAGAAAAAAAATCGGCTAATTAAATTAAGACAACACAAAAGCCAAAAATTAAGGGATAAGACAATTGTTTTATCTAATTTACTGCACAATAATTACACTAAAGCTCTATAAATAGCAAGGAAAATTGAGAAGCTCATTTGGACAGTTAGAAATCAGAGAAAATTAGGGAGATTCAAAAATTGAGAGAAAAACCAAAGAAAAAAAAAAGAAAAGGAAAACTGTATAGTTAGGGCCACAAAGGAGAACCCAGATCCGACGGGCAGCTGGTAGTGGACGACCATTATCACCACACGGTGGTGGCAACGCCCAGGTAGGCCGACACACCCATGGCCACTGACGGTAACCGGAGCCACTCAAATCGGTGAGTTCAATTTCTAACCTGATTTTGTGTAATTTTGAAAAAATAGTAAATATTTTTATAAAATTATGAAACTTGTTATTCTAGAATATTTTTGTATTTATTTTTTAGGAAAAATATTATTTTGATCAAAATATGTCTCGTGATATAGGGTCTTTAAGAAATCATGCAAAATCGAGCATGTTTTAGTTTTGAAATAAATGACCTTAGGAGAGTAGTTTTGAACCCAAAATTTTTGTGTAGATTACTTAAATGATATAGAGCAGTACTATGAAGCCCGTTTTCAAAAATTAATTTTCTAAATTTTTAGATAATTTTTAGGTCCTAAAATGAGGCATAAAATGGGTAATTTAAGGTTAATTAAGTAAAATGGTTAATTACTAATTTAGTGAATAAGTATGTGTTTTAGGATGTTGAAATCTAATGGAGTATTATACTTGTAGCATTTAGGGTATTAGATGTAATTATTAGGTTAATTATGTAGCAAATAAGTAATATGGAAAAATAGTACATTTTAAGTTAATTTTATAAATTAGGATAATTAGGTGAAAAATATGATTTAGGATGAATTTAGACATTTTGAAATGATAATCGATGTTGGGAGATAGTAATTAGAGTAATAAAAATATTAGATGTGTATTATGTACATAATGGAAGATAATACATAATACATAATTATTAGAATTATAATAAATAGAAAATATTAGAATAAAAATTGATATTATGATAAGAATAAAAATATACGATAAATCTGATAGGAAACTTGAATTTATGTAATTATATGAAAAATGTAAAAAATTTCTCACATCAGGAGTGAAATAAAATACTGACTAGGGGTAATGATAATATTTAGGAGATCGGGAAGTAATGTGATTAATTTCACATTATGAGTTGAAACGAATTTCTAGAATTCGAGTATAAAACAATACTCAGAAATCGAATTAGAATCTAATTAAGAAATCGATACGGAAACCGAATCTGAACCTAACCCCAAACCTAAAATAATTATAAAAGACTTAAGACCTAAATAATTAGGCATATTAAACCTTAAACAAAACATAACAATAAGCGTTATAGGATAAAATGAACCTATAGTAGTTATATGAAAAACTGAAACTACGTTTGTGTTATAAGGATGATCGGCGATGGCCTGAGCAAGTTGGACCTCGAGTGACTGAGCGAGGAGTCGAGGTAAGTTGGGATTAATACGATACTGTATTTTGGAGGTTTAAGATTATGCTTGGTTGTGCTTGTTAGATAGTTGGATGTGTACATGTGCTCGATTATGGGTTATGCTATGATTCTGTTTGTTGCTCTGGCATGTATTGTATGATTTGTATGAAATGATTGATCACCCTAAACTGGACTTAATCAAATATACAACCAGTAATCGTAATCGGGCATGCATGGCATCCCGTTAGGGGAATTTAAGACTCTCCAGCCAAAACCCGACCCCTTCGAAAGGGATAGCGCAGGATTGCAATTGGTCCCTTCTTCATCCTTAGCCAAACAAAGTGACAGGAGAGGAGGTCGCGACGAGGGTGAAGTTAATGGTTCGAAGGTAGTTGCGGGAGAAGCGAGGTCTCCATTGCATATGCTTGGGTTTGGTCCTGAGCTGTTGCATTAATGGCAACTCCTCAACCCGGATTAGACAGGATGCAATTTCTCTAATCTCACGACGGGCCGAACAACATCGTGCAATGGCATTTTCTTGCACATGCATTGCACTTAATAAGTTGATTGAAAACCTTGTTGTGTTTGTAGTGTAGTTTTAAGTCCTCTATCATAATTTACTGAGTTGTGGTTGCTCACATTCCTATAGACGTCGTGTAGGTGCTGGCTAAGAAGTGGCAAATATCTACTCTGAAGTTAGCAACTGCTGAATCCTAAGGAGTGAGGAAAATATTGAAGAATCAACACACATGTTATTACTTTTCATTTCTGAATAATGTAATAACTGAATTATAGTGAATATATATAAATTTTCTCACTTTCTTAGGTAAATGATTTATTTAAATTACAAATTGTTTACTTCAAAGCGGGTTAGTCGTGGACGCCTTGTGTAAATCAGGTCTAAGATAACGGTTATAAGGCCAACTTCTATCTTAGAATGGTTTACACGGCGGGGCTGTTGTGACTCTGCCACTTCGGAGCGTGACACATAGCATGTTGAATCTTCTGGATAACTAAGGCTGCTAAGTTGTCATATGTCAACTCAATGAACATGAATGGCTTGAACAATTGTTGGCTCTAGTTTGTTTTCAATCTTTTGTTCAACACTCTCACCCATTGAGTAAACCAACCTAAAATCATAGGTACATGTTAAATATGGCTCATTGGTTAATTAAGCTAAGAACCTTGGTATAATTAGACGATTTTAATTCGGTTGAATTAGACGACAACCTCAGCCTACCAACTGTACTTTTGATATAGTGAAGTGTTCGCCAAAATAATTAAAATTCTTGATAAGTTCAATAAAAACAATGAGTAATGCTGTGGTCATAATAATATTCATATTCAATAATGTCACTTATTAATTATGATCATTATTATTTATATGCATAAAGGAAACTTTAATAAACTAAGAAACAACTTAAATTAAATGAAACATAATAATGTCATAGTAATCTAGGAAACAAAATAAAATTCTAAATAATTTCTTAACCATTGAAATAAATCTTATAATGAAGCAAAAGGAAATAAAACAAGACAAAATTTGATGAATCATTTCTATCAAATTTGATTGAAAATTTTAGCAAATTTAGTTAACCATTTTTAGACTTCAACTTGGCTTACTTTATCTTCTAAATTTGCTTCGATCTTCTTAGTCCACTTGCATTCACCCAAATTGATAATTGTTTTTACCTCAAACTTAACTAAATTCATATAATTTAAGGATATAATTGATTCTTCAATTGGAGTTCGTTAGACTCAATCTAGTGGCACATGTTACCAATAAAGCTTTTGTTAAAGCTACCACTAATCCTACCATTAGCCACCATCTGCATCAATCACCATCATTTGCAAGTCTTCTATAGCCTTCCCTCTCGTCTCTGTTCTTTTAGGTCATAAGTAATCTAAATATAGTATGTTGGCTTGTGCGACTCTCTTAGGTTAGCAATTGATTCACTATCCAAAAATTAAAACAAAGAAGTGATGCCAAGTGACATGTCGCTTAATCCAACTATATAATCAAATTATAAAAAAGGAACTTCTTTAGTAAATTTTTTTTAAGGATCATGTCACTTCATAAACTAAAACAAAGTAGCGATGCCAAGTGCCATGTCACTCAATCCAATTATATAATCAAATTATAAACAATGAACTTCTTTACTTAATTGTTTCTTAAGGGCTCATAAAGATTTTTTTTAATGGTGATTAATGTCTAATTACAAATTTAAGGGTTAAAGTAATAGATACACAAATATAAAAGAATTAGGGTGATGATTGTTATGTTGCCAAGCTACATAAAATGGCATTTTGAATTTTCAAGCTAAGGATATATATCCTTTCGTTTACAACTTGCTTTATTGCATTAAACTCAATACTCCTTAGCTTGTAGATTTGAAAATTTTATTCACATCTAAATAGACTTCCCCCCCCCCCCCCCCCCCCCCCCCCCCAAAAAAAAAAAGGGGTTAAGTTGTAATTTAACTCTAATATGATTGCGATTATAATTCTAAAGAACTATTACCTTGTTCACTTCACTGAATAAATGAACTTGGTTTGATTATTTGTTTGTTCGGGTAAAATATCCCTTAAGTGTTAAATAGCTATTATAGAGGGGAACATATGAATACTTTTTCATTCTTTATGTCACCTTATTACACTTTCATCTTCTTCTTCTTATCTTCTTCTTTGGTTCCATAATAATTAGACCCTTATGCATTTATAGATATTCCCTGTGTCAAATTTGGCCTTTATACTTATATTTATGCACTCATACAAATAATATACACAATCACTAAATCTATAGACAACTACTAGACTTATGCACCAAAATCTCAACACCCTAGCCATAGGATCTATGTACAACTATCGATTCTATGCATTATAACCACCAAATCTATGCTTTGTACATACTACAACACAACTACTAGATTCATGCATAACTACCAAAACCATGAACCATAGTAACTAAATGTAATTACATGGCTCATTAAATATAACCATCGAATGTAACCACCAAATCTACATTCTATATCCTCTATACTTATGCACCGACCTACAATCACTAAACCTACATTCATTTGCTCCTCCTCTTCTTCTTTTTCTTCTTCTTCTCAATTCAATGCAACCTATAATGACTTGAAAAGAGGGAAGCATGAGGGATTGATGGAGGTAAGGGATAGAAGAGATGATGGAGGCATTAGATGCCTAGGTAAAAGAACATCAGTAATAGTGGTTAGGGTTTTAAAAAACAAAATAAGGGCAAGATAGTCATTTATGTTCTATTACTAGTTCATTGTTTTCAATTGAACTAAATAATGTAATAAATTGTTATAGCTTGATTCCATTATTAATGAATATGAATTCTATTTTTAGCTCATTACCTTCATAACATGATTTGTTTGTGGAATAAAATAAGGAAGGTATGTCCTTTAACTATTCCAAATGTTAATACTTACTCTTTTGAAAAACTAACGTAGTAAGTAGTTATATTTATTTAATTAAAGGTAAAAAGAAAAAAGAAAAATAGTAGGAAATAAAAAAAGAAAAGAAAAACTAGAGGAAAATAAAAAAGGAAGGAGCTATTCTTAGCCACTTAAAGTAGATTCATTCCATCTAATATAGTCGTCACCTTGCTAACCATCCCTTGAGCTTAGATGGATAGCGAAAACCATGTCTTAATGGTAGGTTATGACTTCTTACTGTAAGTAGGTTATGTAATTTATTTATGGTGACACGGCTCCTTAAAGAGATATGTAGCCACCTATTACCCAAAAAATTTAATAAAAAAAATGAGAAAAAAAGACTTACAAGCTCATTGGATTGTATAACTCATTGGGCTGTTAAGTCCTTTCTGTTTTCTTTCAAGAAAATTATACATTAGAGGTGAATGTTTAGGATTAAGTAAAATGACAAAATTTTTAATGGCTAAAATAGATAATGAACATTTTAATTGATGCTAATAGCGCATTGCATTACATTCAATAGAGGTTAAAATTACATACCTCAGGATAAATTTTTTATGTGCTTAATACGCCATGTCACAATGATTTAGCAACAATATACTAGATTCATAAACTCATAATATCATCTCGTATTTGTGCCACTTTGAATAACGTTCATTATTTATTTGAATTGCTAAAAAGTTTATTCATTTATTTATATCACTAGAAAGTTTCATAGTGTATTTGAATTTGACACATATGTACATTTTATGATATGTAATTTTTACCCTCTCTTTCTTTAGTTGGTCCATCATTTGATGGAAATTAAAATTAAAAATTTCTTTGAAATAATTACTCTCTTTTATTTTTTCTCTGAAATTAAAATTTTCTTATTATTTTTTGAAGTTTTTCACGTTAGTTAGTTAAACATATACAATTAATTACCACATCAATATTGTGCAAATTAAAAAAAATAATTTAATCCCAACCATCTTATTAATAAAAATAAACATAAAGAATAAATAACACGACTATTTATTTATTTATTTAAAAAAATGTAAACAAAGGCAAGGATAAGGTATCTATACGAACCCAATTTGATTAGATAAGATCTAAGTGGATATTTAACGTCATAGGATAGTTTCTAGACAGTAATTTTTGGGAACCTATAAGCTAGAGTACGGGTACGAAGTTAGAGTACGATGTATCCATCCTAGAACGTACATTATGAATTATATATGGTACATGTTCTAAGATGCTTTATACCTATCTTGTAATAATAATTAAATAAAATAAAAAAAATAAAAAAGAATACCATTTTATTTGTATAGGCTCAAAAAAAAAAACAAAATGTAACCCATTATTTTCTCATGTTAATCTCTTTCTTCTTAATATTTTTTTTATTATATTTTCTTTCCACTTCGTCTTCCTCATTTATTAACTCCAACTCTATTAAAGTTAAAAAACAAAGAATCCATGTGAAACCATCTACATAAGGTATATTATTAACTTATTTTCTTTTGACACAATAATTTATTTATATTAAGTTTAAAAAATATTTCGTAATAAATTTATATAACGTTATTTAAGTCAAGATTTGTTGAAATTAGTGTTTGTATTTTTTTCTTTATCTAAAATTAAGGATTGTATTAGGTTTGAAAAAGATTTAGTTGATATGTCAGGATTTAATAATTGTGATACAAGGAACTTTATTATGGATGTTGACTATGAATTTAGAGATTATAATTTATAATCTATGAATATTTTTATTATCAAAATAAGTCAAGCTCCAAATGAGTTCAATTTATAACTATTTATTTAATATTTAAAATCGAGACTAAGATTTACTAAAATTAATATGTTTGTATAATAATGATTTGGGAAAAAAAAGATAAAAATAAATAAATAAATGAAAAAAATTGGAAGGAAAGGAAAATAAATAGAAACTAAACAAATAAGTTTAATTTATAATTATTTATTTAATATTTAAAGTTGAGACTAAGATTCACTAAAATTAATATGTTTATATAATAATGATTAGTAAAGAAAATGATTAAAAAAAATAAATAAAAGAAATTGGAAGGAAAGAAAAATAAATAGAAACTAAACATATTAAAATTAAAAAGATTTACGGAATTATTATAGAATATCATAGGGTATAGATAGCAAAGTTTGGAAAATTATATTTGAAGAGTAAGTTATAAATAAAGTTTTATATTCTGTTTACTCTATATTCACTTGCCCTTAATAAACGTAAAAGAAACAAATAAATAAATAAGAAAACAAAGTCAAAGCAGTTGTGATCTACTTGTAGGAATATTACCCCCATTTTTTAATATAGTTGATGATAGATTAGATTTAAAACTTCTATTCAAGTTATATTGTATTTTTAAAATAAATAAATAAACCAACAAAAAGAATTTCAATCTTTTGACTCGAGTCCAGAAAACACAGCACGTACGGAACTCCAATCCTTTAGTTCCACTTCCACAACCCAGAGAGAGAAGCGAAGATGAGTCGCACTGCACTCTCTCACTTCCTCATTCTCTCCAATTCCTCTCCTCGCTTCACATCCTCTTCAGCTTCTCTGTACGTGTACTCTCTCTCTCTCTCTCTCTATATATATATATACATATATATGTCTGGTGCTATACTTATTCATTTACCCATAAAATCGAACAGTTCCTATGCAGGACTCTCGAGCAGATACTTCAACAGCAAACCTCCTTCTTCAATTGGCCGAAGCCGCGTTCGCAATGTACGTGACAACGACGTTTCACTTCGGTGCTACTGCAATGTTTCAGTTTCTGACTCTCAACCTTCCGTTCAAGAAACTCCTTCCTCTCCTTCCATCAAGTACATTCCTAGTTCTTCGACGTCTTTTTCTCTCATGAATTTGTGTGATGAATGCCGTAGTAATGCAAAGTGTTTAGCTTTGTAACTTCTTTATAGCTCCTTATGTAGTTGCCTTATGAGAATGATTTCCTTTTATATTTAGCCATCGAAGAAATCATTTCTTTTTTAAGTATTAGTGTTTGTGAACTTGAGATTTGAGTACAGGAGCAAAATTAACAATTCCTAGATCTGTTGCCGTATAGCGTAAAAATTTTGATTCATAATTCATTGTTGAGAGTATATATATATTTCTAAGTAATCATTGCTTGTGTTATATTCATTATGAGATTTCACTTAAGTATCTCCAATTCAGCATTAGTAAATTCTGCGATTTGGAGAGCCATCATAAACTTGCTGGACTGCTGTTGAGACTTCACTTGATCGCAGTCTGCATAGCCTCTGTAGTTTGAGTATAAATCAAAATCATTGATGACAAGACTCATTGTAATGTTCTTTGGAATTTTGTTTAGTTATTTTCAGCACTAGCAAATTCAGCGATTAGGAGAGTCATCGCAATTTTGATGGACTACTGTTGAGACTTTACCCGATCCCAGTCTACATATCCTAAACGGTTTTAAGCATAGATTAAAATCATTGATGCAGCTTAGATAGAAGCTATAGAATAAAGATTGCCCTAGACGGATGAGCCACGTGCAGGGAAACTTACATATGTGGTCTGAGACTCATCACTATACTTTGAATTTAAGTATCTGTTAATGTAAATTAGAGATTTGAGAACAAATAGAATCAATAATTATTATTTGGTGTTGATGCAATATTTATATGTGTAATGTATGTATATACATACAAGCATACATATACATACACACACATATATATAATGTATATATTTTTCCTTGGGTCATTATAATGGGAGAAGGGGATTTGAATCTAGTCCATTCTATTGAAAGATTAGCGTTCGTGCCCATCCTATTGGAAGACAAGCATACATATGCATACACACACATATATATAATGTATATATTTTTCCTTGGGCTATTATAACGGGGGAAGGGGATTTGAATCTAGTCCATTCTATTGAAAGATTAGCATTTGTGCCCATCCTATTGGAAGACCGGCATCCGTGCTACTAGGCTATAGAGCCACTGGCGTTGATGCAATAGTTATGACTTTTGTTTAATCATATTGTGTGTTTAGCATGATGAAAGAGATTTGAATACAGTTACAGATTGCGTGATGTGATTGTTAAACATACCAGTGCTCTTGATGATGCTTTTATGTATTTATTTTTCCTGTCTGCAAATTAAGATGCAATGACAAAGAAATGCATAATTGTAGCAATGAATATCAGTTATGGAGATAGCAGCCAAGATTTCACTTTAATTATGTAGTCTGTTTATTTGAGATTCATGCTTAGTAAAACCATGGATGTGGTTTGAAATCATACCAAAAGATAAAAGCTAACGTGTACTTGGATGTGAGATTCATCGTCAAATTTAAGCTCGAAGGTTTTTTGTTTAGTAATGCTGTAGTTACTTAGTTCTGATTAAATTTCCCCTTAGAGTCTGGTAGGTCAATTAAGGCTCTGTAGTTGCTAATCTCTTCCTTATCTTCTGTTAGTCTGTGAACTGTTCTCCTTCCTAAAAAAAGTTTTGGCTTTGCATTGTCATTGAGCCTACTTGTGTGATTGTCCTATAGGAAAAGGGTGGTTTCTGGAGTTCAACCAACTGGATCAATCCACCTTGGGAACTATCTTGGTGCTATCAAGAATTGGATTGCACTTCAGGTCATTTAGTTTCTCCTAGAAGCTCCAGTTATCTTTTAAAACTTAAGTTTTTTATAATATTGGACAACTCTTGCTTTTTTCTGGAGTTGCATTATCGACTTTGAGGTTATTAAGTTACTGCTTTTTACCGACAGCAACTTATGTTGACCTAAACTAAATCTTAGCCTGCTATTAGATGTATTGAAAGGATTGCAAATAAATGGTGCATTTTGTTTGGCAAAAAGCATTTCCAGAACGTTTATATCGTTTGGTATATTCTGGAATTCACAATGGTCAATTACATGGTAGTTAGAAAGGTTGTTATAACTAATAACTTCAAGTAGTAGGTGGAGGTGGGAGGTGGCTGTTGCTCCTTGGAGGTTGATGGCGGTAGTCAATCTAAAGAAAAAATGATATATTAAATCTGAGGAAAACAATTTTTACTTTTTGTAAATTGAAACCATTTGTCTCAATGTTCTGTCTCTTTCATTACAAACATTAACAACCAGTATTACCCTCCCTCCACTTTCAGCTCCCCCCTCTGCTCATTAGCATCATCATTGTCAATAAAAATTGCACTATTTGACTGTTACGAATAGAAGAATGTACTATGAAATAAGAAACATTTGGAAAAGAAACTGAAAAATACGTGTGCAGTGCACAACTGCAACAATGCTGGATCTTAACTTCTAAATGCCACTACTTCAAAAGTAATAGAAGTAAGATGAATTTACTTCAAAGTTTGATGTGTCTGAACATATTGTTATTTCACTTGTTTAGTATTAAATAATTCACTTTTGAGAAGATATTGGCTAGAGAGATGGCATAATACTAATCGATACTTTTATTTTCACTCTCCACAATCAAGCATTAGATGGATTGCCTTTTTCTTCTTTTTTTGACTCACTGTCCTCCATCGTTTGCTCTTCTTGTTGCAGAATATATATGACACTCTCTTCTTCATTGTGGACCTTCATGCGGTATGTACAATGCATACTTGAGATGAATTCTTTAGCATAGTGTTTATGAAACTTTTTGAGAGCAAGTGAATTCCATTTGGATGATAATTTATTCTGATTGAGGATACTCTGAAAATTTGCGGGGAGTAGGCAAGTTCTCTACCTTGAAGGAAAAAAATGTTTTCCATATAAGATCTAGATATACAGTGCTGTTGAATCAATTGGATATTGAACAAAAATTTGTGGCTTGAGGATCATATGGCTGGGGCAGAAATTCCATCACTTTCATTAGACAAATCATGCTTTCTTGCCATGCTATTTATTGAACCTCTCTCTCTCTCTCTCTCGCTCTTGCAAGAGGACCAATTCAACAAGGGCCTTCTCTGAATCAAACGTCAATATGCACCCGTTGCTTATATTGGAGATGGGACTTGGAAATAAATTGTTATTTGTTCTCTCTTCTAGACACTATGCTCTTATATTAACCGAGCGTTATTATGAGAGAAGTTTAATTCTTGATCTTAATGGATCGATATTTGCAATTGATGGTTGAGAGTAAATTGCATATGTGGAGTTTGAAGATGAGTTTCATAAGCCATCATATAATTATTCACTTCTCCAGCGTTGCCATTGTAGATTACATTACCTTATGAGACACAACAACTAGCAAAGGCAACCAGGGATACAGCAGCTCTATATCTAGCGTGTGGCGTTGACATGTCCAAGGTGATGATGCACATATATATCTATTTATTTGTCATTTACATCCATTATGATCATATGACATTAATCCCTGAGTACAGGCTTCTGTTTTTGTGCAATCTCATGTTCGTGCTCACGTAGAATTGATGTGGCTCCTGAGTTCTACTACACCTATTGGTTGGCTTAATAGAATGATACAGTTTAAAGAGAAATCTCGCAAGGCGGTGCGTTCTTAATTGTATGAAGTCTATTCCTCATTTTCTTTTGGCTATATTTTTTCCTTTATCAGTTTTCTGAATGGTTAAGATTTAGCAGTACCATCATTGTTTGTTTGAAGAAGATTCTATCTGGTCTACCAAAGTATCCATTCAATATAAATAAGGTGTTGTGTTGATTTGAAAAACGCATCTGGTTTTCAATAATGTCTCATTGCCGGCTAATACCTAATGTGGAGAAAATATCATGGTCAGTGGGAATGTGAATGTGCTTGATCTATGAGAAAGTTAAAAAACTTTCAAGTTAACAAAAGAAATCAACACCTGGCAATATAGTTGGTTCTACAGCAGAGGGAAATTTTTATTTCCCCCTATGTCATTTATCTTCTCTATCAAGATCTTGCCCTAGGTGGATGGTTCATCATGCTCAGCTCATTTCATGTTTTGGATTGGGTTATATTTGCCTTGTTATTCATTCATTCATTTGAAAATTTAGATGCCATTGCATTCGCTGTGTTGTGCATATTGAGAGTTGTTCCATTGACTTCCTAGGGAGACGAGAATGTTGGAGTTGCCCTCTTGACATATCCGGTTCTGATGGCTTCAGACATTCTACTTTATCAGGTGGTTGAAAAAGCTTTTTTTGTTTTGTTACACTAAAGTCCAAAATAACCATCTTCCATTGAAGGGGTCAGGTTCTTATTTACACCATTGCTCTTTTCATGAGCTCAGAACAGAAAGGGGTATCCATTAACAAAAGCAGCATACCTTGTTTAAACATGTTTCATCTTTTCCTTTGCTATTATTTTGATTTAATTGCCAGCAGGGATGGATTATCTGGCTCATTGATATCCTTGTTTAAAAGATTGCTGGACTATCTGCAGGCTGACTTTGTCCCAGTTGGCGATGATCAGAAGCAGCATCTTGAGTTGACCCGTGAGTTGGCCGAGCGTGTTAATTACTTGTATGGTGGAAGAAAATGGAAGAAGTTGGGAGGGTATGAACTTTGTTTCAATTATTTTCTTTGAGTAAATTTCAGGTGCTTTGCATCTAATTATTTGACTTTTCCTTTCTTTTGTCTCAGGAGAGGTGGCTCGATATTTAAGGTTGAATAAATTCCTTTCGTAATGAATTTATACATTTGGCTCCTTTCAATATGTGCAGCCAGTTCATTTGCAGTTCCTAATGTAGGTTCCAGAGGCCCTTATCCCACCTGCTGGTGCACGAGTTATGTCCTTGACTGATGGTCTTTCAAAGGTTATAAATTATTTCTCTTTCTACAGTTTATGTAGCTGACTTATCTAAGTCTTGCTCTTCTAATTATTTTGTATATGTAGGGCATAGAATTCAAGAATATCTTTTTGTTTTTTTAATATAATTTTTATCACTTGAGTTTGCAGGAAGAATGGATGCAGGCAAAACATTCTTTTTTTTTTTTTTCATGAAATTGCAACAAAATTAATTCTTTCAAGTATCCATCATTTTAGTGCACGAATGACTTTGTGAATCCAGTCCAATATTCTTCAGTTGCTGTTTCCTTTGTCTCCAGAAAAAGCTTGTTTTATGAAGTTACATAAATATATGATTTTGTTGTTGCAGATGTCGAAGTCTGCCCCTTCTGATCAATCGAGGATCAATCTTCTTGACACAAAAGATGTGAGTGGGTTTGGTAAACTTTTCATTGTAAGACTTGTCAAAATGGGAAATAGCTTTTTCCAATCTTGTAGCAAAGGTCTGATTATCCCACGATTCTCTCATTCCATTTGCCAAAAAATATAAACGTGTATAAAAAACTAGGCATTGATGGATTGACGAAAAGTTCCCATGCATTTATCTAGTTCTGGGTAAAATGCATCACAGGCATGTTTTCAATGCTGTTAGAACCATATTGGATTAAAGATTGTTCTGTATGGGACTGTTTGCCTGGTCTTCCCTTCCTTCAATCTTCATAGTTGGATTTGTTACTCTCACAATAGCTTTAACTTGGCAACTTAGTTTATGAAAATAATGTTTATATACATTGCGTCAACTTTGCAATTAAAGTTAGTATGACACATGCAATTACCAGAACAGAAGTTCTACTGTCACAAACTTGTCCTTTATGTGGTTGGCTGATAAGTATAAGTCATAAGGGTTTTTTCTTTTTTGAATTTCTGTTATACCGGTCTTTGATGTGGATGAGTAAATGCCCTCATCTTTCACCTTGCATTGCATTTCTTCCATCTTTTTTTGGAGAGTGGAGACACTGAATATCATCTACTTGTGTTATATGAAATTTTTAATTTGTAATGCATATATACCTTGTTCTTACTTTAAAATGTCAATCATCATTTCCCTGAAGTAATTGTTGCATTAAATTGTGTTTCTTATAATCTAATTTCTTTTATTTTATCCAATCTGGTTATTTTTCTTGCCTTGCAGGTTATAGCAAACAAGATTAAACGTTGCAAAACTGACTCATTTTCAGGGTTGATAATTCACCTTCTCTTGTTGGATTTTCTGGGCTGATATTCCCATCTCAAAATTGAAATCATGTTCTTTTACTTGCTTTTGGAAAATTTTGTGGTTTGGGTTAATCGAATCTTCCCTGATAACCTATACCACTTTGCTTTCTACAGTCTGGAATTCGACAATCCTGAGCGACCCGAATGCAACAATCTTCTTTCCATATACCAGCTTGTTTCTGGAAAATCAAAAGAGGTAACAATGTCCCCATGGTAATTTTACTTTCACATACCATTATACAATTTTCCAACTAAATGTCTCTACCTGGAATAAAGTGGAGTGTGGAAGTTATCTTGAATTTGTGTCTAAGAAGGGATTCTTTCTCATTAGGTCGCTTGGTAGTGCAAATTCCAATTTGAGCAATTGCCTCTCGCTCCAGCCTTCTTCAGTCTTCATTGTTCATAGTAAACTTCATATGGATATTTGGTTTTACATTCCTTGGTGTCACATGACCTAGACAGGAGTAGTAGTATATATAGTGTTGTACTAGTATATAGTGTTATAATTTTCAGATTTTGTATAAGGGTAGAATAGTAAATGTCATTGTAAAATTGATTATAAATAGTTAGGAAGGAAAAGTAGTTAGGAGTTTGCTCATTTGTTACTTTTGTTGAGAGAAGTTAAGGGAAAGGTTATACTCTCTGAGAGTGTTTAGCAACCTAATTGGGAAGTGCCAAATATAGTGTAATTGCTTCTCAATTGTCCATTTTAGTTCAATTGACTCTTGAATTTTATTTCCTTTTATTCTTGAAATCCTAGTCGTTACAATTGGTGCCGTTTGTGAGAAGATTAGAGATGACTATAAGAGAGACTAGGGTTGAAACTTTGGAGAAGAAGGTGAATGAATTAGGAGAACTTTGCAGAAGCTTAACTGAAGTATGACATTAGATTTCGGCTGTTGAAAAGAGTTTAATTTTGAATCTTTCAGCAATAGAGAAATGAATGGTGACTTTGGAAACTATGATATAAAACTTGTCAACTGATCAATAAAAAGAGTTACACACCAAAGAGAAAGTATCGAATCCGAATGGTGCGAGAATTGGGGTAAATGAAATTTATCAATGTTCTATCGGTTGAGTGGAAATTAAAGAGGCAAATGATGAGATTAACGATGAGGAATTTCATGTACATGATATGAATGTGAATTTGCCGACTTTTGAAGGAAACAATCCTGTTCATTGGATCACTATTGTCAAAAAATATTTTGACATTCATCATGCCCTAACTACGTTGTGTATGAATGGTTGAGCAGTATATTGGTTGAAGATGCTTAAATGAAAAGTACCACAAATTAATTGCAAAAATATGAAACAAGAAATGATGTTGAGATTTGGAGATCATGTTTCAAGTAATCCCTCCAAGAGACTATTTACTCTTCGCTAAACTTCATTTGTGGCGACTTATGTAGAATATTTTGAAACCCTAATTTCACAAGCTTCCAAAATGACTGAGCTACAGCTGTTGGGATATTTCCTTGGGGTTCTGAAAGATGAAATACGAGACTAATTAATGTTTCAGTGGCAGTGGAATTGGTCTTGAGCATGGATCAAGAATTCGCCTGTTGAATAGTAGTTGTGCAACCAGATTGAAGAGAAGAGATGATGAAGTCATTGTGTGCTAATAGTGGGTTGACAAAAGTTTATGCTTGTCTGCATTTGTCTAGTTTAATCCTCGTTGTTGCATGGGTAATACTCTTTCTTGTGCAAGTAATCAATTTTCTTCGGCATGCAGACCAAGGACAACTTTCAATGCTGGGTTGAATATGCAAAATGAGAATGTTTTTGGAGCTAACTCAGGCTGTGTGACATATTAGACAAAGGACAATTTAGTGGCTATTACTCATGCAAATAATCTAACTCATAATTGTGGTAGAGGATCTACTATCCAAAACAATTGGCACATCAAGAGTATGTGGACCAACGTAATAAAGGGTTTATGTTTCTGATGCAACCAACCTTATAAACCAGGTCGCAAATGCCCGAACAAATCTTTGCAAATTATGTTATTAGAAGAGAGTTCGAGGTTTCAAGAGGATGAATGGATTGAAGTTGAGGAACAATTGCATGATCATGGTTGAAATTATCTAGTTGCATGTTCTTTTGGTTGTCTCTGAGGATAAGGACAATGTTATGGCGGACGGAATTGTCACAACCTAAATGGGAGTATTGTATGCAATATTGTACTAGTATGTAATGTTGTAATTGTAGGAGTTTGTATAAGGGTAAAATAGTAAATGTAATTCTAAAATTGAGTATAAATGTGAGGAGGGAAAGTAGTTGGAAGTTAGCTCATTTGTTACTTTTGCTGAGAGAAGTTAAGGGCAAGGTTGTGCTCTATTGAGGGTGTTTACCAACCTAATTGGGAAGTACCAAATCTGCTGTAATTGCTTCTCAATTGTCCATTTTAATTCAATTGATTATTGAATTTGATTTTCTTTCAATCTTGAAATCCTAGTTGTTACAATTAGAGCTTCAACTTTGAGTGATTGTTCAAGTTCTTTCTCTTTTATTTGATATATGGAATAAAATTTCTGTTTCTTCAATAGTAGTTGGAATGTTTGAATGTGCTTTTTGCCCTCTGTTTATATTTTCTTCACGTAAAGTGTGCCACCTTATGCTTCTGGAGTGATTTAGGAAGCCCTTTCAACTTAAGCACAATTTGGAGCTGATTTAAGCTTCTTCCTTGGCATGAACTTGCTCTTATTTCTAATATCAAAGATAATTGTGAAGGATATTGAACAAAATCTTTTTTTATTATTTATAAAACAAGTGCACCCACCCATCCAAAAAAAGAAAACTGGCAGCATGTGGTTATCCTAGCAATGTGAAATATAGATATCCTATTTCTACTTTAAGAAAAATAGAAGGCCCAAATATTTTTTCAGTCCGAGGTTTGGTCTCTTGCAATATACTACTTAGATGTGCTCCTTGATCATTCTTTGTTACATGCCTCAATACAGAGATTGATGGCTTGAAATATTGATGAAATTCCTGACATGGTGGTACTGATGAAATGTTTTTCATAATTATTGAATTTGTCACAAATGTATGTTTGGCAGAAAACTTGGGAGTATTTTATGGAATCTATTTTTGGTAATACTGTACATTTTGTCTGCTACAGTGGAAAGGTTAGATGTATCTTGAAGATGATTACATGGAAGTTTGATGGAGATTCTGGTCTTGGTGTGCAGAGGCAAACTGAGCCCGTACTGTCTAAGCATGCCAAAACATTTTGATCTTTGAAGCAGCTCACTGTTACGCTTCAATTTAGCTGTTGCATTTATATAAATTTCCCTTTTAATGCTCTATTTATTATCACTGGTTGATTTATGTGATGTGGGGGTTAGGATTAATAGAGCAATTTTTAACTTTCAGTTTGAGTTCCATTGATTTCCTTTAGAACTGACATTATTTGGATTTTAGACTTACTGAAATTTATTCATACATAAAAACAGCTATGGGTATTTCTTTTTTGTTGTAGTTACTTTAGATATTACCTAACAGACATCTAATATCTACAGGAAGTTGCTGATGAGTGCAAAGATATGAACTGGGGGATGTTTAAACCCCTCCTTACAGATGCCTTGGTTGCTCATTTGCATCCTATTCAGGTTTCCACATGACATCTTTTTTGATCTTTCCCATGGTCCTCCAGTAACTATCCAACATTTCTAACTAATCGTCCATTACTTTTAAAAGTGAAGTCAAACATGCTTAGAATGTACCTTTTTGCATGAGCAAAAATTTGATTTAAACAAAATTGGCTGAAGCAAAAATTTGATATAAAGAAACACGATGTGAAATCCATTCCCTTTTCTCTTCTCTGCAATCTCTGATAGTTATGGATATGTCATATGATGTCCATCTGGATATTTTGTCGATGGAGAGAGCATAATTTCTATATTTTCTGTGCTTCTCTTCCATTATTGTGATCCCTGTTGAAATTTTTTGAGAGGTCCCTCATTACATGGGTTTCTCTTTCTTTCAGGTTCGCTATGAGGAAATTATGTCTGATCCAGCTTACTTGGATGGAGTCTTAGCAGAAGGTGCTGCAAAAGCTTCTGAAATAGCTGATGCTACTCTCAGTAATGTTTACCAGGCAATGGGGTTTTTGAGAAGATAAAAAATTGAAGAGAAGACTTAAGATTCTTTGATCAACATTCATCAGATAAGAACTTATAAGCAATTTTGTCTCCTTTTGTCTTTGCTCTAAATATATGAGGAAGGATAACTGGAACATCCGCAATTTTCTTTACCTTTTTTACTCTCTTAATTCTCCATGAGAATAGTGTGAATTATTTATGAACTTGTGCTTTAGATTCATCACACTACAGGATTATTTATCCCTTAATTATCTAATAAAATTTCTTCTGGTTTTCAGTAAAAAGCATTGTATGTCTATTTTACTCTCTCTCTTATCATTCTCTTGGAGAATTGTTCCTATTCTTTCTTTTTTCTTCTTTCCCGAAGCACATGCTTTGTGTAACTCCAGTACCCTTTGTAACTAAAGTGTGTGCAATCTTGTTATTGCTCCATTAAATGCTGGCAAGATGTGCTTAAATTCCCATCCTTGTTGACAGAGGATTAAGGGGGTAAGATGATAGCCAGTTGAATTTCGCCCAGTAGGCTTGCTTACCACTTAAGGTAGTCTTTTCTCTCCTGCATCTTAAAATATTCATAAAAATATGGGATATGCTAGTTGCTCCTTGATAATGAGTAGATGAGGAGGTGGTCTATTTGAAAACTAAGTAGCAGGTACTTAGTGGATGTATGTTAGTGTTTCAGTGTGTATTCATTTAAGCAGAAAATGCTGTTCTAGTTTTGCAGCTAAAGCTTCAACTTGAAGGCCATAAGGATCATCTGTTGTCATCATTTGTTAAAAATTTTGCAACTGTTGATGAATATTTACCTGCAATTCTTCTTTGTTTTCACTGTTTTACTGTTTAGTGTTAGTAAGAACTACTATAAGCTGAGATGAAAATTACTGTCTAATTTACCCATTCTTTTGTTTGATTTATAAAACTTGTGTCTAATGTAATGTGCTTAGAGATGCTTTAAAATTTGCTAAGATGTTGAATTTGAGGCTTCAAGCAGGAATACAGTTTTCCATTTCCTGTCAGGCTTGGACAGATTATACAAGAGCTGTATGCATGCAGTTTTTTTAGGCATTTTCCTGTGAAGAAAAAGGCCATGCTGCATTATTCAATAGTGAAAGAAAAAGCAAGCAATACTTTATGGCATTTTAATTTGGGGAAAACAAGGATGCCTGCTTCGACTTTCCCATTTTCTATCCTGGATGTCTTTGTCTGTCCTTACAGGAAGTGTATAGTGGGTTTTTGAAAGGTCAACAGTAGATTGCTTTCTGTTCTAGTGGTTGTCAATTCAATGTGGCAAAAGTTGCTCATTTGCGACTTATTCATTTTTGTAGCAAGCAAGAAGAAATATTGCTATTTTTCCACTCCTCTATATTCGTGTATGGACATAGAACTACTGCTTTCTTTCATATCATACGTGTCACTCTCAATTTATTTAATTTACCTGTTGCAGTCCTTATTCATCACCCTCTTGTTCTAATGTTCCCTCTGATAATTGTTATTCTACATTTGAAAGAACAACGTTCCTAATTTCAAATGTCACAGATGGCATTTCTTGGATTTATTTATTTTAATGGTAATTTGACATTTCTTGTATCACCTATATAGTGCAAGCAATATTTACCAGTGCATGATAATGTTGAGCAATTCATTTCTGCAATAGCCATCCACTTAAAGATATGTCCCTTTTGGGGCAAAAAAAAAAAAAAAAAAAAAAATTAAAGATGTGTCCCTTCATGGATCAAAAAGGGTAAAGAAAGATGTGGAAGAATGTGGACTCTTGTCATTTTATAGTACTAAAAGTTAATAATGTTCTTATTCAGTTGTATGTACATATTGATAATACTGATTTTTGCTGCAATTAGACCATACCTTCAAGCACATGAATCACCAACAAGATTCATGTACCGTTTGAGTGTGACTTACACACTATGCTATCTTCCTAAGAAATGGCCTCGAATGGAATGGGAACATAGATCTTTCCCAAGATTGTTACTTACTGGTAGCAACATTGCCACTATTCCAGCCCTTCAAAGTTATGCCTCATTCTTTGCTTATCATCATTGATAGCAGGTATAACTGATTATGCTTGGCTGAATACCTAAATTACAGTTGTAGCTGTCAACAGTGTATCAAAGTCTTGGAGATCATCTCTCACGATCATCAAAGAGGAAGAACAGCAGTTTTCTAGCTTTAGAAGAGAGAAAATATTAGGCTCATCCTTTCAAGAGAGCTGTGCTAGAGATAACTATTTTTATGATAGACTATTTTAAAACCATTAACAATTACCTTTTCATCTCATGATCATACATTATCAAAGGCAACAATCTTTTATGCCTTCTGGAAATGTTGATCTTCCTGTGCCTTTTCCATTTGTTTCTGTGTGATTAAAGCTGCAAGAGCTTCCTGAAGAATGCTGGCTTAGTGGAAACAACTTTGTTACAAGTTAATTCTGCAAGAAATTTTGAGGAGGAAAAATGAGAAAGACTGAGTCAGTCAAGATTTTTCCTTTTAATGTGTCAACTATACGTGCCAGACAACTAAAGAATTTGAATTGAAGGTGACTTTAGGTTCAATAGTGTCTCCTCTCCCCAGGAAACAATAATTTCTAAAGAAGCCTTCTTGGTAGGATTCACAGAAAGGGGGAATAATATACTAGGGCCTTGGGTTTTTCCACCATTGAATATATGATTCATGAGCTTCATATTGGTGCTTTCGCACTAGTCTGTTATAACGGATGCCCACATGTCATCGTATTGCTTCATTCACGTGTCCACTTCAGCACCGGCTGTAACTAATTTTATTAGAAAAATTGGTATGAAACAATATATTCGTTTGAATTCTCCAATTGATGCATGTAGAGTTGGGGTATTGAATTGAAAAAGTAGTACACTTTGAATATCTTTACTTATTCCATGGGGTTAATGATTCTTGAAGGACTGATTGCATGCTCTGGATCTTCAGGGGAATTTCGAAATTTTCAAGTTTTTTGTTTAGATTATCCACTGGGTTGTGTTCTTTTCACTTCCTCTGTTCTATTTTATCTTATATGTACTTGATAGGTTCTTGATAACTTTGTCATTTCTTATATAAGAAAAGATGTACTGTAGGATAATTGTTTAGAATTTCATTTGAAGCATTTACGCATTTGCAATAATTTCTGTGCCTGGTAAAGGAGCATCCGAGTTCAGCTAAGAACAATGCCAAATGTTATTGTTATATTCCCTTGGAGAAGACCTTTCTTTGAGATATGTGTCTTACTGGCTTTCTATATATTATTGTTTGCATGTTGTTCTTAAGGGGCAATTCTAAGCTTGTCGATATCTCAGGAGGCTGTGATGTTAATACTTTCAAAAGTGCTTCTGCATTTCGACCTATGCTTCCTCGCTTAGATGCCAACATTTTCCCTTTGGGAGTGTCTTTGCACAGGTTGCACCCTGTCATTCCTGCGCCAATGGCGAACTGTGCTTGCATTTTGTATCAGGCTATAAGCATCCTCAGTTGGATGTGTTTAATGCTGCAGTTAATTTCATCTTTAAGTACAGTGTCTGGAGGGTTACTTCCCAACCAAACTGGAGCCCATAAAGAGGCAACTGTACAGAATGCTTTCTTAAGAGGATTGAAGAAACAATTGGTCGGTATGTCTCGATCTTCTTTGAATATATTTGCTCGGTTCACATTCTCCTATATGTTAAACATCGTTTGCATGGAATATGTGTTAGCTGTCTTCATATATTATTTCACTTGTTCATTGACGGTGCATTGTCAACCTTTATTTTTGTGGTGAAATTGTCAATAATCCAGGTGCGTCAATGTCAACACAGTACAAAGATATCATTTCTTTGTTTCTTTACCAAATGGAGTTGAGATGATTTCTCAATGTTATTGCACCTACACCCATCTTCACTTGAATTTTTGTTTTGAGAAGCAGCTGTATTAATATAATGCAATGAAGAAAGTAATGTCTCTTGCATTATGCTCCAGATTGAAGGCATTTTTTGCAAATGAGAAGCCGAAGGAGGGTTGGTTTCTGCATAACTTTTTAGCTCAATCTTTGGTTGCGTAGCACTTTTCTTGTGGTAAGGCTTATCTTCAGACAAAAAGATGGTGTTGCTCCAAAATGCCATCCTTTGACTTTTTTACATTCAATAAAATCTCATTTCATACCATGTCCATTTGCATCCTCTTGTTCCTTTTCCAATCTAAGAGTTGAAATTTGGATATCATGAGCCTTTTTGTACTGCTTGTGGAGCAATATTCTCATCATACATGCATGAAGAAGCATTGTGCCAGACCAAGTCGTCCAGAGCATAGGTAGGAAGTGGACAGGACAAAACTACAATCATTACAGCCACCAAGAAACAAAGAAAGTGTGGAAAAGAGAGAGAAATTGGGGAAAAAGGTTCTTCAAAAAAGCTCCATAAAAGTGTATGTTGAGGATGATAGAGGTATCTATCTTATCGTTCATAAGTGGATCAAAGGGTCTACCACTAAAGCTGAAGAGACATAAAGGGTTTGTATGCTAATGATGGCATTGGTGAATCTGCTCATCTGCTCATCCAGTGTGCATCCCTTGTTCAGGTCTTTTCAACAAGGAATAAAATTTGAAAGCTGCTATTGCTTGGCACACGCACACTTGAAATAATGTAGATATTCCACTAATAACTAGGAGATATATATATAAGTATACTTGGTTGTACCTATTTTTAGATATAATTTTCATTAATTTTTTTAACACCATAATATGAGTATGCTACAAATGGAAAAGTGAAAGGGAAAAATTGCTGGTAGGATAGCCTATATTTTCCAAATGATTTTTTTTTTTTTTCCCTTTAGTCTGTGTTTAGTCTAATCCAAGGGTTTTGGAATAAAATTACTTGGATCAATCAGTTGTAGCCATCAATTGACATGCATAAGGATCAAATTCTGGTAAAATTGATGAGAAAAAGATAAGGATAACGTCGTTGTCACTGCCTCAACTTTTCACATTTTCCAATTTTGGATCTCCAGATTCAAGTTGTTAAATTATATATGCAATTAGAATTTTAGTTAGGTGTTGCTGTAGTTACTACCTAACTATTTCCCATCAATGATTTTTAAGTCAATCATTATTCAAAATTAATAGTATGTTGAGACATGTAATTTTGGTGTGATTTGTTTGGCAGTGGACGAGTTTTAATTTTATTTTTTTTGTTTTAATATTTAAGTGCATTAATTTATTTTAATTTTGTCACTTTAATCTTATATTTTACTGATGATGATAATGTGTGTGTGTGTGTGTATTCCCTTGATGTTGGGGTAAGTTCTAATTTTATTTATTTTATTTCAATATTTAAGTGCATTGATTTATTTTAATTTTTTCACTTTAATCTTATATTTTACTGATATATCCCTTGATGTGGATGCATGAATGGCATTTGATCGACTAAATTATAAATTGTGAAATTAAATTGAGTTGATACTCAATAATAGAAAAAAAAAAAAAAACAGGTAGAGTTGATGATAACTAAACTTTTAATTGAATGTATAATTTGAAAACTTGAAACTTGAGGTATAACATTGCAAAAACATGAATAGCTTAGATGTTGAATGCAACAATTTTACGAAAAGCTAAGTATAGACTTGAAAATGGATAAACCTCCTGATAAATCGAGTGGGAGGTTGAAGATGAGGAAAAAGGCATCTTCCAAACACATCTTTCACCTAAAGCAGAAACAAAAATTAAGCGTATAGTTAGAGTGGGATTCAACCTAGCATTCAATAATGTCCATGGTGTGTCCTGCCACTGAGTCGTGGCTTAATCCTCAGTTTAGGTCTTGCAATAACAATGTAAGAGCCTTCACATTTGGATTGATTTTAGGCTCAAATTGGAATTTTATGCCAAAAATTGATTTGATCCCACTGGTCCCCGGAGAATTAATGTTGCACCGCAGGCCATGGATGAAGTACACAAATCTGAAAATGGATGTTCATAATTGAATTTTCTTAATGGAAGTTTGAGGCCTAATTCATTCATGATCTGATTTTCACTAAAATCGATTTTTGCATATTTAAACCATACATATGTAGTTATGTTGATATCATTTTATGATTTTAAAAACAAACAAACTAGATTGGACCGAAAAAATTAGTTTGAATATAGTAGTACTTTTTAACTGACTCAAAAACCGTTGAACCCCATGTTCATAGTTTGATTTCGAAAAATTACCTTGGATTGTGAAAATTTATTTTCCACTCGAAACACTATGTTTCAACTCCGAAAAATTATCCTATTTTTTGATATTCTTACTCTTTTGATTTTGTTTCTTCTTTCTCAAATTTCTTAAATTTTGGGTTTTTCTACTGTTCTCATTTTTTGGATATTTTTTGGTTTTATAATTATCATTTCTTTTTTATTTTTCAACTTCTTTTGTTTGTTATATATATACTTTTTCGACTGAAAACTATCCTTGAAAGGATAAAGATGGAGTCTCTACAAAGTCTCATGAATAAAACTATACGAACAAAATTCTGTACCAATTACTTCCTTTTGTCCATGAGGGAACGGTGCACTAATTATAGAACATAGAAAACAACATGCAGACGCAGGTTGACTCACATTCTAGTCAACGACTTTAGTACAAATTCCTCAATTTTTCCACTACTTAGCGTGTTTTTGCCACCAGATAGAAATGGTATGGAATTCTAGGACCAATAGTTTTCCAACTTTGGCAATCTCGAAAGCCTTTATTAGAGTTTAAAAAGCTATTTTCTAGGCAATCTCAGTCGGAAGTCCTTAAAACAGGTTCTAATAGCAAAGCACCAATCTGGAGGTTCTTCTTTATTATAGTTTTATTTAAAGTTTATATTGAAAGTCAATAAATATTATAAATAATTCTTAAAGACTTCTATTGAAGAACCTTGAAAAAAAAGTGAAAAGGTCTTAAAAAAAGATTATTAATACGTTGACATGATATTTAGGGATTCTAAATTATTGATTGGAGATGGTCTTTCTAGGTTCATTTAAAGCAAATCGGTATTTATATGTTATGTATTTAGATGAGTGGTGGATAAATACTAATGATATTAAATATATAAAAATAACGTATGTACTTAAAAAAACTATTATTCATAGTTTTACATGTTAAAATTTTACCAATAATTATATACTAATTTATTCACATAATTTGTTAGTATTATTGGAGTTTTTCCTCTTATTTAATCATTCTATTAGAAATGGAAATAAATTATTTAAGTTGGGGTAAATTATACAAAAGGGGATTAACATTTGGGGTAAGTTTAAATAAAAAATTAACGTTATGTTAAGTAGTTAAGTGATTTAGATTGTGAATCCTATCATGTCTTCAAAATAAGCTGGCATGGCAATTATCTAACATGTGTCACTCACATGCATTGATGTGGTGCTCATGTATCAATTTTCTATAAATAAAAAAAGAAAAATAAAAATGGAAAATAATGTAAAAATTTTAAAAAATAAAAAGAGAATATAAATAAATAAGTTAAAAATAATATAATTATATGTGATTAATTAGTATAATTAATAAAAAAATTAAAATAAAATTCTTTAATAATGCTAAACTACCTACTACCAAGCATTAGGGTGACCGATTTGACCTTTATTAGCATGGTAAGGTCATGACTTGCTAAATAAAAATATGATCTCCTTAGTATGGTACATGCCCCCTAAGTTGTCACCTTTTTTAAAAGAAAAAGAATTAAGGAGAAATTGCATCATGTGACTTATTTATAACTCTATAAGTTTTTCTTCTCACTTCTTTTTTCGAGAGGTGGCAGTTTGAGATGGTTGCCCACCTCCCAAGAAGTATACAGATCATTAGTAGGTTGAATATAGATCCTTGCAAGGATTGGTTTTGAATTATGAACCAACTTGGCTCATGGGAGGTTGGGTCGAACTACTCTTCCCAATCGATGGGTCGTAAACTATCGAGCCCATCGACCATTGAATTGGTGGGTAGGATCGGCAGGTTCATCCCCTTAAAAAAAAGAAAAAGAAAAAGAAAAAGAGAGAGAAAAAAGAGACTATTAAGTTAGAAAAAATAATTAGATAATATTTAATAGGTCATAGCATGTCAAAACTATTTTATTTGCGATGATGAAGGATAATATTTTAAAAATAATATCCTTAAATTAATGATAAATGACTAATCATAAGTTAATTATTTGTTAAGAATAGATGGAAAATTCAATTTAATTTAATATAATTTTTTTTGTAAAGATTATTAAATATTAAGGACTTGAATATGAGGACAAAAATGAAATTTGAGGGGAAAAAAAAAAATTGGAATCACATTAAGTCGGAAATTAATAAAAAGATTAAAAATTATTAATAAATTAGTATACTTAAAAAAAAAATGAAATCATGTTATTAAAAATTATTGATGTATTTAAAAAGTGAAATTAATAAAATTACTAAAAAATTAAATAATAATAATAATAAATGGTTTAAGGGCACTGTCTGGTCGGTTGAATTGGCTTAAAACTACCCCCACATAGGCCCCTCCTACCTACATGTAACTAGTACGACCACGAGGGGTTGAGCTCATGAATTAGCGGTTTCGAACTAGTTTAAGGTTGAGCTAGCTCATTGCCCAAGTCTAGTTTTTATGAGTAAGTCACAACCTAACATAATAATAAAGGCTAAACCAGTTATCTATGGAAAGTTGCACCATTTCCTAACCTTGAGGTGGTTGGCTTGACCATTTTTAAAATTTTCTTGATTTTTTAATTTTTATTGATAATATTAACTATTTATATGTAATGATATTATTTTTGTTAACTTTAGTATTTTCTTTTTTTTTTTCATTTTTTTATTTTCTACATTATTTTCCATTTTTTCTTTTTTTATTTGTAAAAATTTGATACGTAAGTGCTATATTAACACTATATCAGCACCGCATGTTAGATAACGATTGTGTCAACTTATTTTAACAGTGTTATAACGATGTTTCAACGAAATCTCCTATTTGAATTACTCATGCCTTAGCCAGAAGGAGTTGTAATAATCACGCCATATAAATTAATGTAAAATAGAAACTGACTTATAGTTGCCATCATAGATATAATTTACACAAGGCGTACCCAACTTGACTAACTTGAAGTATCTATTATGGCATCTATTATTAATAAAACCTGTGATATAGCCTTTGAAAACACCTATTCAAGATAACCTTTAGTATAAATCTTTATAACATGGTAATATTTACTTAAGTATATTAACATCAAGAGTTTTAGGTTTCTTTTAAATGTTTACACGAGCCACAGGTTTTGAAGATTACGTACAGCAATGTTGGAAACTAGTAGGCGGCTCAGGATGACCCAATCAATTTCTATGTAAGATAAAAGATAACCAAATCAAAAATCATGATCTTGTAGGTCTTTGAGTTTCCTTACTCCCTTAGCTCATGGTATATTAACCTAAGGGTAATTACAGCACTACGTCCTTAATCCTTGGTCAAAATTTGCAAAAGAGTCTATAAGGATATGAGTGCAATTGGCTCAATAAGTAGGATAGAAACAAAAGAATACAATAAACACAAATGGGGTTTTCAGTCATTAAATTTCAATGAAATGCAATGTAACCAAGTAAATGAGACATTGTATAATGTTATCCAATTCATTATGAGGTTAGAGAAATTTTATCCGCTTTAACTTGGATTAGGGAGTTTCAATACGACTTAAATTGAGGAGTTTCAACATAACTTAAATCAAACTAAATCTAGCCTTATGCAGTAGATAACATACTTCTTTTAAAACTACCTTCGAATCATCATCCTCAATCTTGCCGCGACCTCCTCTCTTGTCACTTATTTTAGATAAAGTTGGAGAAAAGATAATTTTAATTATCTTCATTGAAATGGTCGATATTTGGTCTAAACTTAATCATTTCCCTTAGTGGATTGTTATGTATGTTTAGTTAGGTTAAAGGTTAGTCTTTGGTTAATTTCAATTAGGTGTGCTCAATAAATTATCAAAACAAAACAAATCATACAAATTCATGCAAACAATACTTCAAGTCCACAATTCAAATAACAATCATACACGAAGTATGCACACATTTAACTAAGTTACAAGTACAACCAAATGCACTCTTAGGTCTCCAAGTACTTTGATACAGTACTCTAACATATAATAACACATGAATCTTAACTTACTTACACTTCATTAGTTCACTACTCTTGACTATCGCCCTTTTGGTCTTCAATTATCCTTATACACATACAATTGATTAGGTTAAAGCATTGAATTGATAATAATCCATTCATTTTATATGTTTTTAGTTGTTTTGATATTAGTTCTATAAGTTATTTTTACCTACAAGTAAGGATTTCTCAATCAATTCACTAGTTTTTATAAGTTATTATGGTTCACAAAATCCTCTGAGTTAGGTTCTAAGTTATTTTATAATAAATTTCTTAGGCTAGAATCCTTTAACCTACTCTTTAAACTTTACAAGGGTCATTTATTGCACCAATCTTACCATTTTAGATAGTTTCTGAGTTATTTCAATTTAAGTCTCCTAGTAAACTACCTTATGAGTTTAACTAACCTTAGAGTGCTAAAATTTTTTTCCTTTTGATTAACCTTTTGAGTTTCCCTATATTTATGGTTCACTTATAAATTTGCCTTTGATTAAGCTTCTAAGTGTATTCTCTAGTATAGTATTCATCTAAAATCCTTTAAGTTTTCATCTACCTATAATCAACTTCTTATAACTAATTGATTTGTTCAATTTTCTACCAAGTTTCAATTATAGGGATCACTTTAGCACTTTAATTAACACATCTTAACTTCATTATTTCCCAGAGTTCTCATGTAACATATCATCATTCACCAACCATTCAAATTTATATATTAATAAACTACACATATAAGCGCATATTCTTAACTTTTTATAACTTCTTATAAAACCCAATTCAATAGCTTCAATATACTATAAGTACTCTATTAATCAATTAAACTTAAAATCTAAGTAAGGTCCTTAGAAAAAATATACTAATTTTTACCAAAAACATCATTTTAATTATAATTTAGGGCTAAAAAATTTCATAAAAAAATATAAAAAATAGTTTTGTGAATTTTTTTTTATAATTTTATTATAAGTATAGAAAGTTTATTAAAAAAATTGAGGGTTAAAACTATATCATTAGGGTAATTTAAATCGATATCGAAATAAGCTTGGTTTTATTAATTTCTTAAGGAAGTGTTATATACCTATTAAATTTATATAAAATAATTTTTTATTGAATTCTATACGTGAAAGTACTTAAGAATGAACTTTTATATAATTTTCTAGATTAAATTAGTATTTTTAAGATTTTTTTTTGAAAATCGACAGTTTTTAAGACACTAATTGGAATTGATTACATCACCATAGCCACCTCCTTATTAGCAAGGCTTTTGCTTCAGGTGGTGGTAACGATTGGCCTCCAATTATCACTTAAGCATCTGAACTCCAAATAGGCTAGTATTATATCCAAATTTTCTTTTAAATTTCCTAGATCCAAACTTATTTTCCCCATATCTTAGTTTGCATATAGGATATTGTAGAGAGGATTTTTGGAATTCTCAATGCTTGTAGAAGTGAATAATGAAGTATTTCTCTCTCTTCATACAAATATCCCTTATATACTAAGCTTAAGCGATGCTTAACATAAGTTACCTACCTAAGACTTGTCCAATTCCACTTCCATGCCTAATATAAACTAATCCCAACTATTCTACAATTTTTTTTTATTAATTTTTATTATTTTCTTAGCTTATATTAGTTTAATTTATATTAATTGGGTATTTTAGATAATTATAGGTATATATTTATACATAATAAATATATGTGACATATATATATTCTCTATGTTATTTTATGATTTTATTAGACATTAATTTATTTCTAAAAATTTAGTAACTATCGAAATTTATTTTACACGATTACATCAATTATTAAATAGTATTGTAAAAATGTACTATTTTATCTATTTTTTATTATTTTTGCGAGATTTGAGTCTACGAATTCTTATTGACTAATATCCCGTGCGACTCATAGATTTTTAACTTAATCGAGTTATTTTCACTAGTACCTTGAATTACTCACTCGATATCTAATTCACGAAAATACATAACTTACGACTTAATGTAATGATGATTGCTTATTTTGAGCTTCTTCAAATATTGACCACCTATTTTTACTAACCCAACCTTAGATGACCATAATATAAATGTGTGAGTATGATTAAATCTTGTCTCAATTCACGGATTTTAGCGACTTTTGAAGAATTTATTTCACCGGTTCACAAACATGTTTCAAATTAGAGGAATTACTTTAAGGCTTTATAGCGACAAATGTTCGAGGAGGAGGATTAGTTCTTGCATAGGTATGTTAAATCAATATGTTGTAGTTTTCCAGAATTCACAAACTACCCAAAGGGAAAAGAGAAAACGAAAAAGAAAGAGCGAAAGTAGATATAAAATCCTATATTATTTCATGCAGTCAAGTGAATTTTAAAGAATTTACTTTGTCCATTGAAATTGATGCCTCAAACGTTAATTTAATAACCAAAATGTTTATTGTATTAGTACGATAAATCAATATGTTATTTAAGCTAAGAAATAGTCTTGTACATACATATATATATATATATATAATATATTAATCCTACACCAATCTATTCATTTTATGGTTCAAACTAAATTTTAAGGACCAAACTAATTCTTACGTAAGTATGAATCAATACGACATTTCAGCTAACTAGTCTTCTAGTATTCATAAACTGTTTCCAGAAAAAAAAAAAAAAGAAATAAAAAAGAGAGAGATAAATATGTTCAGCATATGTTTAAGGTTAAGATAAAATCAACACTCTAAAACCGTCTCTTTAAAGACATCCGATAAAATTACAACACTCCAAAACTCGCGAATCCATTGAAAGATAATTTACTCCAGTGATTGGTTAAGGTGCAACCTGAATCTTATTGCAAGATTCCCACTTAATCGCTAATTTGGACACACCTGCTTTCTTTCAAATTCCGTAACCAATAATAAGTTCTCATACAAGAGTGGAAGTCATGACTGTCACTGTCACCATGACACTGGTCACACTTGTTTGATTCCCACCATGAAAATTAGATATGTTTTTCCTACGGAATCTCAATGATGGTGTATTAACAGTAATTAGCCACACGCACGCATCACTGGGAAACATCACAGGAACCTAGCTTTATTCGGTTCCTTAAATGCTAATAAAATTACCCATAACTATAATCGTCTTAGTCAATCATAGTTTGAGCATTATGGATGTGACCACCTAATCTAATCTAATATGGTGGAGTTGTCACTCATGTAATCCATCCGCTGTTTAAAAACTAAAGAGATATATTAATCGATATAAATCGAGATTAATTAATTAAAAAATATGATAAAATATTAGTAGTGGATTCAAATCTATTATTGGTTGACTACTATCTAATACCATTCGATCGATAGATTCTCAAATAAGTTTATTTTGTTTTCTAATTTAATGTTTCAAATATTTATTGATTTTATGATATCTATATATATATATTATGTATGAATATCTGTAGAGTTTATACACTAAAAAGGATCCATATTGTACTACTAATAAGTTTGGCTACTTTTCATCCTTGACTGATAGGTCCTCAAAATTGACTGTATGTTGATCTAGGTTATTTATATAATCTTATTATAGTTTATTTACTTTATTGAATTGAATAGGTTGTAATTTAATAGTCATTATTGTATAAAGTTATAATAAGATTTTGTTGATTTTGAGTTTAATAGGGGATACTTTAGAAAACAAGAAAAGAAAAGAAAAGAATCAACTCTAATGTTGAATTTTAATTTATAAGTTTAAGTAATTAATAACTATTCAATATTTTATATAATAGGATTTTATATAGAATTGTTATTAAGTGTATAAAATGTAACTAAGCATTATAATAGTTCTCCATGAGGGATGAGCTGCAATGAAATTTGTTTTGTTTTTTTTGTTTTTTGTAACAAACAATGAAATTATTATTATTATTATTATTAAAGTAGAGTTTTAGACTGTTGAGAGAGTCCTTTGATCCCGATGATTTTTCATCCTAAATCATCTTAGGTTTTCCAGTAAAATCTCTATCTTGTTGCTTTTCCCTTTCTCTCGACCTCCTTTCCATTATGGTTATATATTTACATGATTGTTATTTATGATGCTTTTTAGTTTCCGCGCTCAAGCACCAAAATGGCACCAAGTGTCTTAGCTATTGCGCGTGCAAATTGTTGTTTATCTTTTCCAGTGCGGTTTCGGGTCTCAACATAGGAATCTCCATGTCATTTCCTTCTTGTTGCTCACTACACGGTCCAGATGGAATGAAAAGAAAGGAGAAGTAACACATTTTACTGTGCATTCCCACCATAAGAATCTGTACATATTCCCACAAAATTTTTATCTTCATTTATTCGTGTGAGTGATCAATGCGCTTTTGCTTTTACTTTGATGTTAATCTTTTGTACTGTCTTTCCTGTTTAAAAAATCTCTTCCTTTTTATGAAAAAAGCTCCAGTTTCAGGATCATTATCATTTGCAGCTTTGAGTTAAAAAGAGCTTTCCATGCAGCAAAATGTTGTAACTCGTATTTTCTCTTTCAAGGTTGTCTTGTTTGATAATTTCCAACACGCTTCCTATAGGTTTTTGTGTTAACTAATAAACATAAAATCATGCTAGAGGTCCATAACGTACAGTTGTGGACTTAAAAGTTTATTATTTTTTGATCGAATACTTTCAACTTTCAGGTGAATACATCGGATAATTGGTCCTCATTGAAAACATCGAGAAAATGGATGCATATCCTCAACTACGCAGCTCATTTACAGACGGGAAATCGGATGATAAGAACTTGGAATTGAGACTTGGTCCTCCTGGAGGAGACGGTTCTGTTTACTTCCTCAGTTACAACAGCATTCCTGGAGGTAAAAGAGCTTATCAAGCGACTCTGGAAACCCAAGTCGGGTTGGAGGAGTGTTTGCCAAACATTGTCAAACATAAACACCCCTGCCAGGAACTTTCGCCTTTGAAGAGGAGTGATGAAAATGTGTTTTGGTCATTAAGAGGTGGTTCATCATTTCAAAGGGAGGTGCTAGAGGTGAAATCCGAGGTGACTACTGCATACGTGCATCAGAAATCGCAGTTTATGGCAAAGAACAATCCACGAGATATCAAATCATATGGTGTAGACTTGCAGCAACAAATGAAGGGAAATGCATTTTCTTGTCCTGCTTCTGTTCTGAAACGCTCTCCGAAAAGGTACATCGATTTCATTTATTCTCATTCAATCAGATAAGAAAGCCTGTCTTTAGCATCTTGTTAGTGCCTCTTCCTGACTCAATTAAAGAGAAAAGGCTGAAACCAAGTTGCGAGCATATCGGATGAATAACAAGTTGATGGTTTAGATGACACAAGATTTATAAGAGAGTAATCCATTGATGTGTTTCTTAATAGATAAAAAGGAAGGTAATGTCCTCTCGAAACAAAAATGATTTTTTCTTGTTTTCCATGGGTATTTGCCGAGATAAATTGCTATCTCTGCTGGTTATCGGTTGTTACTTATCTCCCACCATCATATACCACTACGACCAGCGACTGCAACAGATGAGATAATTAATATAATAATTAATAATTTCAAAATTTTGATTATAAGTAACAATTAAAAAAAAAAAAAAATCTAGAAAACGCCTTCACCTCACAAGCAGAGATTTAGTACTCTCGCTTGTGCAGAAACTTGTATAAAACAAGAACTGGTGACCTGAGATCCTATATCATCTTATCAAAGTCACTAGCATCTGCCAAATGCAGGATAAATTCTGCAAATCTATCTCCGTGTGCAAAGGGTAGGGGAATTTTCCTTGCTATGAAGACCATGTCACGCATTACTGAAGCCTTCATGTGAAAACTAGCATCAAGCTAACTCCACAGTCTGTTTTAACATTGATTTGCTGTTAATATACAAGTCTCAAAGTGAAATCTGATCTTGTCAACCTGTTTATGAGGGCTAGTGTTGTTTTTGCACTCAATCAATCGTGTTTATATGGAAACAACCTTTCCTAGTATCAGTACTAATTATTGTTAGATTTGTGGTTCATATCTTGAGTCCAATGGCTGAAGTGGAAGGATAGTTGAATAAAGACGGGTAAAGATATGAATTAGATGACCTGAGCTGGGGCAGGTCGACCACTGTTTATTTGAATCGTTGTCACGATCATCTAGTTTCTGTGTGCACGGCAAGTATTAATGTGTTAAAGGATTCTTGAACCCTTTTGACTTAATCTTTTGGACGCAAAATTTCAGAGTTTCACCTGCTCCGGTTGTTGGATGGCCACCAGTTGGCTTGTATAGGAAGAATCTCACTAGCAACTCCACAAGCAAGCAATCTCCCATGCCAACAAGCCAAATTAAGGAGGAGAAAGCTGGTGGAGAACCCGAACATGTGACCGAGCATATGTTCATAAAAGTCTACATGGATGGAATTCCTATTGGAAGGAAGGTGAATCTGAAAGCTTATGATAGCTATGAGAAACTTTCGATTGCATTAGATGAACTCTTTGGGGGACTTCTTGCAGGTACAGAAAATATTAACATATCAATGTTTTCGAATTTGACATGACAGAAACTTCATTTGTTGTTTGATATTGTCGACTAATAAATGTAAAACCACACACCATATCTATATGAAATGGCATACCAAGGGGCCCGCTCAATTAGTTGTTGACCTAAATTTAAGAAATACTTGTCTTTGCTTTCAGCTTGGAGAAGTGGGCTTGGTGTTGGGGATGATGGATCAATGAATGAAGAGGAAGTAGATGCTGCTTATAGGGAGTACACTCTAGTTTATGAGGATAATGAAGGAGACAGTATTCTTGTTGGAGATATTCCATGGAAGTAAGAATCCTCTTCAACTTCTTAGAAAATTAATATTATCCATATTCTTGAGAATCATGATCACTCATAGACACTACATCATGTGAAAATTCTGAAAAAAAAAAAAAGGAAAAATGGACAGATGCAATGAATTCTCACAAATTCGGGTTAGGGACAGACATACTCACAACGGCTTCTCATTACTTTTGAGAATATACACGTACCTTTTTATACTTTCATCAAGGCACCTCAAACCATTGCTAAATGGCCTATAAATAATGATGATTTTCGAGCTTTAGCGACAATTAAGATAAATAATATTTTTCATAAGTTATGGAGAGGTGAAGATATCTACAGAAATTAAGGTGGATATCAGCACCTAATCGGTAATTTGGTTTGTATATTTGCAATTTATCCCCAAAAAAAGTGCTTGCATTGCGTTTAAGTTGCGATAGCTTTTACCTACAATTGCACACATAAATTTTTGTGTCTCAACATTCTCCTTTACAAGTGAGTTGACGTTGCTGATCACAGCGACAGAAAAGATTCTTAACCAGAAGTTAAGATCTTTAAAAAGTTTATCAAAATTGGAGCAATCCTCTCTAAATCTTAAGGTAGCACACCTATAATTCTTTGAAAATAGTTAATACCATAAAATTTCTCCTACAATGCAATCCATCACACAAACTAGTTCAGATTGACTGTTAAAATGTAAAATCAGTTAAACAATTTCTCATATAAGATGATGAATCAACCACAAAAATAATTGCGTGTATATACATTAAGATAAAGCCTAATTTAGTATTGCATTGAATGACAAATTTTGGGTATCAAAATTAAAACGGATGTGAACGCAATGGTTTGAAAATTAGACTTGTGAAAGTTTTCAGAAGATGTCAAATTATTTAGGCAAAGCTTTTTCGTTCTAACCAATAGATATAAAACCACACCGGATCTAATTAGCTTAGTATCTGTTTCTAAGCCTGTTCAGTTTTTGTGCAGCATGTTCGTGTCGACTGCAAAGAAGCTTCGCCTGTTGAAAAGCTCTAATCGTTCTCCTAGCCAATGTAAGTACCATGATACCATAAACTGTCTGATGACTAGAGAGGAAGAACTTTGTATCTAATTCTTCAGAAAGATGATCATCTCTAGTTGATCTTTCAGTGAATAGTCTTGATGAAAAGAAGACATTCCTCGATCCTGCAGCGGAAAATGGATGATCAGCTGCTGATCTCAATCTGATAAGTATTACAGTTCTATAGTGGAAAACCAGGCATGGGATGTTACTGGCTCTTTCTCTGTAATTCTGCTTCAGTTTCAATATCATGGAGAAATCGGTAGGGCGGTTGTAACAAGAAGTAGGTATATCCAGTATTAGTTTTCTGACATGTAGGAAAACGGGCTCCATATATTGTCCTATTTCTCTAAATGCAAGAACCACAGTTCTATGTGTTAACAAATCGGTAGAAAATGTATTAGAAAATAGGTACAATCAACTGCGCCTACCTCCTCCTTCTTCTTCTCTAGTGTGATGTACATTTTCAAGTACCATCTTTTGTATTACTTTGTTATTGCAGCTAGCTAGCTTGGTTTGATCATAAAAGACTTTCGTAGATATAGTAATTTGTATGAAACTAAATTATTTGAAGCATTGTACAGTATATGTCTGCCATGTTCAATAGCATGATTGAATGTCTTAGTCTAACGTTTTTTTTTTTTTTTTTCCCTTTGCATTCTTTTCTTTTTTCTTTTTGGTTTTGAAGAGGCATGATAAATCACTTGCACTGAGATGCTGGCGCAAGCTTCATTCGATTTATCATAAAAAAGGACAGTATTTTAACAATGTGATCTTGTACTGCCTACTCTAATTTTGAATTCATCCCTAAATTCCGATTTTTGATACTCTTACTAATGGTTGTATCCTAAAGCCTTTGTTTATGGATTCTTCCATCCATCTTTTCTCTCTCTCTCTCTCTCTCTCTCTCTCTCTCTCTCTCTCTCTCTCTCTCTTTTTTCTTAGTTTGAGCTTGATAAAGATTTCTCCTGATTTCTTGAATTTGATCTCTCTCTTCCATTCTCTATTAAGATCTTAGGGTTTACCTTCACCTTCACCCGCATTATGAAATTCATAGTGGGATGTTAGAAAGCTGACATATAATTTTCGAATTGCTCAGCTCTTGAGTTTACATATAACTTATGAAGGGATAAATGTATGAATTCCGCCACTAGATAGACAAGGAGGGAATTCTAGTTCTTAACCTTAATCATTAAAGAAGAATTTCCAATACTGAGGATGGGTGTCTCTTTGTTTTTGAAATTAGACTTAAAGGTTGGGCTACCATAAGATTTGAATGCATCCACAAGATGTTGAAAAAATTACATTTAGAACTCACGAGGGTTACTATGAACTTCTTGTGATGCCATTTGCATTTAGGGGTGCCCAACCACTTTTTAAGACATCATGAATAGAATTTTTAAGCCATACTTGAGGAAATTTATTATTGTACTTTTTTTTTATGATATTCTAGTTTACAACACGAATTTAGAGTTACATGTTACACATTTAACTCAAGTATTACAAATATTACTTGACAACACTCTCTATCTTAAAAAGAGTAAATGTACTTTTGTAAAGGACACTATCGATTATTTGGATCATATTGTGAGCAAGGTGAAGTACAACTAGAACCAAGTAAAGTATAGGCAGTACAACAACAGCCACTCCCTCAAAATGTGAAACGATCGAAAGCCTTTTTGGAATTGTCTAAATATTACCAAAGATTTATCAAAGGATATGTTGATTGCAATACCTTCAATAGATATGCTCTAATCACTTTGTGTAGACAGATGCAGCAAGAGACTCTTTTCATAGACTTAAGCATATTTTATTGTTGGCCTCTATCTTTCCTATAAACAATTTATTGTGAGGACACATGCTTTGAGTTTAGGAGTTGGAGCAGTTTTGTTATAGGAAGGACATCAAATTTCTTACTTTGGTAAAATTCCTAAACAAATGACCAAGGCATCCACTTATGTAAGGGAGTTGTATGCTATTATAGAGGCTGTCAAGAAGTGGTGATAATACTTATTAGGGGCTCATTTTATTAGTAAGACAAATTGTGGAAGTCTTAAGGAGTAACTTAGGTGATTATAACTCAAAAGCAGTACAAGTATTTGACAAAGCTCTTAGGATATGACCATTTTATTTTCTATAAATTTTGCTAAGAAAATGTTATTATAGATTCTTTATCAAGATAATATGATGCCTTACACATGGCTTCATCGATGCCATGTTTCAAAATTGTAGAGCAACTTAAAGTAGAATATGCTAAGGTGCTTGCTTTTTAGAAGATTATTGAGCATATGACAGAAGGAAAGGAACTGAAGTGGTCATTACAATGGCTTAATGGTCTACTTTATTTCCAATGTAGATTATTCTTGGTGCCAACTTCTCAATTAATTCCCTAGTTATTAATTGAGTTTCACTATTCACTATCGGCTTTTAGGGTTTTGAAAACTTATAAGAGATTAGCCTTAAATTTTCATTACGAAGGGATGAAAAATAATGTTGAAGTGTGATGGGAATCAAGCTACTAGATCACTGACTCACAACCGGGCCAGAGGATCAGAAGGGTCGGTACAGTGGATTCTCCTACTTCAGTCGATTCCTACTGAGGCTGAGTATCTCCTTAGATACTTGTTTTGCGTGTCAAGCCAAATGACTTCCTATTTCTCGCAGATAGTATGCCAAGAAGTGGAAAATCGAGACAACGACCAATCCTCATTCTCACTTATGCTTGGTCAATTACTTATTCTTCATTAACCTTGCCGAGTTGATAAAGGACAGAGTCCGGACTGATTAAGCCACCCTTACTCAAACAAGTAACTTGTTCGTATATTTTGTCCGCATCCTCCAACGAACTTACCAATACAACATCGCCATGTGTATAGAATCATGTATAGAATTCGCTACAATCAATGATTGTTTTTCTTGAATATTCATTTTTACCTTTTTGTCTTTTTTCTTTTAGGCATGTTAGCCTAAATTCTCAGGTATAAATATCTCTTGTACTTATAGCGGCAAAAGAACAGATTCATTATCATTGATACACTTTTGAGCGTTTCTTTATCTTTACGTAAACACTACTTATTTACTCTCATCTTCACTCTTATCCTAACCCTTAAGGTAAGGTGCCAAGTAACCTCACCGGACCAATTCATATGTCATATTAAGTTATATCGTGAGTCCTTGGAAGTCCATTGGTGCATCATATTCTTTGGAGCTGTTCATGGGTTTTTGCTTACTTTTCATTTGTCATTTGTCATTTGTTCTTTTATGCCTTTCCCTATTACCCCTTTTCAAGCTTTCAGCAAGTTTGGATCCATCTTTGCGATCGAACTTATCTGTCCTTAGCTGTGGTCTGCATCATCTTGATATCAAAATAGAGGTTTTGTTTAAGTTGTAGTTTGTTTTTGAAGTTTTGTTGATACTCTATTCTACATGTGTGAAGCAGAGCAAGTTACTGTGTTCATATTAATTGCTGTGTTTGCTAGCTATTGATTTTTTGGTTTGTGGAAGTATGTTTGAGCTTTTAATTTGTAGAGAAAACGACTAATCCAAGTGTAAACATTGGTACTGGAGATGATAATGGAATTATCCACCATGGATGATAGTTTCAGGAAACCTCTAGAAGCACTAACGAGAGACTTGATGAAGTGGCTAACCTCTTGGTAGATTTAACTCGAGCTGTTCATGTATTGTCTTGTTGGCCGACTAAGACTACGCAAAGCACTCCATAAGCTGTTAGAGGTTAGAACCTAGAGCATCTGACAATGTGAAACTTCAAATCCCGAGTTTTAATAGATCTGGGAATGTTAATGAATATTTGGAATGGAAAGAAAAAGTGGAGTGTATTTTTAAATATTATTGTTACAAGGATTACGAGAAAGTAAGAATTACTGTTATTGAATTCTTCAGATATACTACCATGTGGTGGAAGAATTTCTAAGCTATGAGGAGGCGAGAGAGCTACTACGAGATTAATACTTGGTTCGAGATGAACAGAATACTCATAAACATATTTGTGCTGGAAACTTATTTGTAAGACACTTTTACTCGGCTTTAGGAGCTGAGGCAAGGAGGTCGAATAGTTGATAAATATGTACAAGAATTCTAAATGCTCATGATCCAATGTAAAGTAGAGGAGCCTCCAGGGCGAACAATCTCTAGGTTTATCACAAGATTGAGAGGTGACGTTCGAGACATTGTGGAACTCTAACGATTTACTATAATGGATGAAGCCATTAGAGTAGCCTAACGAGTAAAAAGGTAGAGAGAAAGTCAAGTACTGACTAAAATGCTGACTAGTCGACTCGGACAGGGAAGTCATTGAGTTCAGTTAAGTACTGAGTCAATTTGAAAGGTAGATGTTTGAGACGAGCAAAAAGGTTGACCTAACAGTGATTTGTTGATCCAAACTTATGAGAAAAGGACAAGGATTTGGTAGGAAGACAAGTTAGATTAAGTACTTCAAGTAATAAGAGTTCGGACATATGGCTGCTTAGTGCCTAAACCGAACAACTATGGTCATCAAGGGAGATATCCCGAAAATAGAGGTAAAAAGTACGAACAAGGAACCTAAGGAAAGGAATAATGCCGAGAAAGAAGTTACTGAGAAAGAACTAAGTGAAGAGGATGTGTTCACCATGGACTTAGATAAATTGACCTTGGTTGTTCGACGCGCGATGAACATCAAACCCTTGCGAGAGGAAGAACAGAGGGAGAATTTGTTTCATACCACTTGTAGAGTGAACAATCAGGTGAGTGCATTAATTGTTGATAGTAGAAGTTGTAATAATGTGGCATCAACCAATCTAGTCATAAGATTGAACTTATTGACTATTACATACCCAAGACCGTATAAGTTGCATTGACTGAGTGAGAAGGAAGCACTACATGTCACTCGGTTAGTACTGTTGTCGATTGCCATCAGATATTACTCCGACGAGATTCCCTGTGACATATTGTCTATGTGTGCTTTACACATGCTGTTTGGATGACCATGGTTATTTGATAAAAGGGTTACCCATGATGGGTACAAAAACACATATGTTTGAGAAAGGTGGCTGAAAGATTACGTTAAACCCGATGTTGCCGAGAGAAGTTAACAAATTGCAGACTAAGCTTGCTCGCTGATTGAAAAAGACTCTGGTGGTAAGTAGAGTTGAACTTTGGGAAGTTGTCAATGCCGACGAGCCGACCCTTAGGTTGGTCAGGAGCCTGTTGGAGATGAAGGAATGGGGTGAATTGCCCCAAGAAGTAAAAGAGTTGTTGGACGAGTATGCCGACTTGTTCCCAGAAGAGTTACCTGAGGGGTTGCCCCCGCTGCGAGGCATAGAATGCTGCATTGACTTAATATCTAGCGTCGCCCTGCTAAATAAGCTTGCCTATTGAATAAGCCCCGAATAGGATTTTGAGCTCTAACGTCAAGTTAATGAGTTGTTGGAGAGAGATTTGTCAGAGAAAGTCTTAGCCTTTGTGTTGTGCCGATGCTTCTAGTGTTAATGCTTCTAGTGCTAAAAAAGGATAGAACCTAATAAATGTATGTAGATAGCTAAATAGTGAATAAGATTACGATCAAATACAGATATCCTATTCCGAGGTTAGAGGACATACTAGATGAGTTGAGTAAAGCTAAGGTCTTTAGCAAGATTGATCTGAAGTTCCGCTACCATCAAATCCATATGAGGCCAGGAGATGAGTGAAAGATTACGTCTAAGACTCGACATAGACTTTACGAATGGATGGTCATGCCATTCGGCTTGTCAAATCCCTCGAGCACTTTCATGAGGCTAATGAACCATGTATTGAGACGACTAATAAGGAAGTGTGTCGTAGTGTATTTTGACGATATCCTAGTTTACAGTGTTGACATGCCAAATTACTGTGAACATCTCTGAATAGTTCTAGATATCCCCTATATCGAGAGACTCTTCAGCATTATCAAAAAGTGTTGTTTTTATCAAGAGGAAGTGGTATTCTCGGGTTATATAATAAGTAGAGGAGGCTTACTAGTGGATGGTGAGAAGATTTGATCAATCATTGAGTGGTCGACTCCTGCTACTTGTACCGACGTGAGAAGTTTCCATAGGTTGGTTTCATTCTACAAAGGATTTATTAGGAATTTCAGCACCTTTACCTCACCACTTATCGAACTAACAAAAAAGAACATCAACTTCCGATGGGGAGAAAGGGAGGTGAGGAGCTTTACCAAGGTAGAGGAAAGATTGACCTCTACCCTAGCGTTAGTTCTACTTGACTTTGAAAAAAATATTTGAGTTGGAATGTGATGCATTAGACATTAGAATAGGCGTTGTCCTAATGCAGAAAGGCCAACCAATTGCCTTCCATAATAAGAAGCTTAGAGGACCTCAATTAAATTACTTCATGTATGACAAAGAACTCTTGGTGCCGATCTAAGCACTACAAGTCTGGTAGCACTATTTACTACCAAGAGAATTTATCATATATACCGACTATGAGTCGCTGAGATACCTCCTAAGTCAGAATAAGTTATCGAAACTGTAGGTGAGATGGATCGAATTCCTTGAGGGATTTAACTTTATAATAAAATACAAGTAGGGAAAGAGCAACATAATTGTAGATGCTCTTTCAAGAAAACATGCTTTTTTATTTGAACTACAGACTAGATTATTTAGGTTTGCGAGTATTAAAGAACAGTATCTTAAGGATCCATACTTTGGACCCATACTTGCGCGTTATGTTGATGGGAGCACAATGGACAATATCATATAGAGGAAGGATACTTGTTTCGAGAAGGAAAATTGTGCATGCTGACTTGCTTACTAAGAAAATTACTTATTGAAGAGGCTTACAATGGTGAACTCTCTAGACATTTTAGGGAGAGAAGAACTTGTGAACTATTGAAAGGCCGTTTCTTTTGGCCAAGAATGAGGCGAGATGTCCGCCGAGTTATTAAAGGTTATGCCATGTGTAAGAAGGCTAAGTGCTATGCTGAGCAGGGGAAAGAAATGTCTCTGCTTCTTCCAACAAATCCATTGATTGAATTAAGCATGGATTTTGTTTTCGGACTACCATGAACTGACCGAGGCAAAGGTCCAGTAATGGTTACAGTAGATAGGTTTAATAAGATGGCATACTTTGTGCCTTGTACCAAAACTAACGATACTTCAGCTATTTCTTCTCTTTTCTTGTAAGAGATTGTGCGAATATACGGCGTGCCCAAAAGTATATTCTTTGATAGAGACCTTAAGATCTTAAGCCATTTTTGGAAGACCTTGTGGCGTCAGATGGAAACTAAAATACTATTCATTACTTCTTGTTACCTTCAAATCGACAGCTAAAAAGAGGTAGTTAATCACACTTTTGGATTATTGCTCCGAACTGCAGTACTTAAGAACTTAGCTAATTAGGATGTTTACTTGTTAGTGGTCAAATTCACCTATAACCGAACAGTGTATGACACCACTTAGTAGACACCCTTTGAAGTGGTATATGGTTTTAATCTCGAGTTACCCCTTGATCATACCTTAATACCCATGCTCGTACAAGAAGACCTTGACGCAAGATCTAGAGCACAATCCTTTTAGCACATCTATAACAAAATCACTTGGCACATTGATCATGCTACTAAAAGAATGCGAGAGAAGACAAAGGGGTAAGATGGCTAAATAATTTTAGTCAGGAGACTTAGTATGGCTATACCTTAGTAAGAAACGGTTTTCGAGTAAGAAGAGGAAGAACTTATCCCCAAGGGCTGAAAGACCTTTTAGAATTCTCTAAAAAATCAATGATAACGCCTACAAATTAGAGCTACCGAACAACTATGGGATTCTTGACACCTTCAACATTGCTGACCTCAGTTTGTATCACTCCAACGGTGAGTTGACTGGAGATCATTTGGATGTGATCCCAAATCCAAATCAATTTGGAGGAAATGATGAGAATTAAACTACTGGACCATTGACCCACAACCGAGCTAGAGGATTGAAAGGTATAACACCCTGAAATTTGGAATGGCACCACAACTAGCCACATAACCTAACTAGCCCGAATTGTGTAAGGCTTACTAAGTTTACAATTGAAGCATGAAGAATAACATTACACAATATATAAATATCCACAAAGGAGTGGGAAACTGCATCCACTCATAAACTCATATAAACCTACAACATCCAAAAGTTTGGAAAAGTCTCAACTTACAACTTAAAACATAAGATAAGTTAAATAATTAAAATCCTCAAATATCAAAAGGAGTTCTTCTCCTCAAAAGAACATAATCCTTAGCAAAACATAAACCATCAGTAACATTAATATCACCCTATCTAATCATCATAGAAATATAAATACTCGACTTCATCCTCCTCCCGGATGTCATCAACAAACGTCTCCTCATAAATTAGAAAGTTCTTAGATCCAGTACCTGAAAGAGAAAAAAATGAGCCGAGACCTAGTACGAGTGTACAAACATACATGCATGCTAGACAGATCATTCACATATAAATATGCAATCAACAGTAGATAATATAATCAACAATTTAATTATCTCAATTTAGGCCCACAGAATAACAAAGGTGTATTCATACCCTATTACACTTGGTCTTTATCCACATATATAGGTAGATATAATTATACGTTTTCTTTTAAGTCCTTTACACCTAGAAACCAGAGTCTAGGACATAATATTCTAGTTGCGTCATCTTATGTGAAAGTCTAGGGAAACCTTATAAATGATCAGCAGTTACTCCTTTAGAGATTTGCCACTATGGGCCCTTAGAGCGGGTGGATCAAACAAAACTAGCAATCACGTTTAATTGGGCCGAAATAAGTTAGTTCGATTTGATTACTAAATCCTATCAAACACAAGCAACAATTAACACCATGTACCAAGAATTGCTCTAAGATCGAATACTATACTCCAATCTCAAACTCGAAGAAAAGTCAGATCTCGATAAAGGAAATTGAATACTACGGATCTAAAAGAAAACAAGAAGCAAGTTAACCCTTAAGTATTCTAAAGTTAAGTCCTACCTAGGAGTTAGATAAGAGCTTATGATCTACTCAATTAGGGTCTTGAAAGAAATTGTTAAGTCAAATAATAATAATAACATAGTATGATTAAATTAAAAAAAAATGAGGGGACATAACTATATATATAAGATCACTTTTATAGAAACTCGCAAAGTACGTAATATATATATATATATATATATATATATATATAAGAAGGTATAAAATGGACATATAATTAAAGTATCAAAATATATAGATTATTGAATCAATATGGTAAGTAAATACTAAGTGCTTAATCGAAAATAGTATTACTTGTGAAAACTCATAAGGAATGATAAAGTAATAATAAATGAATAAAATGAACATACTCCATAATATATGATATGCCACATATATACATAGTAGAAATGTGATAAGATAATTAGATTATGAAAACATTAATAATAATAATAATAAATCGTACTAATAATAGAAACATTCGTAGCATACTAAATCGAAATTTAGACTTTATATAAAAATACGATCGTTAACATAACATATAAATAAACAGAAATTAGTGATTGTTATACCCTAAAGTTACAGAATCGTAACAATCTTGCCGTGTAAACCATTCTATGATAGTAATTAGCTTCACAGTACCTACTATAGACATAATTTACACAAGGCGTCGACGACTCCTCGTTTTGAAGTAAACAGTCCAATTAAATGTTTAACTACAATTATGGTAAATTTCACAAATTTGTAATAAACCTATGTTATTATATGTAAAGTCTATAGAACTTCCAAGGAAATTCTACATATACACAACAGTTCACTAATTTACATAATAATTATCAGTCTTTCATCCTTAAACTACAAAGGACATTCTTGCTACACATCACTACTAAGTAAATTGATCCTCACACCCCTGGCTTCAAAAGAACTAACCTCTGGATAATTGTAAGGTGGTATAATAGTTGAAGTATTAAGAGATCAAGACCTGCAAAAGGATCTATAGGGGTATGAGCAACTACAGTTCATTAAGTTAAATTGGAGACTTATGAGAGTATACAAACACAAACAAGATTATCAAGCAATTATTTTATTGCAATGCAACAATCAAGTGTCATCGCACAACGTAATCTGGTCCATTGCGGAATTAGAGAAATTTCACCCGCTTTAATCCAGGTTGAGGAGTTCCCATGTTATGCAGCAACTCACAACCAAACCCAGGCTGGCTTGTGTAATGGAAACCTTGCTCCTCCCGCGACTACCTTTGAATCATTGACTTCACCCTTGCTACGACCTCCTCTCCTGTCACTTAGTTCAACTAAGGATGAAGAAGGGATTGTCACGTCCCAAAGCGGCAGAGTCATAACAGCTCCGCTGTATAAACCATCCTAAGATAGAAGTTGGCCTTACAACCACTATCTTAGACCTGATCTACACAAGGCGTCTACGACTAACTCGCTTTGAAGTAAACAGTTTGTAATTAAATAAATAATTTATCTAAGAAAGTGAGGAAATATATATATATACACTATAATTCAGTTATTGCAATTAAAGTTTACAATATTTCTCTGTAATATATGTCCTAAAATAAAAACTTAGACCTTAAAAATATGTGTTTATTCTTTAATGTTTTTCCTCACTCCCCAGGATCCAGCAGTTGCTAACTTCAGAGTAGTTGTTTGCCGCTTCTTAGCCAGCACTTGCACGACGTCTATAGGGATGTGAGCAACCACAGCTCAGTAAGTTAGGATGGAGGACTTAAAACTATACCACAAACACAATAAGGTTATCAATCAATTTATTAGGTGCAATGCATGTTCAAGCAAATGCCATTGTACAACATTGTCTGACCTGTCGTGAGATTAGAGAAATTTTGCCTGCTCTAATCTGGGTTGAGGAGTTACCATTAATGCAACAGCTCACGACCAAACCCAAGCTTGTACAATGAAGACCTCGCTTTTCCAGCGACTATCTTCGAACCATTGACTTCACCCTCGCCGCGACCTTCTCTCCTGTCACTTAGTTCGACTGAGGATGAAGAAAGGACCAATTGCAATCCTGCGCTATCCCTTTCGAAAGGATCGGTATTTGGCCAGAGAGTCCTAAGTTCCCCTAATGGGTTGTCATGCATGTCCGATTATGATTACTGGTCGTATATTTGATTAAGTCCAGTTTAGGGTGATCAATCATTTCATACAAATCATACAATACATGCTAGAGCAATAAACTGAATCATAGCATCACCCATAATGAAGCATATGCACACATCTACCTATCTAACAAGCACAACCAAGCATAATCTTAAGCCTCTAAAATACAACATCGTATTGATCCCAGCTTACCTCGACTCCTCGCTCACTTACTCGAGGTCCGACTTGCTCAGGCTATCGCCGATCATCTCTATAACATAAACGTGGTTTTAGTTTTTCTTATAGCTATTATAGGTTCATTTTATCCTATAACGCTTATTATTATGTGTTGTTTAGGGTTTAATATGTCTAATTATCTATGTCTTAAGTCTTTTACAATTATTATAGGTTTGGGGTTAAGTTCGGGTTCGATTTCCGCATCAATTTCTAAATTAGGTTCTAGTTCGATTTCTAAGTCCTAAACATGCTCGAATCCTAATGTGAAATTAATCACATTAAGCTCGAGTATTCAAATATCCTATTGGGTCTTAATTCAATATTCTAAGTTATTCGGTACATGTTATTCCTAATTGGGGTATAGGATTTATCCCCGATGTAAAGAAATCTTATATTTTTATACAATTACCCAAAATTAAATCTTAATTCAGATTTAGTATTATTCTAATTTTTATTTTAATATTATTTAAATAACCTTAATTTTTTAGATTTATTAATTTCCAATTCCACATATTACTAATTTCTTATAATAACTACCTAATTTCCTAAATTAACTATACTTAATACTCCAAAGGCTAGGATTAGGGTTTCACATCAGAGATTAATATCCCTAAACATCTAATTATTATATAAATCAGTAATTAGTATCTTAATCACCTAATTAACCCAAAATTACCCAATTTTTCCATCATTTTAGGGCTAAAAATTAACTTAAAAATTTCAAAACTTAATTTTAGAAAAATGGCTTCATAGCACTGTTTTATATCACATAAGCATTCTACAGAAAAAAAATTGAGCTTTAAACTACACTCCTAAGCCTATTTATTTCTCGTTCTAATTATGCTCGGTTTTGCTTAATTTGTTAAGAACCCTATATTTTCAGACGTAATTAAACTAAATCACTATTTTTCACTAAATCTACATACAATAAAACCTCAGAATAACAAGTTTCATAATTTTCTAAGAATATTTACTATTTTTAACAAAATTACATAAAATCGGGTTGGAAATCGGATTCATCGGTTTGGGTGGTTCCGGCCACCGCTGGCCACCGTGGCCTTGTCGGCCGATCTGGGCACTGCCACCACCGTATGGTGGTGGTGGCCGTCTACTCTCAGTTGCTCGTCTGGTGTGGGTTCGCTTTAAAGGCCCTAAGTGCACGATTTTTCTTATTTTTTTTCTAACTCGAATTTTTCTCTAAATTTTCACATCTCCCTAATTTTCTCCAATTTCTAACTGTCCAAATGAGCTTTTAATTTTTTTTTCTTATTTATAGAGCTTTAGGGAATTTATTGTACATTAAATTGGACAAAACAATTGCTTTATTCCTTAATTTTTGGCTTTTGTGTTGTTTTAATTTAATTGGCCGATTTTTTTCTTATTTTTCCTAGCTGCCACGCCCTATATCTAGATCATTCCTTATTTTTCCTGATTTTTCTTTATTTTTCTTAATTAATTGTGAATTTTCTTTAATTATTTAGTATGATTTTAGCACATTACATGTATTTTAAGTAATTACGCGTATTTCTACATATATGTAAATTTATATATAGTACAAATAAATATTCCTAAATATCATTTAGGTTATTTTATAATTTTTAGTATACATATAATTTATCTCAAGCGATTCGTTAATTATCGGAATGCATTTTACGCATTTTCGATAAATAACGAGTTATATACTTAAAATTTGGAATTTTTATATTCTTTTATTTTATTGCTTATGTTCTTAAATTTAAACTTATGGGATCATTTTCCTAATATTTTTAGCTTTACTTTATGATTTAGGCTCGATTGGATTTTTCAGCCGATCGAAACCTTGAGTGACTGGTTGTGGGACTTACAGGGACCATTATGCAATCCTGTGCTATCTCTTTCGAAGGGGTCGGTATTTGGTTGAAAAATCCTATGATCCATTAACGGGTTATCCCCTAACGGGTTACAATACATGACATTTTTGGTTATTAGAGTCGAATAAGATTAAATTTCATTTAGGATGTTCAAACAATTTCACACCAATTCAATCAATCACAAAATCACTCACATTATAAATTTAGCATGCATTCAGATATATCAAACACATGCGTAGATTACTTACAATCACAACCATATACAATCCTAAGTTTCCGAGTACCATAAAATAGCACTCTAATACAGTATGTAATAACCCAACTTACATGGACTTTCTTAGTCGCCCGATCATTCGATTACAAGCAGATTCGTCTCTGGATATCCTATAATAGAAATAAGTCTTTTTTTTTAATTCATACTTTAATAATTCATATTCTAAGTTATGATGTAGCTTATTTTTTCCATGTATAACTATTGTTTACTAATGATTCATTCTACCCTATTTCGGGGTTTGGTTTCTAAATTAGATTCTAGTTTTGATTCTGAAATCTTAAATATGCTCGAATCCTAATGTGAAATTAATTGCATTAAGCTCGAGTATTCTAATATTCTATTGGGTCTAAATTTAGTTTAATATACGCTAATTCTAATTGGGATACCGGATTTATTCCCGATGTGAGAAAATTTTATACTTTTTTATACAATCACTTAAAATTAAATTTTATTTCAGATTTATTATATTCTGATTTCTATTATCATATTATCTAATCAAATCTAATTTTTTATAATTAGCACATAATGTCTTCATTACTTATACTTAACACTCCAAAGGCAAATATTAGGTTTTCACATCAGAGATTAATATCTCTAAATATCTAATTACCATCTAATTCAGTAATTAGTATCTTAATCATCTAATTAACCCAAAATTACCTAATTTTTTCATCATTTTAGGGCTAAAAATTAACTTAAAAATTTTGAAAATAAATTTAAAAAAATGGCTTCATAATACTGTTCTGTATCCCTTAAGCATTCTATAGAAAAATTTTAAGCTCCAAACTACACTTCTAAGCCTATTTATTTCTAATTCTAATCATGTTCGATTTTGCTTAATTTGTTAAGAACCCTATATTTTTAAACGTAATTAAACTAAATCACTATTTTTCCCTAAATCTACATACAACAAAACCTTAGAATAACAAGTTTCATAATTTTCTAGGCAAAATAACTAATTTTAAGAAATTATACAAAATCGGAACAGATTAGAGACTCCCCTAGTCCGATGACCTTTGGCCTTCCAACACCGGTCTAGGTATGTTCGCCGGTCCAGGCGGTGGGTCTAGAGTGGGGTGGTGGTGGTGGCTTGCTCCCAGATGGTGGTGGTGTGTGGGTTTGGCTCACTAGCCCTAACTGCACAGTTTTCCTTTTTTTTTTTCTCTGGTTTTTCTCTTGAATTTTCGAAGCTCTCTATTTTTCTCTAGTTCTTAACTGTCTAAAGGAGTTCTCTGAATTTTTTTCCTATTTATAGAAGTTTTTGGTAATTAATATGCATTAAATTAGACATGACATTGCCCAATTCTCTTGATTTTTGGCTTTTGTGTTGCTTAATTCTAATTGGATAATTTTTCTTCTTCAGCTCCTTACTTGCCACGACCAAATTTTCATCATTCCTTATCCCTCTGATTTTTTCTCAATTAATTAATAATTTTCTTTAATTAATTACTAAGTTTTTTTCCAATTTAAGTAATTTCGCGTATTTTTACCTACACATAAATATACGTAGGATACATGTGAACATTCCTAATTATTATTTAAGTCGTTCTATAATTTTTAGTATACATATAATTTATCTCTAGTAATTTATTAGTTATTAGATTATACTTTTTGCCTTTTCGATAATTAATAATTATTATACTTAAAATTTGAAAAATTTTATAGTCTCCTATTTTATTACTTATTTTCTTAAATTCATATTTACGGGGTTGTTTTTACTAATTTTTCTATCAATAGTTTATAATTTGGGTTTGATAGGATCTTTTAATCGATTGTCCTAAATCTTATGCTCTAAGTTCAATCCTACAGTCACTTGGTTTAACTTTAGGGCTTATAGTAACCCACTTAAATGCGATAGAAATTAGAAAATTGGCCCCAAAATATATTTATAACTAATATTTCGAGATACAATAACATATACTTTAATTATAACTCTTATACAAAATAACACTATACAGTATAATAATTGAATACTTCAAAAGTAGAAATCGGATACTATCAAATATTCATTTCCACACTTAAAAATTGAATAAAATAATAATAATAACAAAATAAATCACTATGTATACGGTACCGTAAATTAAATTAGAATGGCTCATGATCAATAATTGGGATGGAAACACCGAATAGTAATGAACGAGAACTTATCAACATAAAAATACAAAAATTATTTTCTAATTAAATAGATACTCATATAATTGTCTAGTGTTAATTATTGGAATGAGTTTCGAACATGCAGAAACAGAGATAAATCAAACCAACCATGAGTGAGAAACTAATTTGAATTCAGACAAACTGATTAATGAGTTAAATTGGAAAAGGGATTTTACTAATCAAGGGACTTGGAATTGGGGTAGGGGCCAAGATTTAGGGAAAGTGGGGTCCAGTGCAATTAATTGATTTTAGGAGAGAGGTAGCAATTGGATTAAATGGAATTGGGGAAAAGGATGGGGTGGGGTTTGACTGCTGCCAATGGGAAAGAAGAGAAGTAAAATAAATGGAAGAGAGAATGGTGGTTAGAGAAAATGAATTAAGGAGGGTAGGCTGAGTGAATTCAAAGGTGGGGTTGAGGATATTGGAAATAGGGACGAGGAAGAGAAGGGTAGTGTGACTTGGGAGAATAGGGACAAGGGAGAGATAGGGGACGGGGTAATGATTAGGGGTTGACAAGAGAGATGAAAGAATTGGTGATGAGAGAGAGAAAAAGTCGAGAGAAGAAGGAAAAAAATACGGTTGGATAAGAAATGAATGAGGGTTTATGGTAAAGTTTTAAGGTAGATTATTTTAGAATCTTCTAGAATGTAAGGTAGTAATTATATTTAGGGAAAGAAAATAAGGAATCAATTAGAATATATAAATACTGCATAGTAAAATAAATTTATAGATAAATGTTATAATGTAAAATATTAGTAAAAATTATTATATCCTTAGCGTAAAATATAAAATTAAATATATTTAATATATGTGTCATGACCATAAAAAGAGCCTAATAAGATTGTATAAAATTTTCATATTATGTGTGTACTCGTAATACAAAAAAAGTCTTGTAAGCCAGATATTATAAGACTCTGAACAATTAGTTACTAAGGTTTCGATTGTTTAATTTAATTAACTTATTATAATATATAAGTAACTATGGATATCTGATAAGCTATAATCCATCAAAACTGCAGATAATCGGTATTTTCTATCAAATATTAAGATAAGGTAAAATAACTTGCTAATTTACAAGAAATACTACATAATCTTATCATATGAATATGCTTTACATAAATTGTTTTGTACCATTATACACTTTTCAATCACATCTAACATTGCCAAATCTTTCTCTAGTTTGTACTTTGCGCTCAAGCTTATCCTAATCCCTGCTTACAAGAAACCTGCACAAGAAACTATAGGAGAATGAGCAAATTATGGCCCAGTAAGTTCGTTCCTCAACATTATCAATTAAGCGAGTTGTCAAACAAACATTATTAGCCAACATGTAAACTATTTATATACAAAATGAAAGCAACCGTAATGAATGCAAACAACATATCCATAAGAGTTTGGAACTATGGAAGGTATGGAGTTCCGCCGTCTACACATTGATTTTTCCTCCGTACTTACCTGCATGGAGCATCTTACCTTAATCGCATGAAGCTACTTAGGGGTACAATCCTATTAAACGTTACTCGACTATTACCCTAGTCCGAGAATCAACAATTAATATAGGTAGACCCCAACTAGGGCCGCGTACTAAACATATCAAAGGCCCTTCGAGCACATATATTGAGTATATCTCACTATCCACAAATATTTAAGGCCCCACAGGCACAATTATGCATGTCCTCTAGCAATCAATTGGAGATAATATGTTAACTTTGCCTTAACGATAAAATATCATTTACAGCCATTATGAGCTCTCACAAAAATCATATAAAATATATTTAAGATTGGAAAAATCGTTTTCCAGAAATATTCTTCTTAAAAATTTACAAAGCTAGCACTCTCCATTGGTATACCAAATGGGTCATAGATACGCAATAGATATAACTAGTTATTTTAGTCAAATAGTTATATTTAGCAATTTAAGAAAGTGATCACATGGATGATAACACACAAAGTAATCAGTCATTCAATTAAACAATCAATATCAATCAACAAGTAGCATATAAATAACAAACAGTATCATAAGATCTCCCTCACCTGGGTTATGCTCACTTTCTCGACTTTTGAGAATTCTTGAACTCGATAATCAAATACTTAAAAAATAAGAAAGATTATAAGTGTTTTGAAAAACTAGGTTTCCCTATTAACTAAATATCTATCATTATTTGCCTAATTTCCCACTATAACTCAAGTATAGTGTAAACATAGTTTTACTTAAATATTTTACTTACTTTTCTCGGTTTATCTTAAATTTTCAATCACGTATAACTTTTTCAATTTAGTTCGGATTCTTATGAATTTATGATCCATTTCTATCGTTTTCAAGTGTACTTTCTTATAACTAGGTTAGTTTTGGATGTTAAAACTCGTAGTTTTGACTGTGATATAAAAATATCATAAAGTTCATCATTTTAACTTAAAAAGTTATAAAATATCAATTTAAGATTTTTCTTAATATATTTACGATTTAATAATTATTTAAATTGTATAATTGATAATTTTCTTATTTAAACCTTATTTTACTATAATTACCTATTTTTACTTATTCTTAAAATTTTAGAGTTATTAATTCAAAATTTTTCACTTTATTATTATTTTTTACTTAATTAATTATTTTATTATAAATAGTAACGTGGCAACACGCGAGAGTGCTACATGTCAAGTTTACACCTTTTTTCAAATTTTTCATTATTTTCTATTTTATGATATAATTATATATATATAAATACTTATGATTATATTTAATCAAAATTTTTAATTTACTTAATTATTAAAATTTTTCTCTAAATTATGGTATTCTTATGTATATATTTATTATTTTAATTTATTTATTAAATTATTATTGCAGTATATTATATACACTATTTAAGTATACTAATATTTTTACGTATGTGTTACTATTCATATATGTACATTTATATGTATATTATACGTTATATATTAAATTATTCAAACTTTACTTATACATTATGTACAAGTATATTACATACTTATTTATACTTTATATACTTATATACATATATGGTCATACTATATAGGTATATATATATATATATATATATACTAAAATACAAATATTATTAATAATATGTATACTTATTATTTTATACATACACACACACACACACACACACACATATATATATATATATATATGAATAGAAAATATGAAATAGGCATAGATACATATGTACACACATATTACAGAATTACATAATACATGTATATACATATCACATGCTAAAATAATTATTATGTACATATATATACCTTTATATATATTCTCCCATATATATACATAATTAATTAAGTAAAATACTAAATATATAGACATGTATATAAATGAAATATTTAATATACATACATTTCTACTTAAAAAAAATACTATGTACATATACACATACATATATATATATTCACGTATACATATATATATGTATCAATACCTAAATAGCGAAAATACTAAATACATACCATATGTATTCTTATTTATATATACATACATATACATATACATATACATATACATATACTATATGCTATACATAATAATGCATATATACATACCTACGTACATATGTTTATACACAAATAGAAAAAATACTTAATACTTATGTACATATCTATTTATGCAAACACATATATATATATGTAATTAAATATACAACAAAATACTTAGTATATACATGTACATACTATATGATATACATATGTACAAAAATTAAATAAATACTTACCTAATTATTTTAGTAAAATATTTTATTAATTTCCTTTAGCTTTCTTCTTCTTCTTCTTCTTCTTCTTCTTCTTCCAATTGTTTTGTTTTTCCCTTTGGTTCTTCTTGGTTTTGGTTTGTGCGTATTTTTGCTTTGTTTCTTTTTTCTTTTTTTTTATTCTGGTTTGAAAGTTCTAAGCATGAGCAATAAGTTCAACAATTAAAATCAAAGAATAAGAGGGAAAGGAAAAAAAATCTTGATTAATCTCTTCATTAATTGAGAAAGGACATTTGCTTTATGTAATTTGTCCTTTATCTTTTAATTTCATGACACTTGGATAAAATAATTTAGCACATGGGCTATTGCACATTGCAGTTGGAATTTACGTAGAAAACAAAAAAAAAAAAGAAAAATAAGAAGGAGGAAAAAGAAAAGAAAAAGAAAGAAAAAGGAAAATAAAAATAAGTATATGTATATTTTCCAAACATAAAAATAAAATTTATAAATAAATTTTGGGATTTTATGAAAATTTATTAATTTAATTGATACCCGTTACAATTATAATTTTTACGAGTTATTTTGACGTTTTCGTTACAAGTTTTACACGATTATGTGATTTAGTCAATAATTGTAATCGACTACGATTACGTTACTATTAATGATATTTATTCATTTTATAAGTTTAAAATTATAGTTTTACGATTTCGATCAAGTTTGGGTTCGATTTCGAGTATTTGCGCACACATCAGATTTAAGGTTTTTGTATGTGATTTAGGTTTTGATCAATTTTTTTTAGGGTTTTTACTACTTATAATATATTTGAATTTATAATTTATTAATTTTTTTATCTTGCTCGGCTTTTATGACTCATAAAATCATCTATAGTATTGGGGTTCAATTCTATTCTTAAATAGCTAAATTTATAGGGTTTACAATATGCATAAAATAAGAATCTTAAAGCAATCAAATTAGGACCCTAAATTTTGATTTTTAAACAATATTAACCTAAGTGAGTTTATGACTTAAATAAAATACTAAACTAACTAGGCTATTTCAAAAGGCTTAGCACAGTGGATTCTCTTATTCTAGTCAACTTCTATCGAGGTTGAGTATCTCCTTTGCTACTTATTTTGCGTACTGAGCCAAATGACTCCCTATTTCTTACAGATAGTATGTTGAGAAGCGGAAAGTTGAGAAAAGAGCCAATCCTCATCTTCACTCATGCTTGGTCAGTTACTTACTCAGTATCATTCTTACCGAGTCTTATCGAGTTGACGAGAGATAAAGTCCGAACTGACTAAGCTACCCCTGTTTAAATAAGCAACCTATTCGTATAGTTTGTCTACGTCCTCTAACGGTCTCACCAATACAGCATTGCTACGTGTACAGAGTCATGCGTAGAATCTATTACAACCAATGATTGTGTTCTTTAAATATTCATTTTTACCTTTTTATATCTTGTAATTTATTTTCTTAGGAAATGTTATTTTTTGTTTTTTTTTTTCCTTTTAGGTATGTTGCCCTAAATTCTCGAGTATATATACCCCTTATACTTGTAGCAGTAAAAGAACAGATTCATTATCATTAATACACTTCTACGTGTTTCTCTGTCCCTACATAAACACTACTTGTTTACTCTCAACTTTACTCTTATTGTAACCCTTGAGCAAAGCTAGGTGGCTAGTAATTTTACTGGACCAATTCGTGGTCATATCGAATTATGCTATAAGTCTTCGGAAGTCCATTGGTGCGTCATATCCTCTATAGCTGGTCGTGAGTTTTTGCTTACTTTTCATTCATTATTTGTTCTTTCGCGACTTTCCCTATTACCTCTTTTCAACCTTTCGATAAGCTTAGACTCATCCCTATGACCAGCTTTCTCTATCCTTGGCTACAATCAGCATCAAAGTGTTTGTTAGAGGATGTGCTACTTGTCAGCAACTTAAGTATCCTACTAAACATTTATCTAGTCTCTTACATCTACTACCTATTCCAAAGCAAGTGTAGGAAGACATTTCCATGAATTTCATTACTTGTTTACCCAAGTCCCATAGATTTACTATTATATTAATGGTAGTTGATTGCCTTTCTAAATATTGTCATTTATGGGCATTGGAGACATAATTCACAGCTACTAAGCTTTCTTAATTATCTTTTAACATTGTAGTTAGACATCATGGGTTCCTTTAATTGATTTTTTTCTTATTCTTAGTAGATTTTGGAGAGAGTTATTTACTCTGAGCTACATTAGACTTTCTATGAGTAGTACTTACCATCCTTGAAGTGATGGTCAAATTGAGGTGCTTAATAGAGTGATTTAATGGTACCTAAGAGGATTTGTTATGGAGTAACCTATGGATTAGGTTAAATATTTACGATGGGAAAAGCTAGCATAAAATATTTCTTATTGTCAAGGTACTGGCTTTACAACATTTAAGGTGATATATGGTAGAAGACCACTAACTCTGGTTCACTATTGGAGAAGGGATTCAACCTTGGCTATGGTAGATAGTAACCTCTCTTTTAGGGAAGAGATTTTACAGTTACTTAAAACAAATTTACAAAAGGCCTAACAGACTAAAAGAAATATGTTGACAAGTTACGGTTTTTTGATAAATTTGAGGTAGGGCATTTGGTTTTTGTTAAATTACAACCTCATAAACAAGTGTCTCTTACTCAACTAGGTCATCATAATCTCTCTAAATGTTACTATGGACCTTTTTAGTTACTAGATGAGTAAGAGATTGTGCATAAAAGCTTCGACTCCTACCATATGCACAAATTCATAATGTGTTTCATATCTCACTACTTAAACATACTCATAGGTCTCATATTCCCTCATTAGACTTACCATCAAATGCACTATATAATCATCCATTGATTAGACTCATCGCTATTTTGGCCACAAGGGAGATAGTGAGAAAGGGGGATATGGTGCCTCAAGTTTTAGTTCAATGGCAAGGTGTAGCACTAGAAGATGCTTCATAAGAGGATTGAGACAGTGAAACAGCTTTATTTTGACTATGACCTTAAAGACCAGGTCGTTTTTCATCAGAAGGGGAAATTGTTACTAATGAAAATAGGAGAATTACTAAGAAGCTTAGTAAATTCAAAGACCTTGTATTAAACCTGTAGATTGTATACATCATAATAGTAGTTGCGATATGGATTGTACACATCAATTAGCAAATGTAACAGATATAACTAACATAAACTAGAAATAGTTATAGATTGTATGCATAAAACAGAAAAGGAAGAATAAGAAAAATATTCTTGATTTGTGAATTGAAAAAGAAGTATTCTCATCTTTTGAGGAATCCTAGTCCACTCGAAGATACCGCCACAAGAACCTACCAAAATAGTAAGATTAATAGTTAGTATCATTCATATCAGAAATATAGTAAACAAAGGGAAGAAGAGAGAGTTAATGTTTCATAAACACTTATTTTGTGAGAAGTGTCAAGAAGAGATTTGAAGGAGGAAAGTTAGGATTAAGAGTAACAAAAGTGATCTTTGGTCGGGCTTTTCAATAATAAGGGCTAATAGTAACCATATTATAAACAAAGTTAGATTGATTTTTCTTATTTGTGAATTAAGATGGTTAAAATTAGATTAAATTACATGGAAATAGAATGAATTTTGAAAATTTATTTGAATATACAAGTTACATGGCAAGTGTGAAACAATTTCATTGTACGGGTATATTTATTTAATTAAAGTTAATTAATTGATTTTATATAAGTTGTAGGTACAGGGTTATCATGCAAAGGTTATGTCCGTATTGCATGTCAAGTGCACTATACGGGACTAGTGAATGACTTAAATTGCACATATAAGACAATTAAAAAAATAAAGTGTAGTGAAGAAAAGTAAGTAATTTCAATAAGACTTTAATACGTATAATAAAAGGTGGAGGAGCTCAACGACATCAAAATCCATAACCAATGAAAAATGAAGGTTGTGTTTTTGAAATATTTATGCGTTTGATTTTTCATGGTGAGGATTGGGTAAAGCAATAGTATTTATATTGAAATCTTTTTTATTCAAATAAGGAAAAAAATGATATTTATAAGAGTTAGACCATTGATTTCATCCATTGATCAATTGTCCAGATTATTCTTCCCATAATGGACTTTAAGTAAGTTCTATTATTGGATTTAACTTTTTGGACTAAAGTAACATGACCTAAAAAGTAGAATTCATGTATTTAAGATGATAAATAAAGTTTTGATATGTTGAGTTTGAAGTAAAATCCGTTTGATCCAATCTTTTTCAATATTAACTCACACTAAAAATAAAATCTTTATTAAAAATAAACCTATAAAGGTTTGAAGCCTAAATTGGTTGTTATTTTTCCATAGCTATTCGATATTTTAAATTCATAATCCTTGTGATTTCATAATTCGAATGTGGTAAGAATTTCAAGTGTCAGGTTCAAAGTACCGGACGACATTATCCTATCCAAGTGGCAGCTCAAGTCAAAAGTTTTTATCCATCTTTCAACTTACATCGCGGGAAATGGAACGTAGGACCAACAAGTTTATATTCATCCAAGTCCCCACCACCATATATTTATTTTATTGGATTAGCTTTCAACGTGACTGTCCATAAAGATTCGTTTTAATCAATCAGGCCATATTCAACTTTCAAATTTAATTTAAAAGTGATATGATAAGGTCGTGGATTAAATTGTTTGGACTGTCCTTGAAGATCTTGTAGAGATTCGGAACGGGTTTTAAATTCAAAACAAGGTGGAGACATGGATACATTAAGCGTTAAGCTTTGAGAATATTTTGTGTGCAGTTCGGTAGAGATTGTTATAAGAAAAATTGGGCTGGACTTTTTTGGACAAATCTTACAACATTTGTTTGGAATTTGAATTTTTTATTATAAAGATAAACTTTAAGATTCCGCCATATTCCCCAACTAGCGTTATTTCAAAAACAACATGCATGCTACTCTAGTCCAGAATATAAAAGAGAAACGACAAATTTTCTCGAGAGCAGTATCATTTCCATATGGAGAAACCCAATTGTCCGCTACCGCGAAAAAAGCATTAAGCAATAAAAGATTAACTTTTGTACCAGCATTTTTTTATTTTATTGTGTTTTGATATGGAGAAACCCAATTGTCTGCTATCGCGAAAAAGCATTAAGCAATAAAAGATTAACTTTTGCACCAGCAATTTTTTATTTTATTGTGTTTTGATCAAATGCCTTCTCGAGAGCAGTATCATTTCCATATGGAGAAACCCAATTGTCTGCTATCGCGAAAAAGCATCAAGCAATAAAAGATTAACTTTTGCACCGGCATTTTATTTTATTTTATTGTGTTTTGATCAGATGCCCATGGATATTTAATCCAACTCGATTAAAACGGAATAGTACATATTTTCCTAATATATATAAGTGGAGCTGGACTATGATATCGAATTGTCCAACTTTAATCCTTGAAAGCATTAATTAATGTCAGATATTTAGCCTTGCTAAGCAAATTCTGACCTTTAGTTAAATTTATCAAACCATCTCACTCTCATAATAAGACTGCACCGGTCTTCCATATTTATTATCTAATATAATTTTCACATTTTGAAAGACTACATCAATCTTCTATAGTTATTATTCGATATGCTTCCCGATCTAATTTTTGATCTACATTCTAAGCAGATCGAACTTTTCAATATATTCCATATACTTCTACTTTTTCCACTGCATTTTCTTTTAAATTGCATTATCGATATAATATAAAGTTTTTACACGCTTGATGTACTCGTTCGACATTTTTAATCATTTTTATTGTCATCAAAAGTCATTAAAAATTATTATTATCACTATTATTATTTACTCATCTACTTATGTATCTTATAATTATTATTATTAAGGTAAATTTAATTGATTATCCTATAAACTTTTAGAATTACATTAATATTCCCAATTCTTTTAATTATGTACTTTTAGGGAGTGTATATAATTATGAAATTTAGATACCAATTCTTTTAATTATGCACTTTTAAGGATGTTTATAATTATTAAACTTATTTAAGAGTGCCTACACATTTTTTAGGAAGACCCAAGATAATAACATAGGGTGTACATGTACAATAAAAAATTTAAGGGTACCGATACAACAATAAAAGTTTCCAAGAGCGATCATCTAGTGTTCTCTTGTTATTATCACATGGCTTATTTATCTATTTACCTAGTTATAAATAAATACAAGCATACATACATATATCAAAGAAATCGTAAGCCAAAACTTACATTTTAAAGTCTCCATCAATTCTGGCTGATCTCTAGCAGTGTAGTAAAAGCCTCTTTGTCTATCTTGTACATAAATTCGTGAAAAGGCACGATAGATCATAGCACATGGTGCTGCCTGAGGGAAATGCCTCTTACTTTTAGGAAGGTAAAGAATTCTAGTGAACAAGAATTTGATTTCTCATATGAAGATTGAAAAGAAAATGCAAAATATACATGGATTCATAATTGCCCAAATGTACCTTTAGTTTTAGGGGAAAAAAAATATGCATGAATTCATACCATACATACACGTACACAGTATTTTCCGTACATATTTTTTCTGGAATATTTTTCCAGAGCCAAATATGCTTTACGTAATTAAACTATTTTTTTTTTCCTTTATTTTATTTTAGGCAGCATAATAATGTATAATGCATGACTGTAGTGTAATAAACACCGACAAGTGCTCAAACTCAAAAAATCTAACAAATATATAATACCGTAAAGTTACCGAAAATGCATAATCGGTGTTTCCGACATTATATTCAGAGCTAAATTTGAGGCACGCGAATAAATAGACAAAGCTAAAAACGAGAAGAATGGACAATCAAAGCTAAAATAGAGGCACACACGCGAATAAATGGACAGCATCCGATGCTCACATGAAACCAAGCACGATACGATACGCGAGCCCGATGAGCCATACATGCGAAAAGCACGAGCGTATAAAGTGTGTAAAGTACGTAAAATCTGGCCCTCGAGGTTACACGGGTTATAATTATAACATCCTATCCCCGTTGACTATAAAATGACAGTGATAATTATAATGACATCCCATCCATGCTTAAAAACATGGATTTAAATTTTCTCCATTTACCTTATCTTTAATTTAATTTTTCACAATTAAATTGATGAAACTATTGATGAGATTATTTAGTTTTTTTAAATATTATATAATATCATTATATTCCTTATAATTTCGACCCTTAAATATACATAACAACATTAAAGGAAGAGCATCCATTTCCCTAAAACCATATTTACATTATTTATTTGAACATGGTCATACGTTAGCCTCATATCATGATTCCCAGTCACAAACTCTTTACATTCGATCTCCCGAGCCATAGAACGGAGGGATCATGTGAGAGAATCATCATACCATTTTAGGAGGAGAATCCACCTCAAAATACCTGCTGCTTACATGCATCACTTTTCCCTTGCAGATATGCAATGGTGATGTTTCTGGTGGTGGTGCTGGTGATGGGAACACACCAAAAGAATTAGGCGAGACATAAACTGAGCTGTCGCCAACTGATCCTTAACACGAAGGCACATGATCCAAAACCTCGCTGTTAAGTCTTTCATGCGAAACATCACCCCTGGAACTGGTCAATGACCACAAATGGTTAGACAAAGGAATGCAATTTGTTGATAAATTCTCCGAATACCACAACCATAGTAGTAGGTGATCTCTAGTGACACGTGCAGAGACACAGTAATTAGCATTGCCAGGTAATACTGGCGATAACTATTCACTCAATAAAAACCAAACCCAAAAACCCAAATTCCAAAATTGAAACGCATTTTCTTAAGTATTCAACATGCATTCATAGAAACGAATTAAAAAAAAAAAAAAAAAAAAAAAAACAGAAAGAGAGCATAGATGATTTTCTGTTGGATCAAACAAGAAAACACCACAAGACATATCATTTAGACACAACTGTGGCACTGCCAAATTATGCATGCTATAATTGCTCCATTCAAAAGTTCAAAGTTGAAATTCTCTTTAACAAGCATCCAAGAAGGTCCACAAACCCACCCCACAAAAAAAAAAAAAAAAAGAAGAAGCAAGAATTAGAAAAGAAAAGAGATACCCAATTTAGACAAGCCATATGAATGATCAATCCATTCAGATATTGTGGCCTTTCAAGCTGAAGAAATTTGAACTCATCATATGTTGAGTCGGAAGAAATCAGAATGGCTTCTTCCTTGTTTTCTAACTTGCGCATATCCCACCACAAGACTAGTTTATCATCTTTGACATACCCCAATCCTTTTAAATACTTCGGACGTGGATCCTTGAAATTGGAAATTAAACTACTGGGTATGAGGGGTCGAGTGTTGATTTCCTTTACCCAAGACGCTTTCTCACCATATTCCTTCATGACCCAAATCTGTAAATTCGGTGTTTCTAGAGTTTCCACATAAAGAATGCAAAGACGATCTCCCAACACCGCCAATTCAAAATATATTTCATGGGGCAGATAATCAGGTGTCGGTATTGGTATGAACTCCTCAATAGCTAAGTCAAATGAGATTATTCCACACAAACCATCCTCCCAATAAACAATCCAGTGGAGTCTCCCGTTCAGTAAGGTTCCATTATTCATATCTATACGAAGAGTTGTCTCCCCTATGTTCCTCCAATTCGTGCTCCGGCCGCCACCCAAATCACATACATTGACCTCGAAATTTCTGTTACTCCTATTCGGAGCAACCACAACAACCTTATATAATTTTCTAATTTCATCAAACCCAAAACCCCACGACCTGAGATCAAAGTATCGACGAAAGCTCCAGTGCATAGAGAAAAGCATGTGTTGACGAGTAAATGGGTTCATGATGAAAATTGAGGAGGTTTTTGTACTTCCTAAACATAGTAGGCCATTACAAGAACCAATGAACTGATAAGACGAAAAATCAGGCACGTCTGGCAAGTCGAATCGTACCTCGTGGGGCCTTGTTTCATCGGTTAGGTCCACCATGTACATCCATGAGCTTCGTTTCAGGAGGAGCAGCCGGTTTTCATTATTAGGTTTGGAGATGAAATAAGAATAATGGAGTCGACGGAATAGAGGGTCGTTGAGGATGTTCCTCCATCTTCTGCAGACGGAGCTTAGTTTCAACAAATCTAGGGTTGGAACCCTAGATAAGATGGTCATGACCAGTTCAGCTTGGAGCGATTCCATCCTATTTTGCGTGCACACCAAGTAGGAGAGAAGAGCGGGCTTGGTATTTGGGTTTCTGGAAGAGAGAGATGGGATGGATGCGAAGCGGTGAAGATACGGTGTGGGAAATAAGTTTTAAGGGCCGGAGGATGAGTTCAATGAATATCATCCACGTTGTGTCGTGACAGATGAAATGTGTCCTACGCTGACTAAGTTGTCGTGACACGACTTAGAAATGTGTCGACAGAAATACAGTCCGTAGACACTGTAGACTTCTTTGGGCCCGTGCCTTGGGCTGATTGGGTTATACTTAAATGAGCTAAATCAAATGTCAAATAGAATCATTTTACGATCCAGAAAGAGCTCATGCTTCCATTACTATTAGATTTGAGTTGGATTGAGTTTAAATTTATTAGATCAAGCATAGTATATATATAAATTAAAAAAGAAAAAAGAAAAATATGTTGAATATAGATTGTTTAAGTTTAAGCTCATCTAGTGTAGGTTATTTAAGGTGCTAAAATTTTTAAACTAAAATTTATCTAAACTATCCCATTTTAACCTCTCAATATAGATTGTTCATGAAACAAAATCAGTATCTCAAATCTAAACTAGCACTCCTATATTTGCAAGAGTGGACTCTTTACAAAATTTGACAAATCCTACTAAATAGAAAAAAATATTACTTTACCACTTATCATGATGATAATTGAAAATATCTTTCTCTCACAAAGAGCATGACAAGCTTAGTATGGCGACTAAAGATATTCTTATGTTTAAAATGAAAAAAAAAAAGAAAACAATTCATCAGTACACAATCCTTAAAAAAATAGTTAAGCCTAAAGAACCCATATATGTTGTAAACTAAGAAAAATTTGGTTTGATAATTAAAAAAGCAAAGAAAGCACATTCTCGATAACCTATCAATATGAATGAGTCATATGTAAAATCTAGAAAAGAGAAAAAAAATATAAAAATAAAAAGAAAAGAATAATAAGTAGTATTATAAGCTAAGGACATGGTTGGTATTTGTAAAAATAAACAAGGGCAGTTTAGACATAAAAATTGTCCATGAATCCTAAGTATAAAAATGACGCTTAAGGTTTGGAAAGCCTTTTTTCTGCAAAACAACCTTAGGTACCTCTTAGTGTGTGCTAGGGTTTTTGTACGTATCTTGAACCAAAGAAAATTCAACGCGTTTTGACAAAGATTTGTTACAAGTGGGCTAAAGTAAGTCACAGGAACTCTTTTCCTATTGAATTCTTGATGACTATCTATTAAAAATTTGTTTTTCTATTTGGAGCAATGAGAAAAATGAATTTATGAAGATTTAACGAACATTCTATAGTGGATCTTTAGTAGTGAAATAGAGGTCAAGGTGGCAAAGCTTGAGGTAAGGTCTTTTGTGTAGATTCTTTTAAGTTCTTGATTAAATCTGTTAAGAAATTCATTTTATTGGTAAGGGATGGTAAAAACAAGTCTAGAGTGGTTCTACGGGTGCCCCACAACATGATTTTGGTGGTGGAAGTAGCAACTTTGTATTTATAAAGGTAAGTAATGTTGTTAGTTTATGTGTTTTTGTTTTTGAGATTTGTCGATGTGATTAGTGAAGATTTGATCTTATTTCTAGACATAGAAAGGCGTTTTGGGGTTGTTTGAAGTAGGGTGGAGTTGAGTTGTTGTTGGGTTATTGTTTAGTTAGTTACTAGCTAAGTGTTGAAGCTGATGCGTGAAAAACAGGCTTCAACTACCCGTGATAACTTAGAACAGGGCATTGTCAATTTTCCAAGTATCTTCTTACTGCTTATTTTGGCTGTCTTAAAAAATCAATTGTGTTCTTGGGTCATTGACACAAGGGCTAGTGATCATATATCACCTCATGCACATCTTTTTCAAGCCAAACTCATACTTCCCAAACCTATTCTTGTTCACTTACTTGATGGTCCTACTAAAGAAGTCCATGAATTTAGTTTTATATAAATAAATTCTCAATTAATTCTTCATAATGTATTATATGTACCAAGTTTCAAATGTAATCTTTTATTAGTGTCAAAGCTTCTTTCTAATCTTCTACTCATTGTTTCTTTTGATAACAATTCTTATTACTCCCAAGACCAAAGCATTAGACGTTGTGTTGCAAGCATTCACATTCAACATGGACTTTTATAGACACTTAATTTTTTCTTTCTTTATTTTATTTTATAAAAGGTCCTAAATTAGGAAAAACACAAAAAAAATTAAAGAAAATCAAATTTAGAAAAAAAAAGAAGTTTAGAAAAATATTAAAAAATAGAAAAATAGGAATAATCCCAAAAAATAAGAAATTTAGGAAAAATACAAAGAAATAAAAAAATAGGAAAAAGCACAAAAAAATAAGAAATTTAGAAAATACAAAAAAATGAAAAAAAATTAGAAGTCACAATAGAAGATTTAGAGAATTTAAAAAATAATAATTTAATAAAATAGATTTTTATTTTTAATAAAGTTAGAAAAGGGATCGTTGAGTTTGAGTTTAGATTTGAATATAACCCAAGCTGACTTAGTCTATATGTGCAAATGGACAAGATACAGGCTAATAACCTAACCGATAAGTACTTGGATTCACATTTACATTAAGGTTGAGACATTAAACAAGCATGTATTCTTTACTAGACTAGTAATTTCGTTTTGTTTGTTTTAAGTATTTTGAAGTTTGTTAAGTTTTAAATTAATTAATTGTTGTTATTATTATTTGTTTGGATTTTTTTAAGTACCTTTGTTTGTATTTTGGTGCATAAAGAAAGGAAACATCAAGTGGAAGTCATGGAAATTCAGAAGAAAGAGAAGAATTTCACAAAGTGTTGGGACATAAATGGAGGATGGAAGGCTAATACGCATGTTGGTCGTGATAAAGGTAAGTATTTAATTTTTCAAGTATAGCATCTATCATGAGATCAATCACGATTGATACGGGATTGAGATAAGAAGGAAATGGCAGTGGATCTAGAACGAAAGAACAAGAATAGGAAAGGTTTTAATGATGAATGTAACTGGATATAACTCACTAAGACATAAACACTATTAGGAGATTGAGTTCGAAATAAAGTTTTATATGACTCACGAACACTAGATGTTGCTCGAGATATCAAATGAAGATTAGATATAACTTACTAACCGATTCAAATGAAGGGGTTAACCACAATTTGACGACAAGATTGATAAGAATGTGGGGACGATTAAAGAGTATGATCAATACTTGATAATCCAACAAATACTAACTCAAGTATAGCCTTGCTCGAAAAAAGGAAACTGTCACTCTCTGCATATATCTCTATATAGCTATATGTTTGTATCTATCTATCTATATAAGTACAAATGTTGCTATTTATAGCAAGTTTGCACTTATCTCTATATAGCTATCTGTCTGTATCTATCTATCTATATAAGTACAAATGTTGCTATTTATAGCAAGTCTTAAATCCTAGTGGCAAAACTGTAAATGAAGTACAAGGCCTTAAATTCTAAATAATCGGGCCCATAAATAAAATAAAGGGAAAACATGTACAAAAATACAAAACTATGCATTTTATAGAACTCGACATGCAGTCACTTGGCATGTCTTGGGAGGAGGAGTATGAGAACTGAACGGGGTTGGCAGTTGGATGTATAGGTTCGGGAAGGGGTCCCTGACATCTCGCATAGCTTGTTTGAGATACCAGAGGTTAGCCCATAATTGTCGAGTTCTGGAATTAGTTTGCGTTAGTCTCTTGGGATCGTGTTGAGTGATTCTTTGATCTTGGGTACTCGGCCTTATGGTTTCTCGGCACTTTGGCTGATGACAGAGTTGATGCCGAGTGTTTATTGTCCTTCCATTCATCTTCTAGCTGCAGCTCGACCTCTAGAAGCATTGATAGGCCTCGGCTTAGATATGGTCGAAGGCTGATTCCCATCAACGACCGTGATAAAAAAAGTTACAAGTGAAATTTTTTACCATAGTACTAGTCATGGATTTGGTCATACCCGTAACTATTAAAGGGTATAGGCTGTGATAGTTCAAAAATTTTAGGCATAAAGCTAATCACGGGACTCATTACATCCATGACTAAGCTCGAAAGGGGCATCATGACCTAAGTTATGGTTGTGATCAGGTCCCTAACACCTTCCTATATAAGGAATTTCCCTCTCTCTCTCCTCATTTCTCACACATTTTGAAACTTTACCCCATAATATTCTCCCCATACCAGTTTCCTACAAAACTCTACCCTCATTTTCTTCACATAATCCCTTATTCCACTCACTTTTAATGCTTGTACAATCATTCTCATCACGATAACACTCTTCTAAGGTATTATTTTCCTCTTTTTCTACAATTACAGTGATCCCTTTGATATAACTTTAGGGTTTATATGTGTATGTGTACTATACTTTGTAAAAGTGTTGTTATAATATTAGTTGTTATGTTTGTATTATAATTAGACTTTGATTTGCATGATTTTGTGCTAAAAGTTAGCATATCAACCTTAAACCCTAATTTCTATTGATAATGATTGAATTAGGGATTTTTGCAAATTGAGCCTAATTTGATGATTTAATCTTGTCATAATGATTAAGTGTTACGTAAAATTGTGTTGATAGTTGGTTGTCTATATGTTGAAGTATTGAAAGACAATTAGGAATCGTATTGTGTTTATGTGTAATGTTGTGAATTAGATTGTTGTATAGTTGAGGGAAGATACTAACCCTTAGTTGAAGCTTGGGTTACAAGTTGAGTCATTATGAATTCACTTGTGTACTTTGTGCTTGTATATAGGTTAGGGTTGATCATGATTAGTCAATAGGTACTTTATGTTTGAAAGTTGAAGGAAGTTGGAATGGGTTTACTTAGTCTAAATTGTACATGAGCTTGAACTAACATTAATGTTTACATATGGCACCTAAAAAATCAACCTCTTTTCAACATTAGAAACCGAGGGCTAATTGGTCTGTTACGTCCCGAAGTCGCAGAGTCGCAACAGTCCTGCTGTGTAAACCATTATATGATAGTAACTGGCCTCACAGTGCCTACCATAGACATGACCTACACAAGGCGTCGGCGACTCTGCGCTTTGAAGTAAACAGTCTGATTAACAATTAAACTACAATTATGATAAATTATGCAAATTTCTAATAACATGTACAATATTATATATATAAGTCCACAGGGCTTCCCGGAAAGTTTTACATAAACATAGCAGTTCACTAATTTACCTAATAACTATCAGTCTTTCATCCCTAATTATATGGTCACTCTAGTTACACATTATACTAAGTACTTGATCCTCACACCTCTGGCTTCCAATGGACTAACCTCTGGATAGTTGAAGGGCGGCATAGTACTTGAAATGTTCAGAAATTAGAACCTGCAAAAGGATCTATAGGCGTATGAGCAACTATAGCTCAGTAAGTTGAATTGGAGACTCATGAATGCATACAAGCACAAATAGGGTTATCAAACAATTATTTTCATGCAATGCAACAATCAAGTGTCATTGCACAACGTGGTCCGGTCCGTTGTGAAATCAGAGAAATTTCACCCACTCCAATCCGGGTTGAGGAGTTTCTATGTTATGCAGCAGCTTACAACCAAACCCAGGCTTGTGCAATAGAGACCTCGCTTCTCCCGCGACTACTTTTGAACCATTGACTTTACCCTCGCCGCGACCTCCTCTTCTGTCACTTAGTTTGACTAAGGATAAAGAAGGGACCATTTTGCAATCCTGTGCTATCCCTTTCGAAGGGGTTGGTATTTGGTTGGAGAATCCTATGATCCCCTAACGGGTTGCAATGCATGACATTATTAATTATTTGGGTCGACTAAGATTAAATTCCATTTAGGGTGTTCAAACAATTTCATTCCAATTCAATGAGTCACAAAATCACTCACAATACAAATTCAGTACGAATTCAGATACATTAAACACATGTGTAAACTACTTACAATTACAATCATATATAAGCCTAAGTCTCTGAGTACTACAAAACTAGTACTCTATTACAATAAGCAATAACCCAACTTACTTGGATTTGCTCGATCGCTCGATCGCTCGATCGTAAGCTGATTTTGTCTCGGGCTGTCCTATAATACAAATAGGTCTTTTTAGTACTTAATATTTACGGTTTCATATTCTAAGTTATATTTTAATTCATTTTTTTCCGTGTATGCCCATTACGTCCTAATGATTCGTTGGACTCTATTTCGATGTTGAAATCCTAAATGAGATTTTAAACTTTGATTTCTAAGCCTTAATTATGCTCGAATCCTAATGTGAAATTAATCACATTAAGCTCGAGTGTCCAAATATCCTATTGGGTCGTAATTTGGTATTCTAAACTATTCGATACACGCTAACCCTAATTGCGGTATCGGATTTATTCCCAATATGTGAAAATCTTACATTTTAAGACTTTTGCTTAAAATTAATGTTATTTTCATATTTATTATTATTTTTATTTCTATTATAATATTATCTAAATAACTCTATTTTTTAGATTTGTTAATTTACAATTTCATATATTACTAAATTCTTATATTAATTACCTAATTTCCCATATTAACCATACTTAATACTCTAAAGGCTAGGATTAGGGTTTCAATTCAGGGATTAAGATCCCTAAACATCTAATTAAGATCTAAATCAGTAATTAACATCTTAATCACCTAATTAATCCCAAATCACCCAATTTTTCCATCATTTTAGGGCTAAAAGTTAACTTAAAAATTTCGAAAATTAATGCTTCATAGCACTGTTCTAGATCATATGAGTATCCTACAAAAAAAATTTGAGGTTCAAACTACACTCCTAAGCCTATTTATTTTTGGTTCTAATCATTCGGTTTTAAGCAATTTGTTAAGAACCCTATAATTTCAGATGTAATTAAACTAAATCAATATTTTTCCCTAAATCTACATACAATAAGACCTCAGAATAACAAGTTTCATAATTTTCTAGACAAAATAACTAATTTAAAAAAATTATTCAAAATCGGGATATTTAAGAGACTAACCGGTCCAAAGCTTTCTGGCAATCTAAACCCGATCCAAGGTTGTAGGCTGGCCTAGGCGTGGGGCTAGAGTGGCTTGGTGGTGGCGGCTCGATCCTAAGTGGTGGTGAGTGGTGGGTTTAGCTCGCTTACTCAATTTGCATAGTTTTTTTTTTCTAGATTTTCTCTCGATTTTTTCAGTGTTCCTATTTTTCCCAAATGCTAAACTGAACAAATAACTTCTGAAAATTTTTCCCTTATTTATAGATATTTTTTTTGTAATTAATATGCATTAATTTGATAAGACTTTGCCCATTTTCCTTGATTTTTGGCTTTTAGGTTGTCTAATTTTTATTGGCTAATTTCTCTTTTACAGATTTGGACCTGCCACAACCTGATCTTGATTCATCTAGGTTCCTCTGATTTTTTTTCTGATTTTTTTATAATTAATTTATAGTTTTCCTTAATTATTTACTTAATTTTTGGCCAATTTAGGTAATTTCGCGTATTTTTATTTATACATAAATACATGTGGGGTACACGTGAACATTCTTAATTATTATTTTGGTCATTCTAAAATTTTTGGTATATATATAATCTATCTTTAGTAATTTAATAGTTATTAGATTGCACTTTTCGTATTTTTCGCAATTTCGGTAATTAGCAATTATTATGCTTAAAATTTAAAAATTTTATAGTCTCCTATTTTACTACTTATTTCCTTAAATTAAGTTTACGGGATCATTTTTATTAATATTCCTCTCAATAGTTTATAATTTGGGTTTGATCGGATCCTTTAATTGATCGCCCTAAACCTTGGGTTCTAAGTTCAATCCTACGGTTACTTGGCTTGGCTTGGCTTGGCTTAGCTTTAGGGCTTACATGGTCTCCTTCTCTTCCTCCCAAACAATTCGATGCTGCAAGTTCCAGTAAAGTAGTTGCTCCACCAGCTGGTATGACAGTAGAGCAGAAAGAGAGATTCAAGGAATTTACTGCCAAGAAGATCATCAAGCGATACTGTGTCATAGACTAAGATGTATTGGGGGAGTACGACTTAAAGATAGCAATGCAGTAGTTGTTATGAAATGGGCTATGGCTGAAACTATTCACGATTCAGGAGAAAACTTATAAACAAACAACATTAGCTTTCCTCTCATTGTTCAAGATCACAAGTATATTGACTAAAAAATGGACAATGAGGTAGAGTTCGTTGCATTTGGATGAGCCCATACCTTTGATATGTTAACCTTTGTATGGGCAATGGGGTTGTATACTCGGGCTGAGCTTGAGGAAGATGAATTTGTCGATCTATTAGTGAGTCTTCCCTAGGGAACTTTAGTAAATGAATTCCAGAGAGAAATCTCCAATGAGAATAGTTTCAAGGCAAGCAAGTCCAAGGCTTCCACTTTGAAGAAGACTAGTTCTCGAGTCTTCTTCTATATTCTTGTTAGGATGATTTATGGAAAGCATGAGAGCCCTAAGGCGGTAAGGGAGCATGATTTATTGCCTTTATATAGTATACTGAAGGGGATTTTAGTGAATGTAGGCATCTTAACCATATTTGGATTTCACCAACAAACGTTTGATAAAAGCAAAGGTATTTTTGTTGGAAGATCGATTATAAGAATCCTCAGGAATTTGAGGTTATGACCTGCAAATGATAGGCCAAGATACTCTTGCATTGATCTTGAACTACTACTAAGAACCCCTTCTAATCAATGAGATATTGCAAGAAGTTCGGATCTTGATTTAGACATTGAGGACCTTAGTGCTCCTGATTTTGCACCATTTACATCGAGCTTCTTAGTTAGTAATTTGAAGAGATTGGAAACTGAAGTGGTTGAGATTGAGGAGACTCATAAGAGAATTGCTAAGTTTTTAAGAACATCGCCACAAAAGTGGGAGCGACAATTCCCTTTTGTTTCTCTCGTCCTCCTCCTCAAACCCAGGAGGACGTGGGTCTAAGTCAACCTCCGATTTCCCACCCATAAGTGGTTAAGAAGAAGAAGAAGAAGAGGATAGTGATGATGAGGAAGAAACGCATGGCGCCCAGCAAGATGCCATAGGACAAGGAGCTGGGATTGAGAGTGAAGATGAGTCATCTAAGGAAGAGGAAGACGACTTTGATGAATAGATGGATGCCGATGATGACTAACTTATTTTCTTTCTTTTGTTATTTTTAGAACCCTTATCTGGTTGAGAGCTTATCCTCCCTAATGTACCATTAATGGAGACTCTCATATTATGTGTTCGTTGTATTTTGTTTTTGTTTTGTCTTAATGGTTAAGTGTCTCTTTTGTTGTTTAATTTGTCGTAGTGTTGGAGGTTGTACTATTTGATGGTTTAAGAATCAATGAATTGGTTTAATTTCATGTTTCAAGGAAGTCTAGTTTTCATTATTTATTGTTTTTCATCTTTTTATTGTTCCTTTATATGCCTAAGATTCTATGTTTGCTTTTCTTAGACATGGATGACAATGTCTCTTATTAAGTATGGGGAAAGGTAAACTCTGTTTATCATAAGTCTCTCACTTAAGCTATTTGTTTTCAAGTTGTGAGTTTACTAAGTAGATTATAAATTTGGCATAGTAACACTTAGTTTTGTGCTTAATTACTTCTTGTGGACTATACATGATTAAAATTGTAGGATCAAATCTAAGTGAAGCATACTTACTTACTATTTATTGAATGAATGTTGACCCTAAATTTTCGGTTTCTTTATTTTAATTTGATTTCCCATTTTTAGACTAATACTAAACCTTAACCCATTTAGTATTAATCTTCGACTAGAGAAAGCGGGAAATTCCAATTCTTTTTAAAAAACTTTTAGAGTCGCCACCTGATTGAAGTCAGAAAAAATCGAAAACGAAATCGATTGGGTGTATTAATTACGATTTAGCTACTAGTTTTTTTATTTCAATATGATAACAAACCAGAGGGTTTTGAATTCGAGAATTAACCTATTAAATCCTAACAGGTACCATTATATATTTTTTAAAATTAGGTTTATTCTTTCAAATTATCCTTTCTAATTTTTTTAAATAAATAAATAAAACCTATATTTTTACAGATTTTATAGTCACCCCAAATGTTCTTATTCCCACTAATTGGGATCAAACATCCGTAGTTTTTTCCAAAAACTTTAGTGTGTTGGTTTATTTTAATTTTAAAAAAACCGATTAAGTTCACGTATTATTAATTTAGTTTGAATAAAGAAAATTTTAAAAGGGCCCTAATTCTTGAGTATTTTGATTTTATAAAAAAAAAAAACTCTCTAAAAGGTCCTAATTTTTTTAAAAAAGGTTTTTTTATTAGTTTTTATTTTTAAAAAATAATTTTTCTAAATGAGAAATCATAAAAAAACTAATACTAAAAAAAAGTCCTAAACTAATATATATATATATATATATTATATTTCAAAAACAACCACTAAACAAATCAATCATAAAGTAAATAATAAATAAAATAATAATAATAATTAAAAAAAATTAGAACCAAACCTGAATTGATGTTCACTGTGTGGAGTTGCTCATGTTGTACGAAAGGGGACTTGGCTTGGATGGATGTAGTGTGCATTAGTCAGGTGTGCTGTTGCTATTGTGCTCAAGCGAGGACGAGTGTAAGCTGTATGTCGTGATGATGGAGCGGTCGGTGTGGCACGGTCGCGGATGTCGGTGCTACGTCAAGCGAACTGCATGTTGCGTGGCTGAACAGCACTCAGCGCTGGCTGTCGGATGTGGGTCGCGTGAGAGTGTAGCGATCTGTCTTGGAGTGGTTATGGCGCTTGGTCGAAGTCAACAGGCGATTGGGATGTGGTCGTGCGTAGATTGAAGGACGGCATCGGTGGTGATTGGTGATTGTGCGGTCAGTGCAGGCAGTGAAGTGAAGTTGTGTTGTGCCACTGTAAAGAGGATAATGGCTAAGCGTCGTGCGGCTGTGCAGTGGCGTGGACAATGCCGTGGCGTTGGAGTACAGTGCTATGCGGCGTTATGAAGCGCTTGATCGTGCGCGTTGCAGTGGAGTGCGTCAGGCATGCATAGACAATTGAGTGTGGTTGACGTGCTGCTCGTGAGTGGATGTATGGCATGCTGGAGTTGGCGTAGACAGTGTTGTGCAGCAGTGTTTGGTTGCGGCAAGGCTGGAGTTGGTGTATGTGATGTGCATGATATCAGTGAGTTTGAAGCGTAGTGGGTGGTGGACTACTGCTGTTTGGTGTCGGGTTGAGCTGCTAGTTGGGCGCTGTTTTGTTGTTGTCATAGTTTAGGGTCGTCGGTGCTGATCGCGGGTTGCTGTTGGGAGTGACCACTACTGCAGTTACTGTGGGACGTTGTGGACGTAGCCGCGTGTGTTCAACAGTGGGCGCCATTTATCGTATGAGAATGTGGGGCGTTGACTGTGTGATGCTGTTCGTGGGTGGAAGTAGACAGTGCAGGTAGCGTGTGAGTTGTGTGAGGATGGGGATGGGTCATGGATGGTCTTTGTGATGTGCAGGCAGGGGATGTGAATGACAGTGGGGATGAAGCAGTGGTGCTTGGTCTGTGGCTTGGAGAAGGTGTTTTTGCAAATGAAAGGAAATATAAAAGAAAACACATGTGTAGTCAACAAGATTCGAACCTTCGTTCCTTTGTCAAATTCAATACCAAATTTAAATACTTTACTAAATCAGCTATTAGTTTTTTTTAATATTTAGTATAATTAAATTGTATTTAACCTACGTTACCCTCTAAAATAAAACTACTTGAAATGAATTAAAACCAAATCCAACCACTCTAAAACGTTTTACTTTCTAAAAATATATTTTTCTAAAAAAATATTTATAATTTTTCTTTTTCTTTTATTTTTTTGTATTTTTATCATTTTTCAATTTTTTTTATTTCTTTCCTTCTATATATATTTTTTTTTTTTGAATTAGGACCCTTTAAAAATAAAAATAAAAATTAGAACTGTAAGGGGACAAAAATTAAATGTTTACAGTGAATTTAGAGATTAGAAGTGAATTGTAGTTTTTAGTTCAAAGTTAATTTATTATGCTTCTAAACTTTCTAAATACTATATCTACTTTTCAATTGTTTTTGAGAGTTCATTTAATTTTGAATAAAAAGAGCAAATGAAGTAATTAACTTATTGATATTTCTTAGGAATCTATTTAAAATAGAGTAAATTAAAGTTTTTAAGGACAAATTAGCAAGGATAGGCTTTAGTCCCTTAGAAGAGTAAAGTTTGATCCCGTTGCTAATTTTTGTCTTCATACCATTACAATAAGAATTTATAAAGATTGAGTTAGTAAGAGTAGACTTTGGTCCCTTAGAAAAGCAAAGTTTGACTCCGCTGCCAATTTTTGGTTCTTCAAAAGAAAAATGTAATGAGTAAGTTGTCCTTCGAGAGATTCAATAAAAAAAATAGAAATACAAAAGAAAAATAGACACAATATACTTTTCTTATATATTAGTATTCTTAAGAAGTAATTGAAGATTTTTTTTATATACACTTAAGGAAGTGAATGAAGTACAACTAATTTTTGTTTCACCTATTCGACTTTATGTTAACTTTGTAGCTTTGGAAACTATCATTAAATAATAAGGGTGGAGTGTATTTTACTTTGATTAATCTTACAATATTAGTTTGCATGTTCTAAGAACATAACGTGTTAAGCACAAAGTTACTTTACTGGGAATGTTTTGTTAAATGTGCAATTGATTATTTTGAGTGTTTGCTTGAAGACAAGTAAGGTTTAAGTGTGGGGAAGTTTAATAAGTATAAATTACTTTACACTTTCAAGGCATATATAGTCATAAATTGTTCATAATTGTGATTCAAATCTTAAGTTTTGGTACTTAATTATATAATGTTTTGATTTTAGCTGAATCACAAGTAATGGGATGAAATTTACATAAGAAAAACAATTTTTAAAGCAATCATGGCCATGAGGAGAAGAAGACCTTAAAGTAGAACCAAGATTCATTCAATCATGCCAGTGATAATGAAAATTTGGAATTGCTAGCATTAATCACACCCTTAATCACGGGCGTGATTGAGGATGTTATGATGATTCCCTTGTTAATTACAGCCATAATTAGTAAGCAGGAGGATGATCATGTCCTCAGTTACAAGTGTAATGAAATGTAATAAAGCGACGAGGAGTTCACGTCCATTGTCATGGTCATGATTGGTGTAGAATCTTATTTTCTAAGACTATCACTCTCAAAGTTATGGGCGTAATGGGAGTAGACATAACCTTTCTTCTTCAAATTTTTCACACGAACCAGTATATGGAACATGTCTTGACATCAGGTGTTGTCTTGAAGTGATATAATTTGAGTCCTTTAACTAGTAGAAAAGAGAGATAACATCAGAGAGGAGAAGATCCAACATCAAATCAAAAGATAGAGAACACCAACCAATACCTAATCATCTATCTTTGTACCGTTGTATTCCCATTTTCAGTATAGTTTTCTAGGTGTTATATTGTATTTTTTCTCAGAATTACTCAAGAGAGGTGACAGGAATTCATCATTCGTTTGTTGTAAAGATTTCTACAGTAGAATTCAAACAAGGTTATATTCTTTTACTTATGTTACTTTCTTTGTTAATTTTGCATTTTGTTGATATGTTTGTTTCTTCGTCATGTGTGTATAGTATAGAACTTACTACATCTACTTAGTATGATCAATTGCATGAAATAGTAGTTTCCTAATGTTGTTATTCCTGATGAATTGTACTTAATTAATCTAAGTACAGTATAGTCCACGACATTATCTTAAGAATATGTCGTGAGACGATTCTATTAAATAAATTTAATTCATTGGAACAATTTACTTCTAATAATAGAGATATTATTAGGAAAGTTGTTATATTCTTAGGGAAATTGATAAATTAACATAACATTAATGCGATATGAATTAGCTATTAATTCAGAAGAGATTTTAATAGACATAATTAAGATTAGACATAAGTAGTTTTGAGAAGAATGATTATATACCTATAATTTCTCGCAAATAATAAGTATTAAGATAAAAAGCATATTGATTATATCATACTAAATGGTGAAGCAAGTCTGTATGTTAATAATTATAGTGTTAATAGTTTCTACAACATTTGTGTTGGATAAAAGTTGTTGTGGATTAGTGTAGTTTAGTTAGTAAATGAGATAATTTAATCTTTTTATCATTTGATAAATTGGGTTGCTAGTTAATGGGAAAAATAATTAGTACTAGTGTTTGAATCCTTTTCCCAATGAATATGACCCATACTCATCCATACTATAAAGTGATAGGTACACTTGCCTGTTGAATCAAGTTATGGATAGAATATAGGAATTTAAATTATAACATTTAGTAGTTTTAATTATAGGAAATCATTCAACTTGTTCGTCCTCTTTCATCTCCTTTACTTCTTCATCATTACTGTCAACTTCAATAGTCGGCATCTTGCCTCGGATCAACATAGTTCTTCTATTCGAACACTGAGTAGCTATGTGTCCAAAGCCTTGGCATTTGAGACACTTGATCTCACTAGTCTTCCTCCCTAAACTTTGTCCCTTTCAAACTTTCTTAGGGGTTCCTTCTCCTTTACTCAAGTAGTTTGAGTAGGTTGGACCTCAGCAACCTTACTTAGTTTTGTTCACACAGGTCTACTTAGAATAGATTGGTTACTACTAGGTCGGTTGACGGGTGGTCGAAACCTTCCTGTTTAACGTCTTTCTATCTTATAGGCAGCTCGGATTGTGTCATCAAGAGTTCCAATATCTAGGGTTTCTAGGACGTCCCCAGTCTCATACTTCAGTCCATCGATGAACGGAGATACAGTTCGGTCCTCTAGCTTTATGACTTTACATAAGATCATTAACATTTGGAATTCCTTAGCATAAGTGTCTACATTCAACCCTCTTTGCCTTAGCTCCTACAATCTTTTGAAAGCATCTTGCAAATAATAGCTTGGTACAAACTTTCTCCACATAACCCTCTTCATTTCATCCCAACTCCTAATCTCTCGTTCTTTTACCCTTCTTCAAGTAGCGTGTAAGTTTTTTCACTAAAAGGCGGCATAACCAATAAACTCCAATATAGTAAGTCTAACCTTTGGATTGTCAGGTGCATCGTGGCATTTAAAATACTTTTCAATTTCATCTACCCAATCTAGGTAGTACTTAACATCACCACTCCTAAAAAAACCTAGAATATACATCCTCAACCCTTCAACTCTAGGGGTTCGTAAATTTCTTTCTTCGAGCTTGTAGTACTCCTCTACTTCATCGTCTCCTTCCTCTTCTTCTTTAATTTGTTAAAGTGCTAGCCTTCGCCTGACATCCCTACCCATTCCTTCAACTTAGGGTAGTTGAACTAGGGTATTAACTTGGCTAAATTGACCATTGCCTCGCTCTTCCTACTCACATCCTCTAGTAGGGTTATTTCTATCTCATTGTCTATCTTCTTGGATAACTGTCACCAAACTGGCTACTAAGTTGGTAAGCTTATCCAAGCGGTTACTCATTGATTGAGGAATAAAGCTTCCTTCTTGCCCTTGGCCATATCAAATACCGCTTTCTTTGTTTCCCAGAGTTCCCTAAACACTCGAATATGACATTGTTGGTTAATTTAGAAAATGGATGTTTAAAGCACCACTCAAAGTTCTTTCCGGGAATGACAATAGCAAAACGATAACTACTAGTCCCACTATTATGACAACTATACATAGCAAATAAACAAACAACCACTCTATTTTTACATATAGGAAATAGGGGAATATAGAGCACAAAACTCTTCTTAACTTCCAAAATCTTAGGTTAGCAACAGAACCTCTAACATACGAGGACAGTAACAAACCACCCAAAGAATACAGTAACAGAATCTAACTTCGAACATAGCCAAGCTCTGATACCAAGATGATACCGATTCGTGGATGAGCACACGAACCCAATATCATGTGTAACTAAGGGATGGGTCTAGGCCCTAAGATGGCTCGAAAAGTAAATAATAGTCGAAGGTTGAGCAGGGGTTATTGTGCACGTACCGATACCTCACACGAGCTTATGACACACTTGATATGATGCACAAGTATAGTTGGAGGTTACTCACCACTAATCTATGCTCAAAGGGTTAGATAAGAGTAGTTTGAGAGTAAGCGGCAGAATACTTAGCTCAAGAGAGCATGTCCGAAAAGTTCAATTTGATGATTGTTGCGGCTATTATAATGTACAATTATTTATATGACTCAATTAGGGAAAATCTTAGGTAAGAGTAAATTGCAAAAAAGATTCCTATTGGTAAAGGAAAAAGAGAATAATTTATAAGGGTATCAATGTAATAGTGCAAAAAGAATATCCATTGATAGTAAGGACAGTACAGATGTCAGAAAAGGATAGCGTACAAGTAATTTTGCTCATTTTGTGGTCCTAATAACACTGTAAGCCGAGCAGGGGTGGGCCTTGATTAGGTTTAGTCTGCATCAACAGTTTGGTATCTCTAATTGCTAGGACTAGACAAGGGTTGGCTTAGGGGTAACTTACATTTGGGTTGACTCAAGGGCAACTCACATTCAGGTCGGCCTCGGGTGGTTGGCTCCTAGTAACTATTAGCCTGGCTTTAGTAGTGGTTAGGTTGATAGTATTTTGATTCGATGCTGGGAATGTTACGTAACGAGAGGTAAGCTCGGTATGTTGACTGCTCACTTTGGCAGCTTCTTAGATGATGTAGGAAGCGAAGTAGCTTAGTGGGTCTGATTGAGATAAATACTGCTCCTCGGCGCTTCACTCACCTCGGACAGCTTAGCGAACCATCTAAGCGAGTCTTCGAGTTTGGGAGCACATGATCGGTCCTTGATTCCTATCATGTAGGTTGATAGTTGATAGGAATCAGACCACTAGACCCTTAACTAGGGCCTAAGTTCGAAGGCTGAAAAGTGTGGCCAAGCGAGTTCTTTCCTTATAACCAACCACGGAGTTCGAGTTACCGTAATGTGTTGACTTGATACCGTAACTAAGCCGAACCTTTTCGTATTCAGTAAACATCGCTAGTTGCTGACCCGACTCCCAGTTGACCATTAGCTTAGCTGACCTAAATTCGAGCCAAATTGAAAGTGTTCTGGGTGAATTTGGTACCTTGGCTCGGCAGAAGTCAAGCCGATTGTACAGGATTGTCTTTTCTACCAAAAAGTCATCTACCCACAATGAGCTATGTATCCAAGTAGCCATGTAATAGAATCTTCTGTACAGAAAACTCTCTTTTGATGAATTTTCCATTATACTCTATATTATTCCTTGTACATTACTCCTTTTAGATACTACCTTTTTTGTCTTTTACCATTTAAGGTATGTTGCCTTGTTTTTCGAATATAAATACTCATTGTATATGTAGTTGCAGATAATCTTATTATTAACATATTGAATATTCCTTTGTGAACATTACTCTCATTATCTTATTTAATCTCTTCACTCTTATCCTAACCCTTAAGTAAGGTTAGGTAATAAGTAATCTCATTGAACCATGCATCACATCAAGCTATGCTATGAGTCCTCGGAAGTTCCTTGGTGTGTCATATCCTAGGAGTTGTTCATGGGTTTGCTTACATTACTTTTTACTGTTCTCACACGATCCCATCTCCTGTTTCAAGCTTTCAATAAGCTTGGACCCACTCTTATGACCAGCCTTGTCTATGCTTGGCTTCGGTCCGCATCAATAGCTATTAGTAGCCATAGAGAGCGAGGGAGTTGCGGTGAAGAAGTGACAACCTTATCTTTTCTTTGAACTTCTAATTTCTAACGTGGTACCACTATCCTACATGAAATAAAATAAAATTGAAGTTAAAGAATGGTCACCAACAATTTCCCTACACTTAGAATAAAAAGGAATACAAGAATCAAGCATAAATGTGGAAAAATTCTAATAGAAGTCTTTAGGAAATTTCATCAAACGCATGGTAGGCATGCTAAATTGGTTATGTTCTTAAAGAAATTTGCATGCAATCCATACAACCTTAGGTACAAGGAGTAATCTAAGCATGATCTAAGAATGATTCTTGCACTTTCAAACATCAATAACATAAGAAATTGAAATTATCTTGAAAGCCCTAAATGGCTAAATAGCAAGAATCAAGAACCCATAGTATGACCATCAAAGATATCAAAGTCCCAACACCATATTATGATTCTTACACAATTGTGTCAATAATCTTATCATTTAAAATCAAGATGTGGTTCAAAAATCAAACAACATGATCGTGTTAGTCTTGAACTTCACCACATTACTTACAAAACAAATAGATAGGGCTTCAATTTCACTAAGAAACTAAGATCATGCAAAACCCCTAATTTGTAATCTAATATAACATGCATAAGATCATTTTCCTAAGAAAGTTATGCAACAAATAAATAAGGAAGAGAGATCAAGAAACTTACTCAAGATCTTGAAGTGAGACGAATGATTATAATCCTTGCTTATATGTGAATGTGAGAAAAAATGTAGTGAGAGTGTTTGTTAAAGTATGTTTTTGTGTGAGGGAATGCAAGGGAGAGAGTAAATTGTGATTTGTAATGTAAAGAAGAGAATGGGTCATTTGTTGGTTATGTGTAGGAGCAAATGAGGATGTCGGAGAGTAGATGTGTTTTGGCCTTAAATAATATGGTTGACATGTCCCGAGACATGATTGTGTCTCATGGTTGTGTAACTCTTGTCATTTAAAAAATGGAAGGCCTATAAACGACATGGTTAAGAGACATAATCGTATCTCTCGATCATGTAACTCTTGTCGGCCAATTTGAAAAAGACTTCCTTGAAAGTGACATGACTAGAGATACGATTCTGTCTCTTCGTTGTGTATCCTTCATCCAATTTTTTTTTTTTATGCTTAACCTAATTGCAAAAAGTCATATAGAAAATAAAGAAAAATGGAATTTAAAATGCGTAAATGCTAAAATAGAAAATGAATAAATACCATCTAAATGCATAACTAAAATATTAAAATGAAAAAAATAAATTAATAACTTGAATTGCCTCCCAAGAGTGCCATATATAACATCAATAACTTGACGAAATACATGACTTACTTACCCTTATCTTAGTGGAGGTGGATGATAGGAATTGGATCACCAGACCCTTGACCTAAGCCCAAGCTCGAGGACTACAAGTATTGCTAGGCGAGTTCTTTCCTTACAACCAATTGCGAAGTTCAAGTTGCTGTGATGTGCTAACCTGATACCTTAGTTGGGCTAAACCCTCTCGTATTTAGTAAACGTCACTAGCTGCTAACCTAACTCCCACTTGACCATCGGCTCAGCTAACCCGAATGTAATCCATACTGAAAGTGCTCAAGGTGAATTCACCTTGGAAGAGTCCTTTACTCGGTTCAGTACAATTGAGCTATTACCCCTGCTCAATACCTCAGCTTAGCAGAAATGAAGTTGATTGTATATGATGCACCCTTAGGTTCGAACACACAGAGAAGTACTACAACGAAGCAGACAAAAAACAAATAGGGAAAAAGCTAATAAAGTCTGGGCAGTTACAGAATGGATATGACACACCACTCAATCCTACTCGACCTACAATTTACCAGATATGACACATCGGTCCAAACTGAAAGGTCACTTGCCAGTACTCCTTGCTAAAGAGAATAGATAAGAGTTGAAAGATAATGAGAACAATAAGGTTGCTTAATGTGAATAATTCTATATTGATTAGTTAATTCCTGTATATAAGAAAGTGGAGGTTTTATACTCATCCACTAGGATTACTTTACATGCATGAAAAGACAAAAAGGTATTCTACAACTAGGTTACACAAGACATACAAAAAAAGGTACAAGAGACAAAGTATATTCAATACGAAAAAGTGAAGAATCCTTTTAGAAAGATCTATGATACAAAGTAGGCGAAACAGAAAGTGCTAGCAATCAGGGGCCGACCTAATTTAGACTAGGCTAGGGACTAATTAGTTCTTTTGAAAAGAAGTCAGCTCTATTTAGAATCGGATGCTTGTAGTTGGATCAAGCGCTTGCCTCGCCTATTCTTAGGTTGTCTTCTGGGATAAAGCATCGTTGCCGAACAGGTGTGGATCTAACACAAGTAGGGATCCAATAGTCAGGTCGGTAGGGGACTGGCTTGGGATAAAAATCCCCGTCTCGGCTATATCCTAAAGCTAGTATCATCTGAGCGAGTCCTTAGAGTCCTTTAGCTTGGCTATACATGATCGGTCAAGGGGGTTGATTCCTGTCATCTGCCTGGAGGTTGGAAAGATTTGTCCTCAAATATGGAACGGTCTCTACTCTTCCTTCTGAGGCACTCGTAGGGTCTATCGGTTGGTATGGAATCAGATCGTATACGTTGAAGGTGGAAGAAACACCATAGTCATTAGGTAACTTAATATGGTAGGCATTGTGGTTGATCTTCTTCAGGACCTTGAACGAACCATCAGCACAAGAAGATAACTTGTTTTGTCTCAAGTGTGGGAATTGTTCTCAACTGAGGTAAATCCATACTAAGTCTCTTGGGTGGAAAGAAACAGTTCGGCGGCTTCGATTACCAATTTCTCGTTGTCTTTGATTGAACTTGGCAATCTCCTTGGATACAGATTATTGTAGCTTATGCAATTCTTGGGCTCGATCAACTCTGGATTGACTTTCTTTAGTAGATGTTAGGGCGTTGATCATGTCCAAGGGAATTAAGGTTGTAGATGACCTTGAATGGGGTCTTCTTAGTAGTACTATGGACAGTTCAGTTGCATGTAAACTCTATAACTGGTAGGCACATATCCCAATCCCTTAATTTCTTCCCTACAACAGCTCTAAGTAGATTTCCTAGCGTCCTATTCACTACTTTAGTCTAACCATCAATTTTAGGGTGGCTACTAGAGTTGAATACGAGTTTAGTTCCAACTCTTCTCCAAAGAGTCTTTCAAAAATAGCTCAAAAATTTTGTGTCTCAATTTGAGACAATAGTCTTTGATATCCCATGTAGTTGAACAATCTCCTGCAAAAACAAATCAACAATATATAAAGCATCGTTAGTCCGATGGCATAGAATGAAGTGCGCCATCTCATTGAAATGGTCCACTACAACAAAGATGGAATCTTTCCTTTTAGATGTCTAGGGCAACCCTAGGACAAAGTCTATGTTGAGGTTGGCCTAAGGTATGGTTGGTGTTGACAGCGACATGTACTCTCCATGGGGTTCTCTTTTCCCTTTATCTCTCTTGCACACCTCACAACAACTAACAAACTTATGGACATCCTTAGCCAAACCAATCCAATAAAAGTTTTCCTTCAACAGATTGGCTATCTTGGTCACCTTGAAATGACCAGATAATCCTCTGCTATGAGCTTCCCTAATCAATAGCTCATGTGTGAAGCAGTTTAGAATACATAGCTTGTAGTCCTTGAATAGATAGTCATCTTTAAGATAATACCTTCCAATAACTACCCCTTTTCAGCAATGTTTAACAACAAGACCAAAGTGAGGGTCAGTAGTATATTGCTCAGTGATGAGCAAGAATCCCAATAATTTTGTTTGCAAAGTGGTCAGCAAAGTTTGCCGTTGTGACAGAGCATCGGTAACCACATTTGCACTTCCCTTCTTGTGCTAGATTATGTATAAGAACCCTTTCGTAGACTTTAACTACTTAGCTTACCTCTTTAAAAGCTTGTTCTGACTCCCAAGATGCTTCAATGATTCATAGTCAGTATAAATAACAAACTCTCGTGGTAGTAGATAGTATTGCCAAACAGTGAGGGCTTGAAAGAGGGAGTACAACTCTTTCTCCTACACAGAATAGTCCAGGGCAAGACCAATAAGTCTTTCATTGTGGTAGGTGACCGATCATCGCTCCTTCATTAAGACAACACCAATTCTAACTCCCGACACATCACATTCTAATTCGAAGGGCTTATCAAAACTGACAGTGATAAGATAGGTGTCGAGGTAAGTTTTTCCTTGATCTCTCTAAAGCTCTGTTTAGCTCGATCATTCTACCTGAATCCTTCACTCTTCTTTGTCAACTCGGTCAATGGGGCGGCTATTGTACTAAAGTCCTTAATAAATTGACTATAGAAAGAAGCTAGGCCATGAAAACTTCGGACCTCCATGACATTCCTCGACGTCGGCCATTCAAGAATAGCTCAAATCTTTTCCTCATCTGCTCGGATCCCTTCCCTTAACACTACAAACCCTAGGAAGATCGCCTCCTTCTAGAAGAATGTGCATTTCTTCACGTTTCCATACAACTTCTTAGTTTGCAAAATGTCAAATACTTCGCGAAGATGTTAAACATGGTCATTTAAGTCGGCATTGTATACCAATATGTCATCAAAGTACATGACTACACATTTTCTAATTAGAGGGTGTATCACATGGTTCATTAATCTCATGAATGTGTGATAACTCTAATTTTAAACATATTTCATAGGGTAATTTTATAGTATTTTCCGTACATTTTTTGTTTTCTTTAAAGAAATCGATACTTAATTGAGTAAAATGTTGATTTCAGGGTTTAAACGCGTTCTAGGCTCGAAAACGAAGAAAAGGAATCAAGTTTCACTCAATTCCGAGTTCAAACGAAGAAGTTATGAATTTTTGAAGTTGTACAGAAAATTTACCTAAGTGCAGAAAGTTACACGACCTGGGGACACGGTCATGTCCCAGGCCGTGTCGGGTGACGAAAACAGAATCTTTGAGATATACTATAAAAAGACATCTTAGGTTTTAAAAAAAAAAGAGACATTACATAAACAAAAGACACAAGAAACGAGAGGAGATTAGAGAAGAACATTAATAAAGAAGCAAGAACGACATCGATTTCAAGATTAGAGAGATTGTTCATCAAATCAAGAGGGGTTTTTATGCTTTATTTTACGTTTTTGATGAAACTTGTTTTTAGATTCATTATGATAGCTTAGAATTAGAGTATTTAGGATTATGGAACCTAGGGTTTCATGTAACCCTTGGATTGAATTATAATTTCAATAAAATTTCTACCTTTTCTTGATTCAATTATGTCGTTAATTATGGATTGATAATTCTAGAGTGTCAATATATGATATTATGCATGTTAATTGAGAAATTGTATGTGTAATTACATCTAGGCATAATTGAAGAGAATTACATGTATACTTAGAGATAAGATACATGTTTCTTCCGGAAAGTTAATTGTTTGTGTGGGAATTCATTACACGTTAATGCAATTCTAAATTATATTACTAAGTGAAGAGATTCAGGTAAATAATTTCAGATTAGGGTTAATATGCTTGAGAAAGATATTAGCTTTAATTGTGAATCCATCCGGTCAAGAATAATAGAAATTGAATTGGATATATTTTAAAAAGGTTACATGTTAAACACTAGGGGAAATAATTCCTAAATACATTATTGCATACTTGAAGTCGTTCGTAGTTTATTGCTTCCTAATTTGCGTAATTAAGTCTCATAAGTAGTTTAGTTGTTAATTTCAGTATTTTTAATTCATTCAATTTATCACAATTTTTCGGTTAGATAATAAAGCTAAAGTTAATATTAGTACTCAAAATCTCTGAGGGATCGACTCGGACTTACATCCGCTATATTAAAACTGATAGGTGTGCTTGCCTCATATCAATGTGCTCGATGCATTAGTAAGTCTGAATGGCATAACCAACCATTCGTAGAGTTCGTATCTAGTCTTGAAGGCGGTCTTCCACTCATCTTCGAGTTTCATGTGAATCTGGCGGTAGCCACTTCATAGATCAATCTTCGAAAATATCTTCGCACCATGAAACTTATCTAACATATCATTGAGCCTCGACATCGAATATCTATACTTGATAGTAATCCGGTTGATTGCTCGATTGTTGATGTACATACACCATGAATCATCTTTCTTCGAATCAAGCAGGGCTGATACTGCACAAGGGCTTATGTTCTCCCTCACATAATCTCGCTTTATGAGTTTGTCCACCTATTTCTTTAGCTTGGTAGCTTGCTTAGGGTTCATCCTATATGCAAGTTGATTCGATGGGGTGGCACTTGGTTGTAGATCAATACAATGCTCTATGCCTCGCACTGGCAACAATCCTTTAGGCAGTTCTTTTGGAAATAGATAAAAAAACTCATCTAGCAAGCTTCAGATCTCTTTTAGGACATTCTGTAATTGTCTCATCTCCAACATTCTCCTAACCAATGGGAACATAGGTTCTTCAGCTTCTTCAGCAGCTCAGAGCTCTCTTCAACTCATCACCAAGACCTTCTTTTTACTAGCTTGGGTAAGCTGGTTATGAGTTTCATTTACTTTGGATGGGGTTAAGGGTTGCAACTCAATCTTCCTTCCACCCTCAACAAAGGCATATGATTTCTTATACCTATTGTGAGTAACACATTGGTCAAACAACTAAGGTTGTCCAAGTAGTAGATGTAAAGCTCTCATGGGGACAACATTCATAAACTACTTCGTCCCTATACACATTCCCAACATTGAACGGTACTGCCACTTGTTGAGTTATGTGCAAAGCACCCTTATCATGAAGCCAATGCAGCTTGTAAGGTCAGGGATGCTTTGAGATTGGCAGACCTAACCTTTGCACAAAGGACTATACAACGACATTAGTACAACTTCCCTCATCCATAATGATCATACACAATTGGCTTTAGACGGTATACTTGGTATAGAACATATTCTCCCTCTGGTCTTCCTTAGAGCTTGATAAGGAACTCGGTACTCGTCTCGAGACTAGGGTCATTACTTTTCCCTGGTCGGCAGAGACATAGGTCTCCTCTTCATCTTCAGCTTCTAGTTTTCTAACATCCTCTTCTTTCTTGAGCTCACTCTCTTCGGTACTATCTACCATATCTCCTCAAAGCACCATAACATGTCGGTTTGGACACTCAATGGCTATATGTCTGAATCCTAAATATTTAAAACATTTTACCTCACTAGTCTTCCGTTTAGAGGTTTACCCCCTTTCTCATATGTCCTTGGGATCGGCTTAACTTCGGCTTGGCCCATCTAATCGACTTGGCCCTGTAAGCTTGCCTAACTGTCATCAGATCGATTGTTCATATCCTCGGCTCTGTATGGCGTCCTTGGCTCGGCTTGAATAGGTCGGTGTGATACTGGGACTCGTGAGAATGTTGGCTTAAGTCGGCTTGGAACACTTCTCTTCTGCCTTTCAACCCTCTACGTTATCTTGATGGCCTCTTCCAAGGTATAAAACAACTATACTTCCATGATATTGCGAATCTCAAACTTGGGCCCGGAAAAGAACCTTGATACTGTATTCCCTCATCCATAATGATCAAAATTGGTTCGGATCTTAAGCATTTGGAACTCTCTTGCATAGTCATCAACAAATTAGCTTCCTTGGCGAAGCTCTTGCAACTTTGCAAACGTATCTTACAAGTAAGTTTCGGGTACAAATCTTCCTCTTAACAACCTTTTCATCTCATCCCAAGTTCTAACACCTTGTCTTCTATCTCGTGCTCTAGCTGCATTCAAATTCTTCCACCACATGGTGACATACCTAATAAATTCTAGCGTAGCAAGTCGGACCTTAACAACATCTATATATCTGTAACATACAAACACCTTCTTGACCTTCTCTTCCCACTCCAAGTATCCATCGACATCTCTATTTCCACAAAAGGGTAGGATTTGAACCTTGACATTATCTAACCCTCAAGGAGCTTGGCGTCTTCATCCTTGTGCCTGGTAATAGTTAGCTTCTTCTTCTTCCTCCTTAAACTCTCCAACATCCAACTCCTCAATCTCTTCTAACTCCAGTCTTCGTCTAGTAGCTCCTCCAGCTTGAGGGGGTCAAGTTGGGTGATGGGCTCGACCAGCTTGGCCATAACCCCTCTCTTAGATATTTTCAAGTAGATTTTATGGTAGCATACTTTGGGTTGGTTGCCTGTTAACTTGCATTGCTGTGACTAGACTCTCAACAAGGTTTGTGAGTCTATCAAGTTTGTTGTCGATAGACCCTAGGGTATTACTTCCATTATGACTACGACCCGGTTGAGTACCACTACTCTAATCACTAATAACACCTTGAACACTCGACTCTAACATAGTATAATACTTTCCCGAACAGATTAATAATTTACTAGCAACTTTAGTGCCCAATGGTCATTCAAACAAAATAGAAACAAACTTGCTCTGTTTTTGAAACAAGAAACAAAGTAATAATGAAACCACACTTGTTATCACCAAACACACTACAATAGCTACGGAAGAAACAATGTAGCCACTAATAGTAAAGCGAACCAAAACTTCACTGCAACTTTATACACTCCTTCTCAAAACTGTACTTTAATATCAACGAAGCAAATCCGCTTCCGAGGTCGAACACACAGAGAAGTACCACAACGAAGTAAACAAAAAACAAATAGGGAAAAAGCTAGCAAAATTCGGGCAACTACTAAATGGATATGATGCACACTCGATCTTACTCGGCCTATAATTTACCTATTATGACACACTAGTCCAAACTAAAGGATCATTCGCCACAACTCCTTGCTAAATGGAATAGATAAGCGTTGAAAGATAATGAGAACAATAAGGTTGCTCAATATGAATAATTCTGTATTGATTAGTTGATTCCTACGTACAAGAAAGTGGGGGTTTATATACCCATCCACTAGGATTACTTTACATGAATGAAAAGACAAAAGGGTATTCTACAATTAGATTACACAAGACATACTAAAAAGGGTAAAAGAGACAAAGAATATTCAGTGCAAAACAGTGAAGAATCCTTCTACAAAGATCTATGATACAAAGTAGGCGAAATAGAAAGTGCTAGTAGTCAGGGGTCGACCTGATTTGAACCAGGCCGGGGACTAATTGGTTCTTTTGAAAAGAAGTCAGCTTGATTCGGGGTCGGATGCCTGTGGTCAGGTCGGGAGCTTGCGTTGGCTATTCTTGGGCTGTCTTTTGGGATAAAGCATAGCTACTGAGCAGGGGTGGATCTAACATAATTAAGGATCTAATAGTTACATCGGTAGGGGACTAGCTTAGGATAGGAATCCTTGTCTCAGCTATGTCCTAGAGTTAGTATCCTCCGAGTGAGTCCTTTAGCTCGACTTCGTGTAATCGGTCCAGGAGGTTAATTCTTATCATTGTAGGATTGTCTTTTCTACCAGAAAGTCATCAACCCATTGTAAGCTACGTATCTAAGCAGCCATGTGACAAAATCCTTCATATAGAACACTCACTTTTGATGAATTTTCCATTGTATACCCTTTATTATTCCTTATACATTACTCCTTTTAGATACTATCCTTTTGTCTTTTACCATTTAAGGCAGGTTGCCTTATTTTTTTTGGTATAAATACCCATTATACATGTAGCTATAGACAAATCTTACCATCAACATATTGAACATTTCTTTGTGAACATTGCTGTCGTTAGCTTGTTTACTCTCTTCACTCTTATCTTAACTTGCTGTATTATGAGTCTTTGGAAGTTCCTTGGTGTGTCATATCTTAGGAGTTGTTCATAGGTTTGTCCATCACCTATTTCAAGCTTTTGGCAAGCTTGGACCCACCCTTATGACCGGCCTTGTCTATCTTTGGCTTCGGTTTGCATCATCTTGCTATCAGAGTAGAGGTTCTATCTTGGCTAAGTTGTAGTTGAGTTTTTGCGAAATAGTGTTTGCTATCATAATGTCTCGAAGTTGTGAAAAGGATTACTGAAGTTTTTGATTAAGTAATAGTTTATAGTGGCTTATTTTCGAATATACTCTATTTTACCCTGTTTTAGACATTCGAAAACGGTACAAGTTTCTATGTTGTGATTTGTTCATTAGTATAACTACCGTGTTTGCGGGTTTACTGGGAATTTGTTTAGAGAAAGTGTGCATTGTTTAGTTAGAAGAAATTGTATCCATATATCTCAGATTTGAAGTTTGATACCAATTTTGTAGAAGAAATAACAAACATAAGTGTTAATGCTGTTATTAGAGATGACAACGGTAGGGTTGTCTACCATGGTTAACAGCTGCAAGGCACTCCCAAAAGCATAGACGAAAGACTAGATGAGGTGGCTAACCTCTTAGCTAACCTAACTAGAGCCATTCATGCAATAGCCTATCGACCTGTTGAGGCTGTACATAATACTTCACAAGTTGCCCAACCTATTAGGGGTTAGATCCCAACTCGATAAGTTAAAGGCAAAGGAATGGGAGGATGAGTGAGGAGAAGGATTGACTTGAGAGATTTGGATGATGATGGGGAAGAAGAGTTTGAAGAAGAAGAGAGAGCTCGAGCACCTTAAGCTACCGACTATGTGAAGCTTCAATGAGTTTGGAAGTACAGATGATTATTTAGATTAGGAGGAGAAGGTTGAACGTGTTTTTAATTATTGCCAATATGAGGACCAAGAGAAAGTAAGGACTACTGCTATTATTAAGTTCTTGAGATATGCCGCTATGTGCTAGAAGAACTTTCAAATCATAAGAAGATGAGAAGGATATAAAGAGGTAAGTACTTGGCTCGAGATGAGGAGGATACTTAGAAATAGATTTAAGTTGGATACATATTTGCAAGACATTTTTGCTCAACTTCAAGAGTTGAGACAAGGAGGCCAAACCATTGATAAATACGTTCAAGAATTCTAAATACTCAGAAGTAAAAGGGCTATTAGCACGAATAGTATGAATGGTGTCCAGATTCCTTACTCGAGTAAGCAGTGGTATTAGAGACATTGTGGAACTTCAACAGTTCACCACATTGGATGAGGCCATAATGATAGCCTAGCGAGTGGAGAGGCAGAAAAGGAGCTGAGTGTTGACCCGACCTTTGACGAGCTAACCTGCTTAAGGAAGTTCCTAACCTTAGTTAAATACTGAGCTGACTCGATGGGTAGATGCCTGAGCCAAATAGAATGGCCAACCCAATGGTGATGTGCTGACAAGATCTTATAAGAAGGCACAAGGCTTTAGGAAGAAGATGAGCCATATCGAATGCTTTAAATGCCAAGGGTTTAGGCACATGACTGCTTAGTGTCTAAACTGATGAACTATGGTCATCAGAGGAGATGTCCTGAAGATTGAAGTAGACGGTACTGATGAGGAACCCAAGGAAGAGGTTGTTCTTGAGAAGGAGAAACCACTTAGGAGGATGAACTGGTCGAAGAAGATGTGTTTGTTGAGGACCTTGATAAGTTGACTTTAGTTGTCTGACGTATAATGAGTTTCGAACCCTCTCATGAGGAGCAGTAGAGGGAGAACTTATTCCACATCACTTGCAAGGTGATTGATCAGGTGTGTAAACTCATAGTGGATAGTGGGAGCCACACCAATGTAGTATCTACTGACTTAATCAAGAAACTAAAATTGCTGACTATTACACATCTGAAGTTGTACAAGTTGCATTAGCTGAATGAGGAAGGAGCACTAAATGTCACTTAGCAAGTATTGCTACTGATCTCTATTGGGAGTTACTTCGATGAGATTCTTTGTGACGTATTACCCATATGTACATCACATGTATTGCTTGGCTAACCTTAGCTTTTTGACCGAAGAGTTATACACAATGGAATTAGGAACACCTATGTATTCAAGAAAGATGGGAGGAAGGTTACTTTGAACTCTATGATGCCGAGTCAAGTTAACAAATTGCAAGCTAAACTTGCTCGAGGATCTAGAAAAACCTTAATTCTAAGTAGAGTTGAACTCCGAGAATCTATAAAGGTCAACATGCTAACTTTTATGTTAGTTAGAAGGCAATTAGAGTTGCAAGAGTAGAATGAGCTACTCCTTAAAGTAAGAGAGTTGCTAGATGAATATGCTAACTAGTTCCAAGAACAATTACCTGAGGGATTACTTCCGTTTAGAGGTATTGAGCACTGTTTTGATTTAATACTTAGTATTGCCTTTCTGAACAAGCCAGCTTATTAGATGAATCCTAAGTAAGCTTTTGAGCTTCAACGACAAGTCAATTAGCTTCTGGAAAAAGGTCATGTAAGGGAAAGCCTTAGCCCCTATGCTGTATCGGTGCTCCTTATGTCGAAGAAGAACGGTACCTAGCGAATGTGTGCTAATAGCTGAGTTGTGAACAAAATTACAATTAAGTACCAGTACCCTATCTCTAAATTGGATGACATGTTAGATGAATTGAGTGGAGCTAAGGTATTTAGCAAGATTGATATGAAGTTAGGTTACCACCAAATCTAGATGAGATAAGGGGATGAATAGAAAATTGCATTTAAGAGCCGACATGGCCTATATGAGTGGATGGTCATGCCTTTCAAATTATCAAAAGCCCCAAGCACTTTTATGAGACTATTGAATCATGTCTTGAGGGATCTGATCGAAAAGTTTGTTGTTGTCTACTTCAACAACATCCTTATCTATAGTATCGACCTAACAACACATATTAAACATCTTACAGCTATTTTTAATGTCCTCCAAGCTGAGAGACTATTTGGAAACTTAAAGAAATGCCGTTTTGGTAAGGAAGAGGTGACCTTCCTAAGATATGTAGTTAGTGAAAAGGGACTGAGAGTAGATAGAGAGAAGGTGCGAGCTATTGTTGAATGGCCGACCCCGACCTCCTATGCTGAGGTGAGAAGTTTTCATGGATTACCATAATTCTACCGATGTTTTATCCAAGGATTCAGTACCATTGTAGCGCCTCTGATTAAGCTGACAAAGAAAAATATAGAGTTCAAGTGGAGAGAAAAAGAGGAGAGGAGTTTTTGTCAAGGTGAAGACGAGGTTGATCTCTACCTTAGTCCTGACTTTACCTGACTTTGATAGAGTGTTTGAGCTTGAATGTGATGCATCAGGTGTAGGCATTGAAGCTGTATTGATGCAAGATGGCCAAATCGTCACCTATCATAGTGAAAAGCTCAAAGGAGCATAGTTAAATTATTTTGTATATAACAAAGAACTTTTAGCCTTGATCCAAGCTCTTCACGTGTCGCAACATTATCTTCTATCAAAAGAGTTTGTCATATACACAAATCTTAAGTCCTTAAGATATTTACGGAGCCAATCCAAACTTTCCAAATGCCAAGCCTGATGGATTGAGTTCTTAGAAGGGTTTAACTTTGCCGTTAAGTACAAACAAGGCAAGAATAATGTAGTTGCCAACACCATGTCAAGACGACATGCTCTTCTCACTGACTTGTAGACTAAATTGTTAAGATTTGCAAGTATAAAAGAGCAATATCAGGGCAACCCTCATTTTAGCCCCATATACATGTATTGTAGAGAAGGAAGAGTGGTGGATGAGTATCACATTGTGGATGGCTATTTATTTTGAGGTAGTAAGTTACTTATGCCAACCTACTCAATGAGAGAATTGCTAGTGAGAGAAGCCTACAATGGGAGATTCTCTAAACACTTTAGAGAGTAAAGAACATATGAGCTATTGAATGATAGGTTCTTTTGGTCGAGAATGAAGCATGACATGCATCATGTAATTGAGAGATGCGCTACCTGTAAGAAAGCAAAGAGCCTAGTAGAACAAGGGAAAGCAATGCCTCTATCAGTCTAAACCAAACCATAAGCTAACCTAAGCATAGACTTTGTCTTTGGTCTATCCCAAACTTCTCGAGGTAAAGATTTTGTAATAGTTGTAGTGGATAGGTTCAACAAAATGGAACATTTCGTGCCCTGCACCAAAATTAACGATACTTCGGCTATTGCTTCTTTATTTTTGTAAGACGTAGTTCGCTTATACGGAGTACCGAGGAGTGCGGTGTTAAACTGCAACCCAAAATTTATGAGCCATTTTTAGAGAACCCTCTAGCGTCGGACGGGAACTAAACTGATGTTTAGCACCTCTTGCTATCCCCAAACCAATGGTTAGACTGAAGTGGTCAATTGTGCCCTAGGATTACTACTCCGAGCTGTAATAGGGAAGAACTTAACCAATTAGAATGTTTGCTTGCCTGTAGTCGAATTTGCATACAGCAGGACAGTACATGCTACCACTAGGCATGCTCCATTGGAGGTTATCTATTGTTTTAATCTCGAACTACCCCTCGATCATACTCTAATGTTGCCGATTGATCCAAAAGATCCTGAAGCAAGAACCTGAGCCCAGTCCATCTAGCATATCTATCAATAAATCTCATACCAAACTGATCGAGCCACTAGAAAACTAAAGGAGAAAGGCAATGGACGGAAAACTAAGCAGTTCTAGCCTAGAGACTAAGTATGGTTACAATTGAATAAGGAAAGATTGCCTAGTAAGAGGAAGAATAAATTATCTACCTAAGTTGAAGCATCATTCAAGATACTTTTGAAGATCAATGATAATACATACAAACTTGAGCTTCCAAAAGACCTCAGAATGTCAAATGTGTTTAATATTGCCAATGATGTGTCTCTAGAGTGGGATGCATGGAGAGGCACTACAACAAAGCAAACAAACAAAGAAAAAACTAACAAAGTCTAGGTAGCTACCGAATAGATATAACGTACCACTCGATCCTACTTAGCCTATAATCCACTGGATATGACTCATCAGTCCTAACTGAAGAGTCACTCACAACTACTCCTTACTAAAAGGAATAGATAAGAGTTGAAGGATAATGAGAATACTAAGGTTGTCTTAAGGAAACGTGAATAATTCTTCTATTCATCAGTTTGTGTGTCTACGTACAAGTAAGTAGGGGTTTATATACCTGTCCATTAGGGTTACTTTACATATATGAAAAGACAAAAGGGTACCCTTACAATTAGGTTACATAGAATATACTAAAAGGGGTAAAAGAGACAAAGAATATTCAATACGGAAAAAAAAAAGAATCATCCTAGAATGTCATGTCAGAAGACACATGTCACTTGGTGGTTAGATTGGAGAAATATGGTACAAAGTGGGTGGAAGCAAATAAAAGTCTACAATCAAGGGTTGACCTGATCTGGATCAAATTGGGGGTCACTTAGTCCTATAGAGAAGTCAGTTGTATTGGCGCTAAATGTTTGTGGTCGGTCTAATAGCTTGGCTTAGGTAGTCTTAAGCTGTTCTGGAATAAGGCATCGTTGTTGGGCAGAAGCAGATCTGATATATGTGAGGATCTGATAGTCAGGTTAATAGGAGATTAGTTTGAAATAAGAATTCCCATATTGGATATGGCATTAAGCTAGTATTCTTTGCGTGAGTCCTCTAGCTCGGCTTCTTATAGTTGGTCTAGGGGGCTGATTCTTATCATTTGCTTAAGGGTTAGAAAGATTTTCCCTCAAATTTGGAGTGACCTTTGCTCCTTCCTCTTGGGCACTTACAGAGTCTTCTTCTGTTAGTTGATGAGGAACTAGATCTGACACATTGAAAGTGGGGGAAATGGCATAGTTGTCAGGTAACTCGATTTGGTAGGCATTGTAGCTGACTTTCTTCAAGACCTTGAATGGACCATCAGCTCGAGGAGACAGTTTACTCTATCTTAAGAGCAGGAATCGTTCTCTGCTAAGGTAGATCCAAATTAAGTCTCCTTGTTGGAAAGTGATAATTCGGCGGCCTTAGTTGCCAATCTTATGTTGTTTCTAATTAAACTTGGCAATTTTCCTAGTTATAGATTGGTGTAGTTCATGTAACTCTTGGGTTCGATCAACTTCGGATTGACTTTCTCCAGTGGCTGCTGGGGTGCTAATCATGTTTCGGGAAATTGTAGCATTAAGGCCATAGACGATCTCGAATAGGGTCTTCCTAGTGATGCTGTGGACGGTTCGGTTGTATACAAACTCTATAATTGGTAGATACAGATCCTAGTCCTTTAAGTTATTTCCTATGATAACTCTGAGTAGATTACCTAGCGTCCTGTTTACGACTTCAGTCTAACCATCAGTCTGAGGGTGGCTACTAGAGTTGAACACAAGTTTAGTTCCAAGTCTTCTCTAAAGAGTCTTCCAAAAATAGCTAAAAAATTTTGCGTCCCAATCTGAGACAATAGTCTTTAGTACCCCATGTAGTAGGACAATCTCTTACAAAAACAAATCAACAATATATAAAGCATCATTAGTCTAATGATACGGAATGAAATGCCCCATCTTGCTGAAGTGGTCTACTATAACAAAGATATAATTTTTCCCCCTTCATGTCCGAGGCAACCCTAAGACAAAGTCTATGCTGAGGTCAGCCTAAGGTAAGGTTGACTTCAATAAGAGCATGTATTCTCCATAGGGTTCTCTCTTCCCTTTAGCACGCTTGTACACTTCATAACTACCAATTACCTTATGGACACCCTTGGCCAAACTTGGCTAGTAAAAGTTCTCCTTCAATAGATTGGTTGTCTTGGTCTCCCTAAGGTATCCTGATAATCTACAGCTATGAGCTTCCCTGATCAATAGCTCAAGCATGGAACAGTTTGGTATGCATAGCCTTCGATCCTTGAACAGATAGCTTTCCTTAAGATAATATCCCTTAATAGTAATTTCATCCTTACACTGTCTTATGATAGGGCCGAAATGAGGATCACGAGCGTACTACTCTATAATAAGTGAGAATCCCAATAATTTTATCTGCAAAGTGGTTAGTAAAGTTTGCCGATGTGATAGAGCATTAGTGACCACATTTGCGCTTCATTTCTTGTGCCGAATGACATACGAGAACCCTTCCATAAACTCCAACCACCTTGGTTGTCTTTTCCAAAGCTAATTCTAACTCCTTAGATGCTTTAAAGACTCATGATCTGTATATAACAAACTATTGTGGCAACAAATAGTGTTGCTAAATAGTAAGGGTTCGATAAAGAGAGTATAACTTCTTCTCATACATTGAATAGTTCAGGGTAGGACCGCTAAGCTTCTTGCTATTGTAGGCAATAGGTCGCCACTCCTACGTGAGGACAGTGCTAATTCTTACTCTCGATGCATCACATTTCAATTCGAATGGCTTATCAAAATTTGCTAATGAAAGGATAGTTATCGAGGTGGGCTTTTCTTTAGTTTCTTTAAAGCTCTATTCAGCTCAATCGTTTTACCTGAATTCTTTACTCTTCTTTATCAGCTTGGTCAAGAGGGCGGCTATGGTATTTGATAGGGATCGCGGGTCGATTACATGCTCCCGAGCTTGAAGGCTCTCTCAGGTGGTCCGTCAAACTGTTCGAAGTGAGTTAAGCGTCGAGGAGCAGTGTGATATCAGGCAAGTGCACCTATCAGTTTTAATATAGCGGATGTGAGTCCGAGTCGATCCCTTAGAGACTTTGAGTACTAATATTAACCTTAGCTTTATTATCTAACAGGAAAATTATGATGAGTTAAATGAATAAAAAATATTGAAATTAACAAACTAAACTAATTATGGGACTTGATTAAGCAAATTAGAAATCAATAAAACTGAGAACGACTTCAAGTATGCAATAACGTATTTAGGAATTGTTTCCCCTAGTGTTTAACATGTGACCGCTTAAAATATATTCAATTCAATTTCTATTATTCTTAACCGGAGGGATTCACAATTAAAGTCAATACCTTTCTCAAGCATGTTAAACCTAACCCTAAATTATTTACCAGAATCTCTTCACTTAGTAATATAATTTAGAATTGCATTAATATATAATGAATTCCCACACAATTAATTAACTTTCCGGAAGAAACATGTATCTTATCTCTAAGTATACATGTAATTCTCTCCAATTATATAAAGATCTAATTATACATGTAATTTCTCAATCAACATGCATAATATCATATATTGATATATTAAACGACATAATTGAATCAAGCAAAGATAGAAACTTTATTGAAATTTATAAATCAACCCAAGAGTCACATGAAACCCTAGGTTTCATAATCCTAAATACATGAATTCTAAGCTATCATAATGAATCTAGAAACGAGTTCCATAAAAAATATAAAATAAAACATGAAAAAACCCCTTTGGTTGATGAAAAATCTTTCCAATCTTAAAGTCGGTGTTGTTCTTGCCTTCTCCTTCTCCTTCTCCTCAAGTCTCTTTTTTTTTCTAATGTCCCTTTTTTTTTCTAATGTCTCTTCTGTCTTGTGAAAACCTAATATGTCTTTTTATACTGTATTATAAGGTTTTCGTTTTTTTTACTAGACATGACCTGGGACATGACCATGTCCCCAGGTTGTGTAACTTTCTGATCCTGGCAAATTTCCTTGCATGGACACAGCCTGGGATATGGTAATGTTCCAGACGGTGTAACTTCAAAACTTCATAACTTCTTCGTTTGAACTCCAAATTGAGTGAAACTTGATTCCTTTTCTTTGTTTTCGATCCTAGAACGCGTTCAAACCTTGAAATCAAAATTTTACTCAATTAAGTATAAATTTCTTTAAAGAAAACAAAAAATGTAAGGAAAATACTAGAAAATCACCATTTGAAATATGTTTAAAATCAGAGTTATCACAGTGCTTGCCCCAGTCCGATCTTTCGAGTTACTTTGCTCTCATGCCATCCAGGATGTTGCCGAGGTGAACAACCAGTAAGCTAAATTGAACCCTCTACTAAATCGTAGTCTAAGCACCAAATTTGAATGCAGCACTCTACTGTGCTGAGGCCGAGAAGAATTGTCAGGAGCCGACCATTTGAGGCCAACCCCAATGTGAGCCGTCCTTGAACCAACCACTATCCAGCCCCTTATGATGCCGAACAAGCTTGAATTGAGGTTTACCCCTGCGCGAACCACAATACTGTCAGAATCACAATAAAAACATGCTCCTACTATCCTTACAAACATTCATACTGTCCTTTCTGACAAAGGACGTTTACATTCCTTCTTTTGCATGGTTTCATATTTTCCTTATAAATCATTCTCTTTTGTTTTTAGTAAATAAGGACCATTCTTTTGTAATTTTTGTAACTTAGGATTTGCCCTAACGGGACGGTATAAATACCTTCATATTGTAAAAGTTGAGGCTATCAGAATACAGAGAATATACTGAACTTTTTCACTTTCGAGCTAAGTATTCCCCTTACTCTTGAGCTATTCTTATCTAGCCCATTCGAGTGTGGACTAATGGCGAGTGATCTTCGGCTATACACCGAACAGGAAGATTCTGACCATCAGTCAACCATCCTAGCAGTAGTCGAACTGTTCCATGTAGACCTATGCGAACGGAATCGAGCAAGGTCACTAAGACCTGACTTATTCAAACTACTCGAGTAGAGGAGAAGGAACCCTTGAAGAAGTTTGAGAAGGGCCAGAGTTCACAGAGGAAGACGGGTGAGATCAAGTGTTTCAAATGCTAAGTATTTAGACACATGGCCGCTCAATGTTCGAATAGGCGAACAATGATGATCAAAGGCAAGGTGCCGACCATAGAGGTTGATAGTACAGATGAAGAAGTAAAGGAGCTGAAAGAGGACGGATAAACCAAGTTATCCAATGAGGAAGTCATCTATAGTGAGGAGGGTAACTTCATGCCAACTATTTTAGTGTTGAGGACAATGAGTGTCAGCCTTGTACCCGAAAACGAATAGAGAGAAAATCTTTTCCATATTAGGTGTAAGGTGAATGAATCACTATGCACGTTGATTGAAGACAATGGGAGCTACACCAATGTAGCCTCTGCATTTATGGTCCAGCAGTTGAAATTGCCGACCATGCCCCACTCGAAACCTTACAAGCTTCATTGGCTCAATGATAAGGGAGCTCTACAAGTAAACAAACAGGTGTTTGTACCGATCTGCATTGGCAAGTGTCGAGGTAAAGTGCTCTGTGATGTACTACCTATGAGTGCGTCCCACATTTTACTTGGACAACCGTGGATGTTTGATCGAGCAGTTATGTATGACGGCAGGAGGAACACATTTTCTGTAGAGCATGAAGGAAGAAAGGAGAAATTAAGTCCGATGACTGTCGAGTAGGTAAAGGTCATATAGTCCCAGCTTAGCCAAACCTTGAAGAAGGAGGCTTTGGTATCGAGCCGAGCCGAATTGACAAGAGAAATGGAGCTAAAGGGACCTACTTATTTGCTTATCAGGAGGCTTCTAGAGATGAGACCTGAGGAGGAAGAGCTGCCAACTGAAGTAAAAACCTTACTAAAGGACTTTGACGACTTGTTTCTAGAGGAGCTATCGAAGGTTCTACCCCCAATATAAGGCGTCGAGTATGCGATTGACTTGTAGCCAGGGCCTTCCTTGCCAAATAAGCCTACTTATAGGTTGAACCTTAAATAGGCTACCGAGTTGTAGAGGTAAGTAGACAACCTCATGAAGAAAGGGTATGTGCGCGAGTCCTTGAGCCCTTGCACTGTACCGGCCTTATTAGTGCCAAAGAAAGATAAGTCTTAGAGGATGCCGAGCCATCTATCAAATCATCATTAAGTATAAGTATCTCATACCCAAGCTTGATGACATGCTAGACGAGTTAAGTGGAGTAAGAGTGTTCTCCAAGATCGATCTCAAATCTAGATACCATCAGATTCGAATGCGTGAAGGCGATGAGTGGAAAATCGCATTCAAGATATGACATGGTTTATATGAGTGGCTTGTAATGCCATTTGGGTTATCCAATGTGCCGATCACATTCATGTGACTTATGAACCACGTGCCTAAAAAATTACTGGGAAGGTTTGTCGTGGTTTATTTTGACGACATTCTAGTATACAGTTCTGACCTGGAGATGTACTGAGAACATCTCCGTTAAGTGCTTGCAAAACTCCGATCTGAACAACTCTACGCCAATTTGAAGAAGTGCGATTTTTGCTAATCTGAGGTGATCTTCTTGGGATTTGTTGTGAGTGGAGGTGGCATCTGAGTTGATGAGGAGAAGATAAGAGCGATTATAGAATGGCCCAAGCCAACCTGCTTCTATCGGCGTGAGAAGTTTCCACGGCCTGGCATCATTTTATCGCTGATTCATAAAGAATTTTATTATGATTATAGCCCTGCTCACCAAACTCTCGAAGAAGAATGTTGAATTCAGATGGATGGGGGGGGGGGGGGAAAGAGAGGAAGAGTTTTGAAAACGTAAAGGAGAAGCCAACTACAGCCCTTATCTTAGCTTTACTAATCTTTGACAAAGTATCTGAGGTAGAGTGTGATGCGTCCAGACTAGGCATAGGTGTTGTGTTGATGTAAGAAGGTCGACCTATTACTTACTTCAGCGAGAAACTTCAAGGAGCTATACTCAACTATTTCGTCTATGACGATGAGTTCTACTCCTTAATCTGAACCATAACGGTATGGAAACACTACTTGCTACCCAAGGAATTCGTGATCTACACTGATCATGAATTCTTGAGATATCTAAAGAGCCAACCGAAGTTATCCTAGAGACAAGCCAAGTGGGTTGAGTTCATGGAGGCTTTTTCTTATGTCGTAAAATGAAAGAATGAAAGGACAATGTAGTGGCCAACGCCCTATCGAGACGACATACCCTCCTGACCGAACTACAGATGAGGCTACTTAGGTTTTCAACCATCAACAATTTATATGCCGAGGACCTACACTTTGGTCCTATCTATGTCTGCTGTGAAGAAGGACAGACGCTGGACAACTATCATAGGGAGGACGGATACTTATTCAAGAAGAGGAAGCTATGTATCCCGACCTATTCCACGTGAGAAATGATAGTACACGAGGCGTATGGAGGAGGATTGATAGGACACCTTAGCTAGCACCGAACTTATGAGGTATTATCCTCCAGATTCTTTTGGCCAAAGATGAAGAGAGATGTCCAATCTATATTGGAAAGATGTACGACCTGTCGAAAGGCGAAGAGTCGAGCCAAGTAAGGACATTATTAACCCTTGCCTATCCTGACCAAACCATGGTCCGAATTGAGTATGGACTTCATGTTAGGATTACCGAGGATGTCTCGAGGGAAGGACTCCATCATGGTGGTTGAGGATCGATTTAGTAAGATGGTACATTCCGTGCCTTGTTACATGACTAACGATGCTTCGGCTATCTCTTTTCTTTTCTTACAGGAGGTAATTAAGCTTTAGGAATGCCTAGAACCATAGTTTTGGATCAAGACCCTAAGTTCATGAGCTACTTTTGGAGGACATTATGGAGGCGACTAAGAACTAAGTTATTTTACAGCACGTCCTACCATCCACAAACTAATGGGTAGATTGAAGTTGTCAACCGAATTGTGGGAACTTTGTTACGGGTCGCTGTTGAACGAAACATGGCCGATTGGGATATGTGTCTACCAATCATCGAATTTGCCTACAATTGGACCACCCAAAGCATCATAAGCACGTCTCCATTTGAAGTTGCCTATAGGTTTAACCTTGAGCTCCCATTAGACTAAGCACCCTAACCGAGAATGATGATGATGATTGGCCAACTGTCGAAAAAGTTGAAGCCATCAAAACCGTGCAGCAGAAGGTTGTAGAACAATTGGGTAGAGTTTCTTTTAAACTTGAGAAGCAAAGCCAAGGATGGAAGAAGAGAGATTTTCGACTAGGCAATCTGGTCTGGATATACCTTAGCAAGGAACGATTCCCAAACTTAAGGAAGAGTAAGTTGTCTCCCAAAGCTGACGGACCTTTCAAAGTGCTTGAAAAGATCAATCCTAATACCTATCGGATTGAATTACCTGAATGATATGGAGTCTTAGACTCTCAACATTGCTGACCTCTAACCTTACACTCCTAAAGACAAGCAAACTGAACTTGAACCAGATTTGATCCCAAATCTCAAACAACCCGGAAGGTATGATAGGGATCACGGACTGATTACATGCTCCCAAGCCCAAGGGCTCTCTCAAGTGGTCTACTGAGTTGTTCAAGGTGAGTTAAGCGTCAAGGAGCAGTGCTTGCCTCAATCCGATATATTAAGCTACTTAGCACTCCATGCCATCCAGGATGTTGCCGAGGTGAACAACTAGCATGCCGAGTCGAACCTTCTACTAAACTGTAGTCCAAGCGCCAAATCTGAATGCAGCACTCTACTGTGCCGAGACCGAGAAGAACTATTAGGAGCCAACCCCAATGTGAGTCATCCTTGAACTAACCACTATCCAGCCCCTTATGATGCCGAACAGGCCTGAACTAAGGTCTACCCTTGCCCGGACCACAATATTATCAGAATTACAATAAAAACGCGTTTGTACTATCCTTACAAACATTCGTACTGTCCTTTCTAACAAAGGACATTTGCATTCCTTCTTTTGCACGATTTCATATTTTCCTTATAAATTATTCTCTTTTGTTTTTAGCAAATAAGGACCATTCTTTTGTAATTTCTGTAACTTAGGATTTGCCCTAACGGGATGGTATAAATACCATCACATTGTAAAAGTTAAGGATATCAAAATACAGAGAATACACTGAACTTTTTCACTCTCGAGCTAAGTGTTGCCCTTACTCTTGAGCTATTCTTATTTAGCCCATTCGAGCGTAAACTAATGGCGGGTGACCTCTGGCCATACTTATGCATCATATCAAGTGTGACTTAAGTTTATGTGAGGCATTGGTGCATCATATCTTTCATTGGTGCATGGGAACCCCCTACTCAACTTTCGATTATCATTTACCTTTCAAGCCATCTTACGGCTTGGACCTACCCCTTTGGTTACACGTGATATCGGGTTTGTGTGTTCATCCATGAGTTCATATCATCTAAAGTTCTTGATAAATCATCTATAGAAAGAAGATATGCCATGAAAACTTTAGACCTTAGTGGCAGTTTTTGGCGTTGACCACTCCAAAACAACTCAGATCTTCTCCTCATCTACTTAGATTCCATCTCCTGACACTACAAACCCTGGAAAAATCACTTCCTTCTGGAAGAACGTGCACTTCTTCAAAATCCCATATAACTTCTCAATTTACTAAATGTCAAATACTTCTCGGAGATATTGAACATGGTTATTCAAGTCAGCATTGTATACTAGTATGTCATCAAAGTACACGATTTGCTTAGTGAATGTCATTAAAGTACACGATTTGCTCATCAAACACATCTTCTAATCAGAGGGCGCATCACATGGTTCAATAATCTCATGAATGTGCTTAGTGTATGAGTAAGTTTGAATGGCATAACTAACCATTTATAGAGACCATGCTTGGTCTTAAAGGTAATCTTCTACTCATCACTTAGTCTCATGTAAATTTAGTAGTAGCCACTTCGCAAATCAATCTTCGAAAATATCCTTGCACCATGAAGCTCATCTAACATATCATCGAGCCTTGGTATCAAGTATCTATACTTAACAGTAATTCGATTGATTGTTTAGCTATCGATGCATATGCGCCATGAACCATCTTTCTTTAGAACGAGTAAAGCCAGTACCATGTAATGGCTCATGCTCTCCCTCATATATCCTTGCTCCAGGAGTCCATCCACTTGCCTCTTCAATTCAATAACCTGCTTAAGGTTCATTCTATATGCAGGTTGGTTTGGCAAGGTAATGCTTAGATGAAGATCAATACGATGCTCTATACCTCAGACTGGGGGCAATCCCTTAGGTAATTCTTTAGGAAACAAATTAGAAAACTCATTTAACAAGCTTCTAACCTCATTTAGAACATTCTCTAAAGCTTTCACCTCTAACATCCTTCTAACCAATAGGAACATAGGTTCTTCAACCTCTTCAGCAATTGGAAGCTCTCTTCGGCTCATCACCAAGGATTTCTTCTTACTAGCTCGGGTGAGCAGATTATGGATTTTATTTACTTGGGACGGGATCATGGATTGCAACACAATCTTCCTTCCATCCTGAACAAAGGCCTAGGTGTTCTTATACCTTATCGTGAGTAATATGTTGGTCGAACAACTAAGGTCGTCGAAGTAGTAGATATGAAGCTCCCATAGGGATGACATCGCAAACTACTTCATCTCTGTACACGTTCCCACCACTGAACGACACTGTCACTTATTCAATCACGTGCAAAGCATTGTTATCATGAAGCTAATGCAATTTGTAAGGGCAGGAATGCTTTAAGGTTGACAGTCCTAACCTCTATACAAAGGACTCTGCAACAGAATTAGTATAACTTGCCTTATCCATAATGATCGTGCATAATTGGCCTTTGACGATATACTTGGTATGGAATAGATTCTCCCTCTAGTCCTCCTCAGAGTTTGGTAAAGAACTCAATACTCGTCTTAAGACTAGGGTCATCACTTCTCCCTGATTGACATAGACACAAGTCTCATTTTCTTCTTCGGCTTTGCGTTTCCCAACATCCTCTTCCTATTCAGGCTCACTCTTATTAGTGTTATCCACTACATCTCCTCAAAGTATCATGATGCCTCAGTTCGGACACTTAGCAACCATGTGTCTGAAACCTAAACATTACACTTCACGTCGTTAGTCTTCCATTTAGAGGTCTATCCTTTCTCATATGTCCTCGGGGTTGGCTTAACCTTAGCTCGACCCTACTGGCTTGCCCGGCTATCATTAGATTGATCATTCCTATGCTCAACCTTATATGCCCTCCTCGATTTGATTTGAATAGGTCAGCATGGTATTGGGGCTCACGAGAATGTCGACTCAAGTTGGCTCGGAGCACTTCTCCTTTGCCTTTCGACCTTCTATGCTATCTTGATTGCCTCTTTTAAGGTATAAAACCTTTATACTTTCACAATGTTGCAAATCTTGTACTTAAGCCTAGAAATGAACCTCGATACTATAAGGGCCTTTAGTTCTTCCATGTTGGCTTGGATCATAAGCATCTAAAACTCTCTTACATAGTCATCAACAGATCGACTTCTTTAGAGAAACTCCTATAACTTTGTAAATATATCTTATAGGTAAGTCTTGGGCACAAATCTTCCTCTTAACAACCATTTCATCTCATCCTAAGTTCTAACGCCTTGTCTTCCATCCCTTGCCCTAACTGCATTTAAATTCTTCCACTACATGGTGGCATACCCAGTAAACTCCAATGTAGCAAGTTGGACTTTGACAGCATCTATATACCCATAACACTCAAACAACTTTTCCACCTTCTCTTCCTACTCCAAGTATTCGTTTACATCTTCACTCCCACCAAAGGGCAGGATTTGAACCATGACATTGTCTAGCTCTCGAGGAGCTCAGTATCCTCGTCCCTATGCTAAGTAATAGTCAACTCTTTCTTCCTCCTTAAACTCTTCAACTTCTAACTCCTCGTCATCTTCCTTAACTCCTTCAACTCCAATCTTTGTCTAGCAGCTCGATCTGTTACTCCTCCAGTTCACTGCAATTGAACTGGTTGATTGGTTCGGTTACCTTGGACATAGTGTCTCTTAAGGGCATTTTCTTATAGGTTATGGTGTTGTATACCTTGGGGTTATTGTTTATTAACTTACATCGTTGTGACTAGACTTTCAATAAGGTTTGTGAGTTTGTTAAGTTTTTCATCAACTGACCTTAGGGTGTTATTACCATTATGACCACAACCAGGTTGAGCACCATTACTCTGGTCACCAATAATATCATGAACACTCGAATCTAACATAGTACAATACTTCTTGAATAAATTAATTACTTACTAACAACTTTAATACACAATAATCACTTGAACATAATAGAAGCGAGCTTGCTTTGTTTTCATAATGAAAAACAGAGTAAGAATAGAGTAATAATGAAACTACCTTTACTTGCACACAAACACATTGCAGTAGTTACGGAAGGAACACAACAACCACTTACAGCAAAGCAAATAAAAACTTTGTTGCAACTTCATACAGTCTCTTGCGGAATCGTGCTTTGATATCAGCAAAGCTGATGCATCTCTAGGGTGAGACACACAGAGAGGCACTACAACGAAGCGAACAAACAAAGAAAAAGCTAGCAAAGTCTGAGTAGCTATAGAATGGATATAACACACCACTTGATCTTACTTGGCCTACAATTTGTCGAATATGACTTACCGGTCAGAACTAAAGGGTCACTCGCCACTACTCTTTGCTAAAGGAAATAGATAAGAGTTAAACGATAATGAGAATACTAAGGTTGCCCAAAGGAAATGTGAATAATTCTTCTATTCATCAATTGGTGTATCTGCGTATAAGCAAGTAGGGGTTTACATACCCATCCATTAGGGTTCCTTTACATATATGAAAAGACAAAAGGGTATCTTTACAATTATGTTGCATAAAATATACCAAAAGGGGTAAAAGAGACAAATAATATTCATTACGAAAAAGAAAGAATTATCCTGAAATGTCGTTTCAGAAGACACGTGTCGCTTGGTGGCTGGATAGGAGAAATATGATACAAAGTAGGTGGAAGTAGAAAAATGTCTATAGTCAAGGGTCAACTTGATTTGAATTAGGTTGGGGGTCAATCGGTCTTATAGAGAAGTCAGTTGTATTGGCGTCAAATGTCTGTGGTCGGTTCAGCAGCTTGGCTTGGATAGTCTTGGGTTGTTCTAGAATAAGGCATCATTGTTAAGCAGGAGTAAATCTAATACATGTGAGAATCTGATAGCCAGGTTGGTAAGAGGTAAGTTCAGAATCAGAATCCTCATCTCAGATATGACTTCGAGCAAGTATTCTTCACGCAAGTCCTTAAAGTCCTCTAGCTCGACTTCTTGTGATCGGTCTAGGGGGATGTTTTCCTATCAGCCGACCTCAACCCTTACCAACCCAAAGAGAACTTAGATGAGGACCAATTGGATTTGATCCTAAATCCTAATTAACTCGAAGGGGATGATTCAAATCAGACCATCGGACCCTTTACCCAAGCCTGAGCTCGAAAGCTAGAAAGTATGGATAGGCGAGTTCTTTCCTTATAGCCAACTACGGAATTTGAGTTGCTGCAATATGCTGACTTGATACCCTGGCCGGGCTGAACCCTCTCATATTCAGTAAATGTCACTAACTACCAACCAGACTCTCACTTAACCATCAACTCGGCTCATCCGACCATTAGCTCGACTAACCTGAATTCGAGCCATACTAAAAGTGTTCGAAGTAAATTTACCTCGGAAGAGTCCTTTGTTTGACTTAGCATAACCTAGCTACTGCCCTTACTCGACACCTCAGCTCGGTAGAAACCAAGTTGATTGTGAAAGATTGTCTTTTTTGCCAAAAAGTCGTCCACCCACAATGAGCCACGTGTCCAAGTAGCCATGTAACAAAATCCTCCATACAAAACACTCATTTTTGATTAATTTTCCATTGTATCCTTTATTATTCCTTATACATTACTCCTTTTAGATACTACTCTTTTGTCTTTTACTACTTAAGGCAGGTTACCTTAGTTTTTTAGGTATAAATATCTATTATACATGTAGCCACAGAAAATCTTATCATCAACATACTGAATATTCCTTTGTGAACATTGCTCTCATTAGCTTGTTTTCTCCCTTCACTCTAGGTAGCGAGTAACCTCTAAGTAAGGCTAGGTAACGAGTAACCTCATCAGGCCATCTCGTGCATCATATCAAGCTGTATAGTGAGTCCTTAGAAGTTCTTTGGTGTATTGTATCTTAGGAGCTATTCATAGGTTTGTTTATGTTATCTTTTACTGTTTTCGTATGATCCCATCACCTATTTCAAGCTTTTAATAAATTTGGACTCACCCCTACAACTGGCCTTATTTTTCCTTAGCTTCAGTCCACATAAGTAGATCTTCTTTCTCACTTCGCTTTTAGACTCACCACATAAGTATAGACTTACCATTTTTCCATTGGTATAATAAATTCCCTTTTTTAGTTGGATGACTTTCTCTTATCACGCCACTCATCAAACTTTACTACTAGAGTTTCTTATTTTTGTCCTCTTTTTTCTTGGATGGAGTAGTCACCAGTAGCTTTAAGCTTCTCGCAATGAAGGCATGTTCCAAGCAATCTTTTGATTGATTCCTTTCCAAATACCAATGGCTTTACTTTAAAAGGCTCTAACTTCATTCCCTTGGTCTAAAAAATTGCCTAAGCCCCTTTTTATTTTTTTATTTATCATAATGGATTCACGAGCTCCCAACTAAGTCACAACTTCATAATGGCTTGGGGTTTTCACCATCTCTTCATTTCCCTTTTCTAGACAATGAGTTGAAGGTTCTTTGGCATGCATTTCCTGCAAAGATTTAGTAACATTAGTATAATTAAAACCATAGCTTATGCCATCTGAGTCAATTAACTTGTGTATTGAATTTGAATTTTGGAAAAAAATTTCTTCATCTCTAACCCTTAAGATGAGCTTATGCTCACTAACATCAATCATAGCCCTATTAGTAGTTAGGAAGTGTCTACCTAAAGTGGAATCTCAAAATCCTCATCTATGTCAAGAATAATAATCTTTTTTTCTTTTGTGTCATGATAAAAGAACAATCTTTAATGCAATCTAAAGAAAAGTAGAAGAAATAGAAGGTGAGTATGATGAAACGGGTCTTAAATCTTGAGATCTTGATGCACTATGCTATCTTGAGTGTTGTTTTCTCTTGAAATTCTCTCAAAAAGTCATGCTAAAAAGTTCTTACAAAAAACCTTAACTAAGACTTAAATGGAGACGTAACATAAAAGATTCATTGCAAGCAGCATGACCAAGTGACATGACCATATCACCTAGTCATATCACTCTCAAAATTTCTTTCATCAACTTTTTTTTTTTTTTAACTCTTAGGAATGATATGACTAAGGACATGATCATATCCTTTGGTCATATAACCATGTCCAAAATTTTATGGTTGCTTCAAATTCTTCTAGTAATGACACAATCATGCCGTTCAGTCATGTCGATCTTCAAAACTTTATAATTTTCTCATTTTAGTTTCGAAATAAGTGAAACTTATTTCTATCTTCTCATTTTTTTACATAGATTTTTCCAAAATCTAGAAAACAAGATTTTAATCAATTAAGTATCATTTTATAAATATAAACTCAAAATTAAAGGGAAAAAAATAAAAAATTACTCCATAAAATATATATAATTAGGAGCTTATCAAGCATTATAGTCACAAATTCATCTACTATTACTGATTTGAAAGATAAGTTGCATGTTGCATTTACAATTAAGGATCTTGGCTTTGCTGGCTATTTTTTGGGCATAGAGATTAGTCGATTCGACACTAGTATTTTCTTAAATCAACGTAAATTCATTGCTGATGTATCGACAGACATAGGTCTTGCCATTTCTAAGCGCGCTAAATCTCTACTCCCTTCTGGCCTTGGTCTATATTATCGTATTGATGCTGTTTTAGATAATCAAACCTTCTATTGAAGGATTGTTGGTCGTCTTTTGTACTTAACACTTACTTAACCTGATATTTCTTTCGTAGTTCACAAATTAAGTCAATATCTTACTTGACCATGTGTTAGACATCTTAAGGTTGTTTTCTATGTTTTGTGCAACCTTAAAGGAACCATTGATCTTGGTCTTTTTTACTTTGCACATTCTGTGTTTAAGTTGAAGGAATATTCAAATTCGGATTAGGGAAGATGTTCTTTGGACAAGAAGTCTATATCGGGGTATTAAGTGTTGTTGGATTCGTCTCTTATTTCTTGGAAGATAAAGAAGCAAACCACCATCTCCACTTCCTCTACTGAAGCTGAGTAAAGGTCTATGGCAACTGTAATAAAGGAACTCATGGATTTCTTATATCTAGTGAGACTTGCAAGTTCCATTTGTTCTTCCTATTGTATTACATGTTGATAATTGGTCTTCTCAACTTTTGGCTGGTTACCTTTGCTAACATAGTATAACTAAACTTATAGCTATCGACACTCATCTTGTGTGAGACCAAGACTGCTTTTGTTCCCTCTAAACCATAGCTTGCTACCTTGCTTACTAAATTAATTCTCGAAGTGCAACTTTCTTTCATTAAATTCAAGTTGGGCTTTTGTTTGGCCCCACCTCGAAGAAGGGATCGGGGGGAGTGGAGGTGTTAACATATCTTTTGATATTATTTATTTTGCATTTTGTGCACGTATTCTTTCATTTAGTTAGTCAACTTAGTTAGTTAGTTAGGAATATTAAACAACATATATAAAGACTGACTTCATTTTTCTGTTTACAGTAACTCATAAGACCATTCACAACGCGGAGAGCTTGTTGTGTTCCGCAATGCCAGTCGCATTACTGGTGCATGGTAGAGCATTAGTTAACTAAGCAACGTAGCTTCCCAGAGTAACGAAACAACAATATTTTTTATTTTATTTAAATATGAAATTTTTAAGATGTTTACGTGGTACGTTGGGATTCGAAATAGGTTGCTAAAGTATGGAGATGGTCTAATACACTTAAATAAACTAAGTCTCTTTCTTTTTCATCTCTCATGGAGTTCTATGCAGTCTTTTATACGAACAAATTTTCATCTCTTAACCAACTGATTTCATTTTTCGACAGCTTTATTTATCTTTACAAAATACCAATTATAATAATCATTTCTTAATATATAAAATATATATTGTTCAAATCTTTTTATCTTAATAGTACATAAATTTTTATTTTTCAACTTTGATACTCCAATTACTATATTCGTTATAATTATAAAACTGAAATAGATAAGATATAAATAAAATAATTTTCTAAATATTAAATTTTAAATAAATACGGGTCAGATATAAATAAAACATAAATAAGATACATATGAAAAAAGACAATTTAAATAAGACCTTTATTATAAATTTTATACTTTCATTCGATTTTTCAAGGCTTTGATCTCCTAGGAGATAATATTTTTAATTTTTTTAAATTTTTAAGAGGTTTCTTTTAAAATTCTCATACAATTGCAGTTTATATATTTGCAAAATGGAATATTCTTAGATTATTTAGATTTCTAAGAAATATAAATATGTTTAAGCAATAACTAATGAAGTAAATCTAAAGTAATATATTTGTTTGTTCCAATAGGAGTAGGGATTAAGACGGAAATGACAACATTGAAAAGCTACAAAATCGATTGTAATATAGAAGAGAAACCAACTATAGAAACAAATTACAGATTTCTTTTTCCCATTAATTACGTATTACAACTTTAGAAAAAGAGGATTAAACATGACTCATCTCATTAGAAAATCAATATCCATATCATTACAGTACAATAATTTTAACAAATTATAGATTAATTGAATCAACCAAGTTAAACAAGATCGACAATATCTTATAATTATCTACTTATAGTCATCCGTTTCCCAAATTGGTGGACCATTCTACCATGTAACCCTTCATCCAATCACTTTTCTTCACACTTTTACCAAACCACATTGGATAAATCTTTATTGTAGAAAGAATTTCACTAACATCCAAATCCTTAAAACAATGCCAAAAAAAAAAAAAAAAAGTCTATGCTGCTGCGAGGCCAAATCCAGATTTGTGATTCATTTTGGTAGTCCTCCATGAATGAAGATTCGTATTAAGCACCTAACCGAAATGCGGTAAATAAGCATTCTAGACGGTAGTAATATTCTAGTATTTGAGTCAATTTGGAGCATGTATAGTCTTGTTTCTAGTAATTTTCAACCGTAAGACAAAGCTGCTTTTGAATTTTGTGCATGTTCGGTGACTAAAATACCATTTTCTTCTATTCCTAGCGTTTCCCCCGTCCACCTTTTTTTTTTTCTCTCTCCAAATGAAAAAACGCTCACTTTATTGACCTAAGAAACCATTTCCATTAATTGTTAAAAAAATAAGACAAAAAATAAATTGTTTCTAGAAATAAAACCTTATTCCCTTTTCACTATAAAAAACAAGAATATGTCAATTATCAAAATTTGTGCCCAAGTTTAATTTGTACTATTGAAATATGTTACTTCATATTTTTTCTTAATAAATATTAACCGGTCGAAGTTAGGAAGCACCATGGATTGAATTTTTTTTTAGTTTTTAAAATAATGGAGTACCATAGCCATATTATGATTGGCTATCTTTAAATATATAAACTATCCTACAAGATCCATATATCGAATAAAAATAGCTTACATTATATAAGTAATCCTAAAAAGTGTATACGATGGGATTTGAACATAAGATTTCATATAAGTTGTCACTAAACCTTAACCATTAGACCAACTCTAAGAGAGTAAAATTTTGGCCCATTTGATTTGTGGAACCTATGGATTTTAAAGGAACATGTAAACATATTGGTTCAAATAGGCATTCGTGCCATATTCTTTAGTGTTGTGAATAAATGATAGGTATAAACATCTCATTTTTTCTCTTCCTATAATTTTAGAATAGGAAAAAGAGTCTTAATAAAAAAAATAGAAAATTTAGAAAAATAGAAAAATTAGGAAAAAGAAAAAGAAATACAAAATTTCAGAAAAATAAAAAAAATTATAATAATTTTATCTATTTAGATAGTTAAATAGGAGTAGTAAAATAAATAATGGGTCGAATTGTTCTCAAACAAGTTGGGTTTAGACTAAATGATTTATATCTAGCTAGGTTAGCTTATATACACTTTAGTTGCATTAGTTTACAGGATACAAGTTAACAACCCAACTAGTTAAGCACTTAGTCTTAGATATTGGAATGAGCTAAAGGTCATGGGTTTAAAACTCACATTAGGCACTTTGTACCTTTTATCTTTTGTGTGCCCCTTACTACCATTTGTCAACCATTGATTGGTCTATGTTTTCTCTCTGATACGTGGCTAGGTCAGATTGGTTTATATGGCACCACATCAGCTTTCTTTTTCCTCCTCTTTCCCATCCTTTCCTTTTATTTCTAGCGTACAACTAGCTTAGATGACTCATTTCATAGACATTTTTTATCGTTTTTTTTTTTTGTCACAATTTCACAAAATTAATAGTGAAATCACAAAGTATACATGGTCCCCTTTCGAATAAACCCAAAAACTCGTCCAAATTCATTTGGTTTCTTGGTCAAATCGACTTTCAAAGTAGCAAAAAAATAAAAAAACTCACGTCCTTTTCCCAAGACCAATGTCCATGATTTGAGCTTAAGTAATGATTTTCAAAGCTTCTTGAAGACATACTTAGAAAGTTTGAAACCGCATAAACATCATTTTGACTCAAGATTGCAACCAATTACATTGAATTTGAATTCAAATCTAATCGAAACCCATTTTCTATGATTTCAAATTTATTGTGATTCGATTGTTTCTATGCTTAACTAAGCTCTATTAAGTATAAAAGGAGGCATGGGATTCATTCCAAGGGATAATCTATCACTCTCAATCACTCAAATCCACCCACAATTCTCTATCGATGCTCGTTTTCTAGCTTTTTCTCTTTAAAAGCTCCAATGGTAGCCCACTCTTTCTCTCTTTAACTCAAAGCTTAGTCATGGTGGTTTCCAAACAAAATTACCACTACGACCAACTTCCTCGAGCTTTAGGCTCTCCAAAGACATCACTCTTAGCTATTGCCATAGCCTCTCGACCCTCCACTCATCAAACCTTAACCGCTTGCGAGACCACCGTTAAAACACCACCTTACACCTTTCCTAGGTCAAAATTGATGGTATGGCTATGTTCGTGGCATCTTAAAATTAGGGCTATACTCCCCCTTTCAAACCCAGTAACCTCATTACAACCAAGCCACCACCACCATCATCAGCCCAAACTCAAAAAGCACTCAAACGGCCATCGATCATCGAGGCACCGCTCCTAGACCCCATATCCCCAATAAAAAAAAAAACAAATGAAAACGTTGCTTCCACTTCAAAATTCCACCTAGAACCACCCGAATTAAGCAACGTCATTGCCCACCTTTCTTATATGATGCATGTAGGTCATACGTACGACCCGACCCAAAATCTGAAGTTCGACTCAAACCTGACCAATCTAACCTACACTCCCCTACTTTAATATGGCCCTTCCTTCCTTTTTTATGCATTTCATATGTTTTTTTTTTCCATTCTTTTTTCTTTTCTTATTTATATTATTGAAAAAAAAAAGAGAAAGAGAAAAGAAAAAAAAAGAAAAGGAAACAAAGGGAAGCATCATTTTTATTTTATTTATTTATATTTTTCTTCCTTTAGTCGAAACATAAATAATAATAAAATATATATAATAAATCAATTTCATCACCTAGAGAAACCTTTTTTTCAAATAATAAAAATAAATAAATGAACCATTTCCAAAGTTAGAGCCTCTTTAGTTTTTTTAGTTGAAAATTAGAACCCTTTAGAATTTTTCTCAAATGAAATTAAACTGAATTAAAACATAAACTTAGCTGGTTTTCATGAACTAAAAGAAACAGCACATCTAAAAATTTCGAAACAAACTACAAAATTCTGATTTCGAATAGGAGGTACATAGGTACTCGTACACAATTACGAGACGACTTAAAATACAGAAAAATTTATTTTTCCCCCCTTTTCAAATAATTAGTTATTTATTTATCTATTTATCCTTTTTTTTTTTGTAAATAGACATGATTTATTGTTTTCTTTACTTGCAAAATAGAAATTGTAATTCTAATTATAATGGTCTATTGAAAAGTAAATCTAAATTCAAAAAGTTAAAAATAGTATTCGTTAGGGTTTAATAAGTTAGCCTTAAGACACAAACATCCGGTTTTCAAAATCATTTTAAAAGAAATTGATTTTTTTCAATAAACTAGTGGTTAGATTAAATGAATTGAATATTAAATTAATCCATCCAATTAATTTAATCTAACCTATTTTTTTTTCTTGACCTCGGTCAAGTGATAACTCTAAGTTTTTTCAAAATAAAAACCAAATTTTTTTTAACTTTCAATCAATGGTTAATATTAAATGGATTAAGGTATAATACTGTTCGAGTTAAAAAAAATCGAAAAAAAATCAAACTCAAAAATAGGTAATATATTGAAAGTATATATATATATATATAAATGCTCCTACATACAAACCTCAATATAGGATTTTTTTTTATATATATTATACTCATGAGGGAAATTGCTAAGATATAAGATCAAAGGAGCATGTGCTTGTACTCTACATATACCTCTATAAGTGTAGGTTGTTCTCTAGGTAAAGACCTAGAAGGCCAGAACTAAGCACGCGTGTTCTTTTTTTTTTTTTTTTCCTTTTTTAAACAGAAATTGCTTTAGAAATCATGATGTTACAGCTGACCAAATTCCCACTGGCCATCTTTATATGAGATGAAATGCAGATTCATCCACCGCACAAGGAATTATTTTAGTTTGAAACTCATATTCTATAGTACCATGTTTGGATAGTTCACTAACCACCCAAAAATAGTCATGATGAATTTATAGATTTTATACTTTTTCGTAATCAAAATATAGTGATCATATGAGTCACTCTAACATGATCATAGCCAGAGAATTTTCCTTATTTTGTCAAATTTTTCTATATGGAGTAAATAAGGTTGAATTAATAAATATCTTTAGATTAAAAATAAATGCATAACATTTTAATGGAGAAATATTATTTGGGGGGATTCAGATATAATTATCCAATAAAATTCTCCATGCAAAATGTTATGCATTCCTTTTTATACTTTTTTTCTTTTTTGTGTATAATAAGAGCGAGATAATGTTAGGTAGACAAATATTATTATAAAAATAGGTCAGCACGAATCAAGGTTGCAATTCCGTTGAATTTTCTTAAATTTGAGTCAATTATAAACTTAAAGTATAATTCGATCATAGTCTTGAACTCATCAAATATAATATTCGAGAATTCGAGCTTGGATCAACATTCAACAAGCTATTGCTGTATGATTGCTAATGTGAAGTATATTTAGCAAGGTGTTAAAATTTGTTTATACACGATTTGGAGTGCATTAATAAGTAAAAATAAGTTTAAGGTCGTTTTTTTTTTTCTTTTTAAATACATTGTTCTCAAGAATTGATTCATTTCATGATGTGGCATATGAATTTTGTACTAATGGAACAATATCCGATATATACCTTACTAGCTAGTGCAAAATGCAACCGTCTCATGGATGCAATTAAAAAAGAAAAAAGATAATTATATGGTGACTTCCCTTCTATAATATTATAATTTTTCTATCTTCTCTATATTGTAACTTCTATCCCAATTGTAATTCTCATTGCAACTATTACATGTTAATTATTTATTTATTTCTTACATTATTATAATATTTTGAACTACCATTTTAATATAGCAGATGTAAAACACAAAACAAGACCATGCATTCAGGATAGATGATAGAGAAAATGGAGTAAGGAGTTATTTTAGTAGATGCTTTGATAGTGGAAAGCTACCTATAAAATTAAAGGTACGTTTCTTAATATATATATTACATCAGAAAAGACTTTAAGGCTTTAATCTTTAAGATGACATAGAATTTTCCTTTTTTTTTTTTTTGTATTATGACAGTAGACTTCTTTACGAAACTAAAATAAATTAAAATATAAACTATTAGACATTCCATATGAATTCCGGCCCATGTGTTGTCTATTGTCCTAAATTGTCGTATGTAAAAACCGCTGATGTTTTAAGGAAATATCAATTTGGATGCATTTAACCGAATTTTATTGTGACGCTTCAACGTATGAATTCTGCTGATACTATGCATCTATATCATCTGTATGCCTTGGACCAAGAGACACTAGTGTTGGTGTTCAACCTTCTAAAAACTAGTTAAAAGAGCTCATGTCATATTGTTATGAATGAATGGATACAAAAAGGTCTTCTTTTTTTTTTTTTACAGAACAAACTATAATTTATGACATGTTGAACATCAAACTGAAAAACGAAAAGTCTTATGAAAAAACACTTAGAAAAATGTTTCGCTCCATCTTTATTCTCTTAGATATATTGTTAATGGCTTATCCCTTAAAATGAATCCTTATATCATTTTATCAATAAACTTCTAATCTTTGTGCTTCTATGGTTTCTATTACACAATCTAAATATGTTTCCCATTTCACCATCACCTATGTAAGAAGTAAATATAAAAGAAAGATAAAAGTAAAAAGTGAAAATAAATCGCAATGTGTATGAAAATAGAATTCAAAGTACAAATTTGAATCAAAGAAGAGGATGAAGCATCAGTTTATAAAACAAGAAAGAGGGTCGATTATGAGATGAAATGGAGGGGAAGGAAAGAGAATCGAGAAGACTATGGACTTATTTATAATAATAGATAATAGAAAATAAACAAAAAAAGCATTATGATTCCCAAAATATATAAGGAAAATGGAAAATAAATGACAAGGCATTATGATTCCAAAACTATAGAAGGTAAGAGCTTTCGAAACTGTAATATATGATTAGTTAAGGGTCAATTTCAGTAGATTAATAAATTTCTTTATTTTAATTGGGATAATCATGGTTAGCATCATTGTGAGACCCAAACTTTTATGTAGTTGCTCTAAGAAGATAATTTAGGTCATTCGCGAAGGTAGCCCAATTAGGATGATACTTTATGAGTCATAGGAGTGAATCAAGGGCATCCTGTGGTTCCAAAATGTAAAAATATAATGAAATTATAATTATAATTAAAAATAGTCAAATTTTACTATATTATATAATGCATGTTTAAAACGTGTGATTTAGGTAATGAAAATTAGCTAAACCATAGTGATAAATTTAGACTATAAGATTATATAATGATATAAAATAATTTGTAAAAGTAATAAATGCACTTCGGATATAATTATTATATACATAAATACATCCGAAATTACCTAAAATTACCCAAAGTATACTTAATTAGCTAAAATTAATAAGAAAATTAGTAAGATAAAAGAAATTATTGAAACATAGGAATTTGATGGCTTACGTGTAGGATTACTCTTGACAGCTCTTGATCAAGAGGGAACTCTCACTTGACAACTAAAGTAACGAGCTATGAAGGGTATAAGATGCTTTAGAGAGAGAAAATTCCATATCATTCCCAATTAGCCTAAGAAGCATCATCTATGCTCTCTATAAAAATTCCTCAGTGTTTTAGGATCTTATAAAAATTTGTGAGAGAAGAAGAAGATTAAAGAGAAAATTTTCTAGAAAATGCAAAGGAAAACAACATAAACCAAGTAGATTTTTGGAGCAGGGCCATAACGAATTTCTAGGTGCAAACCACCACCACTAGCCAATAGTAAGGTAGTACTTAAGGTTATTGATAGGGTGGTGGCGGTTGTTAGTGGTTAAATGGCCAACTTTTGGTGAGTTCCAAATTTTTTTCTATTATTTTGTAAAAATATTAATTTAAGTCAAAAAATTTTAGAAAAATATATCCTAAATCATTTTTGCATGTACACTTTAAGAAAAACGTTAGTTTATGAAAATTTTAAGTAGGTGTATACTGCACTTAAAAAATTACTAAAACTCACATAGATTTTGATGTTATTTTAAAAAACCTTATTGGTATAATTTTGAGCTCAAAATTTCTTTGAGATATCACCGTACTACATAAAGATATGCTATGAAGAGATTTCATCCAAAACTAGTTTCTATTATTTTTACTAGTTTTTTAGCCATTTAATCATGAAAAAGCATCATTTTTCAAAATATAATTAAATCAATTTTTAAGGAAATTGATTAATACTCATTTTGGAATAGATTCATAGTGTAATGTTAATAAGTTTAGAGACTTGGAGTGAAATGACAAGAGTGAAGTGGTTAGTGTGTTACAAGTGATGATTTTGGAGTGGAATTATCAAGTAAAACATGTATATAAGAATAAGAATTAAGGTGTTGTGGTGTAATAGGATTAATGAAGGGTTTACTTGGAATATTGTAATGAGCTTTGAATAGGAAATAGGATGTAAGAGTGGATGATTAAGTGTAAAATGCAAGATTTGAACCTGATTAGAGGATTTATCAAAGGGATGATTTGTTAAGGGAAGACTTAATCTTAGGGTTAGAGACTTGTCTAGAAGGTTATTTGATGAGAAAAACCTAATTGAAACCAAGTTAGAAACTGATCTAGAGGATTGGCTAATGAAGGAAGCTCAACTATAACAATGTTAGAGCTCATTCAAAGGGTTAGATGATGAAAGAAGAATAGATAAAATAACTTTAGAGACTTGTTTAGAGAGTTGGTTGGTGCAAGAAGCTTGGTTAAAATTAAGGTTAGGCAAAAAAAGGCAAGTCGCGGATCAAATTGTGAACTAAACCGAAAAATCGATTTTTTTTTTGCAAACCATTTGGTTTACGGTTCAGTTTGATTATATACAAATGGTTTGCAATTTGGTTCGAAAATGCAAACCGAACTGTTTAGTTAAATAAAAAAAAATCATGCAATTATTTTGTACTTTTTTATATTTTTTTCCATCAATCTTCTTAGATTTCATTAACTTTTTCAAATCTTGTTATTCTTTATCTTAATTTTATGTCAATTATCAAGATTAAGTTAAGTGAATTATATTTAAAATTTTATATTTATAGAAATAAAAATATTTAATGAAAATTTAATACAAACGGTTTAACCTATAGATCGAACAAAACCGAATTGATTTTAATTAGGTTCAAAAAATTTATAAACCGAATCGTATGATTAGGTTCAACTTAAAAAAAAAAAAACAAAATGTTATGTTGGATTCGATTTGGTAAGGAAGGACAAATCGAACTATGCTTACCCTTAGTTAAAATAACAATAGAGATTTGGTCAAAGAGTATAGTGAAATTTATGTCAAAGACTTCACAAAAGGTTCTTAGACCAAAATTTAGTATCATGCAAACTTTCAAAACCTTGTTTAGAGACTTTAATAGTAATCTAGTACTTAATACAAAGCTTACTATACTTGCTTAAGATAAGCCACAACTTCACTTAAATTATTAAAATGAACTCATCTACTTTATATTTAGTAAAATTAAAGTAATTACATTGAATATTTAGGAGTAAATTGAAGCGAACAAGACCAATATACAAGATCATCGAGCATCATATGTCCAGTTAAATAGGATTAATGCTTCATCGCATTTTAAAGTACTATTAAAAATACTTAGAGGCGTTAGTATATATTTTCTTATGACTGTAGATTAGCTGACTATGCGTATACAACATATGCGGTTGAATAACGTTTTGCTATTGTGGACCTATGCTTTATGTATTGCTTACTCTATGTTTTTTGCTTTGATTGAATTGTCTGATGACATTTGATCATCCCAAAAGAAAACTAACTCTAACTCGGCGTAACTTTTAACTAAATATGCATTGCAACTTACTAGGGGAATAATTAGAATTCTCAAGTCAAACACGAACCCTTCGATGATGTTAGCTGAAATGGTTATTTCCTCACTCTTAGTCAAACTAAGTAATAGTAGAAGAGGTTGTGATAAGGTTAGAGATCGCGGTTTGAAGGTAATCTTAGGTGATGAGTGTTCTACATTACACAAGCAATGGCTTCGTTTTAATTTATGTGTGAGATGTCAAACTCAACAACCTGAATTACAATAGATGCAATTTCTTTAATCCTACAATGGACCGAATAACATTATGAGACAGCATTTGTTTGTACATATATAATATCATTTAATTAAATTATTTGATAACCCTAGTTACTTTGTGTTAGATATACACTTTTGTCTTCGTCCCACTTACTGAGCAAGTTGTTGCTCATCCCCATGGAATTTGTTTTGCAGGGTCAAAGTAGATTTACATGCACATCACCCAATCCTTAAAGATTAAAGAATGGGATCGGGGAGTGAAGATCAATAAAAATTAGCTGAATTTTTATTATGCTTATCGACTTTATTAACTTTTAGGAAAACTAATAAGGTCTCTTTGGGTAGCCCACTAGTTTTTAACTGTTGATGTGTATTTTTAGTTTTGTAAACTTGTGAACTTTTACCAAATTCTCTTTTGGATAAGTAATCTTTTCATACAAAAATAATTTTGAAATTACTTATCAGTTTCAAGGTTTTATACACCATATTATATATAAAACTTGATTTTTCTTTGATGATTTAATCGTAAGTTCATTTTTAATAGTTATTTTAAAAGATTATACCGCAGGTTTATAACAAATAAGTGCCAAATTAGATGCATCAAAATGGGTGAGTCGAGTACACCTGATGTGGACTAGGTTTAGGATAATAACTGTAAGGTTAGCTTTTATCTTAGAATAATTCATATGACGAAACTGTTACAACACCACTTCTTTAGAGTGTAACATCGGTTTTGTTAAGGAGTTGAATTGAATCATATAACCTTTAAAACAATTCAATTCATACTCTTAATGAAGTGAACCACTTTTAACGGTTCTAGGTTCTAAATTAAATTGCTTTTAAGGGTCTGGGTATTTAAAGGTACAAACTGCTTTTTAAAACTCCTTGTTCTAGTTAATAATACTAATAGCTATTGGAGCTTGTAACCAAATATTAGTATTGACATTCAAAAACATTACACAAGAATTAAAACCATATAACATTACATCACGTTGATATTGCATGTGAATCTATTTCAAAGATGAGAGACGATGGTAAAGGGAAAGGAGTAAATTATAGAGGTTGAGAGTAAGATGAGAGATGACAAAAAGAAAAGGAAAATTTGGTTAAACTAAAATTTCGATAGAATTTAAGACTAAAGAATGTTGCTTTTTTTAAAAAAAAATTTTTTTAATAAGAAGCGGTTTAATTCAAATTTGATTTATTCAATTTATTCAAGTAAACCCAAACTATGAATTGTTTGGACTCATTTTGAACCTAATGAAAATGTAAAAGGATAGCGTTATGTAGTTTAGCCCAATTCAATTTGATTTGGTATGATGAACAACTTCAACTTTAATGGCTTTGCTTTATTATAAATCATGTTCTCCATTTTAAGTAAGGAGACTATAAATTAAAGTGTGGAAATGGAAAGGGATTCTAACTCTAATAGTAGTTGCTACTAATAACATGTATTATAATTCATCTCTTTTATCTTAAGCACGTGCTGTAATGCTAAGGAAAAATATTTTCAAACACTAGGGTGTTTTTGTCTTTTGTAGGGCTACTAAAACCCTACCCTCCCTTAAGGCAACCACTTCGTTAAAAACTCTACTCCTTTTAGTAAATAGCCTTCTAAGCACTCTCTTAACCCTAGTTCCCTTACTTTTACTGTTGCAAGTAGCTAAAGTCTAGGGGTTTTCCATAAAAAATTGTCAATAAAGAAGACTAAGTAGAGGTTTAATGTAAGTCTTGGAGGTTTGCCTTAAGTAAATTCATCTTTAGACTCAATGGCATCCAAAATCACTCATTTCTTGCTAATTTTAGCTTAGTCTCAAGATTTTCTTGCTAGGAGTTTCTTAATCCTCACCAAGAACTAGCAAGGGAAGGGTTTAAGGTAATGTCTAAGTGGATATTCTTAACTTTAGTTCGTTTTAGTTAAAAAAATAAAAAAAAAAACCATTTTGGATGATATTTGAGCAGAATTTTCAATCCAAAATTTAAACAAGTGTTTAATGATGTGTCCTAGTAGTTCCCAACTCCATTCTTATGTGTTTTAAGTATTTGGATTGCTTAGGTAAGTTTTTTAGTCTTTCTTCTACTTGTTTTTCAAGTTGAAGCTTAGTTTATTGATGTTCAAATATGGAATTTTGAGCTAGCTTTAGGTGTTTTTGTTTTGGGATTCGAAGTGTTTTGGTTATTGGAGTTGTATTTGGTGTTGAATTGAAGTTTGGAGAATTGCCGAGTTAGAGTTGGGTTGAGTTGTTTTACAAAAATTGCAAAATAGCTGCCAGCATTCAAACTCCTTGCAAGACAGCGTCTAGACACTAGCTCTCTATATTGGTTTCTCTTATAATGTCTAGACGTTAGCTTTTGTAGCCATCCCCTATTTAAGACCTGTTTCCTTAAGTTCTTCCAATTGACATCCCTTCGGCTAAGTTTTTGCTGAACTTTATTACTTTGAAAAGGTTTGATCTTTATCTAAGACACTCGAGCTTCCTAAAGGTATTGTGTAATTGTCTTAATGAATAAATTGAAGGAGAAGAATTATCTAGGTGGTCTTGCCTAAGGGAGTGATAAGATTGGAATAAAAACATTACCTAAAGGAGGGTTTATAGCTGTATTAGGGCAATTGAATTTGAAGGAAGGTTAAGAAATAGGATTGGGTCAAGTTGAGATTTGGTAATAGTATAAAGCAATGAAAAGATGAGGGAGCTAAGTTGAATTTTTTACTTCTTTGATCAAATACTTAGTTATCTTGCTATTTTGTTTATCATTAGGACTTATTAATGTATTCAGTGTTGCGGGTATGTAGCACATGCTTGTTGCTTGTGCTTTCTAGGAAGGTAAGTATGAAACCTGACTAATTCATATTAGACCTAAAATTGTGTTTGCTAGTTGTGCTTATCATGATCGTTCTTTAGAAAAGGGACAACTACTAATCATAGGTGAGGTCTCTCCTGTGGACTTGTATATGGGATGATGCAGCTAAAACTAGGTATCATGTTTCATGAGTACTAGTCTAATGACTTTTACCATAGTATATGATAGTAATTTAAAAGACTTACATTATAATTTATGTATATATATCAAAGAGATCATGGTTTACTAAAATATGAGTGTCCCTTTATTGCTTGTGGGCGTAAGAACTGGTTACTTATCTAGTTCTCACACAATATGGATGTGATTGCTGTGTTTGACATCTATGTGTGCTTTGTATTATGTATTAGGCTTTGGCTTATTCTTTTACCTTTTTTAGGCATAGGTGTTTGTGATGAGTATGTTATTTTTAAAGAGTCATTCGTTGATGAGATCTAGGAGAAGGAAGGAATGGATTATTTATGTAACCTCAATGTTTAGAAATTTGGCTTAGTTGATTTGGAGACTTACCTTTTATTGGATTTGGAGGTTCTATTGGGTTATATACATACTTGTTAGGACAAAGACTCCTTAAGATTTTGTTATCTTTGTTGAAGTTTATTATGCAGGAGTGGGATAGACCACTTGAGGTTTTGTGGTTTTACTTATGATACTTGAAGCGAGTTAAAGTCCTTGGAGACTTGATGTTACATTTTTATGTTAAAGGCAAGTTTACCTTCTATATTCTGTCATTATTGAACTTGTTTATAGGTTAATGAGGATGTTGATTGGGTGGTTATTACATTCATCTATTTATTTGGAGTTGAATTGATTAATGAAACTTTTGCAGGATTTTATGTTACTTGGAGATTTAGAGTTTTAGCGTGTTCTTGATCAGCAAGAATATGAAGTAGGTCATGGTGCTCATTAGGCCTCGGAGTGTAACACATGCGTTGCTTGCATCATCTAGCATATATATATATATATATATATATACAAATATATACTATTATTATTATTATGGGAATCATCACAAACTTGGGAGTTATTACAGTTACATTTTTTTAAATTAATACCCCATATTGAGACGTTGCTAAAATTTATCCAAAGGAAAATTTACTTTTTTTTTTTTTTAGGTTTCTTTCTAGATGTGTGTACTTTTCAAACCATACGAGCATGAACCTTGCGCGTTCCACGGAGCCACAACAAACCTTTTGTCCACGTACACATCACACACATAACATATTTTAGAGATTAACAAACTATAACATTGAAAGTGTTTTTATCCCAAATGGTAGCTCCGAATGCAATGAAATTTGATGTGCTTTTTTTCCCCCAAAATCAAGTCTGCAAAGTTTGAAATAAGGAAAATATATATATACACACACATATATTCAAAGCTCTTGAAAAAAAAAAAAAAAAGAGGTTTCATTTATTTTGGTTAATTGAAGAAAAAGTTAATCCTATGAACATGTTATTTGTTATATATATAATATAAAACGGAATTGCTTAGCATTTGTGCTTGTAGTCAAAGGAAAAGAAGCATCCACGAAAGTGAGGCAAATTCAAAAGCAATCTTTCATTAGTCATAGACTCAAAAGTCATGAAAATTTAATTAGGGTCAATGAGAAACAAAATCTTCACAGAGAAAGTGAGAGATATAGTTATATATATGCACAAAAAAGTAATATATATATATATATATCTTTATATTTATTGCCCATTTGGCTGCATTGATAATACAACAACCAAAGGGTTACTATGTCTTACATCAGTGGCCTAACTTCGTTGACCAAATCATATTGCTTTCTTTTTAAGTGGAGCAGATAGATTCTAATCTTGATGAAGAGCTTCTGGATATAAGTACTAATGTGATATTAGGCTGGCAACTTCTATACGAAACAAATACGAACATACGATTAAGGATACGATTATATAGTAAAAATACTAAATTAATATGATATACGCATAAAAATAAGATTATGACATGAATAAATAATACTGTATTACAAATTAATTGTTTGTAATCTCTATTAAAATTAATGTACTTTTGTCAAGGCCGTGAATTTGATACAAAATAGAATAACAAAACATAACTTCTTAAATAAGAATTGCCACCCCTAAACTCGTATTTACTCATATATATCATATGTATGTATATATAAATTTGTCAAGTAACAATAATTGATGAATGTGTCCATTATCAACATTTACAATTATATTTTGTTGATCTGGTTAATTACACTACTAACATAAATAATTCATGAAATCTTGTAATGAGCCATCAATCAATAGAATCACCATATAACTATATCATTTATAAACATATGATTTAACATATCATGATACGGATCGTAAAAGAAAATCAATTCAAAATTACACGAGATGACTTAATATTTTTTCTAAATCTAATCTAATCGAGAATTACCATTTCTTAATTCACCAAATTTATGAATATATAGGTAATACCATCTAAAAAATGGAAATACAATTTATTTATTTAAATAGATATGTATATAATTATATTATATAATATCTACTATAAGTAAATTGGCTTAACTCTCTTAATTCCAATCATGGAATATTATAAATTTAGCAAAATTATTTTTGTTCAACTAGATAGTAAAACTAAAAATTGTTATTTTATTTTCCTTTTTATTCTTTTCTCTTTTTATTTATTAGAAACCGTCTACATCATAATTAGCTAGTCTGTCAGCAACCCTTCCAAACTCAGCTCCTAATCATCCAGAATAGTTTGTCTATCTATCTATCTAATTATTTTATATCTATACACACACACACACATATATATATATATATATATTAAATAAAAGCAAAAACGCTCGCGCAAATGAGAAATTTTTTCAACTTCTAGACCTAGGGTCCACAATCCGATGAAAACTACTCCCTTTACCTCTGTTGAAAAATCAATGGCTACATATAATCCACAATATATAGAAAAAACATGGGTTTAAAGCTAAAATTTTACAACTTTTCATTAGCCCGTGGAACATTCAATTTATTATTTGATATTAAAATTAGCTTGTTAAAGTTTAACGATTAAATAATGAATTGGATGGTTCTTTCAATAAAACTGTGAAGTTAGATATTTAAACGCTATACGTCTATATGCATAGGAAATTATTTATTTATATATTTTATAAGGATGCCTCAATATTTAAAAAATGGGCCCCTTAATATAGGCTTTCATCAACTGAAATAAATAAATTATTGGTTTCAAAATTAATTTCCATAGTTTACTTAATTATTTCATTATTTTTTTAATATGTTGTTAGGTTACACGTATGAGTTTGGTGAGAAAAGGGCTCTATATTGAAAAAATGTTGATTAAGAAATATTAAATAAACTGAGAAAACTCATTAATCTAATATCTTGGGGTTTTGAATGTGATACACAATCAAGATTACGAGTGGAATTCTTTTATGACCATATAGAGTTTTTCCCTGGTAATAATAAAGGCTACGCGCAACATATGTGATATGATTAAACTTGGTTAGACACTTTGACTAAAGCCAAATAAGAATTCGGCCTAGTTCAACGTAAAATCCCTAAGGGTGATGGAACATGACAATTAAAAATACTTTTAAGTACAGAGTGGATTATAAACTAAAAATGTATAAAGTCGGGCACATTCCTGATCTGTAATGATGGGTTCTATATAAATTTTTAATAGCTATATGGAATTTTGAGATAATGAAATAATTAGTCACCATAAGCGAACATTACTGGAAAATTATAGCATATGTACATATAAATTCATATCAAGATTTACCATAGATATGGGATTATAGTATATTAATCACAAAGTAAAAATATAATTTGGGTATCTAGAATTAGAGAAAGATCTATCTTGTGGCAGTATTTTTTCATATAGAATTGTAAGAAATACGAGAGAAGACTACTCTCTTCCTGATAGAATATTATAGTTAGGTTAAAATTGTTTAATGAGAAAGTAATTTTTATATCTTTATCAAATAAAAGCAGAGATCTTTCATTAAGCAACAAAGTTTGTAGCCTTACCCATTACAGACTATTCATATTAGAAGCCCAATTATAATCTTCATATTAGTTAAATGTTATAATTAAATAATAATTTCATAATTTATTTATTAATAATTCAAAAGGATATATTCTAAATAATTGATTAATATTAATCTATATAATCAAATAATCTAATATACAATTTTTTCGTCAATAAAAGTAAACGAGTTAAATAAATGCAAAACTCTTTTAAAGAAGGGAAAAGTATAAAAAAGTTGTTAATGTTTCATGTTTTTATGAATTAGTTTCATTTAATTTATTTTAGTCCTTCACTTTTTCAAGTCGTATCAAATAAGTCATTTTATTAAACTCTATTAAATTTTCCGTTACTATAAACACATATTAGTATATAATTAATCCATATAAGTATAAAAAAATCCCTAAAGTTTACTCATATATAGGAATTAGTTCTTAACCTTTTTATTTAGTCCTCAATGTATCTATACATAACTAAAAAACTAATTGAATGACTTTTTGTAAATTTATTAAAACGTTAAAGACTAAAATGAACTAAATAAAAAGTTAAGGATTGATTTATATAATAGGTAAACATTAGGGATGTTTTTATACTTTTCTATCTAAAGAAAGTAATACTCATTTAAAACACTCATTTGAATAGAAATATTAATAGGCCACTTTTGAAACTTTTATTAAGATTAGATGGGTTTTCATAGCTAGTTATCATGTACAACATATGTATAAATTAGTTTTGGAGAAGTCTCAAATTGATGACACATGAAATGATGTTGTAAAGAGAAGCTTGAGAAGAGGAATAAGCAAACTTGATTTGTTTTTAATTGGTTCATCTATTTGATCTTCTATAGAATTATTCCAACAATATAATGTGTGAACCTGTGGATGTTTCAAAAAATGCAAATGAGGAGGAGACTCCATCTTAACCATTAGATGAAACTTAAATGGACAAACTTGCTTAGAGTCATCAAGTGGATCTTGATAATCAACGGTCTAAATTGAAACTTTCCTTTATATTTATGATTGTGGATTTTGCTTACATTTGGCTAGGCTTGAGCCCAAGCCTTCACAACTTTAAAAGGATTTAACATATTATTGAGCCAAATAAACTTAGAATGACCTTTTTTTAGTCTACTTTTCACATGTAGAATAAACGAGTAAGGTTAAAAACTATAAAAATCAATCCAACAATTTCTATTATGAGTTTATCAAGTGAGATCTCCTTAAAAAATCTCTAATTAGGCCTACTTTCATAAACCATATCAATTGTTCAAGAAATTGCTTTATAGCATTAAATTACGTTAAAAACCTAATTACCAAAATATCCATTCACATATACTAAATAAAATCACATCTTCATGCATTTACATAGTAAAAAAGTTCTTATTTTATAGCTTTAACAAATGTCTTGAGCTTTCTATTATTGAACCCGATTAGTTTGATATCGTGTTCAAATGGACTGATATTGTCTTAAATCTAAGGATAATGGTGAAAATGGATATATATATATATATATATATAGTGCTTATTTTAATGAGGGATGAAAATAGGATAGAATGGACGGAAATAAGTGAATTATTTCCACTCTAAAACCAATTTTGATTTTCCTCGAATTTGGAAAGAAATAAAAGAAATGATGAAAAACTAACGAAGTTAAAAAAATGCCCTCAAAATGGAAGACAACAAATTAATTATTTTGTTTTCTTCTTTTTATTTCTTTTCGTATCCAAAAATTAAAAAAAATATATATATATCCACTTATTTTATTCCATTTTTATATTCCAAAAAAAGTAATAATTATATTTCCATAATTTTCTTTCTTTATTTTTTGTGATTTTTTTTTATCCATTTTTCGCGTTTCCAAACACAGTATTAACTGAGGCGTGGCCAATTTGAACTCAAGAGCCAGTCAGCCTGCTGACTATCTATCCAAACCTATCACTTTCGATGGCACAACCGAAAATAAACTTTATCCCAAGGCCATTTTCTACCACAAAACCATACATATGGCATCACCCCCAGGCACTTCACTTCACACTTCACAGCACCCCAATTCTGAAACCCCACCGTGGCCATGCCCAACCTCTCCCGGCAAAATACATAAAGGAATATAAAATGTCCATTTTATCCCTATCATTTCACAAAATCCCACCCACCCTTCTCTTATTTTTCCTCCTCTCATTGCCCTTCCACGTAATTTCACAACTTGTCAACACAGAGGATGAAACAAGTATCCTGTTGAACTTGAGGCAACAATGGGGCAGCCCCTCCTCCCTCCAGTCCTGGGACAACTCAACGTCCCCCTGCCGGTGGCCTGAGATCACGTGCACCGACGGGACGGTCACTGGACTCACCCTAAGGGATTATAACATTACAGAAGAAATCCCACCAACAATTTGTGACCTCAAAAACCTGACTAAACTTAATCTAGCTTGGAATTACATTCCCGGTGAATTCCCTAAAGCAATATATAAATGTACCAAGCTAGAAACATTAGACCTGTCACAAAATTATTTTGTTGGTGTTGTCCCTAGTGATATTGATCAACTTCCTCCATCTTTAAAGTACTTAGACATTGGTGGCAACAACTTTTCGGGTGATATACCGGCATCGATCGGCCGGTTAACATCATTGCAGACTCTAGGAATCTATCAGAACAATTTCAATGGGACTTTTCCTAAGGAAATCGGCAATTTGGTCAATCTTGAATCTTTGCTTATGGCACGTAATAACAAGTTCGTGCCCGCAAGGATTCCCGAGGAATTTGGTCAGCTGAGGAAATTGTCATTCCTTTGGATGAAAGATTGTAATTTGATTGGATCCATACCCGAAAGCTTTTCGAATATTTCCAGCCTGGAGCAGATTGATCTGGCAATAAACAGGCTGACAGGTACAATTCCTAGTGGGCTGTTCATGTTGCAAAATTTGAGTTATGTATATTTGTTTAATAACAATTTGTCTGGTGAGATTCCAAAATCGATTTCTTCATTAAACTTGGTAGAAATCGATCTTTCTGCAAATAAGCTCACTGGTTCTATACCAGAAGGTTTTGGAAAATTGCAAAGTCTTGAGATTATGAATCTGTTCATGAACCAGTTGTCGGGTGGAATACCAACAAGCATAGGCCAGATTCCTTCCCTGCGAATTTTTCGGGTTTTCAATAACAAGTTGAGTGGTGTTTTGCCTCCCGATATGGGGCTGAACTCAGCACTAGAAGCATTTGAGGTCCCTGACAATCAGTTAAGTGGTCGATTACCAGAAAATTTGTGCGCGAAAGGTGTTTTGACAGGAGTGGTTGCTTTCTCGAATAATCTAAATGGGGAAGTTCCGAAATCGCTCGGTAATTGCACCACTTTGCGGACGGTTCAGCTTTACAATAACAACTTCTCTGGTGAAATTCCTGGGGGAATTTGGACATTGATCAACATGACTAGTGTAATGATAAGCGGAAATTCGATTTCGGGTAGTCTTCCAACTAAGTTAGCGGGGAATCTGTCTAGGCTGGAGATTAGCAACAACAGGTTTTCAGGTGAAATTCCTGTTGACATCTCTTCCTGGAAAGGCTTATCTGTTTTCAAGGCAAGTAACAATCTGGTATCAGGCAAAATCCCGAAAAATATCACTAGTCTTTCAAGTCTCATTACACTATCATTGGATGGCAACCAGCTTTCAGGTCAATTGCCTTCAGATATCATCTCATGGAGAATGTTGACAACCTTGGATCTTTCCAGAAATAAACTTTCTGGTCAAATTCCTGCTGCGCTTGGATCTTTGCCTGATCTTCTCGTCCTTGATTTATCGAATAACCAAATCTCGGGGGAGATACCCCCAGAGTTGGGCAAATTGAGGCTTACTAGCCTGAATTTGTCATCTAATCAGCTGTCAGGGAAAATCCCTCCTGGACTGGATAACATGGTTTATGACAGCAGCTTCTTGAACAATTCCAATCTATGTGCGGATAATTCCATCTTGAATATTCAAAGATGCTATACGGGTGGAAGCAAAAAAAGTAAGCTGTCTACCAAGTATCTTGCCCTGATTTTAGCTCTTGCAGCAGCTATTTTTGTTGGTACTGCTCTACTATCCCTGTTCATGGTCCGAGAATGCCGCAGGAAAAGGCATACGTGTGATCTGGTTACTTGGAAATTGACTTCATTTCAGAGGGTGGATTTCACAGAAGCAAATATATTGTCTAATTTGACGGATGAGAATCTCATAGGAAGTGGTGGCTCAGGCAAGGTGTACCGCGTTTCCATCAATGGCTCGGGTCAACATATTGCTGTGAAGAGGATTTGGAATAGCAAAAAGTTGGATCAGATTCATGAAAGAGAGTTTCTAGCAGAAGTAAGAATACTCGGCTCAATCCGTCATTCAAATATAGTGAAACTTCTATGCTGCATTTCGAGTGAAAACTCAAAGCTTCTCGTGTACGAGTATTTGGAGAATCACAGCCTTGATAAATGGCTTCATGGGAACAAGAGAATACGTGGTTCAAGAGCGAGTTCCCCGCATCGGTTTGTCTTGGATTGGAAAACCAGGTTGCATATTGCTTTTGGAGCAGCACATGGCCTATGTTATATGCATCATGATTGTTCTCCCCCAGTCATTCATCGCGATGTGAAGTCTAGCAACATCTTGTTGGATTCTGAATTTAATGCTTGCATAGCAGATTTCGGACTAGCAAAGATGTTGGCTAAGCATGGCGAGCCACACACTATGTCCTCCGTAGCAGGTTCCTTTGGATACATAGCCCCAGGTAAGATCCGAAAATACTGCACTCGATTTAAACTTCAACTGGTAAAATTTTCCAATTCTCTTTTAGTCAGACCATATAAAGCTATTGACAACAAATTTTCGCTCTGGGACTAGTGGATCATTTCAAATTTATTGTTTAGTATTCTTCCACCCTTGTTGACTAAATCTTTGATTAAAATCCATCAAATGTACTGCTTAATTAACAGAGGTGAATGGTGAAATGAGTGCGTAGAGGTTTGAAATCTGTACATCTTGCTTTAAACCATGATAAGATTTTAAACCCGCAATTCTCTAATCTAAAAGCTTAAGGTAATTAGATCTTAATGCAGTTTTGTAGATATCGGCAAAGGAGTTCTTTGCTTAACACATCTTTTTCCTCGTATGCATTGCAGAATATGCCTATACAACTAAAGTGAATGAGAAGATAGATGTCTACAGCTTCGGCGTTGTGCTTCTAGAATTGCTGACAGGAAGAGAGCCCAAATTTGGTGATGAGAACACTAGCCTGGCAGAATGGGCATGGCAGCAGTTTGGACAAGGAAAACCCATCTCTGATGCCATTGATGTGGAAATTAAGGAACCGTGTTACTTAGAAGACATGGTTACTGTATTCAAGCTAGGACTCATTTGCACGAGTTCATCACCAGCCACACGGCCTTCAATGAAGGAGGTTTTGCATGTCCTCCAAAGGTGCTGTCCCTCTGAAAGCAATGAAGGGAAAAAGGCCAGAGGTGAGTTTGATGTTGCTCCTTTAATTGACAATGATGATGCCACTTACCTTTCCAGTTACAAGCAATGTAAGAAGCTATCGGGGCAAAATGGAAATAACTTGGTTTACAGCGTGTGATGCGATTAGCGAAGATCAAATCCTTAGTGCAATTTATTTAGTGCCCCCTGAAATCATCTACATGCCGCGAGAAACCAGCAGCGGATTGACACCAGAATTTTGGTAGATTTATGGCTTATGTGCTCACTAGCAAATAATATCAATTATGTTAATACATATACCGATGTATATATTTCATCGAGGATAACATGTCGAATGATTTTACTCGGTTTAACCACTCGTATGATGTCCTTTCTTTGGCTTTTGGTAGCAATTTTCTATTTAGCCGTTGTTTCTTTTCTCTGCTTAACGTAAAATAACAACATGTTCATATGACAACTACTGATTGCAGAGAATTATATTGGAATTTCAGTAATGTGGCATCTTCCATGATTTTATGTCCGTTTCTTGGTTGGATTTTAGATTATCTGATGTGTTCCTATGTAAGGTTTAAGCTTTCCTTTTTCATTTGTTTTAATTAACTCGGATTTTCGATATGTTAACATCATCACTAGATCAAGTAGTGTTGATCAGACAGTTGCAGATCTAAAAACTGATCAGAAAAATTATAGATCTAAAATTTATAAGCCGCATCGTCCAATTTTGTTTTGATTGGTGTTTTCAATTGTTCTAGTTGGCAAACTCAGTATTATGACCTTTACTAGGACTAGTCTTTCGTTTCTTATTTGGATTTTAGAGTCTTGTGCTTCGGAAAAGAAAAAAGAAAAAAATTAAAAATAGGGTTATTAAAGAAATAATCCCAATAATATAATCTTTTAAACCGTCTTTTATAAAAACGATATTTTTTTATTTATAAAATTTCTTTTACGATAAGCAGCGATAAAACGGTTCGTGGAGTGAGAGTCCTAACAGATAAGATTGGCAAAAAAAAACTACGAACCGCGAATCTAATCGTGAACCGAATCTAACCGAAAAATCAATTTTTTTGGAAATCATTTAGTTTATAATTCAGTTTGATTATATATAAATAGTTTATGGTTCGGTTTGAGAGAGCGAACAAAATCAAACCGTTTAGTTAAATAAAAAAAAATTATGTAATTATTTTATATTATTTTATATTTTTTTCCATCAATCTTTATAAGTTTCGTCAAATTTTTTATATTTTTCTATTTCTTAGCATAATTTTGTATTAATTATTAAAATTAAGTTAAATAAATTCTATTTGACATATCATATCTATTAAAAATAAAAATATTTATTAAAAATTTAACACAAATAATTTAAACTAAATGAAACCAATTTTATTTAAATTTAAAAAATTTATAAACAGAATCGTTAATTCAACAAAGACAGCAAATTATAATGAACCGAACACATCCACCCTACTAACCGGCAAGATAAGACAGCGCTTGGATCGGGAGTCCTGAGAAGCAAGCGTACACACTCTGCACCAAGAAATACAATTCAACTTTATGCCGCAACGTCCCGAACTTTTTAACTTTTTAATATTTTATTGCCTCGTTTATTAACCAACACGGAAAAGTTATATATATATATATATATGCATATGTAAAAATACCGCAGATTGCGCTTAACTTAACCGCTGTATTCTTTTGCGTTGCCATTTTAGAAATCATATTTTTTGAATTATTTTTTATTTTTATATTATTATTTTCCTTTTTCCGATTGTGCTTACTATTATCCTTGGAAGCAAGTTCAGGTATGTGGTTTGTGCTAGCATCTTAATATTTGGATTTTCTCTCGAGGTTGTATAATATGCAAATATGGAAGATTAAGTTTCCGTAAATTATGGCGACATCAGTTGATATCTCTTAACATTAGAGAAATTTCATCAATATTTACAATGCAGCACTTGAACTGTTACAAGCACATGTTATAAGTTGAGCTCGCTTACATGTGTGTAAAGTCTACGCGTCAACTTTTAAGAATTCTCTCCAATGGAATATAATAGGCTTTCCTTCTCCCTCCTCCCTTTCAGATACTATACAAAGGTGCAGTGAAACCCTAATCCTTTCTCTCTCTATTTTCGATGAATGTTGATTCTCGATTCAAATTTCTAAATATAGTTGTTTGAAATTGTGCAAAGTACATGAAAGTAGTTCTTCGAACAAAATTAGAGCTCTTAATGCTTGAGGCACCACAGATTATGTGGAAAGGTCCCATCATTATTTTTCTGTTTCCTTTTTATACTCCATGATGATTTTTCTAAAAAATCTAAAAGTACACTATTAGATTAGTTATACTAAAACCTATTTTTATTGTTTAGTTACAACTACTATAGTTTATATACAATCTGTACTGTTTACATTTACTATTTTTTTTATACAACCTCCAAATCCATGATGTAATCCGTTTATCAGTTTGGTACTTTAATATTTATTGTACTCATACGTGTAACAATATTATCCCCCTGTTGAGAACCGACTTTGTCCTCAAGGTCGAATGTTTGAAATGTGTGTTAAATGAATTGTAAGTTCTCCGAAGTAGCGAAACCAAGACTTGGTCAATAAGGATCTCTTGATGTAATATCTATCTAGTTGAAAAAATCTATAAAGGTTAAAAGATGGAATATCAAAGCCATAGGCTCTCTTTAACTAGGATACATGAAAAACATCATGTATTTTTGTTGTTTGTAGTAATTTCAATTAATATGCACAAGCACCAATTCTCTTGATCACCTTAAACAATCCACAATACCTTTTAGACAATTTGTAGTGGTGATTATTTGCTATAGACAACTGCTTATAAGGTTATAACTTTAGAAAAACCAAATCATCAGGACTAAAGGAACTTCAATTCTATATCTATCTGCATAATTCTTCATTCAAAGTTGAGCTTGTTGCAAATGTTGCTTAAGCCCCTTCAAAATTAGATTTCTACTCCTTAATTCCATATCTATTGATTCCACTTTAGAGGCACCCAAAAAATGATTGGCAAGTGATGGGGGGCAAATGTTCATATATGTAAGCCCTGTAATTGTAGGTTTGGATTTAATATGTAAAGTTTAAGATGATCGATTAAAGGATCCAATCAAGCCAGAATTATAAAATTAAACTAGAAATATTAATAAAAGTGATCTCATAAATTTGAATTCAAAAAATAAGTAAAAAAAAATAGAATATTATATATCAAATTTTAAGTATATTATCCATTATTTATTAGAAATGCATAAAATGAGTTTTGATAACTAACGAGTTACTAGAGATAAACTATATATACATTAAAAATCATATAATAATATAAATGATATTTACAAGTATTTACTTATACTCCATATGTATTTACATGTAGGTAAAAATACGCGAAATTACCTAAAATGCTTGAAAATGCTAAATAATTAAAGAAAATTATAAAAAAAATAAAGGAAAAATAAGAAAAAAAATCAAAGAAGTGAGGAATGATCCAAATTTGTGTCATGGCAAGTCAGTGAAGAAGGAAAAAAATTGGGCTAATTAAATTCACACACTCAAAAAGGTAATTTGGAAGAGATAAAGCATTTATCAAATCAAATTAATGCACCAAAATTTCCCAAAAGTCCTATAAATAGCCAAAATTTTTCAGAAGCTCATTTGGATAGTTGGTAAAGTATAAAAAATAGAGAGGGTTGAAACAAGAGAGTTAGGGTTTAGTTTTCAAAAATTACAAAAAATTTGTATAGTAGGGGTAATTGAACTGAACCCATGAACCACCACCAACTAAAACCAAACCACTGCCACTGCTACAGCCACACCCCACACCCACCACCTGGACCGGCCGATGCTCCTTGTATCACCGCTAGTGGTCGAAAGTCTAACAGTCAGGTGAGTCTAAATTCCAACCAATTTTGTGTAAATTATTAAAATTATTAATTTTATCCAGAAAATTATGAATTTTATTATTATGATGTTTTATTATATGTAGATTTAGGAAAAAAAATATTGGTTAGATTTAATTACATCTAAAAATATAGGATGCTTAAGAAATCGAGCAAAATCGAGCAAAATCAAGCATATTTCAATTTAGAATTAAATAGTCTTAGGGGTGCACTTTTGAGCTTAATTTTTGTATATAGACTACTTAAGTGATATAGAACAGTGCTATAAACCCCTTTTTCATAAATTAATTTTCAAAAATTTTAAGTGATTTTTAGGCCCTTAAAATATGTATATAATTAGGGATTTTTGGGGTTAACTAATGATTAATTGAACAATTAATGATTTAGTATATAATTAGGGATTTTAAGATGTTCATATCTGATGTGGTATGATAATGATGGTATTTAGGGAGTTAGATGTGATTATTAGGGGTATTATGTAAAAATATAGGTAAATTTGATAATATGTGGAATTGGAATTGGAATTATGGTAAATATAAAATATTAGGTTAAATTGGATAATATAATAATAATATTAATATGTATTAAATCTGGTGTGAAACTTAAATTTAAGAAATTATATGAAAAATATAAAATTTTCTCACATTGGGAGTAAATTCGATATACTAATGAGGATTTGAATGTACTAAGTATATTAGAATATTGATTTAGGGCCAAATGTGATATTTAGGATATTCGAGCCCAATGTGATTAATTCCACATTAGAGTTCGGAATGTATTTTTAGAAGTTATGTATAATACTTGTAGATTGGAATTGATTTAGAACCTAAATCGGGATCAGGTTTAGAAATCGAATCCTAAACTAGCTTAGAATGAATTGGTAATGAATAATATGCATAAATAAAAAGTTGAGTTAAATAATAACCTAAAGTATATATATCATCAAGATATAACTATTAAAAGTGTATTTATATTATATGACATACGGAAACGAGTCAACTTATGACTGGTTAAGTGAGCAACTAAAGATTCAAGTAAGTTAGGTTTAATACTTCATTATATTTTGGAGTACTATCTTAGAGTACTCAGAGACTTAGGATTATGTTTAATTGTGTTTGTAAATAGTTATGTACGCATGTGCTTGAGCATCTGATTTTGTGTTGAATTTTATGTTGTATTAGGTAATTGATGAGAATAGAATTGTGTGAAGTTGTTTGATCACCCTAAGCCATACTTAAGTATAACTAGCCTAAATACCCTAATTAGACATGCATTGCAACCCTTTAGGGGATTGTTAAGATTCTCCAACTAAACACCGATACCTTCGAAAAAGATAGCACTGGATAGTAAAATGATCTTTTCCTCATCCTTAACTGAACTAAGTAATAGGAGAGAAGGTCATAGTAAGAATGAGGGCATTGATTCGAAGGATAGTCTCAAAGAGAGCAGTGTCTCCAATGTGCAAACCTAAGTTTGGTTGTAAGCTGTTACATTAACGGAAACTCTTCAATCCAAATTAAAGCAGGCGAAATCACTCTAATTTTACAACGAACCGAACCACATTATTCGATGGCACTTGCTTGTTGCATTGTATATAATTAATTGTTTGATAACCTTGTTTGTGTTTATTATACTTTCATAAGTCTTTAATTCAACTTACTGAGCTGTGGTTGCTTATACCCATATATATTCCCTTGCAAGTTCTGGCTTTTGACTATTATGCCGTAATACAATTATTCGAATGTTAGTTTCTTTCTGAAACTATGGGGGAGTGTAGATCAACCAGTCAAATGATCAAGTTTCTAAGGTCTTGTTAGTATTTCTAGGATTATGAATTGATATATGATATGTAATTTAGCGAACTGTTATAATATGTAGAATCTCTTAGGAATTCTATGATAATGTGAATGTAAATATATATATGACTTAAGGTTTTAACTTTTATTGTAAATTTTAGCTAAATTCTAAATTGATCTGTTTACATCAAAGTAAGGAGTCGTAGATGCCTTATGTAAATCATATCTATGATAGGCACTGTAAAGTTAATTACTGTCATAGATTGGTTTATATGATAGAACTGTTGTGACTTTGCGGTTTTGGGACATAACAATACACCATCTCAAATGGTGTTGATTTAGTACCCTTGTGGTAAGATGTATTATAGGCATATTCTACCCAAGGAAGGAATCTAACTCATAAGTGAGGACATTCCATAACATAACATAACATTGTAAGTACTATTGTAGAAATCTATTCAATACTTTTGTTTATCCATCACTTTGTAGGTGTACATAATATTTACATTCAACTTTGTACCACTCAAGTAAATAATTCCTTCAAAAATGTACTCATGAGTATGGAGTCTTTGTCTGAAACTATGGATTTAGGATATCTATGTAGTTTGATGACCATATTCACAAATAATAAGGCTACTTTAGTTGCTGTAAAGTGTAAATCCAATGGCTCTAAATGAAAACAGTTTGAAAGTCTATCAACAACAACTAGAATAATCGTATGCCCATTAGACTTTGGTAAACAAGTAACAAAGTCTAAACTAATATCTTCCTAAATCTGATAAGGTATAAGTAAGGGAGCTAGGAGGTGACTTAATCTAATATTTAAATTGTTGACAAATGTCACAAGTATGCAAATATTGCTTTACTTGTACTCACATAGCCTCCCAATAAAAATCTTACGAGACCTTTCTAAATGTCTTCTGTGTTCCAAAATGAAAAGAAGAAGGAGAGTCATGAAATTCCTTTAAAATAAGAGGAATAAGGGATGATTGAGGTACTAAACAGTCTCCTGTTAAAAAAATAATAATCCATTACACCACTCTAATGGATATTTTTGATAAGTTCCTCATTGAACTACTGCAATAATATCCTTAAATTCAATCTTCTGCTCATACTCCTCCTTTAGTTAGTCAACAAAATGGAAACATAGAAATGAAATGCCCAAATATGTACCTCTTTCGAAATCATTTCATGACAGTGCATCTGCTACAAAAATCTCTCTTCCAGCCTTATATATCATTGAGTAATCATAACTAAGCAACTTTACCAAGTTTTTTTGTTGCTCTTGTGTTTAGATTACTTGCGTGAGAATCTACTTTAGACTCCTATGGTCTGTTTTGATAATGAAATGTGATCCTAGTATATATTGCCTCCATTTCTTTACAGCTTCGACCAAAGCATATCGTTCACATACATATGCTCAAGCTTTTTACAAACAAAATGGAAGTTTCTTACTGAAATAGGAAATAGGATGCTCATTTTGTAATAACATAGCTCTTATTCCTGACCCAAAAGCATTCGTCTCAACTACAAAAGGTTGATTAAAATCCGATAAAGCCAAAATAGGTGCTATTACCAATGCTTGTTTCTGTTTATCAAAGGCACCTAGAACTTGATTAGTCCATTCAAATTTATCCTTTTGCAACATATCAATCAAAGGACTTGTAATAGAGGCATATCCTTTGATAAATTGCCTATAATACCCCAATAATCCCAAAAAAAAAGCTCTTGATTACTTAATATTTGTTAGTAAAGACCAAGTTTTAACTGTTGGTACCTTAGAAGGCTTAGGAGACACTTCGTTATGAGCTATAACATACCCTAAATATTCAATCATTTCTTGTGCAAAGAAATACTTACTTTTCTTGAGGAAAAATTTATTATTTTCTAATAGTTGCAACACAATCTCTAAGTGATGTAAATGTTTTCAAATGTAATGCTATAGACTAATAAATCATCTAAAAATACAATCACGAATTTGCGCCAGTATGATTTGAATATTGAATTCATTATTACTTGAAATGTTGCAAACATATTACATAATCTAAATGGCATTTCCTTAAACTTATAGTATTCTTCGTAAGTCTTAAATGCCATCTTCTCTAAATCATCTGGATATATCCGTATCTGATGATAACTCGCGCATAAATCCAATTTAGAAAATATAGTTGTGCCATACAGTTCATTAATCAACTCCTCAATTATGGGAATTGGAAATTAATCTTTCACTATCCCTTAGTTAAGAGCTCGGTAATCAATGCAGAATCTCCATGTGTCATCTTTCTTCTTAACCAATAGTACTGGGGACAAAAAAGGACTTAAGCTATGCTGAATCATATCTTGATTCAGCATGTCTTTAACTTGTTTCTCTATCTCCTCCTTTTAAAGATGAGGGTACTTGTACTGTCTAACATATATAGGGGAGGCACCCTTAACCAAGTGAATATGATGTTGTACCTATCTTAAAGGAGGCAATGATGAAGGTGCCTCAAACATGTGATCGAATCTACCTAATAGCTGATCTAAAGCTTCATTGTTGGTAGTACTTTCACATGTGTTAAATTGCACATTCTAAGCCACCAATTGATAACACGAAGCAATAGGATCTATTGTAATAAGCCTCTTAAATTGCTGAAGTGCTATTTGTGAAAGTTGCTCTATATTTGTTCATGTCAACTTTATTTTCTATCCTTGATATTCAAACTCCATTGTCATGTTATTATAATTGATTGTAATTGGGCCTAACTTCTATAACCATTGAACGCTCAATACAATTTTCACTCCTTGTATTGGTAATACAAAGAACGAATCCTCAAAAGCTACATCTTAGACAATAATAGGTACCCTCGAACATTAACCCTTATACTGAAGTGTATCTCTATTTCCTATCATCACATTGAACTATGGACTAGGAAAAATAGTCGAATTCAATTTATTAACTACTCTTGTTTGAACAAAATTATGTATACTACTACTATCTACCGATATAACAACAGATTGTCCATTAATAGTTCCATGAAATTTCAATGTTCTAGGTACCATAGTAATTGACATGGCATGATAACTAATAGACAATGTTGTATCAATCTTCTCTCGATCGTCATTATTAACTTCTTCAAGAGTATTAAACTGTTCATCCCTACTATCTTCTTCAATCAACAAAAGCAAGAACATAGGTTTTCATTTATGATTGCAATGAAAATTTTCATCATAATTATAACAAAAATCCTAATCTCTTCTTACAAGCATTTCAGCCTCGGAAAGTCATTTAATGGGTAATTTGGTAGACTTAGAAGGAATAATATTGGTAATGGAATTGAGGGTTTAAGCTGGTTTGGAAAATTGTAAGGGTTAAGATGATGAAGCTGTAGTGTTTCTTGAAAAAGAAGAAGTGCTTGTTTTTTAGTATAGTAAAGTGTTAGAAAATTTGGATTCATATATTTTGGCTAAAAAAATAACTTGTCGCAATGTTTGTGGTCTATTAACTATCACACTCGAAGCGGTAAAGTCGTAACAGTCTCACCGTACAAACCATTTTAGGATAAAAGTTGACCTTACAGCCATTATCTTAGACTTAATTTATATAAGGTATCTAAGACTAACCCACTTTAAAATAAACAATTTATAAATTAAACAAGTTATTTACCTAAAAAAGTATGAAAATATATATACTAGAATTCAAATATTACAATTAATGTTTACAAGATTTCATTGTATTATATTACCTAAGTAATACTTTATTTGAATATGAAAGATTCTAAAATAAGAACCAAGACCTTAGAAATATATTTGTTCTTTAAATTTATTTCCTCACTCTCCAAGATTTAACAATTACTAGTTTCAAGGTAAATATAGGCCACTTCCTAGCTTGCACCTGTAACAACATCTATGGAGATATAAACAACCAATCACTTAATAAGTTAGGACGGAGACTTAAAACTATACATCAAGTACAAACATGGTTATCAACAAAATTAGTTAGATGCAATGCATGCATAAGCAAATGCTATCTCGCAACATTATCCAGTTCATTGTGAGATTAGAGAAATTATACCCGATTTAATCTAGGTTAAAGAGTTTAGTACACATATCAACAGCTCATGACAAAATCCAAGCTTGCGCAATATAGACACTGCTCCTCTCATGACTACCTTCAAATCATTGACTTTACCTTTTCCATGACCTCCTCTCTTATTAGTTAGTTCGATTAAAGATGAAAAAGAGACCCATTATGCTATCCAATGCTATCTTTTTTTTAGGGATCGGTTGGCCAAAGAACCCTAAACTTTCCCTTAACGGATTGCTATGCAAGTCCATTTTAGACTTATAAGTCATATATTTAGCTTAGCCTAGTTTAAGGAATTCAATCATTTCACACAAATTACACGATGACAATTCAAAACATTAAACTAGAATCATATAATCAAACCTAGAAGCACACACACACAGAGATATATACATAGTCAACTATCTAACAAATATAACCAAATATAATCTCAAGCTTCTTAGTATTATAAAACGGTACTCCAAAATACAGTAACGTAATAATTCCAACTTACTCAACCTTCCCGCTTGCTCAATTAAGGTATGACTCTTAATAAGCTACCGCTGATAATCCCTATAATACAAAAGTTATTTTAGTTCTCATATAACTACTATAAATAGGTTTTATTCTATAATTTATATTATGATTATCTTTAGTTTAGAGTCTTACTATTTTTAATGGTCTAAGCCTCTCTGGATTACTTCTCTTGTTTAGCCAAGTTTCAAATTTGCTTCTTATTCCAATTTCGATTTCATTTCGATCCAACTTTATGTGAGAATAACATACATTTTTCATATAATTTTGTAAATTCACCTTTCAAATCAGATTTATATCATATTCCTAATATTATAACGTCATTAATTTTTATCTAGTATTTTCTACCTATTTAATTCTTATATATACATATATATGTTATTATATATTATACACTTATATCACATATCTAATACTGCTAACATTATATATATCATCCTTCATCATCCAATAATTTATCAAAATGTCTAATTATATCCTAAATCATAATTTATACTTAATTAATCATAAATTATAAAATTAACTTAAAGTATACCATTTTATCTATTACATATATATTACATAATACACCTAATAATTATATCTAACACCCTAAATGCTACAAACATCATACCACATTAAAAATTAACATACTAAAACACCTAATTATACACTCAATTTGTAATTATCCATTTAATTACTAAATTAATTGAAAATCGCTCATTTTGTATATCGTTTTAAGGCTTAAAAATTATCTAAAAATTTTGAAAATAGATTTTCGAAAAACCTTTTCATAGCACTATTTTAAATATTCTAAATAGCCTACACAAAAATTTTGAGCTCAAAACTACACTATTAAGATCATTTATTTTTAAATCAAAATAAGCTTAGGTTTTTAAAATTTCTTAAGCACTATAAATTTCCAAATATAAATTCATCAAACTAATATCTTTCCCTAAATCTACATACATAAAAACCTCATATAACCAAATTTCATAATTTTCTAAATACATTTAATATTTTTACAAAATTAAACAAAATTGTATTAGAAATTGAACTTACCTATTCAATCGATTTCCAACCACCAATGGTGGCCCTAGGTGTATCAACTGGCTTAGGTAATGGTGGTAGGGGGTGATGATAGCGGCCATTCATTTCTAAGTGGTTATTAGGTGTAAGTTTTCCTTATAAGCTCTAATTGCACACTATTTTGTTATTTTTATATAAAAATAATCTCTCTTCTCTTCTTAAGCTCTCTCAATTTTTTTTTTTTGGTTTTCAACTAACCTAAATGAAGTTTGATGTGTAGTTGCTAAATTTATAGTAGAGTTTGGTATTTTTCTTACAGTTTTTTCTTACTAAGTGTCTCTTATCTATTACTTTTTATTTGGCTTATTTTTATTGGTTAATTTTACTTCTTTTATTTTCAGCATGATATGCCACTTTTCTAGGCATTTCCATATTTTCATATTTTTATTTAATTTTTTATGAATTTTCCTTAATTAATTAGCATTGTTTAAGCATATTTTGGGTATTTGAAGTAATTTCATGTATTTTTCCTACATGTAGATACATATATGATGCAAATAAATACTCTTAAATAGTGTTTTAGTTATTTTATGAATTTAAAGTGTGTATATAATTTATTTCTATCAATTCGTTAATTATTAGAACTTATTTTACGTGTTTCCCATAAATAACATATAATATATATAATTCAATATTATATTAATTAATTATTTTATTATTTATTTTCCTAAATCCGAACTCACTGGATTATTTTTACTAAAATTTCTAATTTCGTTGTAAAATTTAGGCTAAATTAGACAACTTACTCAATTGTTCTAAATTTTACGGATCAAACTCTAAATACTTGATTATAGGGCTTACACTAACCATGACTTCCCTTCTAATATGCATTTTAAGACTCAATATGAAGCAGCTAGCAAGTAATTGATTTGATAGTACAATTACTTGATTTAAAAGTGTTTCAAATTGATGTTGATAATTTGTGATTGTAGTAACTTGGACTAATTTTGAAAGTTTACCTTGAATGTCTTCATACTCTGAAGGTCCAAACTGAGCTTCCAATTCTTTAAGAAAATCAAGTCAATTTGTCTATCTACTGAAACCACTGCAGTGCTTCTACTTTCATTGCAAAAGAAGCAATTGTAAGTTGTTGTTTCATTGGCCCCTTGCAAAAGTTGAAAATTTTCTCTATTTTAAAGATCTACCCTCTAGGATCTTTCCCCACAAACTTCGAAATCATCGACTTAATCCCTTTAATAAATTGTCTTATAGCGACACAATTTCTATTGTCATAGGAGGCGCACTAGTATTATTGATATTTTCATTATTATTCCCATTCTTAGAAGCATTATCAATCTTATTATTAATATTTTGCACTAAATCTTGCAATATTACATGCATCTTGTTTATTGAATCAGCTAAAGTAGCAATCATAGCTAGTAATGCTTCCATATTTGTCAGTTGATTGTTGTTATTGTTCTTTGATCCTGCCAGTGAAATGACAAGAGTGCCAAAATGTTATGAGCCTATGTTCTAAGTTTGGCCCACTCTCATAGATGCATAAAGTCTACACCTCAACTCTTAAGAACTCTCTCGAATGGAATATGAAAGGCTTTCCTCCTCTCTCCTCTCTATCAAATACTACATGAAGGTATAGTGAAACCCCAATCCCCTCCTTCTCTATTTTTTATGAATGTTGATTCTTGATTCAAATTTTTGGCCATGGTTGTTTGAAATTGTGCAAGGTACATGAAAGTAGTTCTTGTAGACATTTTATTTTTACCCTATTTATTTTTAAAATTTTTTAGAATATGGTCTTAAATTAGGAAAAATGAAAAAAGAAATAAGAAATTTAGAAAAATACAAAAAATAGTAGAAAATTTAAGAAAAAAAGCAAAAAAAAAAAGAAATTTAGAAAAAAAAATAGAAGATTTAAGAAAAGCCAAAAATAATAATTATAATAAGAAATTTAGAAAATATCACAAAAATATATAATTTAGAAAAATACAGAAAACGGAAGATTTAGAAAAAATAAATAAATCTTTAAATAGTTTAGTAGAATATAATAAAATGAAGAGAGAGTCATTGAACCTAGGCTTAAATTTAAATCTGGCCTAAGTTAACCTACTCCATACGTGTAATTATTGCATATATGAATAAAGAAAAACCAACAATATATCTGAATAAATACTCAAACTTAATATTGCATATGACTTGGAGATCTTAGGTTCAATCCATGGAAGGTACAAGGTGCAAAATACATCTTTCATTTTCTTTTCTCACTTCATCTCCACGTCACAAGCCACTTCATCTCTATGTCACAGGCCACTTTATCGCCACGACATCACCAAATCATTTACCAACTCACTTCTAAGTGTGGTAAGCATACTCCAACATGCGTTAGACATTCTCTCATACATATAGTTTTGTATTTAGCATCACATACTGTTCAGGTTCGCCCAACCTAAAAATGAAAGAAAATCATATTGCATTTAATATTTTTCATCCTTAAGTCAACCATAATAACTATAAATAGGGGATTCCATTTCACTAGAAATCATCAACTCATCACTCACAATCACTTAATTCCATTTACAATCTCTCTGATGTGCCTAGAAGTTTTGTTATCACTAGGGCTTACCGCAGGAGGTGAGAAACCAATGCGTCCTTTGAAATATCAAAGGGAAGAGGGTGAGTAAGTTGACGAATGAAATGCAGTAGCTAACGTAAAGCTGCTCGGAGGATGTGACCCACTAATGAATACAACATGACTTGACACTTCACTTAATATGACATATAAGCTAATGTTAAGGTCCAATCACCACTAATCTTGAGCTACTCGGCAAGATTAAATAAGAGTGTGAGAAAAATGGACTTGGAGAGGGTCGTCTCACAAGAATAAGTATATTCAATGTTAGGAATCAATGTAATTACTTTGGATACAAAGAGAAAGGACTATTTATAATAAGCCCCTAGGGCAACATTATAATTAAGAAAAATTACAAAAAGGAATACATAAAAAGGGTTCTTAATTCATACAAAAAAGGGTAAATAGAACAAATGACAAAAAGAGAAAAATAGTACAATGACAGATGAGATAGACAGGTGGCAATGCAACATTGGTTCCATACAAAGATTCTTTAATTACAGCAAGCGAGTGGAATCAAGATATTGCAGCAACAAGGAGGTTGAGATGAGAAAAAGATGCTGTGAGAATTGGAAGGTGGCCGTAAGAGAAGTACTTAGCCAATAAGAGGCTAGCTCTCATTATATAGCAGGAAACTTTCAACCACTCAAGGTCAAATCACTTGGTTCAGAGCCCTCAGCCAAAGAATAATTAGCATCAGTACAAGTGAGTGAACAAAGCAAAGTATAATAACCTAGATGTCTCAAGGAATTCAACCATCCACCTTCTATGCATAGTTTTTTGTCATCGGCAAGTTGACAAGAGAGAATTCTTCAAGTAAGAGATTGGAGGCCTCTGAGGCATGCGCAAGTAAGTGGGTTAGTGGTCAATATCCCATCACTTTATCTCTACACGACCCCTTTTTCTAAGATTAGTGCGAACTCCAACTTGGTTTAGCTCTACTTTAGTTTTGATTTGTGTTTTATCCTCTGTATTTTGTTTTCTTTGTTTTTATTTATTTTTGTAATATTATACTTTTTCTTTTTCTTTTTTTTGTTGTTGTTATTGTTATAACTATTTGCAATTGTAAAAAGAAAAAAAAATGAAATAGAGAAGAAAAAGAAAAGAAGGAAAAGGAAAAAAAAAAGGAAAGGCCTACTTTGTTTGGTTTACTTATTTTTTATATTTTAGTTAGAAATGTACAATTAAAATAAAAATAAAGTAAAAATAATAATAATGAAAAATAGAGATGTCCTCTCACTTAGAAAAATCCTTTTTTGAATAAAATAAATAAACTCTTTTGGCATGTTTTCTATAATTCACACATCTGTTCTATAATTTAGACTTTTTTTTTCCATGGTTTAGGTTTTTTTTTCTCTAATTAGGCATATTGTCCATGGTTTTAGGCTTCTTGCTTATAATTAGGTATATTTTCCATGGTTTAGGTATCTTTTCTATAATTAAGTATGTTAGCCATAGTAATTGTGTATTTCATAAAAAAAATTATATTTAAGTATTTTAGGATTTCTCTAAAAAGTTTTATCACTTAGACGTTTTTTTCAAATAAATAAAAATAAATAGACCTTTTTTACAAAAATTAGGATATTTTAGAATTTTTCCAAAAAATAAAATCACCAAATTAGGACCTTTTTCTCTTAAGTGTTTTTCTTAAATAAAATAAAATGGCTAAGAGACATGAACTTGGGCACTTTCTAAATTTAAAATTAACTAACCCACTAATATTTTTGGAATAAACTGTTGAAATTTAATCTTAAATAGCGAGTACATAGGCACTCGTACATGCATGGCGACTTAAAATAGGGAAAAATTTTATTTTTCCCTTTTAGTAGATAATTCTTTAAATTCTTTTTTTTTTTATTGTAAATGGGTTATATCTTGTAAATAATCATTATTGGAAGGGTATTTGTAAAAGCAAAATTAAATTTGGAAAGTTAGAAGTTGGTACTCATTTAGAGTTTAAAAATTAGCTCCCAGATTTAGATCTTTAGTTTTCAAAAACCGTTTTATAAAATTGGTTTTATCGTTAGACTAGTAGTTAAGTTATAACCAATTTACGCAATTGGTTATAACTTAACTCTTTTTCTTAACTCCAGTTGGGTAGCAACTTTAAAGCATTTTCAAAAAAAAAAAAAACGATTTTCTTTAAATCCTAGTCGAGAATCAGTATTAAACGGGTATAGTCTAATATTAGTCGATTTAAAGAAGACTGATTTATAAAAACCGGAAGGAAAAAACTAAGCTCGATAGCTTGGCAACTCCACTAGGAACATCAAGAGGGTTAGCCACTTAAAATACTTTCCGAAATTAAGTTTGTCTTTTGAAATACCCCTGTTACTTATTTGTTATTTGTTTATTTATTTATTTAATTTATGTGAATAGATGTTTTTTACCATATTCATTTTCGCTTGCATTATACTAAGGACATGAGGGAATGTTTACATCAAGGATGCAGGGTAGACGCGGTTGAACCTGGGTTGTATTAAGATCCTAAGATGGGGGGTCGTTGTATAGGCTTCAGGTGTTGCGGTGTAACTACCGCTCGAGATTAATTAGGCTACTTCACTTAAGCTCAATGTGACTAATGAAAATTTTTTCTAAAAACAAGTGAGATCACAAAGCTTAAAGCCTTTTTAGAACCCACCATAATTGTATATACTCCCCTTTAAGCTTGAGTTAATACACTACCCTTATGAAATTACAACCTTACTAAACGTTCAAAAGTTTTAATTCAATCAAGTTTTTTGAAAATAATAGTAAGGTTGCAACTTAAGGAAGTAATGTATTACCTCAAACGATCCTAACATTTGCACATTTCTACGTACTTTCTTTTGTTACATTGATGATTGATTCTTGTCCATAAAATGTGTAGACTTAGAATGGCAGACAACTAAGCAAACAATCAAGGGAATGATAGGCCACGTGACATATTGAGGATTCATGAGCAGCTACTAAAAGATGAAATTGCCTACCTAAAGGAAAAGTTCGAGTGTTCTGAAGCTCACAATCGGGTCTTAAAGTCCCTTTTAACATATGTCATTGGAGATACTTAAGAGATGATAGAAGAACTTAAGACTCGTCGACGAGACTTAATTTAGGGTTTTTTTCGATCCATATCTACAGAGCCTAGAATAAGTATCAAGTTCCAAAATAAATGTTATGTTCTTTACCTTTATTTTTTGTATTATGATTTTTCACAATAATAAAGTTCTCTTTAGTTCATCGTTCTTCATTCTTGTCTTTGTAAATAGTCCTTCAATAGGCATTTATCTAACCACTGTTCCCTTCTGTTTGTGAAAAATGTAAAATCTCATAAACTTGTAAATAGAACTCTAAAAATCACCATACTTATTTACAAATATTTTTCTCGATTTTTGTAAAATAAAACTATATCTTTCTTTCTCTCTCAAAAACTTAAAAGAAAAAAAGAAGAAGGAACAAAAAAAAAAAAAGAAACGAAAATTGAAAAAATGAAAAGAAAAGTTTTTAACAGCTATAAATCCTTATAGCTAACATAAGTTCAGGCTTTTAGCCCATTTAAGCAACCAGCCCAAACACTTAACTTCTAACCTACGCAAGGCCCTTCGACCTATTAAAGAAGCCAATACCAGCCCCTTAGCCCATTTGACCCAAACATTATCTCCTTGGCCCATTCAATCTAAACACCAACCTTGGGCCCATTTGGGCAACCTACCCAAGCACAAGCCACTTGGCCCATTAAGGCAACCAATCTAAACATAAACCATAGCCCATTAAGACAATTGACCCAAACACAATCCTTAGCTCATAAAGGGAACCAAGTCAAGTGAAAACCCTTAGTTTATTTAGAAAGCTAAGCCCAATCATAAGCCAAGCTAAAACACAAAGCCAAATACTGGAGCATGATTTGAGAAACCAAAGGGCAACGTTAATTTCTACAGTAGGCCAAATAAAAAATAAACTCCTCCTTATGGAATTGGTGTCAATCTCTACTATAGGCCAAATAAAAAATAAACTCCTCCTTAAGGAATTGGTAATCCGCTTTTAAAAAAAAAAGTTTAGAATGAAAAGAAGTAAATTATATTGCATAAACTTACCTAAAATACTCTGAGAGTTGAGTGACATAATGATGAAAATACTTTGGACTCATTCCTTAAAGGAAGTTTACTTTTGGATGTGATACGTAGATTACAATGAGGTTAGGCATTTATTTTTAAATTTTAAACATAATTATCTTTCATTCACCCCGTTGGACTAATTTGAGTATTTTCAAATTTAAACTCTATTAAGAACCACCCCACAATGGGGCAATTTGGAGGTTAGAGTCATTGATTAGGAGATAAGGATAAAATTAGTTTATGCTTGCTTAAGTAATGTTAATTCAAAAATTATTTTTATTTCTAATAAATTATTTTTTTAAATGAAGAAGAGTCAATTGCTTCTCGAGCACCCCAAGACCCGAGCCTACACAATAGTAATTTATGGATTTAGGGCCCTGAAGCACTTAAAAGGCAAAAATAAAATAAAAAATAAAAAAACCTTGGCAATGGAGACAATTATTCTTGGGGCCAAAAGAAAAGAAAGAACAATAAGAGATAGTGGGGCAAAGTAATATTAAAAAAAAAGAAAAGAAAAGAGGCCGGAAAATTGGGTCCAAATATAAGACGAAAGCCTCATGAAGATATATTACATACTAATAGGAGCAGCCAAATTGAATCAAAAGGACGGGAGTCAAAGCCCACATAACCTCAGAAACATAAGGCCCCAAATCACACTCTAAAGCTTGAAAACCTAAAATCTCTATATCCGAAGCCTCTCTTACCTATGCTGAATCGCATAAGGTCTTTCTACTCGCATTACCACCTTTACACAATAACAGCTCTCTCAATCTTAAGAAATAATTTATCTTTAATAAAAGTTGTTTTTGAAACTGAGCTAAGCATATTTCTAATTTTTCCCTAAGGTTCTTGACTTATACACCTAAAATAAATAAAAGTATTTTTTTCAAAATAGGCCTTCTTATTAGTCCTTTTTAAAACCCTTTAACCAAAAGCTTAAATTCATAATGTTGAATCGAAAAAGACCTAACGGATTGATCAAGGCATATGACCTGTAAAATGGATATAATTTTGGGACTGTAGTTAAGAGCAAAATCCAAACCGAGAGTTCATAAGGAAGTTTTCTTCGACTAAACTAATCATAGGTTAACTTTGTCCTTAGTAAAGGAATGTCTAAAATTGCGAAGCCCCATGAGAAAGCCCTAGGGTTAGGGGCATTGAGAAACCTCACATGATTACTAAGAATAAGGGTAGTTATAAACTTGTTCCTCAAATAAGAATTTATACTTGTTGGTAAACTTTCAAAGAAAAAATAGAAGAAAGGCAAAAGAAGAGAGAGAAAGTAAAGGCTAAAGAAGAGAGAGAAAGTAAAGGCTTATCACAAGATTTTTGTCTAATCCATATCGAATTGAGTTGCTAAGTTTTCAATTTACGTCATCCATTTCTTTTTCAGGGTGGTCACTTTTTTTTAAATTAACCATAGTAGTCTAGATCATTCTTCCCTAATTGCAATTTTTAACATCCTTTAACTCTTTTTCAAATCAAGGGACCTATCCCTATTTCCTTTTTCATAAACGGGTGTTTTTCAACAATTTCCCTATAAATGCTTTTCCAAGTTAAGAAGTCTTTTAAAACTGGTTGCTTTCCTTTCTTTATTTTTTCAATCCTTCATCAATTCCTCTTAGGATTCAAGCCAACTCTTAAAGCGCTATCCCCTCTTCTATTCCTTTTAAGGATCTCGTTGGCCTTTAAGGCACCATCCCGTCTATCTTTCTAGGCTACTAGCCAACTTTTAAAGCGCTACCTTTACTTTTGTAGCGCTACCCTCACTTTTGTCAATTCCTCTTAGGATTCAAGCCAGCTCTTAAAGTGTTGTCCCCTCTTTTATTCTTTTTAGGGATCCAGCTAGCCTTTAAAGCATTGTCCCATCTTTCATTTTTGAGAATCCAACTAGTCTTTAAGGTGTTATCTCGTCTTTTAATTTTAGGGTTTAAGCTAACTCTTAGAGCTCCATTTTTAGGGTTCAAGCCAGCTTTTGGAGCATTGTCCCCTCTTCCATTCTTTTCTAAGTTCTAGCCAACCTTTAGGATGCTATCTCATCTTCTGTTTTTGGGATTCTAGCCAGCTCTTAGAGTAATATCCTCTCTTCTATTTTTTTCAAGGTTCCAACTAGCCTTTAAGGTGTTGTCCTGTCTTCTGCTTTTGGGATTTTAGCCAGCTCTTAAAGTATTGTCCCCTCTTTTATTTTATTTTTAAGGTTCTAGTCAGCTTTTAAGGTGTTGTCCCATTTTCTATTTTTAGGGTTCTAGCCAGCTCTTAAAGTGCTAACCTACTCTTTTATTCCTTTTAGGGTTTTAGCCAGCTCTTAGAGCGCTAACCCACTCTTTTATTCCTTTTAGGGTTCTAACCAGCTTTAAAGCTTTACCCTCGCTTTCATTAATTCTCCTCAAGGTTTAAGCTAGCTTTTAAAGTGCTGACCCACTCTTTTAATTCGTTTTTGAAGGATTCAATTGCCTTTAGGGTATTATACGGTCTTTCATTAGGGTTCTAGTCAACTCTTAGAGCGTTATCCCTTCTTTCTTTTAATCTTTTATAAGGTGTTAGCTAGCTTCTAAAGCGCTACCTCCTCTTCTTTTCCTTTTAGGGTTTAAGCTAACTCTTAGAGCGTTGTACCCTCTTCTATTCTTTTTAGGGTTTTAGCTTGCCTTTAGGGTGTTGCCTTGTCTTACTAAGGTTCTAGCCAACTTTTAAAACATTACCCCTTCATTCATCAATTTCTCTTAGTAAGGGCACTTATTCTAAGTAAATTTAAGGTTGTTGGTCTCGAGAGACACTTCTGCCTAGGGTAGTCAACTTAAATGAGTACTACCAGGTTTCAATTAAAGGTTTTAGCTAGCTTAAGGAGCGCTTCACCCATCTCTTTTTCTATTTAAGGATTTTATCCCTAGTGTTTACTCTTCTATCACTATTGCTAAATTTGTATTTTTTAAAAATTTTTACATAAAATCCTTTTGCTTTAGTCCCTATGGATCATTTGTTCTTTAGAGCACTATCCATGTAATAAAAACGTCGGATCACATACTTTTAGAGCACTACCCTATACTTAAAACCCTTGGATCACTTACTCTTAGAATGCCATCCTAACCTTGAAATTGTCAAATCCTATGCTCTCGAAGCACTATCCTAACCTTGAAATTATCGGATCACATGTTCTCAGAGCGCTATCTCAACCTAAGCTAAAATCCCTGGATCGCATACCCTTGAAGCGCTATGCCAAGCCAAACTCTCGAATTGCATGCTCTCGAAGCACTATCCTGAAACACTCGGATCACATGCTCTTAGAACGTTATCCTGACCCAAGTTGAAACTCTCGGAGTGCTATCCTGATTTCCTATCACTCTTCATAAGCCCACCTAGGTTAGTCAACCTAAAAAAGCAAGACCAAGTTCCCTAAATCAATTTCAGCTTAGGGTTGCTAGTCCCTTAGAAACGCCCCTACTTAGGTTAGTGAGCCTAGAAGGGCACAACTAGGTTCCCTAAATCAATTACAGTTTAGGGTCTTAGCCAACTCAAAGAGCACTAACCCGTTCAAGCAAGACCAAGCTTCAGTTCCTCTTATAGTCTTAGAGCGTCACCCCTCTCTTCACTAAATTCGCAGTAGATTGAGCCTAAAATAACTAGTTAGTTGGTTGTAGCACTTCTTAGGATGAAATCCATCCCTAAGGCAAAAATAGCATCTCTTTTGTCTTTACGATAAAGTTTTGCTCAAACTTTACCACAAAGAAGAGTAGTTATAAACACTTTATTTTTACCTCTTTATTTTTTAAAATTTTTAGAATAGGGTCCTAAATTAGGAAAAATGCAAAAAAAAAATAATAACAATAATAATAAGAAAAATAAGAAAAAACCCAAAAAATAAGAAATTTAGAAAAATGAAAAAAAAATAGAAGATTTAAGAAAAGCAAAAAAAAAAAAAGAAATTAAAAAAATCACAAAAATATGAAATTTAGAAAAATACAAAAAAAAAATAGAAGATTTTGAAAAAAAATAAATCTTTTAGATAGTTTAGTATAATATAATAAAATAAAGAGAGGGTTATTAGGCTTGGGCTTATATTTGAATATTACTTAGGTTAACCTAGTCCATATGTGTAATTTACACGTATGAATCAGGAAAAACCAACAACCCATTTAAATAAACACTCAGACTTAATATTGCATATAACTTGGAGATCCAAGGTTCAATCCATGAAAAGTACAAAATGTATCTTTTATTTTTTTTTCTCACTTCATTGTTATGTCATTACCATGTTACGAGCCATGTCACTGCCACGTCAAGAGACACATTATCACCACGTCATTTACCAACTCACTTCTAAATATAGTAAGTACACTCCTATGCGCATTGGATACACTCTAACACGAGCATCATATATTGTCCAAGTTCGACTAATCTAAACATGGAAAAAAATCATATTATATTTAATTTTTTTAATCCTTAACTCGACCATGATACCTATAAATAGGGAATTCCATTTTATTACAAACCATCAACTTATCATTTATAATCACTTAATTCCATTCACAACGCTACTCTCTCTCTCTACGCTACTCTTTTTTCTAAGATTCTTGCGAACTCTAGCTTAATTTGACTTTGCTTTAGTTTTGATTTGTGTTTTGTTCTCCGTATTTTGTTTTCTTTGTTTTTATTTATTTTTGTAATATCGTACTTTTTCTTTTTATTGTTGTTGTTATGATTGTATTCAATTTCTAATTGTAAAAAGAAAAAAAAAAACGAAAAAGAGAAGGAAAAGAAAAGAAGGAAAAAGGAAAAAAAAAAAGGAAAAGGCCTAGTTTGTTTGGTTTACTTATTTTTATATTTTAGTTAGAAATATACAATAAAAAATAAAAGGTAAAAAAAGAATAATAATGAAAAATAAAGATAGCCTCTCACTTAGAAAAATCCTTTCTTTCAATAAAATAAATAAACTCTGTAGGCATATTTTTCATAATTCAAACATTTTTTTTAAGTCAAACATCTTTTCAATAATTTAAACTTTTTTTTCATAATTTAAGCTTTTTTCTATAATTAGACGTTTTTTCCATAGTTTAGGCTTCTTGCTTATAATTAGGCACATTTTTCATAATTTAGATATCTTTTCTATATTTAAGTATGTTAGCAATGGTAATTTGCATATTTCATGAAAAGTTGTATTTAAGTATTTTACTAAGGAGTTGTCAAGTATTACTTAAATATTTTGCTTAGTTAGGATACTGGTCCGTGCATGTTATGTGCATTAACATGACATGACATAATATTGCATACATAAGTATCTATTGATTATTAAAATTACATTATGCTCGATTATAACTAGTGTTATTATCTATTAAAATTGTTGTGATGTTGATATTATTTTCGTGATTGAATATTTTTTTATTACTGTTGATTATTTAATGTATGCTTTTACTCACTTAGTTTGATACTGAGAGGATAATTTTGTTTTAACCTTAGGACTGAAAGATAGAGATAACAATGGAGCTTAGGTCTAAGATGGAAACATTGAGAGCGAAGACTAAATATTGCTATACTATGAATAAATGTTCGATCTAATTGACTTTAATGGACATGAGCATCATGATGCAATGTATCCTAAAAAATGCTTATACGATTCTATATAATTATATGCTTAATTTCTATTTATCTCTATCCTCAACTTGAAGATGGTAGAGCGGCTCGTCTCTTGGGCTCTGGTATGTTAAACAAATAGGTCCTAAGAGGCGGAGCATTACATCTATAATGCACGAGCAAATGCCCTTTCATGCATAAGTTGTTTTAAAGTAATCTACAAGAAAGTGGCAACAAATGGCTTGTTCAGGACTTCTTTTTTTGCACTCATCATTAACACTTCCGACGTCCAAGAGCATCAAGGCCCGCGGATCCAAGTTAGCTTACACTTGCTGGGTTTTGTCGCTCCATAAAATCTTGAGCTTGTTTTGACAATTTATTGAAGAACTATTGTATCTTCTGCGTTGGAAATAACATTTAACCTTTTCTTTTCCCTTAAGAATTGATCCCACCCGCATCCTCATCAAGTTTTAGGCATTATAAAAAACATGCAAATTAGTTACTGTCATTTGTTATATCAGATTTCAGTAGATGAGAGAGAAAAAGAAAGCAAACTCTTCAACCATAATCCCTCCTCCCAAATCCTCAACCAAGTTTTAGGCATTATAAAAACACTCACCTGCATTCCAAGCAGGCAACATTCATGATGGTCAGTTCACAGCTTTCATTAGGTAGATAATGAAAATAATTCGACACCTACCGTTTGTAACGGTGTGCTAGTGCTAACACATATCAGAGGATGACGATCACCTTTATCACAAACAACACGGGAGAGAAACATGTCCCAATAGTAGACATTCCCTGCCAAAAATTTGCTGGAAGGCGAAAGCTATTCATTCAATTGACACCTATGATCCATGTTACAATAGCCATATAGTTCACTTTTACCATAGATCAAAGGGTAAGAAAAGACTTTTACAAAGCAACAGCTTGCAAGAGGAACATTTTGTTCAGCAACTTTATGACTTGCTGGAATTTTCAACTGCTTCTGTCTTCTCTCCGTTGACTTTCTCCAACAACTGAGATGGTGGCTCTTCCTTCTTTTTGGCTTCAATAACGTCCTTGGAGCTCAGGAAGCTGGGCTGATCGGTTGAAGAAAGAAGTCTTGCCCACATTCTGTCAGTTATTACAACCTTATTCTGCTTCTCTGTGATTCGCTGCATAGATCACAAAAGCAAATCATGCCCAAAATTAAAAATAGAAGGCACAGACAGTAAATTAATTGAGTAGAGATGAAAATCAATCCAGGAAGATTGGGTGTCTTGAGTAGAGATGAGTGCTCCAAGTTACAAATTGAAAGAACAGCCCAAAATAATTATAGATCTGAAGCTCTCAGCATAAGATGTGAGGAACATACATTGAAGGGAATGTAAGCATGTCTTCCATTGACAGGCCCAACTGTAAAACCCGTGAAGCCAGCCATCGCACCATGAACTGCACTTTGTGCAAGAAGTGTGCAGTAGACATTGTCGGATGCATTGCTTGGAATTGCACGGATCATATATGTAGGATCTGTCAAATAAGTATATCACTAGATACATATTAGTCCATGCATTTCGTTCATCACAACATAATATAAAAATCAGAAAATTTGGACAGTTTCACCTATATACTTAAGGGTAATGGCCATCTTAGGATGTCTGGCAAAGTGGTCCTGCATTAAGTGGGAGAGAAGTTACTAGAGCATGCTTATTTTCTTATATGCTGGCATATAGAAGTAAACTTTAAATTCTAGTGACTTCAATTTATGTTTCCATTTCATGCAAAAAGTGCCAAAAAGCTTCTCAAAAAATAATTGCTGCAACAAAAATATCTAGTATATTTAAATCAATACATTGACATGATTGCATAGATTGTGTGCAAAAAAGTATAGATGTGCATCCAGTAAGAATAAGCTAAAATATGGTAACTGTGTCACACGAATTTGTCCTAATTTCTTGGAAATTTGAGTCGTGTTAAAACTACCTTGATTTGATGTGATAACCATAGACCAACATCTTGAAGAAGTTTGTTTCCTGAAGCATCTTCCTGCTTCATGGATTGCAAGCTCTCTGTTACCAAATCCTGTCCAGCTCCTTCAGCAATCACTATGACCATGTGGCCGTTTTCCTTCAGTTGCTTTTCTATAAATTCAAAAAGTCCTCCTTTACCCTCGAGATAAAATGGTGATTCCGGTATCAAACAACAATCCACATCTCGGCTTGCAAGGGTAGCATACATAGCAATGAAGCCTACAGGGAAAATTAAAACATCGTATAAAGTTTAAGAGGATAGGTACCTTACTAAACCATATGCTAGTGTATAAGTCTTGTAATCATCAAGAAATGATTGGTAACTGGGCCCATCTAGACATGCACCAGGATAAAAGGGCTCAGCAGGTGCACAAAGTGCTCCCCTGTAGTACTGATAAGGGCATGTGGAATACAGATTTACAGACCCTGGCATATTTATGCAAAGGGCCGTGGACTGGAATGCTGTTAGCAGAAATTAAGAAATGATGTAAGCTTACCGCTGTCGCGTCCCATTAGTTTAACCACACCAATGCCATTCTCAACACTTTCAGCTTCTACATGAGCTGCATTAATCGCACGTTGAGCCTCCTCGACCGCAGTATCAAATCCAAAAGATTTGTCAATGACCTGATAAACAGGAGAGAAACCATAAGAAAGAACTTCCAGAATATCTTTAATCCAATCAATAAAAAGTTGTTCAAGCAAGTACCGGTATGTCATTGTCTATAGTTTTGGGGATACCAGCAACAGCAACTTTGAGGCCACGCCGCCTAATTTCCTGCACAAAAGGATCCCATTAAGGCAGCAGGATGATTGATAGTAATTAGAGAGCTGTTAGGAATATTTAGGAAAATGTTTATATAGGGAAAGAATACAATAGGACAATAAATATTTATATTTGATATCTTCTATTTTATGCATTAAGGAGATATTGCTAGATTTATGTTATATTATATTTAAAGATAGTCATCTTCTACTTAAAGAAGGTAAGATTGAAAAGATTGAAGAAATAAGTTTTTCTATAAATTTTTTCTAAATAAGTGTTTCTGTGACATTAATAAACAAGCAAGAAAAGTCATCTTTAAAATTAGTCTAAAGTAGTTTTATGAGTAGCCACTAGTGATGTGCCTAGGAGGAAACTCACTAAACAAACCAATCCCTTCAATTACCAAAGCAATTAACAAGAAATTAAGATAAGATATCATGGAATCTCCAAATACTACACAACAAAGAAGATCGCACTACACTCAGTAATTTTCATATGCACAAACGAACTAAGTGTTTCGCTGTCAACTGAGATGTGCATTCATTCAAATGTAATGTTTACAATGAAAGAAAGAATAATTAAAACATCATTAAGGGTTAATACATCATAAAAAATAAAGCTAAAACGTAATTAAGTTCTGTAATCAACAGTTTGGATGGTAATAGACTACCATCTGAATGGTAGTCGCATCCATTATGTTCAAAAAATGGTCATCAGTATCAGTTGGATGGGAACACTCCTACCACACGGATGGTAGGCTGCCATTTGAACAGGACTTGTAGGCCTTCTGTGGTGAAAACAGAGTGCCCTACCATCTGGATGGTAGTAGCTTGCAGTTGGATGGTAGGTCCTGCTGCTGCAAAATTGAACCAGCACTCTTCCTTTGCTAGTGCTTGCCTCAATAACATCACTTGGCTTCCTAAGTTCAAATTATGTAACATTAAATTATCCCAATATCTCTATTCCTTAGCAGTCAATTAGTTCAAGTAAACGTAATCCCCACCCCCATGCCCTAGTAATGGGTCTTGTAGGTGCTTGATTCCCATCAAGTGCTTTATGAGATCCAAGAGTGCTCTTTAATAAATTATATTTTAAGAGATCAGAGGATTCTCTCTCTAATGAGCTCTCATCCCATTTTATATGAATGCAAACGGTACTGAATCCCTAAACCAAGCCCATAATGACTTGGCATCAAAGCCAAACATCATGAGTGGTTCTGAGCAAAACCAGTTTGAAGTGTTTCTTCAACAATATGAGCAAGACTGAGCAAAGAGCAAGATTGGGCAAGGCAAGAAAAGAAGCAACAAACTCTAGCCACTAAACTTTTTGAGATAAGCAAATGGTTAGAGATATTGGAGATCCAAATGGGTGAAGAAATAGCATCAAATGAGACATGCCATCCAATTAAGTCACAAATGCTAGTGGTCAAATTAGGACAACTTCTAGATGACCATCTACCATTGATACGACCCAACGAGTGGTTTGTCTGATATATCAGGTTTATTCGAGGAATAGAAAGAGTTCTAATAGTTAGAGTTTAGTAAGTGGTATTTAGTAGTAATTGTTTGAGTTATTGTGTGGAGTATGTGAATATTTGTTTGTGTGAGTAGTAGAGTACATATATGTGTATGTAGTGTGAGTGGTAGTGTACATGCCTTATATGTCTGTAGTGGAGTAAATGTACGTGTGATGTATGCAGTATAGTGCATAAATGTGTGAGTTTGTGGGGATTGTGTATAGTTTAGTAAGGTAGCTAGCCGGTTAGAAGAATAAGACGTCATATAAATAGAGGAAAGGGTTTTGGAGGGAAGGAGGTTGTAAAAAAATAAAAAATAAAATACCAGTCATTGCTTCATGCAAAGGAGAGCAGTTTGCTCTTGTGAGTTTTCCAGCCAACTCTTGTGACTTCAGGTATTCACTTGAATCTCATTGTGAATTCCTTTTGGAATTTTTGCGTGTATCAATTTTGGTGCCATCTATGGATTCTCTTCCACAATGATGAGAATGAAGGCTAGGGTTGATTCGTTGGAGAAATCAGTGAATGAGATTTTGGAGGAGTTTAGGGCAAGGTTAGCTGATATGCAACTAAAGATCTCAAAGAATTATACTTCTCAATCGAAATCCCTTGAAAATGCAATTGTGGACATGAGTTAAAACCAATTTAGGACAGCTCGAAATAAAACAAGTACTTTCAGACATGCATTCATTCTATGGCTTATTGCCCAAGAGAAACTATACACCATCGACAAGTTATTCTGTGGGGTATAACTCATTTAAACTATTGTTACTTACACAACAAAGAAGAGGAATCTTGTATGTTTCTTTTTGAAACATAAGCATTCTCTACAGAATTTTAGAAATGTGTAGAGAACTCAAATTGCTATCCTATTAGGAGGCTGTCATGCCTAGATTCAAAATTTTTCCTGCTTTTGATATGGGCCACCTCTTCAGCAAGAAGCAAAGGAAGGCTAATCCATTGTGTGCACTATTTGTGGAAAGAGAGGAATGTTCATTGTGTTAGGAATCCAGCTCAACCTTATAAAGTTTTATTGAGGACTATATATTCGTGTTTGTTGAATATTTTGTGGACTTTATTGGAGTCATGACTGGCCTGATGCAAGTGCCATGGAAAGTGCTAATCTGCATCAAAAGGTTTGCTTCATGTGTGGACTGCTTTATAGTAAAATGGCTTAAACACTTGTTAACTTTGTAACCTATCACATTATAAGACTTCGTCAATTTCCTTTTCTAACCAATTTGAGATTCTTATCATCACAATTGTTCTTTTTCCATCTTCAACGCTCCCCCTTAAGTCCAAATGACCTGCCCTAGTCAAGATTTGTCTTTATATACCTGGACTTGTGTTCTTTGAGTCTCAAGAGACTTTTGGTCGATTTTTCTTTTCTTTGACAGGGCTTGCACTCTTGAACCTCAGAGGTCACATGTTCAATCTTTACCTGGATCTTCTTTACCGAGCCTTCTCTTAATTTCTGTTGAGCTTCAGGAATTGGGTCGTAGGATTTCAATATCATCTTTAGGTCTAGCATTTGCTTTTGTATTTTTTGCTAGACAATTTGCCAAGAAATGAGCCTCCCTTTTTTTGGGCTTCCATTCTTTCTTTATTTACTTAATCTTGGATTTTTATCATGGACTACTAGGCCTTTTTTGGGCTCTAACACCACCATTGGAGTCATGGTGGGGGCCAGTCCAAGCACCATTGGAGAGTGTTGATATGCATCCAAAAGTGGGCCGCTTTATGTATGGCATGTTTTATGTTAAAATGGCCTTCAACTCATCACATTATAAGTCCTCATTTCCCTTTTTTAACCAATGCGGGGTTCTTAGCATCACAATTTTTCTGTTTCCATCTTCAACAGACTTAATGTCCTGCCCCTTGTATTTTTATACATGTCTTTATTCATTTTTTTTTAAGCAGTATTTTGAGCATTAATGCCATTTCATCGACTTAGACATCCTTCTGTTCTTTGATGTCTATGTAGATCTTATAGGCATCTTGTGAGCTTCCTTGATATTTGTACTTCTGTTATAAAATACAAAAATACCTCGCCTTATGCAAAAAACAAGCACAAGCATACTCATCACAGCCCATGCAAGCCATGACATCATCTCTGTTATGAACCAAAGCTCCATCCTAATGTATGATTTGAAGAGCCTTATATTCTCAGCTATACCTAGCTTGATTTTCCAACCTATCTATGAAAATTTCAATTCCAGGTTCTATGGAAGCAACCACCCTCCTTCCAATCAGCAAGTGTTTTTATTCGGTGAAGCAGTTACTTGGGCTTGAAGACAAGCTCATTGTTCAAGAGAGGAGTAATTTTTAGGAATATTTAGAAAAATCTTTATAATAGGTATCGAATATCTTTACAACAGGACAATGAATACTTATACCTTTACAACAAGACAAAACTTAACCTAAAACAAATAGGGAGTCATTCTAGGGACACCCTCGCACCTAGGTGGCCATTGGCTACCCCCTATCCGGCTACCATATGAAAAGGTGGGTCAGTTGACCTACCCCTTAAAGGGAAAAAAAAAAAAAAAAAAGAAAGAAAATAGTGGAAAACCCAATGGGGTTACTTTTCCTTTCATTTTTCTTTTTCCTTTTTTTTTTTTATATTATAGGTGGGCAGCTAGCCCCCACCAGTGAACCACTTTTTGAGTGAGTCATGACTCACCTGCTCATATTGGATGTCTAGCTACCCCTAACCCTTGGTGGCCAAAGTAGCCACCCATTTGTTTCAAGCCAGGTTTTTTCTTTTTTTAATTTTACCTATTTTTAAGGGTTTTTTTTATATACTTAAATATATAATTATTTAAGTTTTTTTTAATTACTTTCATTATTTAAAGGGCATTTTTTTTATTTTTCTTTTTTTCCTGTATTTTTTTATATTTTAATTTTACTTGAATAATATATATTAATTGATTTGTTTAAGTTAATTACTTGGATCAATCACATTGAGCCATGTATCATTCCTAAAGTGAGAAACCAACGGTAAACTAACAGAGTATTTGCAAACATTGAGACTAAAATAGGAAAATAAAAGATAAATGACTCGAGTAGAGAAAGTGGTACAGTTGAGAATTCAAAATATGCTTTTTCCTATTTTATTTAATGATAGTTATATATTCTATTTTAGGAAGGTAAGATTGACAAGCTTGTATAGATAAGTGTTTCTACAACATTAATAAACAAGCAAGAAAAGCTATCTGTAAAGCTAGTCTAAATTAAGGTAGGAGTAATTAGTAGTCTTAAGAGATCAGAGGACTCTCTCTCTCTCTAATGAGCCCTCAAACCATTTATGCAAGTATAACCAATGACTAGATTACTGACCTGGGCCCGTGACAAAGCCAAAACCCAAAAGAAAACACATGATTATTCAACCCCGAGTCAAGATGATAAGACAAGGTAATTTTCCTTTGAAATAAAAGAAAAGCAAGATGTTTCAAAGCAGTGTAGCAGGAAATTATTCCACAAATTCCTTGTGTATATCAGGTTACTATCAATCATTGAAGGAAGAAGATCATCCTGGTATTCTCTTGAACCATATATTTAAAACAAATCAACTATCAATGACACACCTAATGACATGAGTATTGCAGGATGCAGAATACTATTACCTCATAAATTACAGCTGCTCCCTTCTGAGTTCCATCACCTCCAATGATGTAAACCTGAGTAGTTGATGCAGTAATAATCCAAATCGCCATACAAGCTGTCAATACAACAAATCACACAAGACAGGAGAAAACACAATGCTTCATCCGAAGATTCTACAGACCTGATTGATACCACGATCTTGAATGCTGTCAACTATCTTTGACTTATCATGGCCTCCTCGGGATGTACCAAGGATGGTACCACCACGCTTATGTATGTCATTGACAACCTTTGGTGTCAAGGTTACCGTATTCTTGGAGTAGAAACCCCTATATCCTCCCTGCAGAACATCATCATTCAGCATTTGCAAGGAGGAGAAATTACATAACAAAAGACAAGTTCACTGCATGAATAATCTACAGACACTGAAGCCAAAAGCAAAGGCCAAACTTCTTACGATACAATGAATTAAGATGGGGGCATTAGCCATTAAGGATAAATGCACGACTCCCTTTTTGGCACTCCTTTTGATTGTTTAAGTTTTTCTTAAATTGAACATCATTTTTCAAAAACTGATGCATTACTACCTTAAGGGAAAAAATGAACAAACATCATGCATCTTTGATTACATGAATATTTAATAGCTGTAGACAATTTCCTCTAGTCAAGCTTGTAACTTGCCTAAGCAATTTCAAGAAAGCAAAGGAAGAACGATAACTCACATCTATTCCAAGAACTTTGCTCACACCATACATGTGGTAAAGGCCGCAAACAATTTCCCGAATCACAGTGTTCAACCCAGGGCAAAGACCCCCACATGTAACAATACACGCATGTACTTCATCCAAGTCAAAATACACCTAACCAGAACAGAAGGTTATGTATCAGTAACATCCATCTGGTTTCAAGGATTCCAGACCTTGGACAGTTACAGACCCTTTGGCGAGGTCCAGCCCGTCGAAAGTGCATCCCTCTTGGGCCATCCTTGTGAACAACAACCTGCAGGAGAGAAAAACCACTCGAACATTGACAATGATATTTCTCAACTGAAAACAAGATTAAATTCCTTTACCCAATTAGAAAGAACCAAGAAAATAAAAGTCTAAAGCCAGAAGGACCACCGAGACAGAGGGACCACTGAGACTTCTTTGAAGAACAACTGCTGCTTTTAGGGCGTGAGTCAGTGTAAAATAAATGGCAGGAAAGGAAAGCAAGGTCTCATTTAAGGATTCTAAATTCTGCTAGTAAAAATGCTAGGATAATAGTATGTATGTCAATTCCTACACTCAAAATCGTTAATATCTCAGCAGTTGAATAAAGATCTGTTCAGTATCCAAGTGGAAATATCATAACATCTGGTCAGATAGAATATTCCACCTTTTGTGCGACAGTGTCACCCATATCAACAAAATATTGCCTGCAAAAATTACGTCAATAAAGTCTGTCATGGCGGATCTTATCGAAAGCAAGTTACTGTGATGAAAAGGAATGTGCACTCAGTGGAGTACTTCAGAATGTTTGCTTACCGAACAGCTGCATATGCAGGATTATCTTGCAGTGGATTGGGATATGTCTGCCAGAAAATAGCACCACAAGTAAGGAAGTAACAGTACAGTATGTTCACAAAGACAAATCATAAGTAACAAATCCAGTTCCCTCATCATGACAAATGAATCCATGGACTGATATACTCTAATATATCTTTCAATATTGGCCAAATATATATGTATATATACATACATACATACATACATACATACATATGTATGTATATATATATATATATATATATATATATATTATATATATATTCCAATGATTGTAGTTTATTGATAAAAGGAATTTCAGAACAAGAATTTAATTGGACATCTTCCAATAATTTTAGTTCATTGATAAAAGTAATTTCAGAACAAGAATCTAATTGGACAGCGGTAATACTAAAAATGATGCATCTCACTCAAACTACTCAAGAGTTCATCAACATTGATCTGGGTCATTTTGAGTGTCCTCTTTATTGGTAATCATCAATTAATACCTATCTCAAACACAGAAATGCAGGTCACAGCCATTCCAAGTTCATTTCCATTGATACAAATGCAAATTCAAATACAATAAGCAACTTGAAATATGAAGATATGCCTCACCATGTGTATGGACTAATTCTAATATCTTATGACTCCTCATTATTGATTCATAATTGACTATTATACACACAATTTGACAAACATTATCCAGGATGAAAAGTTAGGCGCTCCTGGCAGTTAAGATCATTGAATTAGTAAACCAACATGTATTAGAATGCATAATGCTGATGATTAAGGCCTCCTGGAAGCAGCAAAGCAATGGTGTCCCTGGCATACAACACAAAAGTAGAAGCAAAACATGATATCAACATGACATGATACGAATAATCTCTAACACAAATCCAGCATGAGTTAACGTGATTCACAATGAAGCCAATGATTTATGATGTACAATCAACTTTGCACATTTTTGACACACATACAATTTTGGCATGTAAAGGAATCCAAAACACAACCTGCAAACACAAGTTGCCCACTCCACTTCCAACTGCCTAAAGCAGCCACTTTGTTGGTAGTCCCCAAAATCCAACAGTTTCTTATAGCAACATTTCAAAATATGGAAAGTTTGGGAACCACCTGAGTCTACTGACTCCCTCAATCTCAATTAGCATCGGACACATAAGGAAAAAAGAAAAAAGGAAATTGGAAACATTAGGCCCCTATATGAGTCCGTTTTCCTAGGTTCGAAGAGCTCAATGAAATCTAAGGAGTTGTTAGAATTGGGAGGTCCCAAACCACCCAACTACTTGTCATACATTTAACCAAATTAATTCACCTTCAATCAATCAGCATTGGTTCTCAGTTCATCAATATGTACCAAGGTCACTCATATACGATCAATCGGTACTAAAATCAAGTAAAGTAATCAACTTTACCAGCCACTTGTCATGCACTTAATCAAATTAATTCACCTTCAATCAATTCAATTCATAATGTATGCCAGTGTCACTCACATATGACCAATCAGTCGTAAAATCAAGTAACAGAATCAACTTTACCAACTACTTGTCATACAACAAACCAAATTAATTCACCTCCAATCAATCAGATTTGTTTTCAGTTCATCAATATATACCAATCAATCTTACTCATATACGATCAATCAGCACTAAGATAAAGTAACAGAATCAGCTTGACCAACCACTTGTCATACATTCAACCAAATTAATTCACCTTCAATCGATTCAGTTCATCAATGTATACCAGTGTCACTCATATACAATCAATCAGTACTAAAATCAAGTAAAGGAAACAACTTTACCAACTACTTGTCATACACTAAACCAAACTAATTCGCCTTCAATCAATCAGTGTTTTTCTCAATTCATCAATGTATACCAATGTTACTCGTATAAGATCAATTAGAACTAAAATCAAGTAAAGGAATCAACTTTACCAACTACTTGTAATAAACTAAAGCAAATTAATTCACCTTCGATCAATCAGCATTTTTCTCAATTCATCAATGTATACCAATGTTACTCATGTAAGATCAATTAGAACTAAAATCAAGTAAAGGAATCAACTTTACCAACTACTTGTAATAAACTAAAGCAAATTAATTCACCTTCGATCAATCAGCATTTGTTTTCAGTTCATCAATATATACCAATCTTACTCGTATACGATTAATCAGTACTAAAATCAAAGTAAAGGAATCAACTTTGCCAACTACTTTTCATGCATTCAACCAAAAATTAAATCACCTTCAATCAATCAGCATTGCTTCTCAGTTCATCATCACCAATATATACCAGTGTCATTCTTATATGATCAATCAGTACTAAAATCAAGTAAAAGAATCAACTTAGCCAACTAAATGTAATACACTCAACCAAATTAATCACCTTCAATCAATCAGCGTAGATTCTTAGTTCATCAATACATACCAATGTCACTCGTATACGATCAATCAGTACTAAATTCAAGTAAAGAAATCAACTTTACCAAATAATAAAACGAAACGATAATCACCACATAAGGTTTGAAAGTGTTACGTACAGGAAGATCGGGGACGTAATCAGACAAGTGAGGCACATCTTCAAGCAAATAACCTGCTTCTCCAGTTTCCATTTTGAACTGTGAATTACTCGAATACCCCATTTTTCTTCTTTCTCGAAATTTTCTTCTCTCTTCGATTTTCAGATCCAGCCAAGCAACCAGAGTGTGACTATAGGTATGTGCTTGCTTTGTATAGTACAGACATTTATAGAGGAATGTGACAAACACTGATGAATGTGTGTGTCTGTGTGAGAGAGAGAGGAGAGAGAGTTGCGTAAATGTAGGATTCTGACAATGAGATGGGAATCCAAGTTGACGCGTAGTGAAATGACTGGCACTACGAAAGTGAGAAAGACAGGAAGGAGACGACGTCGGTTTTTGGGCGCTGGAATGTGGGAACTATTGAGGAAGCAGCAGCATTTGCTTGGAAAACAAGTGGCGGTTTCTTTTATTGCGATACTGCGGCCTAGATTCTGGGTTTTGGTTTCGAACTAGTATGAAATACATGAAAACATCTTAATGGTTGTCATGTTCACTCGTTAAAATTTTAAATAATTTTTTTCTTTTTTATTTCATAATAAGAGTCAGCAAATAATTAAAGTTATGCAAATGAATTATATAAATGGGTTAAATTAACCAATACTTACCGTTCCCTATTGATCTATAAATTAAACAAATTAATTTACTTAATATACGGATTGAAAATGTATGACACAACCTATCTCTCCACCAATTAATGTAATAATTGGATCAACCCACTTCCTAAGTTTGCTTCCCTAAATGGCACTAATTTGCTCCATAACCCAAGGACATGTTGCGAGTTTGGCTTAGTTTCCTTTGGCCTATCTTTTATCTATTTATTTATACTTCAAATTTTATAAAAGTAAAAAAAATCTCTTGAAGTAGTAACGTGATGGCTAAAGGCCAGCAATAACACGTAATAGGAGTTCTCAAAGCCTCGCATGTTTCCATTGTATAATCAAAATTTTTCTTTTATTTTTCTAGGTTATAATTTTTTATTTCATTTTACGTTCACAATAGAAATACTTTGAAAGGGTATTATAGATTTGGTTATTTTATAATATGTAACTAAATCTAAAGTTAAGATTTTACCTAGTTTATAATTTTATGGGGTATGTGTGTTCTTATTACAATTTAGTATAAATATGTCTAGCTCCTTTATGAAATTAGGAATGACCATATGGGTTTTTAAATATAGGTGCTAAAATTTTCATTTACTTAAATCTTGTTATTCAGATTATAATTAGAGAATCCAATACCAAGCTTTTCTTATTTTGCTTTTTTTTGTTATTTATTAAATGTTACTTTTTGTTTGAGTTCCCATTTTTGAGAAAAGGAAAAAAAAATGAAAAAAAAAAGTATACAAATGTCGTTCCCAAGAAAATATTTTTAGAAAAATAATTCTAGGATTACGATCATTAAAATCACTTCTTAAAATGCAATATCAACTTAAGCTGAAATTGCTTCTTCATTTCCATGTGGATAAACTCATCTACAACCTTGCTTCTCCCCCATTTTGCATCTTAGTATTCTTTCATCTTTCTTTCTCTCTTAAACTACCTCCAAACTATCTCAACTAAATTCGGCATTAAGATCCCTTCTTTTTTTTCTTTTTTTCTTTTTTGCAAATCAATCACGGAATCAAAGTAATAATATGGTATAGATCTCTATTGTGGAAAGTTTTTTTTGAAATGGAGAAACAATCTATGCAATATCATCACTTTCTCTCTCTAGACATCTATATAAAAAAAGGTATCGTTTTTTCTCGTTTTGATCCGTTTTTAGTACATGTTATTCGAAAAAATAGTGTTATTGCTTGATGCATGATGGTACATTGTTATCTACTAGTAATTTTTAGACATGCTAAAACGTTCATCTATTAGATAATATATATGTAAATTGAATATTTTTCTATACTCCGTTGTCTATATACTTAGCTATTTTTTTGTATAAATTTGTGTTCATTAGTCAATTATATACATGTGTCATAGTTTTTTTTTTTTTTATAACGTTGTGTTTAAATTTTTTTTTTTTTTTTTTTTGCTCCCAAAACATTGTGTTCATTATTTAGTACAGTTTATATATACATGTGTATAGTTTTTGTTTATGTAAATTTGTTTTTATTATTGTATTGTATATACACATGTATATTAGGTAATACATATACAAATCATTATTGTTGAGGGTGTATGAAAAATGAATTGGCTTGTAATGTAGTGTAATTTCTTTCTTTGTTTTAGTTGGAGTAAGTACTGATTGTAGCATTGTTAAGGGATAATGATAGGGAAATCAAATGAGGAATGTGTTCATGAACGTGAGGAGAGTGTGTCTGCTAGCATAAGGTAATATTTTTATATGCAAATGCTAAAGTTTATGAAATTCATGTGGTAAACAGGTGTACAATGGATAATATGAGGTTGGTTTGTTATATCGGTGAAAATATTGTGGAAGAAGAGGATGAAGTGCAGTATAATAGGCACCTGAGAACAGTAGTTGGAGTTCCATTTGGAGGCATATATGACTAGTTAATAGGATTGATATATAATCGACTTTAGGTTGACATGAGGATAACCTAGGTCAAGTTGATTCACAAATGCCCCCCCATAGGCAGGACTAAGGACATATTCTATACCATCCTCATCAGTGATGATTATGATGTCCAACAACTAATGGCTTCTTCAGTGGGACATAATGGAGTCAACAGTTTAGCTGAGTTGTATATTAAAATTCATAAAGTGAACCCACCACTAATAACCCCTTCCGCAGCTAAGTATGATGTCAAAGGGCATAGCAAGGATATTGGATTGCAAGTTGAAACTAGGGTATTCGAATCCTAATTAGTCCTACCAAGTCATATGACGAGCAGTAGTCTTATGTCCAGTGAAACTATTGTATTGATCACTAGCTAATCTAATAGAGATATTGATGTAGAGAACGAAATGGCATGCGATGACATAGATGAAGATTTTGATTATACAAATTATAATGTTGACGTTGGTTTAAGTGAATGCTGGTTGTAAGAAGTGAAAGAATTATAAGGGTCATGTGGATGGAACGATTAGAGGTGTGGTTTAGCTACACGTGTAGATGCGATTGGGATGTGAAAATCCGTGCCTTTCTATATGGCAAGTGTTGGGGATGGACTGGTGGCATCTGAGGATAATATGAGTGATGCTGAATGGAGCTTCAGCGATGAATTAAAGTTGGGCATACAGTTTGAAAATAAAAAAAAAATCTATAAATAGTTGTAAGGTTGCATCATATTATGAACCACCATAACTTCATCATGAAAGAGTCCAAACCTACATTATGGTCTCTTAGATCCGTTAATTAGAAAAAAAGCTGCAAGTGGAGACTAAGAGCTTGTAAGAAGCAACGTGCAAAATGCTTTATAATAATTAGGTTTGTGGGTTCACATATGTACCTTAATCCTATTATGAGTTAAGACCACTCGAAATTGGATTCAAACACCCTATCTTACTTTCTAATTAAGGATGTTTAAGAGTCACCTAACGTTAAGATAAGAAACTTACAAGAGACTATTTGCAAACAATAAGGTTATACTATGCACATCAAGAAAATTAGGGAAGTAAAACGTAAAGCGATTAAACAAGTTTATGATAAGTAGGAGAAATCATATGCAGTGTTCCCACATCTACTAGATGCGATCGGAGAGGCTAATCTTAGTACTATGGTAAAAGGCATGTGTTCTTTGATAGAGTTTTTTAGGCATTCAGACCGTATATTGAGGCATTTATACATTGCAAGCCAGTAATTACGATCGATAGAACATTCTTTTATGGGAAGTACAAGCATAAATTGTTGATTGCGACCGGAGTTTATGGTCAGAATCACATAATCCCATTGGGTTTCACCCTAGTTGATGAGGAATGTCGAGATAGCTAGAGTTAGTTCTTAATATATGTGCTCATGTACATTAGAAGAGATCGTATTGATATATATTTGATTTCAGACAGTCATGTTGGGATCTAATCTGCAGTAAAGGGCAAGAATGCGGTCTAGCTAAGTGATTAGCCTTAGCAGTGGTGTATCTGACACATCGCTAGTAACTTCAACACTCAAGCTAAGAACAATGATTGCAAAGAGCCAATTAAGAAAGTTGCTTATCAGTTGTAACCTTGAAAGTTTCACATCTACTATAACGAGGCCAAGATTATGAGCCTCCATACTAAAGTTTACTTTAGAGGCCTGTATCTTGTTAAGCCATATTTCAGTTTTCCTTAATTTATTTTATAATAAGCCAAGTCTGCTTAATATAAAATACTCGGCATTAAATTAAGGAAACATTTTTCTTAAAAAAATGTTTTGAAAAAAAATATTTTTAAAAAGTTGAAGTTATTAACTAGTTGAATTGGTAACAGGTAAAATTAGGGTTTTTGAGTGGAAAAACCCTAACTTAGTCACCAGCCTACGAATTTTCTAAAAAAATTATTTTTTAGAAAATTAAACCAAAAAACTAAGCTTGAGGGCTGACCTATTATAACTAAGTTACCTTGTAAAAATAAAAATAAAAAACTAATGGGTTTTATTTTTGTAATTTTTCTAAAAATACTAAGATATATACAGATATGTAAAACATAACTAAAATGATTTTTTTAGGATTTTTTATTACGAATTTTTAAGGAAAAGAACCTTTTTTTTATATGGTTTCCTAGAAGGTGCCTACATACTTGCTAGTTGGAATCAAACCAACATAATTTTTTTTTAGAGAATATTTAGTGAGTGGATCTTCTTTTAAATTCGAAAATCAAGTTAGATTTACATTTATTTAACTATTTATTATTTAAAAAAAACCTAAAAAATCAAATTTTACGAATCTATTTAAAAAAAAAAAACTAACTAATCTTTTTAAAAACTCCAGTTAAGATTTCTTTTATTTAAAAAAAAAAAACTATGTACCAAAATTAATTTTTTATAAATCCTATATGCAAGATATACCAACATATGTATCTTCTCCGAAAATATGAATCTCGGAAAAAAGAGACGTGATTTTTCAAAAAAAATGCAATTTCGACTAAAAACTCAATTTAACTAAATTTATCAAGAAATTGAAAATTATCTAAAAAATATAGTGAATGATGTGGTAATTTAAAAAAAAAAAACTTATACTAAAGAAAACGAATTAGTAAAAAAATTAATTAATAAATAATAAAATAAAATAATAATATATTTTTTATTACCTAAAACGGGTCGAGTCGCACGTGATTAACGTGTTCAAGTTGACTGTGTCATGATTATCTAAACTATGCTAGCATGCTTAGTGTGTATACTGATCGTGTGCATGTACAGTGGTGCTGATCATGCATGTAGCTATAAATGACATTCAGCATGTGTGCATGCGTAATACACGTGGCTATGTGATTCGTAAGGAGTACATGCTGTGTGATCGAGTGATGTCAATACGTGGCTATATGTGATGTATACTATCGTGTGGCATGAGTGTATGAGGTCAAGACGTGGTCGTATGTGTAATATCGTGTATGTAATCGAGTGAGCTATCGTACGGGATGAGTGTTGTGTGCTATCTACAGCGTAAATGTGTTGAATTATGTTAGGTGTATTATGTGTGTATGTTGAATTATATGTGTTTTGTGTGGTGTTAGTGTGTATTGGTGAGTGGGATAGTAGAGTGTTAGGGTCATGCAGCGAATGATGTGCAACATGCAGCAGTGATCAATGTATAGTGTTTATGAGTGTTCGGTCAGTACATGAGGTCGTGCATGCTATAGGGTGTTTTTGTATGGATCGTAGCCAAGAGAGGAAATGATTAGTGAGAGAGAGTTTAAGTACATGGTGTATGTGAGATCAAGTGTAGGTTGAAAATTGTGAGGATGTATAGTGATCGTGTTTGCAAAGTTAGTTGTTTATGTTATGTATTGAGGATTGTGAAAAATGTGTCAAAACTTTATCATTGCATTCTATTTATAAGCCACACAATGGAATCTTTTGAATCTTTTTGGATATAGATTTAATCTCAACAAAAAAATGCGATAATAACTGATTTAGATTTATTAAAGATTCATCAAAGATTCTAGAAACACTATATTGCTTTGGGCTTTCCATATTTTGGGCTTGACTCAATCCAACTTGATTTAGCCTAATAATCCATTTAATAAATCTTAAGTCTATTTATCCCAATATAAATTAAATAAAAATCAACTTTTATGTCAGATAACTAAAAAATATTTTAATGAAGCTAGATTCTTTAACGACTTAGAATTTATTAAATTGACCGCACACCATTATCCGATTCAACCCTAAATGACTCGATTCGACTCAACACTTACTTATTTTTTTCAATTTTTGTTAATTTATATATTTATTTATTTATTTATTTATTTATTTATTTATTTATTTTATTATTATTATTATTATTATTATTATTATTATTATTATTATTATTATTATTTCTTCTTCTTTTTTTATTATTTTTTTCTTCTTTTTTTTAAACCTGGCCTAATAAAAATACTAAAATAAGAAACAGTAAAAATAAGGTGTCTACAACCGTTCCTCTTTATAGTAAAGTTCTATTAGAACTTCATTATAAAGACAAAAGAGATAACTATTTTTGATAAACTTTACTTTAAACTGATAGAATGAGGATTACTAACTTGAATGGTCAACTAATTTTTGTTTCATCATGAAGAAGAATACCGACTTGAAAGGTCAATGTGAAAAGTAAAAAGCTTGTCTTGAAAGGACAAGGTAAAGGAATAGGAAATTTGTTTGGAAAGGACGGCACAAAGGAAGCTTATCTTAAAATGATAGGGCAAAAAATCAAGAAGCCTATCTTGAAAGGATAAGGCAAAGGAATAAGATGGCCTATTTTGAAAGGATAGGGATAAAGAATAAGGAATCTATTTTGAAAGGATAAGGCAAACAATTAAAGTGCCTATCTTGAATGGACTAAGCAAGTGATTAAGAGGCCTGTCTTGAAAAGACGGGATAAAAGGAAGCTTGTCTTCAAAGGATAGGGCAAAAGGTTAGAAGGCTTATCTTAAAGGATAGGGTTAAAGATTTAAAGGGCCTATCTTAAAAGGACAAGGCAAACGACTAGAGTGCCTATCTTGAAAGGATAAGGCAAATGATTAAGGTGCATATCTTAAAAGGTTAGGAGCCCTATCTTGAAAGGATAGGGTTAAAGGTTTAGGGTGCTTATCTTGAAAGGATAGGACTAAAGAGTAAAAGATCCACCTTAAAAGGACATGGCAAAAAGGAGCTTGTATTAAAAGGACAGGACAGGACCTATCTTGAAAGGATAGTGCAAAATCGTTAGAGATCAATTAACTTGTTATGGTTTGATGGATGATCCAAAGAGGATAAATCTCTTTGAGATTTCAAAAAAAAACTTCTTAATTCTCTTAGATATATCTTTTTAAGGAGTTTAGAATCATTTTACTCGGGAATGAAGAATTTTGCAAATAGCAATCAATCAGCATACCTCATGTTGACTCTCAATATTCACTTATTCAAATAGTAGAATATCACCAAAGTATTTCCTCAAGATTACGCTTTCTTCTTCTTTTTTTTAGATAAGGTCTTCTTCGTGATTGAAACTTTGTTGATGAGTCTTTTAGTTGTACCTTGCTCATGTCTCGATTCTACTTTCACTGTCACAAAGTCTCAATTTTCACCTCTCTATGATTTCTGAAAAATAACTCTCTTTTCGAAAAACTGAATTAAATCACTAAGAACATTTGATTCCAATTTATTTGGTGACTCAAATTCATTGGTAAGTGTTTGATGTTTAAGTGTAAGAGGCTAAGAAACATGGTGTGCAAGAATTTATTAGTGAAGTGTTTATCAGTCGATGACCATTCAAATTCAAGAACATTTATAGATATCAACTTTACTTAAAAATGATAAAAGATTAACTACAAACAATTCTCAAGAAAAATTGAAATCTTTATTGAACTCAGTTTTCATGGATAATATAATTTAACAGCATCTGAATTCACTGGTCTCCTTAATTTCGAACCATCCATTTCTATCAATACTAATGCACCTCCCGACAATACCCTCTTTAGCACATAAGGGCCTTTATAATTCGAAGCAAATTTTCCCTTAAAGTCTTTTACATTCGACCATACTTTCTTCAATACCAAATCTACTCCCTTAAAGTACATCGGGCGCACTTTCTTATTAAAGTCTTAGATCATCTGTTGTTAGTAACATTGACCATGACATATCGCTGTAAGTCTCCTTTCATCTAGGAGATTCAAATGGTCCATTTGTTTCTTCACCTACTCCACTTCATCAAGTTAAATTTCAAGTTAAATTTCTACTAACAATTAGAACGAAGGCATTTCTACTTCTGTCGATAGTACTTCTTTAATTCCATATACCAATGAATAAGGTGTTGCACTTGTAGAAGTTCTGATTAAGGTTCTGTAAGCTATGAAAGCAAATGAAAGTATCTCATGCCAGTCTCCATAAGTGATCACCATCTTCCCGATGATATTCTTGATATTCTTATTAGTAGCTTCAACTACCCTATTCATCTAAGGTCAATATAGAGTCGAGTTTTTATAATTGATCTTAAATTGGTTGCATACTTCAGCCATCAGCTTGTTGTTCAAATTTAACTTGTCGTTTGTAATAATGGACTCTGGCGCACCCTATCTAGTAATGATGTCTTTTTCTAAAATCTAACTACTACTCCTTTGGTCATCGTAGCATATGGTGCTACTTCTACCCACTTGGTAAAATAATTGATCGTGACTAGATTGAATATGTTCTCATTTGAAGCCGTTCGTGAAATTGGACTGATCATATCTATCTCCCCACATTGAGAAAGGCCAAGGAGCCAACAGTACATGTAATTCTTAAGGAGGAACGTTAATTTTATTAGCTTATACCTGACATAGGTGACAATGCCTTACGTATTTGATACAATCTAATTATATTGTCATCCAAAAATATCTCATCCTTATGATTTTCCTGACTAACATGTACCTATTCATATGAGGACCATAAACCCTCTGATGCACTTCTTTCATCAACTTCTCGACTTCTTCTTCATCTACACACCTTAGTAATGTTGTATTAGGGGATCTTTTGTACGACATAGCTCCACTTAACAAAAAATGAGCGGCCAATCTCCTTAAAGCTTTTTTGTCTTTCCTATCATCTTCATCAGGGAATGCACCTGTTTGAAGTAACTTTTTGATATCATAATACCAAAGCTTCTTCAGCTCCTTCTCTTGAGCAGTCAAACAAAAAGTCAGTCTTTCCTTTACGTCAATTTTCAGGGGTTGAATTTCTATCCTATCCGTGACTTTCACCATCGAGGCTAATGCAACTAGTGCATTAGTAAATTGATTTTAGGCTCTTAAAATGTAAGTAAATGAAATTTCTTAGAATCTTTCAATCAACTTTCCTAAATGCTCATGATAAGGCATTAACTTCTCATCTTTCGTCTTATATTCTCCTAGGATCTAAAGAATTATAAGAGAGGAATCTCCATATGCTTCAAGCCTTTGTATTCCAAATGTCTAGTACCATTTTGAGCCCCAAAATGCAAGCCTAATATTCTACTATATTATTCGTATATAGAAATGCTAACCTGGCTTCCATAGGGAAATGGTTACCCTTAAGTGATACTAGTATTGCTCCTATCCCACATCTAAACACATTAGCTACTCCATCAAATACATTCTCCATTCTAGTTTTTCACCACTCGATTCATTCATTATCATCACATTTTCATTAGGAAACTAAGCTTTCGAACCATCATTTTCATCTTCTAATGGATATTTTGCCAATTGATCAGCCACTATTTGCCCTTTGACTGAACTCTGACTTTGATATTCTCCCGATCAATGCCGACTTTTCTGCTAAATATCTCAACGTGTCATATTTTATCAACAACTCTACTGAATAATAGATAGTATACTACCTGAGCCTATACATTACCCATACTAAGGCACAATACGTTCTTTCTAGTTTTGAGTATTTATGTTTACCTTCTATGAACTTCTTGCTCAAGTAATATTAAGATGCTCTTTTCTGCCTATTTCTTCTTTCTGCCTTAACATACGCCCCATCTATTTAGGAAGGATCATTAAGTAGAGAATTAATGGCCTTCCCGATGTATAAGTGATCAGTATCAGAGGATTCATGAGATACTCTTTAATTTCAACAAATGCTTGCTCACATTCTTCATCCCATTCTATCACTACATTCTTCCTCAAAAGTTTGAATAACAACTTGCATTTATCAATTAACTGTAATACAAACCGAGCAATGTAATTCAACCTCCCTAACAATCCCCATACTTCTTTTACAATCTTCGGTGTAGGCATATTTACGATTACCTTAACTTTATTTAGGTCTACTTCGATTCCCCTTTTGCTTGTTTGGGTTTACTTCGATTCCCCTTCTATTGACTATAAAACCCAACAATTTGCCCGAAGTTACTCTAAAGATGTACTTTTCTAGATTTAGTTTCAATTGGAATTTTCTCAATCGCTCAAACAGTTTTCATAAAACATTAACGTGATTCTCATCCTTCTTGGATTTAGTGATCATGTCATCTACATAAACTTCAATTTCCCGATACATCATGTCATGAAACAGAGCTAACATAGCACGCTAATAAGTTACCCTAGCATCCTTTAACCCAAAAGGCATCACATGATAACAAAACGTTCCCTAAGTGATAACGAAAGTACTTTTGATTTTATCATCTTCTACCAGCTTGATCTAACTATATCTCGAGAAACCATCTGTAAATGAGAAAAGATGATTTCAAGCCGTATTATCAACTAATACGTCAATGTGTAGTAAAGGGAAGTTATCTTTAGGTGTCGACTGGTTTAAATCATGGAAGGCTACACATACCCTAACTTTCCCATTTTTCTTTAGCATCAGCACTACATTGGCTACCCATTCAAGGTAATTCGATACTTCTATGAACCTGACTTCCAGTAATTTCTTCACTTCTTCTTTTATCTTAACGAGTATATCTAGCTTAAACCGCCTAAGCTTTTGCCTTTTCGGTTTAATATCTTCTCTTGTCGGCAACTTAGGAACCATGATTAATGAATCCAAACCAGGCATGTCCTTATAGGACCAGGTGAATATGTCTACATATTCTGATAATAAACATGACAACTTCTACCTCTGATCATCTACTAGATTACCCACAATTTTTAAGTTTCACATATTCTCTTCTATTTCCAAATTAATCACAACTATCGGTTCATCAATGATCACTTTCCCCTGTTCAAATCGATGTCAACTCTTATATTTCGCTTGCAGTCTCAATATCATCTTTGACGTTTGACCTAGCCGGGCCAAAGGTGATATTGGTACTTTCATCGTTTATAGGCATGAGATATACATTATGTTCATTGTTTTAATTGGATCTAAAGAGTAAGGAAAAGGCAAAAGGATAACAAGTAAATAACTATGAAGAATTAAAAGAAAGAAAGAAAGGAACTCATTTTATTGAATAAATTCAAATTGTCTGAAAGAAAAGGCCTAATTAATTAAACTAATTATGAAATCAAATGCTTCTAATTGATCTAATATTACTTTTCTAAAGAGACCTATTAACATGAACAGAAAACTAGTTACATAAGGAAACTGAGACTCTAATATCTTTCTCCTTATCTAGACTGATGTTACATTGCTAAGCCAAAGCCTTGGATAAATTGGCTACTTCGGGTTCTTAAGCATAAGCTAGTATTGGAAATTTTTTACGAATGTCTAGATAATCCATATGAGCATGTTACCGATGATCACCTCTCTTCCCTTTTGTTTTGGCCTTCATGTCTTGGATTTCTTCTTCAATGGGCTCATATCCGAGCTTGAATGTTCTAATCTGCTACTTAGGTTGTTCCAAGTGACCTTGTGCTCCTTATCTTAATACTTCAATCATGCTGACCTCATGAAAAATTTGCAACCTTGGTTCCTCTAATTCTTCTCTCCTAATATACGGAATAGTTGTCTCTTTGTAAATTTCATAATCTTGCTCCCCAAGAATAGTGACCAATTGCCCATCAGCTATGAATTTCACCTTCTAATGTAGACTAGATTGAATTGCCCATGCTAAACGTTAAAGAATTGGGCCCATAAATAAAATAAAGAAAAACATGTCTAAGAATACAAAACTATGATTTTACAAGGGAAGTCGGCATGTAGTCACCCGGCATGTCTTGAAAGGAGTAGTATTCGAACGGGACGGGGTTGGCAGTCGGATGTACGAGTTTAGGAAGGAGTCCCCAAAGTCTTGCAGTGTTTGGTTAAGAAACTAGAAAGGTCGGCCCAATTGCTAAGTCTTATAATTAGTTGGCACGAGTCTCTCCATACTTTGCCAAGTGATTCTTTGGTCTTAAGTAATCGGCTTTGCTGTTTCTTGACACCTTGGCTGACGACAGACGTGATGCCGAGTATTTATTTTCCTTCCTCCCATCCTTTTGGCTTAAGCTCGACTTCGGCAAGCATTAATAGGCCAAGGCTTCAAACAAGCCTGCCTCGATTTGGATATGGTTGGAGGTTAATTCCCATCATATCCTATAATAATAAATTGAATAATAGTAATAAATAAAAAAATTAGTATTTTTGCATTTATTTTAACCTTAAAGAAAATAACAATAAAAGTCTAACCTATAATAAAAGCCTAAGATTACACATTCTTATGTGTACTATCTTATTCCTTTATCCTCTTCTTGTTTTTCTTTTTACATAAAACCCTCTCTATTTTTTTTAGTATCTTATTTTTATGCTATTTTCTTCCTCATTTAGTAACCCTAATTGATGGGATACTGACCATTGGCCTGCTTACTCACGTATGCCTCAAAGGCCTTCATCCCTCTTATGTATCTCCTGGGTCAAACACATCGAGAAGCACTACAATGAACGGACCAAAATAAATGAGAAAAAAGTTAGCAAAGTCCAAGTAGTTACCGAATGGATATGACGCACCACTCGATCCTACTCGACCTACAATCTGTCGGATATGACATATCGGTTTGAATTCGAATTGAAGGTTCACTTGCCACTACTCTCTACTAAAGGGAATAGATAAGAGTTGAATAAAAACACTAAGGTTGCTTAAATGAGTAATTTCTGTATTCAAGGATTGATTGTCTGTATACAAGAAAAGTAGGGGTTTATATACTTGCTTACTAAGGTTATTTTACATGTATAAAAAGATAGAAGGGTATTTTACAATTATGTTACATGAATCATATTAAAAGGGGCAAAAAGGACAAAAAAATATACAGTACAGAAAAGAAAGAATCATTCTGGAATGTAGTGTCAGAAGATACGTATCACTTGATGGCTGGTCGTCAGGAGTATGATACAACATAGGCAAAAATAGGAAGTATTGTAATCAGAGGTCAACCTGATTTGGATCAGGTCAAAAGCCAATCAGTGGTTAGGAAGTGAGTTAAGTTGGAGTTGGACGCCAATGGTTGGTTGGAGACTTAGCTCGACTAGCCTTTCTTGGGTTACCATTTGGATCAGGACTTCACAATTAAGTTAGTGCATGTTGGACACACGTGAGGATCCGAAAGACAGGTTAGTAGGAGGTTAAATCGGGATAGGAGTACTCGTTTCGGTTATGACTTAGAGCTAGTATTTTCCATGCAAGCCCTTAAAGTCTTCTAGCTCAGTTTCTTGTGATCGGTCCAAGGGGTTGATTCCTATCATCTACTTGGGAGTCGGAAAGATTTGTCCTCAAATCTGAAACGGTTTTTGCTCGTTCTTTTGGAGTACTCGCAAGGCTTTCTTTAGTTGGTTAGTGAGGAATTAGATCGAATGCATGAAGGTAGAGGAGACACCATAGTCATTAAGCAACTCGATCCGATAAGTGTTGCGGTTGATCTTCTTTAGGACCTTCGATGGGCCATCAGCTCGAAGAGATAGTTTGCTTTGTCTTAAGTACCGGAATTGCTCTCAACTGAGGTCTTAGCTGCTAATGTCTTGTTATCTCTGATTGAACTTGGTGATCTTTCTCATGACAAACTGGTGTAGCTCGTGTAATTCTTGGGCTCAGTCCACTTTAGATTGACTTTCTTCAGTAGTTACTAGGGTACTAATCACATCCAAGGCAATGATAGGGTTAAGGCCATAGACGACCTCGAATGGGGTCTTCCTAGTAGTACTATGGACAGTTTGGTTGTATGCGAACTCCACAACCGGTAGGCACAGATCCTAATCTCTTAAGCTCTTTCCCACAGCAGCTCTGAGTAGATTACCTAGTATCTTGTTCACCACTTCAGTCTGGCCATTAATCTGAGAGTGGCTATTGAGCTAAATAGAAGTTTGGTCCCAAGTCGTCTCCAAAGGGTCTTCTAAAAATAACTTAAGAATTTTGTATCTCAATCTGAGAGAATTTTCTTTGATACTCCGTGTAGTCAAATAATCTCCTATAAAAACAAATCAGCAATATATAAAGCATTGTTTGTCCGATGGCATGGAATTAAGTGCGCCATCTTGCTGAAATGGTCCACCACAATAAGAATAGAATCTTTCCCTTTGGATGTTTAGGGCTGTTGCAAACTGTGACCAAAAATAGATAAAGCCAATCGCTGGATGGGTCCAAGCTTACAAAAAGATCAAAAAGGGGTAGTGAGGAAAGTGCAAAAAGGGCAAAAATGATGAATGAAATAGTAAGCAAAACCCACAAACAACTTTAGAGGATATGACACACCAATGAAACCTCTGAAGACTCATGGAACAATCCGATATGATGCACGAATTGGTCTAATAAGGTTACTCGCCACTTAACCTTACTTAAGAGAAGGGATAAGAGTGATGCCAAGAGTAAACAGACAGTGTTTATATAAGGAAGAAAAAAAAGTACTCAAAGTACTCAAAAGAGTGTATTGAGAATGATCTGATGCTTTACAACTACAAGTACAAGAGTATTTATACCCATAAATTAGGGTAACTTGCCTAAAAAGGAAAAGACAAAAGGACATTTCCCAAAGAAGTAATGTATACAATACAAAATGGTAAAAATGAATTTACAAGGAAAACAATCACTAGTGCTACAGATTTTACATATGATACTATACATGTGGCGATGCTGCCTTGGTGAGGTTATTAGGAGATGCGGACAAAAAGTACGAATAGGTGAGCTTGTCTGAGCAGGGATGGCTTAGTCAGTCCGAACTATCTCTCTTGGCTTCTCGGCAAGGACAATGCCGAGTGATTGATCGTCTTGGCGTTAGAAAGTAATCATCAACTAGGCATACCATAGAATAATGGGCAGTTATACAGCACGACATTAAGGTGACATAGTAAGTAAGTATTCGGCCTCAACAGGGGTTGGTTGGAACAGAAGGATTCATCGTACCCGCCCCTTTAGTCCTCCGGCTCAACTGCTGGTCAAGGGTCCTGTAGCTTGATTCCCATCATTCCTTCTAGGTTGTTTTGGATTTGGGATCAAATCTGAATGGTGTTCACTCAGCTCTCTATCGAGGTGATATGGACTGAGGTCGGCAATATTGAACGAGTCAGAAACCCCATAGTCCTTAGGAAATTCCAACCTTCTAGAGGATTCTAAAAGGTCCTTCCACTCTTGCAGATAATTTGTTTTTCCTCTTATTCAAGAACCATTCCTTGTTGAGGTGCAGCCATACCATATCTCCTGGCTGAAATCGTTTAGTTGACCTACCCTTGACCTAATCTCGAATTCTTCTGATAGCTTGGTTGATGTACCAAGTTACCTTATCATGGATGTGCTGAAGAGATTGTGCTCTGGCTGAGGCATTAGGATCCTCTTGCACGAATGCTGGTATAGGGGCGTAGTCAAGGGGCAACTCAGGATTGAATCCATAGACCACCTTGAAGGGAGTTTGCTTAGTGGTGTTACGTACGGTTCGATTATAAGCAAACTTGACTACTAGTAGGCAGATGTCCCAATCAACCAAGTTCTTGCCTACTGCAGCTCGGAGCAGTGAACCTAAAGTACAATCACCACCTCTGTTTGGCCGTCAGTTTAGAAGTGACATGAGGTACTAAAGAGTAATTTGGTTCCCAGCCAACGCCACAAGGTTCTTCAAAAGTGGCTCAAGAACTTTGGGTCTCTGTTGGAGACTACACTTCTCGACATGCTGTGTATCTGCATAACCTCCTGTAACAAAAGAGAAGCAATAGCCGAAGAATCATTAGTTTTGGTGTAGGGTATGAATTGTGCGATCTTATTGAATCAACCCATAATGACCATTACAGAATCTTTGCCTTAGGTAGTTTACGGTAACCCGAGAACAAAATCCATGCTCAGTTCAATCTACAGTATTGATGAAATAGGTAAGGGTATTCCTTTCCCTTGTTTAGCTCGGCACTTGGCCTTCTTGCACACAACATAGCTTTCGACAACTCGGTACACATCTCTCCTCATTCTCAGCCAAAAGAATTGGCTATTTATCAATTTTCAAGTCCTCCTTTCTCTAAAATGTCCAGAGAGACCTCCATTGTGGGCTTCCCTAACTAGTAGCTCCCTCGGTGAACAATTTGATATGCATAATTTTCCACCTCGAAACAAATAGCCATCCTTCACATGATATTCATCCACTGTCCTCTCATCAATGCCTTATGAAATTATGGGTCCAAAGTATGGATCCTCGGAGTACTGTTCTTTGATACTTGCAAAACCAAACATCCTAGTCTACAATTCTAATAAAAGCGCGTGCCTCTTCGCAAGAGCATTTGCAACTATGTTGCTCTTTCCCTACTTATACTTAATTACAAAATTGAATCCCTCAAGGAATTTAACCCATCTCGCCTATCGCTTCAACAATTTGGTCTGACTTCAGAGGTATCTCAGCAATTTATGGTTAATATATATGACAAATTCTCTCGGAGGTAAATAATATTGCCTTACTTGCATCGCTTGGATCAATGCCAAAAGCTCCTTATCATACACAAAGTAGTTCAAATGTGGTCTTCAAAGCTTCTTATTGTGGAAGGCAATTGGTCGGCCTTCCTACATCAGGACAGCGTCTATTCCAATGCCTGATGCATTGCATTCTAGCTAAATTTTTTTTGTCTAAGTCAAGTAGTATTAACACTGGGGTAGAAGTCAATCTTTCTTTTATCTCAACAAAACTCCTCTCCTTCCTTTCTCCCATCAGAAGTTGGTGTTCTTCTTTGTTAGCTCGGTGAGTGACGCAGCAATAGTGCTGAAATTCCTGATAAATTGCCTATAGAATGAAGCCAGTCCATGGAAGTTTCTCACGTCAGCATAAGTAATGGGAGTCGACCACTTAACAATTGCTTAGATCTTCTCATCATCAACTTGCAAGCCTCCTCCACTGACTACATAGCCTAAGAATACCACTTCCTCTTAGCAAAAGCAACATTTCTTTAAGTTGCCAAATAGTCTCTCGATATGGAGGATATTTAGGACTGCTTTGATGTGTTTATAGTGACTTAGCATGTCAGCACAGTAGATTAGGATGCCATCAAAGTATTCCATGACATACTTCTCTATAAGATGTCTTAGTACACGGTTCATTACTCTCATAAAAGTACTTGGGGCACTAACAAGCTGAAGGGCATGACCATCCACTCGTAAAGTCTATGTCGAGTCTTGAATGCAGTCTTTCACTCATCGCCTGGTCTCATGCAGATCTGATGGTAACCAGATTTAAGATTAATCTTGCTCAAAATCTTGGTGCCACTCAACTCATCCAACATGTCTTCTAGCCCCGGGATCGGATACTTGTATTTGATTGTGATCCTGTTTACAGCTCGATTGTCTATATACATCTGTCAGGTTCCATCCTTGTTCGGCACTAAAAGTATAGGCACAACAAAAGGGTCGAGACTCTCCCTTACATAACCTCTCTTTAGAAACTCATTGACTTGACATTGGTACTCAAAAGCCTAGTCGGGGTTCATCTAATAAGCTAACTTATTCGGTAGTACAGCATCGGGTACTAAGTCAATATAGTGCTCTATGCCTCGACTTAGGGGCAACTCCTTAAGTAATTAGTCTAGGAACAGGTCAGCATATTTATCTAACAACTCCTTTACCTCCTAAGGTAACTTACCCCGCTCCTTTGTTTCTAGTAGTCGCTTGACCAACAAGAGGGTCAGCTCATTGGCATTGATGGCCTCTCAAAGCTCGACTCTACTCATCACCAAAGCCTTCTTCGATTCACGAGCAAATTTCATTTGTAACTTGTGAACTTCACTCAGTGGCATTAGGTTCAATATGATCTTTTGGTCGTCTTTCTTGAACATATACGTGTTCCTGTAGCCGTAATGTATAACTCTTCTATAAAATAACCATAGTCTACCTAACAACACATGGGAAGCACACATGGGTAGTATGTTGTAGAGAATTCAGTATGAGTAGTTTCCAATAGTAATCGACAGTAATATTTGCCAAATGACATGTAATGCTCCTTTCTCACTTAACCAGTGCAACTTATACGGCTTGAGATGTGCAACAATCAGCAGCTTTAGTTTTGAAACAAGATCGGCCAATGCTACATTAGTGTAACTTCCACTATCCACAATGAGGGCACACATCTGGTCATTCACCTTGCAGGTGGTATGAAACAAATTCTCTCTCTGCTCCTCCTTTTATGAGGGTTCTACGCTAATAGTGTGCCGGACAACAATAAGTAACTAATCTAAATCCTTAGGAAACACGTCCTTCTCAATTAGTTCTTTCTTGGTAGGAACCTAATTCGCTTAAAATATATATATATATATATATATATAAATTGCGAATACTCTAGCAAGTATACTAGGCTAGAATCAAGTAATACAGAGAAAGTAAGGTTATTGATCCCTCAAGGATTAAGAAATTACTAATCCTATGCTAGTTTTTATCAATATTCAAGCAATCAAAATTAAAATAATTAATCTAATAATTACTCTCAAACTATTGAAAAGAAGATAACTATGAAAAATCTAAAATTAAGCAATCAACTGAGAATTATGGGAAACAGAATCCACCCTAGATTATGTGTATCAAATTATTATTTTGTTATATAGATTAATAGCTATATGGTCATTTAAGTGAAATTATTATACCTTAAAACCTAAGGATTTAAACTCCTAATTAATTAGTCAACTCCTGCATCTTATAATTAACAATAGACTTTAAATTACAATCATATATCTCCCGATACTATAATTATTCAATGTCCTAAATCAATTATCTTTAATGTCTTAGTGAATAATTAATCACTGAACATTGCATTAATTTATAGATAATTTCTAATTAATTCAATTAACTCTACTTCTATGTTGATTAATCAAATCAACTAAGAATTTCTAGCAAACCTTATATCAACTCTCGTATCATTAGGGTTTCTAATAATTATAATCAATTGAACAACTATAATCAAAATCATAGAAATTGCAATCATGTACCATCCATATATCTCTTAATCTTATAGCATGAACATAATCATCATCTTAGCTATCTAGGGTTTCATTAATTTCCATAAATAAATTTAACCAGCCATAGATTTGAAAATAAAAACACAAATACTAATTGAAATTGCAAAGAAATTCATAATTGAAAGCATAAGTAATTCACGGAATTGCATAACAATAATTGAAATAGATGTCACCAATTCTGTATTGAAAAAAATAATCTTCAATTACAACTTTTACTTGGTCTCCATAACAAAAGCAAATTCTTCTCAATGATCCAAGCAATTCTCCCAAAGATTTCTTCAAGAACTTACTAAAGACAATTCTATGACTCTTTAAGTATAAGGAAAGTGTGTCCAAAAGTCTCCCAAACTATGAAACATAAACCTATTTATAAGAAAAATTAGGATTGACTCGTGTAAAGTTTCTTTTTAATGAAAGCCGGTGGCGTAAGTGTAAGGTTGGCTTGTTGGCCAGCAAAGTAGACATCAAAGACTGCCGGTGTAAGTTGTAGGCCAGTTGCCTTCATTTCCAACTTACACGTGTTAATTCAGACTTTGTTCCTTTGCTTAAAATTCCTCTAAATTGTCCATAATTCCACTCTTGAATGCTCTAATTCCTGAAATATCCAAATGAAAATAATTAAGTATCATTTCTTAATGATTTCTATAAAATAAAAAATAATTCTATCTTAATTTTCACTTTAAAAAATAAAAAATATGCCTTTATTAGAACCCCCTCCTCTTCAGGTTCCTCATCCATGCTCTCTACTTCTAGCTTCGGGATATCCTCCTTAATGACCATCATTCATCGATTTAAGCACTAAGTAACCATATGTCCGAACCCCCGGTACATGAAGCACTTGATCTAGCTGGTCTTCGTACTAGATCCTCGCCCTTTTTGATAATTTCAAGTCGACACTTTATCATCAGTTCAACCTTTCCACTTGGCTCTTAAATCAACCTTCCTTCTTGGTTTGGTACTCGACAGAGTTCAATGACTTGTCGGTTCAGGTCAACTAGTCGACGTCGTCGCTGGTAATTAGCTTCTTCTTTGCCTCTCTACTCGCTAGGCAATCCTAACAGTCTCATCCATGGTGTTAAATCATTAGAGTTCCACAATATCTTGAATGTTTCCTCTCGACCCAGTAACAAATCTTGAAACTGTTCGAGCTGGTGGTTCCTCCACTTCGCAACGTATCATAAGCATTTGAAAGTCTTGAACATACTCATCAACAGTTCAGCCTCCTTGTCTCAACTCCTAAAGTCAAATGAAAGCATTTTAGAGATATGTTTCCAGTACGAATCTGTTTCCGGCACGAATCTGTTTCTAAGTACTCTCCTCATCTCAGGCCAAGTGTTGATCTCTCGGTACCCCTCTTATCTTCTCATGGCCTAAAAATTCTTCCACCACATGGCAACATACCTGAAGAATTCAATAGCATCAATTCTTACTTTTTCATAATCCTTATACTGATAATAATCAAATACACGCTCCACCTTCTCTTCCTACTCCAAATACTCATCAACATTCCTAGATCAATTGAAACTCAGAATTTGAGGCTTTACATGGTCGGATGCTTTAGGGACTCGTACAAGTTCTTCTTCAAAATACTCTTCTTCTTACTTTTCATCAACCTCTCTCAGGTCTATCCTTTTCCTTACTCATCCACCAACTCCTCCCCCTCAAACAACTTGAGCTGGGTTCTAACCTCTAACAAGTTAAGTAGCTTGTGGAGTATTTTACGCGGCCTCATTGGGTTGACAAGCAGCGTATGAACAGCTCAGGTTAAATTTACCAAGAGGTTAGCTACCTCATTAAGCTTCTCATCAGTGATTCTAGGAGTTCCTTAAGACTGATGTCTATAGTGTACAACTTCACTATCATCACCAGTACCAACATTCATATTTGGGTCTGTCATTTTTCCTCATAGATTCAAAATTCAAACAAGCACTTCAAAAAGTAAACAACTAACAATACAGTAGTCAAATGAACATAATAACTTGCTCTGTCTTATACACGTAAAAACAGAGTATAACAGAACTTCAAGAAGAACTAAATATAGTTCACACAAAACCTTCGCTCTAATACCAAGATATTACAAACCGTGACCAAGAACAGAAAAGGCCGGTCACTAAATGGGTCCAAGCTTGCATAAAGCTCGAAAAGGGGTAGTAGGGAAAGTGTAAAAAGGGTAAAAATTAAATCAAATAGTAAGCAAAACCTACAAACAGCTCTAGAGGATATGATGCACCAATGGAACTTTTAAGGATTGACAGCATAATCCGGTATGACGCACGAATTAGTCCAATAAGTTTGCTTGCCACCTGACCTTACTTAAGGGAAGGGATAAGAGTGATGCCAAGAGTAAACAGATAATTCTTTCACAAGAAAGAAAAAAAGTACTCAAAAGAGTGTATTAAGAATGATCTTATACTTTACAGCTACAAGTACGAGAGTATTTATACCCATAAATTAGGGCAACTTACCTAAAAAGGAAAAGATAAAAAGGACATCTTGTAAAGAAGCAATGTACACGATTCAAAATGGAAAAATGAATTTACAAGGAAAACAATCACTGGTGCTACAGATTCTACATATGATATTGCACATGTGGCGATGCTACATTGGTGAGGTTGTTAAGAGATGCAGACAAAAAGTACGAACTAATGGGCTTGTCTTAGCAGGGATGGCTTAGTCAGTTTGGACTCTCTCTCTCAACTTCTTGGCAAGGACGATGCCAAGTGATTGATTGGCTTGGTGCTAGAGAGTAATCATCAACTTGACATACCATAGAATAATAAGCAGTCATACAACGTGGCATTAAAGGTAATTTAGCAAGTAAGTACTCGACCTCGGTAAGGATTAGTTAAAACAGAAGGATTCATCGTGCTAGCTCCTCTAATCATTGGGCTCGGCTGCGGGTTAGGGGTCCGCTAGCTTAATTCCCATCAGGGGAAACCTTAGGACAAAGTCCATGTTGAGGTCAACCCAAGGTAAAGTTGGCGTTAGCAGAGGCATGTACTCTCTATGGGGTTCTCTCTTCTCTTTATATGCTTACACACTACACAACTACCAACTACCTTATAGACATCCTTAGCTAAACCTAGCTAGTAGAAGTTCTCCTTCAACAGATCAGCGGTCTTAACCTCCCCAAAATGGCCTGATAGTCCATTGCTGTGAGCTTCTCGAACTAACAGTTCTCATGTGGAGCAGTTTGGAATATACAGTGATATGGATCAACAACAGCGAATTGGTAATTCGGAATGGGTATTTATGGATTCCAAAAAGAAGAAAATAGGTATGAAGAACAGGAAAGGTTTTGATGGTGAATGTAAATGGATATAACTCACAAAGACACAAAAACAATCAGGGATTTGAGCTTGAAATAGGGTTCGATACAACTCACGAACACTAAATGTCGCTCAAGGTTCAAATGAAAGGGTTCACCACAATCTTAAGTATAAGATTGATAAGAACACGAGATAGATTAAAAATTCTAATCAACACTCAATAATTCAACAATTCTAGCTTAAGAGTTGCCTTGCTAAAAAACTGGAAAGATTCCAAAAACATAGGAATATTCTTCACTATTTGTATTCTATTGTATTCATCTCCTGTATTTCATCTCCTTTATGTTAGTACAAATATTTCTATTTATAGTAGTACCTAAACTCTAATGGAAAAACTGCAAATAATGTAAAAAGCCTTAAACCCTAAAGAATTGGGCCCATAAATAAAATAAAGAAAAACATGTACAAGAATACAAAGCTGTGCATTTTACAAGGGAAGTCGGCATGTAGTCACTTAGCATGTCCTGGAAGGAGTAGTATTTGAACCAGATGGGGTCTGTAGTTGGATGTACGGGTTCGAGAAGGAGTCCTTGAAGTCTTACAGTATTTGGTCAAGACACTGGAAAGGTTAGCCCAATTGTTGAGTCTTAGAATTAGTTGGCACGAGTCTCTCGGTGCTTTGCCAAGTGATTCTTTGGTCTTGAGTAATCGACCTTACGGTTTCTTGGCACCTCGGCTAATGATAGACTTAATGTCGAGTGTTTATTTTCCTTCCTCTAGTCCTTTTAGCTGAGGCTCTACATCGACAAGCATTGATAAGCCTTAGCTCCAGGTAGGCCTGCTTCAGTTTGGATATGATCAGAGGCCGATTCCCATCAATGTAACTTGTGGTCCTTAAATAGATAGCTGTCCTTAAGATAATATCCTCCAACAACTACCCCGGATCGACACTGTTCAACAATGGGACTAAAGTGAGGGTCAACAGCATATTGCTCCGTAATGAGTGAGAATCCTAATAATTTTGTCTGTAAAGTGGTCAACAAAGTTTGTCGTCATGATAGAGTGTCGGCGACCACATTTACACTCTCCTTCTTGTGCTGAATGACGTACGATAACCCTTCTATGAACTTTAACCATTTGTCCTGCCTCTTGGAGAGTTTGTTCTAATTCCTAATATGTTTCAATGATTCATGGTCAACGTAAATAACAAACTCTCGTGGCAGCAAGTAGTGTTGCCAAATAGTGAGAGCTCAGAAAAAGGACTATAACTCCTTCTCATACACAAAATAGTTCAGGGCTAGGTCATTAAGTTTCTCACTGTGGTAAGCGATAGGTCATCATTCTTGCATCAGGACAGCATCAATTCCAACTCCTGATGCGTCGTACTCCAGTTCAAAAGGCTTATCAAAATCTGGTAGTGAAAGGACAAGCACTAAGGTGAGATTCTCCTTGATCTCCTTGAAGCTTTGCTCAGCTCAATCGTTCCAGCTAAAATTTTCATTTTTCTTTATCAACTTGATCAATAGGGTAGCTATTGTGTTGAAGTCCTTAATAAATTACCTATAGAAAGAAGCTAGGCTATGGAAACTTCGGACTTTAGTGACATTCTTTTACGTCAGCCATTCTAGAACAGCTTGACTCTTCTCCTTATTTGCTCGGATTCCTTCCCCAGACATTACAAACCTTAGGAAAACCACCTCATTTTTGCAAAATGTACGCTTCTTCACATTTCCAAACAATTTCTCAGCTTGTAAAATATCAAACACCTCACAGAGATGTTGAGCATGGTTGATCAGGTCGGCACTATATACCAGTATGTTGTCAAAATACAAGACCGCACATCGTCTGATCAGAAGGCATAATACATGGTTCATTAATCTCATGAACGTGCTTGATGCATTGGTAAGTATGAATGGCATAACTAACCATTCGTAGAGTCTATGCTTAACCCAAAAGGTAGTCTTCCATTTATCACCCAGCCTCATGCAAATTTGGCAGTAGTTACTCCACAGATCAATCTTTGAAAATATTTTTGCACCATAAAACTCATCCAACATGTCATTGAGCCTTGGTATTGAGTATCTGTACTTAATAGTAATTTGGTTGATCACTTGATTGTCGATGTACATACACCATGAATCATCCTTCTTTGAAACAAGCAGAGTTGGTACCGCACAAGGGCTCATGCTCTCCTTCCATATCCTCACTTAATGAGTTCATCCACCTATCTTTTTAGCTTAGTAGCCTCCTCAAGGTTCATCCTATATGCAAGTCGGTTAGGTAGAGCGGCGTCTGATCACAGATCAATACAATGCTCCACTCCTCGAAATGTTGGTAGTCCTCTAAGCAGTTCTTCTGAAAACAGGTTGGAAAACTCATCTAGCAAGCGTTGGATTTCTTCAGAGACTTCCTGTAATTCCCTCATGTCCATCAATCATCTAACCACCAAGAACATCAGTTCATCAATCTTCTCAATAAATCAAAGCTCCCTATGGCTCATCATTAGGGCCTTTTTCTTGCTAACTAAGGTGAGCTGATTATAGGTTTTGTTTACTTAGGATGGGGTTAGGGGTTGCAACAATATCTTCCTTCCATCCTTAATAAAAGCATAAGTGTTCTTATACCAGTCGTGTATAACACGTCAGTCGAACAACTAAGGTCATCTAAGTAATAGATGTGAAGCTCCCATGGGAACAACATCGCACACCACTTCGTCCTTATATACATTTCTAACACTGAACGACACAGTCACTTATTCAGTCATATACAAAGCATCCTTATCATAAAGCTAATGAAGCTTATAAGGTCAGGGATGCTTGGTTGTCAGCAAACCTAACCTTTGCACAAGGGATTGTACAATAACATTTGTACAACTTCCTCTGTCCACTATGATTGTATACAATTGGCCTTTGATGGTACACTTAGTATGGAATAGATTTTCCCTCTAGTCCTCATCAGAGTTTGGCAAAGAACTCGGTACTCACTTCAGGACTAGGGTCATCACTTCTCCCTAGTTGGCATAGACACATGTTTCCTCTTCCTCTTTAGCCTCGAGCTTTCCAACATCTTTCTTAGGCTTACTCTTGTCAGTACTATCCACTACATCTCCTTACAGCACCACGACACGTTGATTTGGGCATTCAGCGGCCATATGTTCAAAGCCCAAGCATTTGAAGCACTTTACCTCACTGGTCTTTCGTCCGGAGGTCTACCCTTTCTGATACATCATCTGGGTCAGCTAATTCTTAGTTCAACCTAGATGATCGGTTCGGCCCTGTTGGGTTCCTCGGCCGTCTTCAAATTGGTCATTCCTCTCCTCTGCCCTGTGTGGCCTTCTCGATTCGGCTTATACAGGTCAACACAGTACCAGGGCTCTCATGAGTGTCATCCCAGGTCGGCTTAGAGCACTTCTCCTCTACCTTTCGACCCTCTACACTATCTTGATGGCCTCATCTAAGGTATAAAATCTCTGTACTTCTATGATATTGCGAATCTCATACTTAAGCCCAAAAATGAACCTTGATATTGTATGGGCCTTTGGTTCTTCCACATCAACTCTGATCATAAGCATCTGGAATTCTCTAATATAGTCATCAACAGATCGGCTTCCTTGATGAAGCTCCTGCAACTTGGTAAACTTATCTTGTTGGTATGTTTCGGGCATAAATTTACCCCTCAACGACCTTTTGATCTTGTCCCAAGTCCTAACACCTCGTCTTCCATCTCTAGCTCTGGCGACATTTAAATTCTTTCACCATATGGTGGCATATCCAGTAAATTCTAACACAGCAAGTTGGACCTTAACCTCATCCTCATACTCATAACACTCAAATACTTACTCGACCTTCTCTTCCTACTCTAAGTATTCATCTGCATCTCTACTTCCATCGAAGGGTGGGATTTGCACTTTAACATTGTCTAGCCCTCCAGGGACTCAGCATCCTTATCCCTATGTTTGGTAATAATCAATTTCTTCTTCACCAAACTCTTTAACATCCATCTCCCTGTTATCTTCCCCAATCTCCTCCAACTCCAGTCTTCACCTAACAGCTCTATCTATTACTCCTCTAGCTCGTAGCGGTCGAATTGAGTGATTGGTCCGATTACCTTGGCCATAGTGTCTCTCAGGGGTGCCATCTTATGGGTTTTATTGTTGAACACCTTAGGGTTGTTGCCTATTAACTTGTATTGTAGTGACTAGACTTTTAACAAGGTTTATGAGTTTGCCAAGTTCATCATCAATGGACCCTAGGGTATTACTATCATTATGACCACGACTAGGTTAAGCACCACTACTCTGGTCACCAATAACTCCCTGAATACTTAAATCTGACATAGTGTAATACCTTTTCGAACAGATTAACAAACTTGTTCTATTGTTGCAATGGAAAATAGAGTATCAATGAAACCGCTCTTACGAACACTCAAACACATTGCTGTAGCTATGGAAAGAACATAACAGCCACCAATAGTAAAGCAAACTGAAACTTCACTACAACTTCACATACTCCTTTGCAAAACCGTACTCTAATACCAGCAAAGCTGATGCGTCTCCAAGGTTGGACATACAAAGAGGCACCACAACGAATGAACCAACATAAATGGGAAAAAGGTTAGCAAAGTTTGGGTAGCTACTGAATGGGTATGACACACCACTCGATCCTACTCAGCCTATAATCCATCGGATATGATACACCAGTCTGAATTGAAGGGTTACTCACTACCGCTCCTTGCTAAAGAGAATAGATAAGAGTTGAACAATGAGAACACCAAGGTTGCTCAAATGAGTAATTTTTGTATTCAAGGATTGATTGTCTGCATACAAGGAAAGTGGGGGTTTATATACTTGCCCACTAGAGTTATTTTACATGTATAAAAAGATAGAAAGGTATTTTACAATTATGTTGCATGAATCATACTAAAAGGGGTAAAAATGACAAAGAATATTTAATGCAGAAAAGAAAGGATCATGTGGGAACGTACTGTCAAAAGACATGTGTCGCTTAATGGTTGGTTGTCAAGAGAATGATACAACATAGGCAGAAACAAGAAGTACTGTATGATGGGAATTAAGCTACTAGACTTCTGACCTGCAGCCGAACTCAAGGACTAGAGGTGCTGGCACAACAAATCCTTTTGTTCCAACCAACCCTTGCCAAGGCAGAGTACTTACTTGTCAATCACCTTTAATGTCGTATTGTATGACTGCCCAATATTCTGTGGTATGTCGAGTTGATAATTACTCTCTAGCACCAAGCCAATCAATCACTTGGCATTGTCCTTGTCGAGAAGCCGAGAGATAGAGTCCAGATGACTAAGCCATCCCTGCTCGAATAAGCCCATTTGTTTGTACTTTTTGTCTGCATCTCCTAACAACTTCGCCAATGCAGCATTGCTACGTATATAATATCATATGTAGAATATGTAGCACCAGTGATTGTTTTCCTTGTAAATTCATTTTTACCCTTTTGTATCATGTACATTGCTTCTTTAGAAAATATTTTTTTTGTTCCTTTTTAGGTAAGTTGCCCTAATTTATGGGTATAAATACCCTTGTACTTCTAGCTATAAAGCATCAAATCATTCTTAATACACTTTTTTGGGTACTTTTTTCTTCATTACGTAAATACTATTTGTTTACTCTCGGCATCACTCTTATTCTTTCCCTTAAACAAGGTTAGGTGGCAAGTAACCTCATTGAACCAATTCGTACGTTATATCGAATTGTGCCGTAAGTTCTCAAAAGTTCCATTGGTGCATCATATCCTGTTTGTAGCTTTTACTTACTGTTTCATTCATCATTTTTTGCCTTTTTTGCACTTTCCCAACTACCCTTTTTTGAGCTTTCTGTAAGCTTGGACTTATCTAGTGACTGGCCTTGTTTATCCTTGGTCACGGTTTGCAACATCTTGGTATTAAAGCGGAGGTTTTGTGTGAACTGTAGTTAGTTCTTCTTAAAGTTCTGTTATACTCTGTTTTTGCGTATATGAGACAAAGCAAGTTATTGTATTCATTTGACTATCGTATTGTTAGCTGTTTACTTTTTGAAGTGTTTGTTTGAATTTTGAATCTGTGAGGAAAAATGACAGACCCAAATATGAATGTTGGTGCTAGTAATGACAATGGAGTTGTATACCATAGACATTAGTCTCAAGGAGGTAGCTAACCTCTTGGTATATCTAACCCGAGTTGTTCATGCGCTGTCTTGCCGACCCAATGAGGCCGCGCAAAACACTCTACAAGCTACTCAACCTATTAGAAGTCAAAACCCAGTTCGACCTATTCGGGGAGGAGTTGGCGGACAAGTAAGGCAAAGGATAGACTTGAGAGAGATTGATGAAGAGGAAGAAGAAGATTATTTTAAAGAAGAGTGTGTACGAGTCCCCAGAGCATCCAACCATGTGAAGCTTCGAATTCTAAGTTTCAATAGATCTAAGAATGCTGATGAGTATTTGGAGTAGGAAGAGAAGGTGAAGCGTGCGTTTGATTATTATCAGTATAAGGATTATGAAAAGTAAGAATTGATGCTATTGAATTCTTCGAGTATATTGCAATGTAGTGGAAGAATTTTCAGGTCATGAGAAGATAAGAGGGGTACCGAGAGATTAACACTTGGCCCAAGATGAGGAGAGTGCTTAGAAATAGATTCATGCTGAAAACATATCTCTAAGGTACTTTCATTTGGCTTCAGGAGTTGAGATAAGGAGGCCGAACTGTTGATGAGTATGTTTAAAACTTTCAAATGCTTATGATATGTTGCGAAGTGGAGGAACCACCAACTCGAACAGTCTCAAGATCTGTTACTAGGTTGAGAGGAGACATTCGAGATATTGTAGAGCTCCAATGATTTGACACCATGGATGAGACTGTTAGGATTGCCCGGTGAGTAAAGAGGCAAAGAAGGTGCTAATTATCAGTGAAGACACCGACTAGTCAACCTGAACCGACAAGTCACTGAACTTTGTCGAGTACCGAGCCAAGAAGGAAGGCTGATTTAAGAACCAAGTAAAAAGGTTGAACTGATGATGAAGTGTCAACCCAAAATTATCAGAACGGGCAAGGATCCGGCAGGCAGACCAACCAGATCAAGTGCTTCAAGTGCCAAGGGTTCAGACATATGGCTGCTTAGTTCCCAAACCGACGGAAGATGGTCATTAAGTGAGATATCCTAAAGCTAAAAGTAGAGAGCATAGATGAGGAACCATGAGGAGGAAGAGGTTCCTGCCAAGAAAGAACCGATTGAGGAAGACGTATTTCCTAAGGATTTAGATCAGTTACTCATGGTTGTCTAATGTACTATGAGCATAGAACCCTCATGAGAGGAGTAGTAGAGAGAGAATTTGTTTCATACCACCTGCGAGGTGAATGACCAAATGTGTGCTCTCATTGTAGATAGTGGAAGTTGTACCAATGTAGCATCGATAAATCTTATTTCAAAATTGAAGTTGCCAACTATTACACATCTCAGGCCATACAAGTTGTACTAGTTCAATGAGAAAGGCGCATTATATGTCACTTAGCAAATACTATTGCCAATCACTATTAGGAACTACTCAGACTAAATTCTCTGTCACGTACTACCCATGTGTGCTTCCCATGTGTTGCTAGGTAGACCGTGGTTTTTTGACATAAGAGTTATACATGACGGCTATAGGAACACGTATATGATCGAGAAGGATGATCGAAAGATCATACTGAACTTGATGTTGCCGAGAGAAGTTTACAAGTTATAGATGAAACTTGCTCGTGGATCGAAGAAGGCTCTGGTAATGAGTAGAGCCGAGCTCTTAAAAGCCATCAATGCTAATGAGCTGACCTTCTTGTTGGTCAGGTGATTACTAGAAATGAAGGAGCGGGGTGAATTACCTAGGAGGTGAAGGAGTTGTTAGATGAATATGCTGACCTATTCCCAAATCAGTTACTTGAAGGGTTGTACCCAAGTCGAGGCATAAAGCATTGCATTGACTTAGTACCTGGCACTGCACTACTGAATAAGTAAGCTTATTAGATGAACCCTAAGCAGACTTCTAAGCTCTAATGTCAAGTTAATAAGTTGTTGGGGAAAGGCTATGTAAGGGAGAGTCTTAGCCCTTGTGCTGTGCCTGCACTTCTAGTGCCGAAGAAGGAGGGAAACTAGCGAATGTGTGAAGACAACTGAGCTATAAATAAGATTACCATCAAATATAGGTATCTAATCCCAAGGCTAGAAGACATGTTGGATAAGCTGAGTGGTACCAAGATTTTGAGTAAGATTGATCTTAAATCTGGCTATCATCAGATCCTCATGAGACCAAGTGACGAGTGGAAGACTACATTTAAGACTCGACATGACTTTACAAGTGGATGGTCATGCCTTTCGGCTTGTTGAATGTCCCGAGCACTTTCATAAGACTAATGAATCATGTATTGAGACATCTCATTGGGAAGTATATTGTGGTATACCTTGACAACATCCTGATCTACTGTATTGACATGCTAAGTCACTGTAAACACATCAAAGCAGTCCTAGATATCCTCCACGCCGAGGGACTATTCGGTAACTTAAAGAAATGTTGCTTTTGCTAAGAGGAAGTAGTATTCTTAGGCTATGTAGTTAGTAGAAGAGGCTTATGAGTTGATGATGAGAAGATCCGAGTAATTGTTGATTGGCCGACTCCTACTACTTGTGGTAACTTGAGAAGCTTCCATGGACTAGCTTCATTCTATAGGCGGTTTATCAGGAATTTCAGCACCATGGTCTTGCCACTTACCAAGCTAATAAAGAAGAACACCGACCTCCAAAGGGGTAAAAGGGAGGAAAGGAGTTTTGCCAAGATAGAGAAAAGATTAACCTTCGCCCCAATTTTAGTACTACTTGACTTCGACAAAATTTTTAAGCTAAAATGCAACACATTGAGCATTGGAATAGGCACTGTTCTGATGTAAGAAAGCCGACCAATTGCCTTCTATGGTGAGAAGCTTTAAGGACCATAGCTAAACTACTCTGTGTATGATAAGGAACTTTTGCCACTAATCTGAGCAATGCAAGTATGGCAACATTATTTACTATTGAGAGAATTTGTCATATATATTGACCATGAATCGCTGAGGTACCTTCAAAGTCAAAACCAAATTGTTAAAGTGGCAAGCGAGATGGGTTGAATTCCTTAAGGGATTCAATTTTGTAATTAAGTACAAGCAGGGAAAGAGCAACGTAGTTACAAATGCTCTTTCGAGGAGACACGTACTCTTAACAAAACTGTAGACCAGACTGTTTGGTTTTGCAAGTATCAAAGAACAGTACTTCGAGGATCCACACTTTGGACCCATAATTATGTAATCTGTCGACGGGAGGATAATGGATGAGTATCATGTAGAGGATGGCTATTTGTTCTGAGGTGGAAAATTATGCATGCCAAATTGTTCACTGAGGGAGCTACTAGTCAGGCAAGCCTACGGTAGAGGTCTCTTCGAACATTTAAAGAAAGGAAGACTGGTGAATTGATAAATGGCTAATTCTTTTGGCCAAGAATGAGGAGAGATGTGTACTGAGTTGTCGAAAGTTGTGCCATAGGCAAGAAGGCTAAGTACCAAGCTGAACAAAGGAAAGCAATGCCCCTACCTATTTCGACAAGGCTATGGACTAAACTGAGCATGGGCTTTGTTCTCAAATTGCCGTAAACTGCCCGAGGCAAAGATTCTATAATGGTCGTCGTAGATTGGTTCAGTAAGATCGCACACTTCGTACCCTACACCAAAACTAACGATGCTTCGGTTATTGCTTCTCTTTTGTTACAAGAGGTTGTGCGGACAGACGACGTGCCATATGACCTCCCATTATGAGGTTGTACTAAGCCTAATTCATTCTGTTCCAACCAACCCTTATCGAGGCTTAGTACTTACTTACTGAGTCACCTTTAATGTCGTACCATATGACCTCCCATTATTCTGTGGTATGCCAAGTTGATGATTACTCTCTAACACCAAGCCAATCAATTACTTAGCATCGTCCTTACTGGGACGCCAAGAGAGAGAGTCCAGATTGACTAAGTTATCCCTACTCGAATAAGCTCATCTGTTCGAACTTTTTGTCCGCATCTCCTAACAACTTTGCCAATGTAGCATCGCTACATATACAATATCATATGTAGAATATGTAGCACCAGTGATTGTTTTCCTTGTAAATTCATTTTTACCCTTTTGTATTATGTACATTACTTTTTTAGGAAATATCCTTTTTGTCTTTTCCTTTTTAGGTAAGTTTTCCTAATTTGTGGATATAAATACCCTTGTACTTATAGTTATAAAGTATCGGATCATTCTTAATACACTCTTTTGAGTACTTTTTTCTTCGTTATGTAAACACTGTCTATTTACTCTTGACATCACTCTTATTCTTTCCCTTAAGCAAGGTTAGGTGGAAAGTAATCTCATTGGACCGATTCGTGCGTCATATCGAATTGTGCCATGAGTCCTTAGAAGTTCTATTAATGCGTCATATCCTCTAGAGTTGTTTGTAGGTTTTGCTTACTGTTTCATTCATCATTTTTGCCCTTTTTGCACTTTCCCTACTACCCCTTTTCAAGCTTTCTACAACTCAATTCTTTCTCCTCCCATCTGGGGTCATGCTCATTAGTTTGGATTGTCGATAATGGGAGTACATCAGGAATATGGGGGGTTTAACTCCAGCTCGACTTGGTCCTCTTTCTCTCTACTTCTGGCTTCTTTAGTAACTTTTACCTCCTTAACTCCTCCTTCAATACTCTCTAATTCGGCATTCCTCCATTGTCTTATTTCATCCTTGAACACTTCAAGCTGTCTTTCAATCTCCTTTAGTTAATCCTGTACTTCCGAGAGATTAGCTTCATTGGTGGGTTTTCTCTCATATAATTTGTCGTAATGATCTCGGGGCATGAATCTTCTTCGCATCAAATGCCTTATCTCTTCCTATGTAATGATCTCAAGGTTTCCCTTATCAATTCTTTGATTTATCATTCTCTTCCACCAAGTAGCTAGAAAGCCAGTCATCAAGTTCTTTATAGCATAGTCTCTCTTATACTCGGGATTAGAATAATCTTTGAAAACCTGATTGACTTGAAATTCCTAATCCATATATTCATCCGGAGTGCCACATCCATCAAATTCTGGAATTCGTGACATCATGTCTTCATAATAATAATATTTATAATCGTATCCAACTTCATATGCCATGTTAAGGAGATTCAATTCAATAATAGTACTTAAGCTTATGAGAGACAAAGTTTCTTAGTAGCTAATGGACAACAGTACAGCCTAAAAGGTACTAGTGCTCAGATCACAAGTATTAACAACTTGGCAATAATTAGCTCAATTTGTACTTCAATTTGGTAGTTCCGCAGTTTAGCCCGAAAGCTCGCAAAGCTCAAATTCGACATAATAACTATTCTTGTCAATCAACTTAAACATACACAATCTTAACTAAACACTTGGTCTTTTCAATTTGGCAAATACAACAGTACTTTCTCAGCCACTATCTCAATACTAAAACAAGATAACACATTGAGCAACTTGAAAATCATATCTCGAAAAACGACCCAAATTAGAATTCCCAACCTTTTCTTTAATATATATATATATATATATATATATTCAATATAGGCTTTACAATGTAAAGAAATTACAATCCAAATTTTCACTAACCCCACCCTAAGAGAACCAATTAGAAAATTCCCAAGACTAATTAAATACACTTTCGACTCAACTCTAATAACCAATATACTAAACGCATGAGTGTACACGGAAATGAACCTCTTCTGTTTTCGCAATGGAGAACATAGTTCAATAGAGCACAACTGGAACCAAACTTATTAATTTGTAGGTTAATATTTTCAAAACTTACTCCAATCGAACCAACTCCAGTATCTACAAAACAAAACAATTATTAATCGACAAACATGAACAATTCTTCACAACAACTTCACACGTTCCCTTTTCAGAACCGTACTCTGATACCAAGATGATACGAACCGAGACCAAGAACAGACAATGTCGGTCGTCAGGGTAGGTTTGATCTTATTAAAAGAACGAACATTATAGTCGATTTAGTGAAGGTTTTAGCGAATTCGTGAGCTACCTAACCGAATATGACGTACTAGCTAGATTCTACACATCCTAAGACTTGCTGGATGTGACATACTGGTTCTAGTAATAGAGTTTCTCACCATAATCCTTGCTAAGGGGATTGATAAGGACTAGTGAGAGAGAGAACTTTTCAAGAGAAAAGACTCAAAAGGGGTTTTTCATTAATTATATTTTATATATGTATTGTTACAAATATTACTATTTATAGGACGTCTTAAACCTTAGTGGCAAAACTGTAAATAATGTACAAAGCTTTAAACCCTAAAAAATTGGGCCTATGTATAAACTAAAGACAAACATGTACAAAACATAAAATTGTGTGTTTTACATGGGGGGCAGGGGTAAGTCGACATATGGTCATTTGACATGTCCTAAAAGTAGCCTCGCATTGCTTAGTCAAGACATTAGAGTGGGCAGCCCATAATTGCTAAGCTCTAAAGTTAGTCGGCATTAGTCTCACCATGTCTTGCCGAGTAGATCCAACTCTCAGAAACGTAAGCTAGTCGACACTAGTCTCCCTGTGTCTTGCCATATGGATGCAACTTTTGGAAATGTGAATCTCGGCCTATCGGTAGACGTGAAGCCAAGTAAATAGTTGATCAGGCATAAGTGAGGATTGAGCCTTTTACTTTTAGGAAATCTTTTTGCGAGAAATAATGTCATTCGACTCGACAGATAGAATGAGTTGGCAAGTAAATGAGCTCAGCTTTGGCAGATGGGTTGGGTCGGTATCCTGAATCCTATAAGATAACAGAGCTCCTAAGCACATTGTATAATTTCTTGGTTTAAGAGTTTTAGGTTATGACTAAGAGCTATGTTGCAATAGTTCCTACTGGTCTGTTGTTTGTTATAGTCTATTTTCATCTAGAAGAGTAAAGCAACTCCATTGTTCACTGTTAGATTGGTATTTTCTATATGTGGTAACTTCTTACATGAAGAGTGTATTCTGAAGCTTATTCTTTTTTAGAATGTCAAATCCTAATGTTTAAGGAGAAATTAACGATGCTGAGAGTGATGCTCAAGGATGCGGTCGTATGACCTAATAGACACCATGCACTACTGATGAGCATATACAAAACCCTGTCGCTATTGTAGCCGATCTAGCTGTCTCAGTGCAAAGAGTCTTAGAGACAGGGCCGCAAGATAGGATTGCTATTGAACAAGGTCGAGAAATGAGGGATAGACTGAGAAGGTAGATGAATGAACAATGAGCATTAGAGCCCCTTCCTATGAACCAAGCACCGCCCCGTTGTACTGATAAAGTCACAAGAAGGAGGTTAAAGTTAGATGAAGTGGAGGAGTATGAAGAAGAAGATGAGTAGTATATTGGAATTAACGAGCGAGAGTTTAAAGCTCTTAAGGGAACTGAGCACATCAAGGTATAGATTCCGAGCTTTGACTGGTTTAGTAGTACTGACGACTACCTGGATTAGGAGGGGAAGATAAAAAAGATATTCAACTTCTACGATTATGAAGATGTTGTTCGTATTCAAGTGGCCGCATTGGAATTTTCTAGATATGTAGCAATGTGGTAGAAGAAGCTACAAAATGTTCACTTAAGGGCTTGACATGAAATCCAAACATGAAATGAGATGAAGAGAGTTTTGAGATGTAGGTTCATTCCCAAACACTACGAGCAGCACACTTTTCAACGTCTCCAAGACTTAAGACAAGGTAATAGATCGGTGGACAACTATATTTGAGAGTTTCAGTTAATCCTGATCCATTGTGATGTTGACAAACTTGAGACATGAACTATTATAAGGTTCATTTCTGGATTGAGAACTAAGATTGGTCATATTGTAGAATTACAGAGACTGGGAAGTTTAAATGAGACCATCTGAGTGGCACAAAGGGTTGAGAGGTAAAAATAGAGCTAGACTAGCCGACCAGGGTTGAAGAGCAAAATAGACCATGGCCATGCATTGAATGGTTTTAAGGCGAATCACCGAAGACAAGTACCAGACTCTCCTAAAGAAGGCTGAGGTAAAGGTAAGGCCGAGGAACCCAAGGTCCAAAGAAACCAAGGTTAGAGCTCTGGAAGAAAGACCTAAGAGATCAAATGCTTTAAATGTCTCAACTATGGACATGTAGCTAGTCAATGCTCGAACCTACGTATCATGACGATCAAGGGGGACAAGTCTCAATTTAAAGTGGAGAGTGCTAGTGAAGAAGGAGGAAGTTTATGTTGACCTAATGCTAGAAGAGTTGGAAGAAGACCCTAATGCCCTTACACCTCCCAAAGCAGGAGCCAAATATTATTTTGTTGTACATCGACATCTCAGCACTTTTGTAGTCAACGAGAATGTACAAAGAGAGAATCTCTTCTATACGAATTGTCAAGTGAATGGCAAACTATGCACCCTAATTATTGACGGAGGTAGCTATACCAATGTTATAGCATAAGGCATCGTGAAAGTCATGAAGTTGCTAAGTCTCTCGTACCCTAAGCTGTATAAGATTCACTAGCTCAACAAAAAAGGAGGTAATAGGAATTAACCCGCTAGACTGATCACAAGAAGTCGAGTTAGAGGACTTCAAGGGCCCGTACAGAAAATACTAGCTCCAAGTCATAGTCGAGACGGGGACTCCTATTCCGATCTGACCTCCTGTCAACTTATCTCTCAAATCCTCATGTATGTCCATCATGCTCCTGCCCAATTACGAAGTCCTAATCTAGAAGGTAACCCAAGAAAGGCTAGTCGAGCCAAGCTCTCCTACCAACACTCCAACTCAGCTGACTTCCTAACCACTGATTGGCTCCCAACCTAATCCAGATCAAGTCCGCCCCTGACTACAGCATTTCCTGTTTCTGCCTATGTTATATCATACTCCTGACGACTAGCAATCAAGCAACACGTGTCTTCTGACACTATGTGCCAAAATGATTCTTTCTTTTCTGTACTGAATATTCTTTGTCCTTTTTACCCCTTGTAGTATAATTCATGTAACGTAATTGTAAAATACCTTTTTGTCATTTCATACATGCAAAATAACCTTAGTGGGTAAGTATATAAACCCTTGCTTTCCTTGTAAGCAAACAATTAATCCTTAAATACAGGAATTACTCATTTGAGCAACCTTAGTGTTCTTGTTATTCAACTCTTATCTATTCCTTTTAGCAAGGAGTAGTGGCATGTGACCCTTCAATTTAGACCGGTATATCATATCCAGTGGATTGTAGGCCGAGTAGGATCGAGTGGTGCGTCATATCCATTCGGTAGTTGCTCGAACTTTGCTAACCTTTTTCCCGTTTATTTTGGTTCATTCGTTGTAGTGCTTCTCCGTGTATAGGATCCCGAAGACGCATCAGGAGGTTTACCCATTGCCAAGTAGGTTAAAGTACCAATTGCCATTAATGATAGGTACAAGGATGAGGTGTTGTGTAACATCTTACCCATGTGCGCTTCGTACATCTTATTCGGCCGACCTTGGTTGTTTGACTTGAGGGTATTATACTATGGTTATAAGAACACTTACATGTTCCAAAAAGATGGAAGGAGGGTAATTTTAACTCCTATGAGCCTTAAGGAAGTCCAGGAGTCTCAGAGAAGGTTGCTTGATCTATGTAGTGGAAATCCTTAGTAATTTCCCATGCTCAATTTTACTAAGAAACCAAAGAGGAAGTGCATGTGCTCTTATTAGTTAGGAAATTACTAGAGTTAAGAGAAGCCAAGAACTTACCTGCCAAGGTGAGAGCTCTACTAGAAGAGTTTGCCGACTTATTTTCTGCCAAGATGCCAAAAGGTTTACCTCCCTTAAGAAGCATTGAACATTGCATTGACCTTTAGCCTGAAATAGCCCTATCAAACCAACTTGCTTATAAACTCAACCTCGTACAAGCAGCTAAGATAAAGAAACAAGTAGATGAGTTCATAGATCACGAATATGTACAAGAGAGCATGAGCCCATGTCCCATCTTAGCCATGCTAGTACTGAAGAAAGATGGGTCATAGAGAATGTACATTAACAGTTGTACCATCAACAACATTATTGTTAAGTACCGATATCTAATCCTACAGCTAGATGATATGCTCGATGAGTTGCATGGTGCCTGTATCTTTTCAAAGATTGATATGAAGAGTGGTTACCACCAAATACGAATAAGAACTGGAGATGAATGGAAGACAGTCTTCAAAACAAGGGATGGTCTACTCAAATGGATGGAAATATCGTTTGGTTTAACGAATGCATCGAGTACTTTTATGTAGCTCATGAATCTTGTCTTAACAGCATTGATTGGCAAATGTGTTGTGGTTTATTTTGATCTACAATACCGACCTCATCGCCCATGTGGAGCATTTACGATCGGTATTCGACATCCTCCGTATCGAGAGAGATTATTCGGTAATCTAAAGAAATGTGTATTCTGCCGAAGCGAGGTTGTATTCCTTAGGTATGTTGTTTCAAAGGAAGGAGTTTGAGTTGATGATGAGAAAGTTAGAGTTATTCCCAAATGGCCCAAGCCAACCAACGTTGCCGAAGTGAGGAGCTTCCATGGCCTTGCTTCTTTCTATTGGAGATTCATTTAAAAGTTCAGTTCCACAATGGCGCTATTAACTGAGTTAACTAGGAAGCACTTAAAGTTTAAGTGGTTAGAGAAAGCTCAAAAGGGTTTTGGAGATATAAAGTATAAATTGACATTAGCCTCAATACTCGCCCGACTTGACTTCAAGAAAGTTTTTGAGGTTAAATGTGACGTGTCTGGAGTTGACATTAATGTTGTCCTTATGCAAAAGCATTGACCTATTGCCTACTTCAGTAAGAAACTTAGAGGAGCTGCCCTGAATTACTTGGCCTACAACAAGGAGTTCTACACCCTTATTCGAACACTACAAAATTAGTAGCATCACCTATTAATGAGAGAATTCATCATCTACTCGAATCACGAATCTCTTAAGCACCTTTAAGGATAATGGAAACTTTCTTCATGTCATGCTAAATGGGTTGAGTACTTAGAGACATTTTGCTATGTCATCAGGTACAAGAAGGGGAGCACAAACACTATGGCTAATGCTCTTTCTCGTTGTGACACTCTCATCACAACAATGCAAGCCAAAGTACTTAGTTTGGCACTTTACCTGATTAGTATGATCACGATCTGCATTTTGGGCTCCTAGTGGCTAAGTGCAATGTTGGAGGTGCTACAAATGGGTTCTACTTGAATCAAGGGTTCCTAATAAAGGGTAAGCAGGTTTGCATGCCAAGTGGTTCAGCAAGAGAACTATTCATCCGAGAAGCTTATGTTGGGGGTTTAGCCAGCCATTTCAGAGAAAAGAGGACAGTTAAGATATTAAAAGAACATTTCTACTAGCATGGGATATTGAAGGATGTATGCTAAACTCTTGAGAGGTACAAGATGTGTAAACATGCAAAGGGAAAGAGAGAGCAATATGGAGAGTACATACCCTTACCTATACTAGAGTAGCCATGGACTGACCTAAGCATGGATTTCATGCTCGACCTTCCCTGAACGCTGAGAAAATATGACTCAATCATGGTGTGGTCAATCGGTTCAACAAGATGAGCCACTTCATTCCCTACTATAGAACTAATGATGCTTTATTCATCGCTAACTTCTTTTTGCAGGAAATTGTGCGATTACATGGAGTTCCAAGAAGTATTATATTCAACTGTGACTCAAAGTTCACGAGCTTCTTTTGGAGGACCTTGTGGAAGAAGCTTAGAACTAAGCTTATGTTCAATACTTCTTGCAACTCCTAGATAGACAACCAAACTAAAGTTGTGAATAGGACGGTCAGTAACCTCCTAAAGCAGTTGTTGGGAAGAATTTGCATGATTTGGATTTATGTCCGCCTGTCATTAAATTTTCCTACAATCGCTTGACTCACAACTCAACAGGAAAATCACCGTTTGAGGTTGTTTTTAGACTTAACCCAAACTTACCTTTGAATTTAATTATTAGTCGAACTACATAAGGGGAAAACCAACCTAGTTTACATCAAGCTAAGGAATTCTAGAAGTTGCATCAAAGGGTTGCCAAACAACTGGCCAAGACTATGGCCCAACAAAAGGAACAAGGAAGTTGAGGAAGGAGATGAGTCATTTATACCCCTGGAGACCTTGTCTGAGTTTATCTTAGCAAGGAACACTTTCCTAGCAAGAGAATCTTTATACAGAACTAATGTTGTGTTGCCACTTGTCTATCTCATCTAACACTTTACTATTTTTCTCTTTTTGTCATTTTTCCTATTTACCCTTTTTCGTATGTACTGGAAACCCTTTTTATGTATGCCTTTTTGTAATTTTCCTTAATTGTAATGTTGCCCTAAGGACTTACTAGTTGAAATGATTACATTGATTCCTAACATTGAATATACTTGTTCTCGCAAGACAACCCTCTCCAAGTCCATTTTTTCAAACTCTTATCTAATCTTGTCGAGTAACTCAAGATTAATGGTGGGTGAATCTTGGCATCAGCTTATGTGTCATATCAAGTGAACTATCAAGTTGTGTAGTATTTGCTAATAGGTCACATCCTCTGAGTAGCTTCACATCAGCTACTATATTGCATTCGTCAACTTACTCACCCTCTTTTCTTTGATGTTTTAAAGGACCCATTGGTTTCTCACCTTCTATAGTAAGCCCTAGTAATAACAAAGCTCCTAGGCACATCACTAATTTAGTAAGGTATTAAAAGCATCTCTATTTTTAACTTATCATCCAATTTATTTTATTAGAATTACTAGACTCATAATTTTTGTATTTTGTGTATAAAAATTTTTACAATTTGAAAAAGAAAAATTATTTTGATGATTTGAAAAAAAAAAGATAAAAAATAATTTAGCATGACCTAATCAAAGCCCAACCTATGATAAAGCCTTAAGATTACACACTCTTATGTCTACTATCTTGTCCCTCCCTCTTCTTCTTCTTTTTTTTTTTTTTGTAAAATTTTCTCTATTTTTTTAGTATCTCATTTGTTGAACCAGTAGGTTCTTATGTAATTTTGATAAGAACAAAACTATGTAAATTATGCTAAATTAATCTTTATTATGAACCTATTTGCCAATCTTATAAGAACTTAGTTTATTTGATTGAAGGAATTAAATTATGTTGATAACACCAGGTTTTTGAAATATATAAAACTTAATGAAGTGATTTTGATATAGTTGAAAAGTGTAAAAGGAATCAAATCTACTTCCAATGTATTAGTACGCGTTTTTGCTATTTTGGTGTGAATTGGTTAACCAGTTATGCTGGAACCATCCAATTAGTTACACCACGCATTCTATGATTAGTGGCAAGTGATGGACTATACAACTGGTAAACCTTAGACCGTCCGACTAGTTACTATAAGTCTTATGAGGTTAGTAAGGTATGTTGGACAATGCGATTGGTTGACTAAAGACTGTCCGAATGGTGACCTCATTTGAATGAACTGTACGATTGGTCTCACCTGAACCCCGGCTGGTCTATACAAAAAATAACCATTATAGAGTGTGTCGAGCTTGATTTTTCACCCTCCCGGTTCTCTCCATAAAATTAGGTCTTCTCTAAGCTGACCAGTATTAAACCCTTACCCGTTTAATACTAGCCCTCAACTAAGGTTTAAAGAAAACCATACTTAAAAAGATTTGGAGTCGCCATTCGACCAGAGCTAAGAAAAGGGGTTAAGTTAAGTTATAACCAACTGAGTAGATTGATTATAACTTAATTATCGGTCTATCGATTTAAAAAAAAAAAAACAAGTTATAAACGACTTTTTGAAAACTAGAGAAGCTGGATTCGAGGGTTAGCACTTTTAAACCCTTGTGGGTATCATTGATTTTCCAAAATTAACTTTAATCTTAAAAAATTCACCTTTTTATTTTATAAGATGAAACTCAATTTAACTATTATAATTGGACAAATGAATTAATCTAAACTAAAAAGGGAAAATTAAGTTTTCTTCATTTTTATCGTCGCCTTGTAGGTGTCTACGTACCCGCTATTTGGGATCAAACGTACGTAGTTCTTTTTTGTAAAACTTTAGTGGATTAATTTTGTTTAATTTGAAAACAATCGAGTTTACATTTTATTTAGTTTTGATTTGTTGAAGAAAATTCCTAAAAAATGTCTTAATCAATTTTTTAATTTTTGGAAACTCTAAAATGGTCCTAATTTGGAAAGAGGTCTATTTATTTTCATTTATTTTTAGAAAATCAATTTTTCTAAGTGACAAAAAGAAATAATAATCTTTTTATTTACTTATTTATTTTTTTTATTCTATCACTTAATTTATTTATCACTTATTACTTATTACTTATTATATCTTACTTATTTAAACCAATAAAAGAAAACCAAATTACTCTCTTTTTTTCTTTTTTATTTATTTTCTCTTTATCCCATTTTTTCACCTAATCTATTTATTACTTGTTATATATTATTTAATAAAAAATTAAGTTTTTCTTCTTTTCTTTTGTCTTCTTTTTTCTTTATTTTTTTATTTCATTACATTTACATATATAAGTAAAACAAAATAAATAAATAAACAAAAGAAAAAAAAAGAAAAAGAAAATAAAAAATATGCTTCTAGCAGATTTGGATACGTAAGTCGGACCTAGGTGGGTTGGATCGGGCCATCAGGTCGGGTTCGGGTTGCTGCACGAATCTGGGTCGGGTTGTCTTCAAACCCCTCGTCAACAGCAGTAACAAGATGCGCTTCAAGTTGATTCATACGCTGAATTAAGCGGGGAAAGACGTTTTCATAGGTTTTTTTTATTGGGTTTGGGGATGTTTGTTCGATGCCGTGGTTAATGGAGCTCGTTTGGGTGGTTTTAGAAGTGGCGATCAGCAGTAGCGTTCACTCCTCCAATGTAGTAGCAACTGGGTACAAATGGAGTGTTAGCTTGGGGATTTAAAGGTACGAGGAGAGTGGCCATGATGTTAGTTTGGGTCGAAAGACGCTAAAGATGGTGGTTTGCAAAGAGAGAGAGGGGTGGCGATTAAGGTTTGGTGGTAACTAACTTAGTGGAGCTGCTAGGGGTCACGGCAGAAGTCGAAAGTAGCTAGGTTGAGGAGCCTAAGCCATGGGTAGTCTTCCTAAAGTGGTAGTTCAACTTAGGTTAGAGTGAAGAGAGAGAATCGAAGAAAGAGAAAGTGATGCAGGGAGAGAGAGGGGTTGTGTCGTGTGATTCTGCTGGTTCTGTATGCTCATTGATGTCCCTAAGCCCTTATTTATACTTGAATTTCAACCTAGCAATAAAGGAAAGCTCGGATCGAAGTTAATGGGAATGGCCGAATTTTCAGTTTTTTCCCAATCTTTGAAGCTCGATTTGAATGCGTAATTGATCGAACTTAGATGCGTTTTCTATACCAATTCATAGTAAGCTATGTCTAGTTTGTAATTTCACCATTAATTTGGTGAAATTGCAAGAAGAAAGAGTCCAAAAATCGTGCTGCAGTGGGCGATCTGAAGAGGAAAGTGCTGGAAATATGAGGAAAATGAAGGAAGGGGAGGGAAAGAGAGGAAAACGAAGGAAAAGAAAAGAAGGGGAGGGAAAGTAGGCCGACGTAGCCCCGACGTAGCGCCACGTCAGTCGTGCCACGTAGTAGTTGACATGGCACGCTATGTGGCACCACGTCAGTGGGGCTATCAAATCCGAGGATGCCAATCAGATCCTGACACGTAGTGTAATCAGATCCTGTCACGTAGCGCAATCAGATCCTGACATGTGGCAGTCCCTAATGTGATTAAAAACCAAAAAAATAAGAAAAATGCCTCCTTACCTTTGCCAAGTTTTGAACCCAAGACCTCATCTTCATGCTCAATGCTAATGCTATGTCCATGTACTTAACCGTCAGGCCATTGGCCTGTACCTTGTCCATATGTGCAATTAGACTCGGTCAACCTCGGCTAGATTTAAATCTAAGCTTAGGTTCAACAGCCCAACTTCTAAACCTAAATTAAAATTAAAAATCTACTTTAACAAAATGTTATCATCTAAAATCTTTTATTTTTTTCAATTTTGTGACTTTTCAAATTTTTTATGTACTTTTCCGAATTTTTCCATTTTTTTGTATATTTATTATTTTTTAAATTTCCAATCTTTTGCACTTTTTTCCTATTTTTTCTAAGTTTTCCTAAAACTCTTATTTTTCTAAATTTCTTCATTTTTTAGGGTTTTTCTTTAATTTTCCATTTTTTGAACCTTTCTAATTTGGGACCCTATAACCTAAACTGAAAAATAAAAGGGGTAGGGGTACAAAAATTAGATATCTACAAAGTGTTAAATATAAAGAGAAGTGGACCAACAGTTAGATTTTCTTAAGATGCTATAAATACAAGTTACTAAGCTGTTGAAGTACAATTAATAAAGCCAAAAACCTACAATTATTTCTTTTTTTTCTATTTGTATTTCATTCTAATTATCTTATGCTTATTATTTGTAAACCCTAATATAGTGCAAAGCTAAATGCTTGCATTTCACTTAAGTGAGTGCAATATAATAGTAATTGAGAGTTGTTGTGATTGTCAAATCATTTGTAATAGAAATTGGGTATAATGTTTAGAGCCATTGTGATTGTGATCAATAAAATTGTGCATGAAGACCTTAGTTAAAGCATTGGTTGATCGTAGAGAGTAAGGGGAGGTTCGAACTTCAAGTTAAAATTCCAGTCTTGATTTCTCTATCTCTTCCTGTTTAAATTTTTGTATTTTATTTATTGCTTAGTTGCATCCTCATAGCCAATTGAGTAAAAAATTATTAATAAAGAAAAATTAGGGCATTAAATTATATTCACAACCACTACAACCCCACCCTCACCACCCATCCCCCCCCCCCCCCCCGAAATCTTTTTTGAGTTTCTAGAATACCTTGTCATCATTTTTATGTTGCTTTATTCCCCATTTATTAACCCTAATTTAGTGAGGTATTAAAAACATCTCAATTCTTAACTTAGTGTTCAATATATTTTATTAAAGTTGCTCAATTCATGGTTTTTATATTTTGTGTATAAAAATTTTATAACATGATAAAAATCTTATTTTGATGATTTGAAAAGAAAAGATAAAAAAATAATTTGGTACAAAAGAAAAGATAAAAAAATAATTTGGTATAGCCCAACTAAGGGGTGGACATTTCCAATTGCAGGAATATTCTCTATTATAACCACCAAATTTTCATATTTTTATAATTGAACATGTTGTAAGTAAAAGAACCCTTTAAATTGTTATTATTTGGTCAATCAGTGTAGTTATAGGTTTGATATTAGTTTATGTGTTTACACAATATTTTGAAAACAAAAATAAAGTACAATATATATAGAGGTTCCATAAGATACCCTATGACCTGTAAAATTTATAAGATACAAGATACAGTATAGTTCTAAGGTGTTACAGGATAGGTTTCGAGTATAAAAAATTTAGAACCTATACATATAGGGTAGGGTATAGATAAGGTGTCACACCCTGCTAGGGGTGAATGCAGTTTGGTTTGACACGGTTCATCTTACCTTATAAAACTGAACCTAATATAACGGTTTGTTTTTTTAAAAACCAAACTTAACTATATGATTTGGTTCCTAAATTTTTTTAACTTAATTAAAACCAGTTCTGTCCAATTTGATCCATGCTTTGAACTGTTCATATCAAATTTTTACTAAACATTTTTATCTCGGATGACATATTTTCCTTTCCATTATGATAGGAATCAATTCCCCAGAACAGTCACTAGAAGCTAAGCTAGGGGATCATTAAGACTCACTCGATGCGTCCTAGCTTGAGAATTACTCAAGGGTGTAGATTTCATCACCAACCTAGAGCTACTCTACCCCCATTTGATTAGAGCTAAAGAACCAACATGCCAAGTTGCCAAGCAAATTTGCTAACCTACCGAGCACCTAACCCCATTACCAAACTCTTATCACGATCCAAGAAGCTCCCAAGTTGACTAGCATCAAACCTTTATCTCAGTTGAGCTACTGAGATACTAAACCTAAAGAAGATATAAATATCCTTAAGTGTCCAAGTTCTGACCTGGACCTAATAGATCGGCCTAGTTCCCAAACCCTCTTTTGACATCCTTCAAGTTTATTTCTATAGTTGTAGAACTTCTTCAAACTTTACATCAATAAGATTAGCCTTTGTACAGATCATCAGTCACCTACTAATATATATTTTCTAGCACAATATTCCAAAAGGATTCTTTTCCTTTTTTGTACAGAATATTGATTATCAATTTTACCCTTTTTAGTATATTTTAGTAACTTTTCATCCATTACCTATTTTTTTCTTTTCCTTCAATATTGTAACCCTAGTTATAGGAAGTATAAAAGCCTCATTATTTTGTACATAGAAATCATATACTTCATTATTGAAATTGCAAGTTTCCTTTATAAAGCAACCTTAATGTTCTTTCTCTTTTATCCTTAACTCTTATCCATTCCCTTTAGCAAGAAATAACGACGAGTGACCCTAGTTTGGCATTCTGTGTGATGTTAAGTGTTTGGATTAAGCCGTATAGGATCAATTTGTGTCTCGTATCCAATTGGTAGTTACTCGAATTTGCTAAACCCTTTTTATTTTCCTTTCATTCTTGTCCATTGTGGTATTGGTCCATGTGTATAACCCTAGAGATGCATTAGCTTTACTAGTATCAAAGCATGATTCCAAGAAGGAGTGTATGAAGTATGGTGGAGTTTATTCATTTTTGTTATTACCAGCTACTATGATCTTCCATAGCTGCTATAGTGTGTTTGTGTAAGGTGTGTTGAAGTTGTATTTAAGCGTATTGAAGTGGGTTTTGAAGTAAGTAAGTAGAGTAGTAGTAGTTACATAAGGTAAGTGTGGTAGTTCTTGTCACTTTGTTCTACTCTGTTTGTTACTACAACAACAAAGCAAGTTTTATTTTGATACTGCATTATGTTGTGTTGGGTATTGGAGTGATTAGAGTATGTTAGTGAGATTCCGTGTAGTAAGTGGAAGTGTCTTTATTGGGTATCATATTGTTTAAAATTGTTAAGGTGTTGTACTATGTCGAATTCAAGTGTTAAATAAGTTATTAGTGACTGAAATAATGGTGCTCGTACTAGCCATGGTCAACATGATAGTATTACCCCTAAGGTCTACAAATGATAGACTCATCACTCTTGTTGAGAGTCTGGTTACTGTAATGAAAGCCAACAAGCAATAAACAAAGGGTATACCATACTGTACCCCAATTGCGAATGTTCATGAGAGATGAGATGACAAAGTTGGCCGAGCTAATCACTCAATTTGACCCCCAAAGCTAGAGGAGTGGCAGATCGAGTTACTGGACGAAGGCTAGAGTTGGAAGAAACTGAAGAGAATGTTGAGGAGGTAGCTGTAGAGGTTGATGAAAAGGAAGAAGCAAAAGTAAAATATAATGAAGCATAAGAAAGAAGACGCTAAGCTCCTTAAGGACTTGATAATGTTAAGGTCCAAATCCTGACCCTTAACAGAAAAGGAGATGTGAATAAGTATTTAGAGTGAGAAGAGAAGGTGGAGAAGGTGTTTGAGTGTTATAGGTATACTAATATAGTAAAGGTTTGACTTATTACACTTAAATTTACAGGATATGCTATCATATAGTGGAAGAATTTGAATATAGTTAGAATGAGAGATAAAAGATGAGGTATGAGAACTTGGAAAGAGATGAAGAGACTATTGAGAAGAAGATTCTTACCTAAGATGTATTTTCAAGATACCTTTTCTAATTACAAGAATTTCACCAAGGAAGCCAATCTATTGATGATTATGTCAAAGAATTCCAAATGTTAATGATTTGAGTTGACATAGATGAGCCCGAGGCTCGCATAATTTCAAGGTTCATTTCACGAATCAAATATGAAATCCACAACATTGTGGAAATACAAAGATTTTATACACTGGAAGAGGCTATTAAGATAGCGTAAAGGGTCAAAAAGCAGAGGAGAAATGTCCTGAAAAAACCTAAGCCAAGCTTTTCACAAGCTCCTGCCCATATCGAGTCAAGGAGACCCTCTTGAGTAGAGGATAAACATGAGTAACCTAATGAAAGATGAGCAGGCTAGAAGAGCCAAGCTAAAGATAAGCCAACCTTGAGGTCATACAAAAAGGGACAAACCTCCAAACGGAAGACGAGCAAGGTGAAGTGTTTCAAATGCTTAGATTATGGACATATGGCTACTCAATATCCTAACCAAAATGCTATGGTGCTCCAAAGAGATGTAATGGACAGCACTGATGAAAGTGAGCTTGAAGATGGAATGAATGATAGAAAAGTTACAGCCAAGGAGGAAGAGGAGACCTTTTTCTATGCCGACCAAGGTAAAATGATGGCCTTAGTGCTGAAGCGAGTGTTAAGCACCTTATCAAGCTCTAAGAAAGAACAAAGAGAGGATTTGCTTCATAACAAGTGTGCTATCAAAGGACAACTATGCACCATCATTATGGATGGAGGGAGCTATACAAATGTTGTTGCTCAGTCTCTTGTGCAGAGGTTAAGATTGCCAACCTCTAAGCACCTCTAACCTTACAAGTTACATAGGTTACGTGAAAAAGGGTGCTCTGTACATTACAAAGCAAATGGTTGCACCATTTTGTATTAGGAATGTGTATAGAGATAAAGTAGTATGTAATGTCATCCTTATGGGAGATTCACATTTGTTGCTAGGAAGACCTTAGTTATTTGACCGACATGTTACTTGCAATAGATATAAGAACACTTACGCCTTTATCAAGGCAGGAAAAAAGATCATGCTGCAACCTATGACACTAAGCTAAGTGAATGAAACCCATAATCAGCTCACTCGAGCTAGCAAGAAGAAAGCCCTAGTGATGAGTCATAGAAAGATTTAAGCTACTGAGAAGGTCGATAAGCTTATGCTCTTATTGATTAGGAGATTGTTGGAGATAAGAGATCTGGAAAATGTGCCTAATGAGGTATGGAAGTTAATTGATGAATTTTCAAACTTGTTTCTAGAAGAGTTGCTTAAGGAACTACCTTCGACCAGAGGCATAGAGCATTATATTGACCTATAGTCAAGTGTATCCCTACTGGACTAACCTTCTTACAAAATGAATCCTGAGCAAGCTGTTGAACTAAAGAGACAGGAAGAGGAGCTAATAGAGCAAGGTTATTAAAGAGAGACCATAAGTGATGGGAATCAGCCTCCGACCATATCTAAGCCGAGGCAGACCTGTCGGAAGTCGAGGCCTATTAATGCTTGTTGAAGCCGAGTTGTAGCCAAAACGATCAGAAGGAGGAAAATAAACACTTGACATCAAGTCTATCGTCAGTTGAGGTATCGAGAAACTGTAAGGTCGATTACTCAAGACTAAAGAATCACTCGGCAAAATACCGAAAGACTTGTGCCGATTGATTCTAAGACTCGGCAATTATGGGTCGACCTTTCTGGTTTCTCAACTAAATACTGCAAAACTTCAAAGACTCCTTCCTGAACCCGTACATCTAATTTCTGACTGCATCTGGTTCGGATACTATTCCTTTTAAGACATGCCAAGTGACTGTATGCTAATTTTCCCTATAAAATGCACAGTTTTGTATTCTTATACACGTTTTTCTTTATTTTATTTATGGGCCCAATTCTTTAGTGTTTAAGGCCTTGTACATTATTTACAGTTTTGTCACTAGGGTTTGGGACCTGCTATAAATAACAACATTTGTATTAACATAAGGAGATTAATACATCAAAATACAGATAGTGAAGACTATTCCAGCATTTTTGGAATCTTTCCCTTTTTTAGAGTAAGGCTACTCTTGAGCTAACATTGCCAGATTATTGACTATTGATTAAACTCTTTAATCTCTCTCATTTTCTTATCAATCTTCTTAGGATTGTGGTACACCCCTTCATTTGAACCAGTTAGTGAGTTATATTTAACCTTCATTTGAATGCCAAGTAACATTTAGTGCTCGTGAGTTGTATCGAACCCTATTCCAAGCTTAAACCCCTGATTGTGTTTATGTCTTGGTGAATTATATCTATTCACATTCACCTTCAAAACCTTTCTTATTCTTCATACTCATTTTCTTCTTTTTGGAATCTACGAACACCCATTCCGAATTACCGTCTGCTGTCATTGTTTCCTTATCATCTTGATATCAGAACTTTAGGAAGACACACGTATTAGTGTTCTTGAGAGTTTGATTCGTATTTTGTACATCTCTGTTAATCATTGTTCTATAGTATAGCATACCATTCATAGTAGTCGTGTTTGTCAATAGTGGTAACTGCAGAAGCCAAGTAGTGGTTGTTTCTAAGTTACTGTTATTGTGTTTTGTTGTTTATTTGATTTTTCTGGAAAATTACTGTACGAACAAGAATGTCGAAGGATTATGTCAACAAAACTGGGTTAGTCAGAGGCAATGTATTGACAACTTAGAATACCAGATCCAGAATCTTACTGACTCTATTCAAGAGCTTACTTGGTTAGTCAGAGGCCACAAACGTAATGGCCGAAAATGAAGAAGAGAGCAAACACCCACAAGTGGAAGTGGTTCCAATGAGCTTGAAAATGATGAATGACAGCCGAGAAGAAGAGAACACTACCCAATGCTGAGAAGAGGTAATGACAGGAGTATTGACTCTGAGTTGAACTAAAGAGCCCGAAGAAGAGAATCGAGGCCGATAAGAGACATTGTCGAGCAGAGTTCTAATAGAAGTAGCCGAATCGAAGTGAATCAACCAGCTTGGAATGCAAGGGATGAACCTTGAGCACCTAGTTGAGGACTTGACAATGTCAAGCTGAAATTGCCAACCTTCAGTAGAAGTAGCCGACCTGAAGAATTCCTTAACTAGGTTCCTCGAGTCAAGAAGTTATCCAAGTGTTACGAGTGCGATGATTGAGGAAAGGTTAAGCTGGCTTCCTTATCCCTTATTAAATATGCAAGTTTTTAGTAGGATAAGCTAGTTACTAAGCGAGATACCGAAGGAGAGGAGCTGATAAAAACTTAGAGGCTTATGAAACATTTGATGAATCAACACTTCGTGCCAACTTACTTTAAGTAAGATATGCTCCATGCATTCCAACACTTAAGGCAAGGTCGACATACTATTGAAGATTACTTGCAAGAGTTTGAGACCCTGATGACGAAATGTGAAATTGTTGAGCCATAGGACCATAGCATTGCTAGATTCATAGGTGGACTCCGAGACGACATTGCCAACATAGTTGAATTGCAGTCGTTTAACTCTCTAGATGAGCTAATCAATTTGGTATTGAGTGTAGAGAGACAAAGGATGAGAAGGCATCAGAGGCCAAGTAGTCAAACTCAACAAGGTAGCCTTGAGCCTAAGAGATATGCTGAGAGAATGCAAGAAAAGAAGATAGAGAAAGGAGAGGCTAGCTGACCAGCCCATGCCGAGAAAAAAATTGTCGAGAAAGAGAAGGCACCCGGCAACAAGGCCCGAGAAGTGAAGTGCTTTAAGTGCTTAGGCTATGGACACATTGTATCCTAATGCCTGAATAAGAGGGTCTTGGTCTTGAAGGACGAAGGGCCTAAAGCTCAAATCAAGAGTCAGAGTGACCAAAGCTCGGAAGACCAGTTAATAGAAGATGTCTATCCCAAGGACTTAGATGAACTCCTAACTACGGCCACACAAGCTGACCTAAAGGCAGATTCTAAACAAAGGGAAAATTTATTTCACATGCAGTGCCTAGTAAATGGGAAGAGCTGTTCCCTAGTTGTCAATGGAGGTAGCTACACCAACATCATTTCTGCCGAGTTAGTAGAAAAGATGAAATAGCTGACTTACTTGCACTCCCGACGTTATGGACTAAAATGGTTTAATGACAAGGGTATGGCCCATGTACATAAAAGAGCGCAGATCACATTCAAGGCAAGATAATACAAGGATGAGATTGACTTCGACGTAGTACCTGTGAATGTCGCAAATCTATGTCTTAGCTGACCATGGGAGTTTGATCGAAAAGTGATCCATGACAGATTCCTCAACACTTACAATATTCAAAAGAATGGGAAGAGCTATCTCTTAACCCCAATGAGCATTGAGGAAATCCAGAGACACTCGGCCCATATGGTAAAGCGAAAAGGGAGAAGGAGCTTTTCAGTATCTCGACCCATACTCAACACCTAAAGTCAAAGATGACTTCCTTTCAGACCCGCAGTAATGATGGGAATCAACCTCCGACCATATCCAAGCCGAGGCAGATCTATCCAAAGCCAAGACCTATTAATGCTTGTTGAGGCCGAGTTGTAGCCAGAAGGACGAAAAGGAAGAAACTAAACACTTAGCTTCAAGTCCGTCGTCAATCGAGGTGCCGAGAAACTGTAAGGACAATTACTCAAGACTAAAGAATCACTTGACAAAACACTGAGAGACTCGTACCGACTGATTCTAAGACTCAAAAATTATGGGCCAACCTTTCTGGTTTCTCGGTTAAACACTGCAAGACTTCAAGGACTCCTTCTCGAACCCATACATCCAATTGCCAACCCCATCTGGTTCGAATACTACTCCTTCCAAGACATGCCGAGTGACGACATGCCGACTTTCCCTGTAAAAGGCACAGTTTTGTATTCTTGTACATGTTTTTCTTTATTTTATTTATCGGCCCAATTCTTTAGGGTGTAAGATCTTGTACATTATTTACAGTTTTACCACTAGGGTTTAGGACCTACTATAAATAACAACATTTGTACTAACATAAAGGAGATGAAATACAGCAGATCAATAGATCATAATACAGATAGTGAAGAATATTCCTGCGTTTTTGGAATCTTTCCCTTTTTGAGCAAGGCCACACTTGAGCTAACATTACCGGATTATTGAGTCTTGATTAGACTCTTTAATCTCTCTCGTGTTCTTATCAATCTTATACTTAGGATTTTTGTGAACTCCTTCATTTGAACCAGTCAGTGAGTTATATCTAACCCTCATTTGAACCCTGAGTGACATTTAGTATTCGTGAGTTTTATCGAACCCTATTTCGAGCTCAAACCCCTGATTGTGTTTGTGTCTTGGTGAGTTATATTCATTCAAATTCACCATCTAAACCTTTCTTGTTCTTCATACCCATATTCTTCTTTTTGAAATCTACGAATACCCATTCTGGATTACCGACCTACTACCGTTGATCTGTATCAATAAGGCTTTGCATTGTACCGCTCGTCTTAAAGAAGGATTGTTCATGACGCATGTGCATCGATAATCAAGTTATCAACCATATTACTATCAAGTACAAATATCCAATATCGAAGTTCGATGACATATTAGATGTACTTCATGGCATAAAGATATTCTTAAAGATTAATTTGTGAAGTAGCTATCATCAAATTCACATAAGACCTAATGACAAGTGGAAAATTACATTCAAGACAAGGCATGGTCTTTATGAGTGGTTGGTTATGCTATTCAGACTTACAAATGCGCCAAGCACATTTATGAGGCTCATGAACCATGTGATGCACCCTTTCAACAATGTATAGTTATGTACTTTGATGACATATTAGTATATAGTGTCAACCTAGACAACCGTATTCAACATCTCCGAGTTGTCTTGATATTCTTCGTGTTGAAAAACTATATGGGAACTTAAAGAAGTGTATGTTTTGGTAAGGTGAAGTTATCTTCCTTAGGTATGTAGTATCTGGAGATGGAATCCAAGCTGATGAAGAGAAAATTTAAGCTGTCAATATTACTGAAGTACTAAGTTTTCACGACCTTACTTCTATCTGTAGAAGATTCATTAGAAACTTCAATACCATTGCTGCCCCATTGACCAAGCTCACTAAGAAGATAGAAAGATTCAGATGGAATGACTCAGTTGAGTATAGTTTTGAGGAGATCAAGGAGAAGCTCACTACTACCTATGTATTAGCCTTACCAGATTTTAACAAGATGATTAAGTTAGAATGCGATGCAATGGGCATTAATATTAGCATCATTCTAATGCAAGAATGCCGACCTATTGCTTATCATAGTGAGAAGCTCAATAGTGCCGCACTGAACTACTTTGTATACGAAAAAGTGCTATATTCTATTTTTCAAGTTCTTATTGTTTAGCAACACTATTAATTACCTTGGGAATTTGTGATTTATATGGATCATGAGTCCTTGAAGCATCTTAATAGTTAGAACAAACTTTTGAAAAAAATAAGAAAAATGGTTGTAATTTATGGAAGGTTTTTCTTATGTGATTCGGTACAAGAAAGGCAATGCCAATGTGGTCGTAGACAACTTGTCACGTTAGCAAATGTTGTTGACCACCCTGCAGACAAAATTGTTGGGATTTTCTCTTATCATCGAGCAATATGCTTAAGACCCACATTTTGGTCCTATTCTTGAGAATTGTAGAGAAGAAGTTGCTGTTAGAGATTATTATCTAAAGGATGGCTATCTATTCAAGGAGAAAAGGTTATGTATACCAAACTGTTCTACATGTGAGCTATTGGTTAGAGAAGCTTGTAATAGTAGATTATTCGATCACTTTAGAGAGATTAAAACAACCGACTTGTTGAAAGAGAACTTTTACTAACCCAGTCTGATCAAGGAAGTCCACAAGGTAGTTGGAAGTTGTAAAGTATGCAAGTAAGAACAGGGAAGAGAGAACCGCATGGAGAGAATATGCCCTTATTAATACCAACCACACCTTAGTCTGACCTCAGCATGGACTTTATTATAGAGTTGCCTCAGACATCTAAAGGAAGGGATTCAATGCTTATAATGGTAGACTGCTTCAGCAAAGTGGTACACTTCATTCCATACCATTGAACTAACAACACTTTATATATTGCAAATCTATTTTTACAAGGAGTTTTCTAACTACATAGAGTACCGAAAACCATTATCTAAATTAGGATACAAAATTTCTAACTATTTCTAGAAGACACTTTGGAGAAGGCTTAGGATCAAACTTGTATTCAACTCTAGTAGCTACCCTTAAACTGATAGGCAGACTGAAGTGGTGAACAGGACATTAGGCAATCTACTCCAAGTTATCATAGGAAAGAATTTGAGGATTAGACTTATATCTATTGGTTGTGGAATTCGCATACAACCAAATTATCCATTGCACCACTAGGAGGATCCCTTTTGAGGTTATTTATGGTCTCAACCCAATTATTCCCCTAAATATGATAGGTACCCCTATAGTTGCCAAAGAGATTTAATACAAAGTTAACTGAGCCTAAGGATTACAAGAGTTACACTAGTCTAAAGCAAGGAATATCGCCAAGTTCAATAAAAAATAGCAAGAGATCAATAGTTATGGCTGTTGAATTATTTCTTTCAAGCTAGGCGATTTACTATGGATTTACCTTAACCTAGAGAGATTTCCTCACCTAAGATAGAGTAAACTATCCCCACGAGCTAATTATCCATTTGCAGTCCTAAAGAAGACCAATCACAATGCTTACCAAATTAAACTACTAGAGAACTATGGTGTCTCCCCTGTGAGACTCACAATCTTGCAAATAAGACCTTAGTATCAAATTTTAGGACATTTGTAAAGATTTCCCATTCGTAGCTCAAAAGATACATTAGGTCTATAAAGTAGTAAAAATAATTACCTAAAGAATATAGGTACTCGAAATAGAATTATAAAATAATAATGCAAGTTAAAAGTTAAAAATATTTTTAAAATTCACCTATTAATTGTCAATACGAGAAAACTATAAAATTTAAGATCTAATTTAACGAGATCTTGGACCTAAATTAATAGTACAAAATTTAATAAATTGACAAAGGACAACACTTAGAAATGATAACTACAATAAATATATATATATATGAATGAATTAACTAACTACAATAGAATGATTCTAAACTCTCAAATTTATAATGTCTTTGTAATTGATCCAATTAGGCTTGAAGTCAACCATAGGACCCCAAAAGTCAATTAAAGTGACATTATAAATTTAATTGTTGTGATGGAATATTAAAATATGAAAGTAAGTTAAAATGATAAAATTAACTCTTTTATTGGTAAAATTTCAAAATATTTCGAAACTCGACCCAAAATATAAAATGGCTTAGAATAAACTAAATAGATAAGAAATGTAATAAATGCTATAAAAATAATAAATAAATAAAATAATTATAATAAATAATAAGTAATTAAGTTAATTAATTGTGCATGGGTTATAGAAGCTTTAGTAAAGGCTTCCATACAAGGATAATAATTAACTTAAAATATTATAAATAATAAACTTAAGTGATAAGTTAATGGGGCTAATGGATTTCTTGAAAATCGAGAATGAGTCGTTGATTTCTTAAAACCATGGTATTAAAAACCATGGGATTAGATGGTTTTGGGATGAAACCACTAGTGAAAACCATAGATTAGAATATGATTTCACAAAACCGCTAAGCATTTGGTAAGTTAAAAAAAATAGAATATAACGCTTGTCATACATGGCATTCACCTACTCATTAACCTTAGATTTATACAAACTTTCAACAACACCATTAGCATCCTTTTGGGGATATCAAAACTCTAGAAAAATTGAGGAAAGCATAAGGAAATTTTTAGGGAATTTCAAAGAAATTTAAGAAAATTAGAAAATTGAGTGTAATTATAGGCTTGTAGAGTTTCCGAACCAAGAGAGAACCTAACAATGAGCGACCACGACCGCAAACACCTTTACCTGACGCTAATTTGTTGTTGACATGGTTTCCTTTGCCGCTAGCCATCATAGCTCCAAAAGCCAGAGAGTTCAATAATCCACCTAGTTTTCAAATTTTTGTTAAAAATATTAAATTTTATTTAAAATTTCTAGAAAAATCTATTCTTGCATAATTTTAAGTAGAGGTGTGTAAATGGGTTAAACGAACCAACCTAACCTAGCTCACTTTAGCCTGCGAGTTAAAGGGGTTAGGCTCATTTGGCCCGCTTTTAATAGGGCCAAAATCTTAGCCCTAACCTATTTAAAAGTAAGTTAAATGGGCTAGCCTGCGTACCAAAGGCATAATTAAACAAACCAACTCAAACTGGTTCACTTTGGCCTGCGGGTTAAACAAGCCAGGTACATTTAACCTGCTATTAAACTACCAACAACCTTGGCTCAAACCCATTTAAAAAGTAAATTATACGAGTTGGCCTGTGAGTTAAAGCCCACTTACACACCTCTAATTTTAAGTATATCTTCAATTAAAAATTAGTATTATTATAAAAATCTTTCATCTTATATATAGCCCTTAAGAAATGGGTTGTTCGGAGGTAATTTTCAATTCTATTTTCAAAAGCCCAAACAATGTAGTTTTCTCACCAATTTTTTTCTATAAATACCTTATTGCATATAGAAAATTTATGTGCGAAGAGTTTTCTAAATATTCTAATTTTATTTGGGTTAATTTTAATTTTTGGAAAATTTGATAAGTTGAAATGTAAAGAAAATCCACTGCTTTCACATGCTATTATTAGATATGATTTTTCACCACTTTTTGAGTAATTTTTTTTTTATTACAAGCAATAGATTGATCTTAATTTTAAGTGGAAACAGGAGATTTTATGAAAAAAAAATGAGTTTTTTGAAGCTAGAATTGATAACTTTTACTAAATGCTTATAGGGATTTTTCACTAAGTTAATAAATTAATTATTTTTGTTAAAAATCCTTAAAAATTAATGGTAAATTGAAAATTTTAGCTACTATACATGAATTATAGTCGTGCTAAAACCATGATTTTTCTACCCAATATATGTATTTTAGATACATTAGTTAATTAGATGTGTTTAGCATTCTTTTTTTATTAAATTTCAAGTTGTGTATATTAATGTGGATGTGTTTCCAAACCATGCGAGTCGATATTGGTAGACTTCCGACAAGGTTAGGCATGAACAAAGTAAAGAAAAGTATGAAAAATAGAGTTTTTGGTAAATTGGAGTAATTCAGTGCCTGTAGAAGGTGCTATAAAAGTTCTTGATAAATTTGTGAAGAAGCTAGTAGTAACAGAAGGTCCTATAGAAGTTTTTGTAGATGTTGGTGAGAGTTGCTGACTTATAGAAGGTATTGTATAAGCTTTCCTGATAAAGTTAATTATAAAATTACGGTCATTGAAACTTTAGTAACAGGTTTCCTGATGTAGAAACTATAACCAAAATTCTTATAGAAGGTCTATTTGATAAGAAACATGAGTTAAGATGTTAGTAGAAGTTTATATAGAAGGTTCCATATCAAACAAATATGAGTTAAAACACTAATAAAAACTTGAGTAGAAGGTTCAATAGACGAAGAATATAGCTAAGGACATTAGTAGAAACTTAAGTAGAAGGTACTCTAAACCTAGAAGTCCCTAATAGAAGGTTATCTGGAATGTTCCACATTAAAGAATATAAGTTAAAATCCTAGTAAGAACTTAAGTAAAAGGTACCGTACATCTAATAAATCTTAGTAAAATATTAAGTAGAAGGTCAAAATAACCCAACACCTAAGGCATACTAAAAGAATGTTAAACTAAAACAAAAATACCATACTTAAAACACTTATACTCTAATGAAATATATTGAAACTAAAATATGATTTACAATATAGGGACCATCAATGACAAAAGACTACGGCATCTAAGTTACAGGAGAGAATGGAAATTTAGGTTAGTAGAATCGGTACTTAATGGCATTCCAGAGTACTATATAAAAGTATTCGGAGGCTGGTGTATACACTTATTTATGGTTGTAAAGTAATTGATTGTGCATATGCAACGTGTGTGCTTGGAAACTATTTGCTATATTGTTTGATTGTTATGCTATATATTGTGATTGTTTTGCTGTGTTTTACTCCTTGATTTGAGTGTTTACAATTGGTTGATCACCCCTAAAATAGACTAAGCCAAACTTGGACTTAAACATTAATCGATCATGCATTGCAACCCATTACAGGGAATGATTAGGATTATCCAACCAAATACTGACTCTTCAACGAGGTAATGGAAGTTGGCCTTCCCCCACCCTCAAGGCCCAACTAAGTGATAGGACAAGAGGTTAGAGTGAGGTTGGGGGCGCTAGTTCAAAGAGATCTTAAGAGGAATAAGCTCCATTGCACAAGCTTGAGTTAGGAGGAGACCTGCTCGGAGGAAAGCTTCCATCTTGTTAAAACTCCTCAATCCAGGTTAAAGTAAAAGTAATTTCTCTAACCTCACAATAGATTGAACAACATCACGTGGATAACATATGCTTGTTGCATTGTATCTCATTGCATCTAACTAAAATGATTGATAACCCTACTTGATTGTTATACCATGTATGCTTCCGTCTCCATGCTCTTACTAAGCAGTGGTTGCTTATATCCCTATAGTTCTTTTACAACTCCTAGAAGATAGACACCAAGTTCACCCAATCCTTAAGCATACAAAAGATAAACAACGGGTTTGCTCCGTAGACGCATCACATTATACTTTCATATATTTCCATTTAATTTCTCATATATTTACCATATGTAACAACAAAAGACTCTATTCCAATGAACAACAACAATGAGGGAAAAGTAGAGTTGCCTATCAAAAGGCAACACGAAAAAGACAAAACAGACATACCAAAGACTAGAAAAGATATGAGAGACACATAAAAAGCACTAAGTTCGAACCCTTGATTTGAAAACATATAAGGAAAAGAGAATTTAGAAAAGGAAAATTTCTAAATGTGAAATTTCAAATAAAACTCACTTAACTTAATATTAACAATTGAATCAGAAATAAGATAAAGAATAATAAAATATGAAAAATTTGATGAAATACATGAAGGTTAACAAAAAAATAAAAAATCATAAAACAATTGCCTAAATGTTTTTGTTTAACCAATCGATTCGACCAGGAACTGTTTATATATAATCAAATTTAGTCACAAACTAAATTTGCCAAAAAAAAAAAAACCATTTTTTCAATTCAGTTCGATTTTGTTCACAATCCGATCAACGATTTGCGGTTTTTTTACCTAAACCTATACCTTACTTACTTCATACCCGCTTACCCCTTATTTCATCCATTTTTTTTATTCATAAAATTTTTAATCGATTTAGAAAACGTGCAAATATTTTGGATAAATTGTAATATAGCCCCTTTATAATTCTTCATATGCACCTAGCTTTATCAATTTTTTAAAATATACGTTTACACATCCAAATCTTTAAAAAGTATATCTAGACACCTACATGGATTTTATATAATTTACCTTATGCCATTTACTTTATGCATTTTTTAAATTATATTGTATTTTGTTATTTAATCTAAAGGTAAAATAGTAAAATACGAACTAAACACATTTTTAAAAATAAATTTACAATCTAAATGCATAATTTCAAAAATAAAGACTTAAGCGCACATAAAGTAAAAAAAAAAAGAACGGATTTGTTTGCTTATCCATTTTTTGCTTTCTATAGGTGCCTTAAGGCAATGGTTAACAATTCACCTTTTATATTATTAAATGGACATGTCAAAATAAAAGCTTGTGGAAGTTGATAATGTCTTCTAAAATCTATCCTAAGATCAAGTACTTCATATGGAGAGGATGTAGAATGCTCAACGATAAATGCTAATCTCTTTAATATCTAAGCAATTTCCATTATGCCAATTTTTAATATTAAAGAAATTATCAAGCACATTTTATTAAGTTATGAATGGATTAGAGGATTTTGATCTAATTGTGTTGGGATAAAATTTAAGTGTATATCAATTGCAGGGTTTAATGGTTAGATGTGGATGTAATGCATTGTTTAGTTCAATAAGAAGCTAATTAAAGCAGTATTATGTGAAAAAATTTCACTGTATGCTAGTCTATGTAGAAGCACCAAAATGAGTACGTTTTTTAGAAGGGAAAATTAAACCCATTTTCAATAATTGAGAGAATAGAAATAGCAATGAATGAGATAGTTATTTGTACTGCATGATTGACATAGGATTTTATTCTGCTTTGACAATTGAATTTATTGGTGTCCTTAAGGGTTACATCATATAAAGCTTCATGGTGATGCATCTTTAAATTGTAACTCCTCTATCATAGGTCTTAGGGAGGTATTACAAAGTGTAGTAGGATCATTCATGTGAGTTTTCTCTAAGCAGGAGGTGTACAATGATGTTGAAATAATAGTATCATACATAGGTTGCCTTACATGTCATATGAGGATATTATAGCTGAGCAATTACGAGTAGACAACATCATTTAGTAGCTTAAGGAGATGTTGAAGACAAGGACATAGACAGGGTAGAAGGTGAGGATGTAGGCAAGTTAATTTAGAGAATTGAGATGATCTTTCACCTCAACACTACTTACCTCCAGCATCTCCTACAATGCTTGAGTTCCAATTTCACATACCATTCGAAGAAGGCTCCAATAGTCAAATTCAAAGTCTTGCTACTCCATTTAAGAGGCATCATGCAAGTCTACCCTACTCCAGCCACTATGTACGTAACCTACTCTGGTACATTCTCAAGGGATGGTGTATGGTGTATGGATCAAACAATTGCATGCAGATTAGATGGTGTAACCCTAGCCTCATATAAATACTTGGGAGATGTGTGCCTACATATATCGACAATGTAGACAACATTAGGCTCTCATCAATTGTAGTTAATGAACATTGAATGGAATTGATTTCGTGCACATTTTGCATATATTATTAACTTTCATTTTACTTGTATTTTCTAAACTTTTTATCTACAAAAAATTGTGGCTGATAATGTTAACAGTTGAGAAATACAAATATTACATGGTTTTTGGCTTCATAAGTGTTAAGAAGTTTGAGAGTAGTAAGCTTTTACTTGTGTAGATGTGGGTTGTGTAGGAATCTTGGCATAACAGATAGGGTGTAGCTGGGAAGTTTGGTTTTAGTTTTGTTTAGGTTAAACTTTGCTTAACTTTATGGATGTTTGTCTTAGATGTATAAAGTAAGGTTATTTGCTATGCTAGAAGTTTGGTTTAGGAAGGAAAGGGTAAGGGGGTAAGGGGGTTGCTGATAAAGTTTCCTCTTCAAGTACTATGTTTATGGGTTTATTTTTTGAATTGCCATATTTTCGAAATTTTTTATGTTATTTTATTTTTGGTTTCCCAATCATGGTATGGGTATTTAGGAACTTTTATGTTGTATACCAAAATTTTAGGTTCTAGGACTAATACAATATATAGAGATTCTATATCTTAAATCTTATTTTGTGAGAGCAAATTCTGGAGAAATAGAACTGGAGCCTACTTGATGCATACGAGGGATGGCAGTGGGTCGGAAACTGAAGATGGGTATTCATGGATTCGAGTGGGTATGAAGAACAGGAAGTAAAATAAGGGTTTTGATGTGAATGTAAATGTAAATGGATATTACGCACTGAAACACAAATACAATCAGGGGTTTGAGCCCGAAATAGGGTTGATACAACTCACGAACAATAAACGCCACTCGAGATTCAAATGAGGGTTAGATGTAACTCACTAACCGGTTCAAGTAAAGGCGATTGACCACAATCTTAGGATCAAGATCGATAAGAACATGGGAGAGATTAAAGAGTTTGATCAACACTCAATAATCCAACAATGCTAGCTCAAGAGTAACCTTGCTCAAAAGAGAAAAGTTTCACTCTTTGTATGGGGTAGAATATTCTTCACAATGTATCTACTTTTGTATATCTTCGTATATCTTTATATATCTTTACAGATGTTACTATTTATAGCAAGCCCTAAACCTTTATAGTAAAAATATAAATAATGTACAAGAGCTTAAATCCTAAAGAATTGGGCCCATAAATAAAAAAAAAAAAAAACATATACAAGAATACAAAATTGTGCGTTTTACAAGGAAAGTCAGCATGCAGTCACTCGGCATGTCCTGTAAGGAGTAATATCCGAACCGGATAGGGTTAACAGTTGGATGTATGGGTTCAAGAAAAAGTCCCCAAAGTCTTGCAATGTTTGGTCGAGACACCAGAAAGGTCGGCCCATGATTGTTAAGTCCTAAAATCAGTCGGTATAAGTCTCTCAATGCTATGTCAAGTGATTCTTCGATCTTGAGTACTCGGCCTTATAGTTTCTTGACACCTTGGCTAATGACAAACTTGATATTAAGTATTTATTTCCCTTCCTCTTGTCCTTCTAACAGCAGCTCAGTCTCGACAAATATTGATAAGCCTCGGCTTCGAATAGGTCTGCCTCGGCTTGGATATGGTCAAACGCCTATTCCCATCACTACTCTATGACCTTCCATACCTACCTAGAACTGATACAATCATACATAGTAGATCAAGTTTCACATTTCAAAGGATTTATAGCTTAAGATAGAAATAATTGCAAATATAAAGATTTGCTAGCAAAAATAAAAATTAATAAGAATAGATCCTAATGACAACCTTAAAAAACCATCCAAATTATAGAATGATCTGAAATTTTACAATGCAATACTTAAACCCCTTTGAAAATTTTTAAGCAAAAAAATATTCATTCAATGTTAAGATAAATTAGTTTTTACAGTAGTATACATTTACAATAAGTTTTCGAAGTCGTTTATTACTCATGTCATCCACATTGATCAATGAAATGTTAACTATGTTAAGAAAGACTCTCAAATCAAATAAGGCATCAACACAAAATAATAATTAAATGAATATATTAATGTAAAAGGCTAATTTGCTATTATAGTGTATGAAGATTCCTCTAAATCTCCAAACTTTTAGAAGGGTTTATATTATATGTAGAGTACAAGAAATATTAAAGTATTAAACTGGCAAAAGGATTCCATCATGGATTCGTAGGTTGCATACAAAAAATAGTAAATGTAAATAGTGTAGATTGTATACAAACTATAGTAGATGTAACTAAACAATAGAAATAGGTTCTACTATAACTGATATAACAATCTACTCTTAGATCTATTAGAAAAATCATCATGTAGTATGAAAATTAAACAAAAAAATAATGAAGGGACCTTTCTACATAATCTATGGTGCCTCAGGCATTAAAAGCCCTAGTTTTGCTTTAAAGAACTGTCGAGCCTAGTTTTAATAAATTAGTCTTATTTAAATCGATTAACATTTAATATTGACCATTTAATATTGACCCTCGACTAAGGTTTAAAGAAAACCATTTTTTTTTAATATTTTGAAAACGCTTTGGAGCCGCCACCAGACCAGAGTTAGGAAAAAGAGTTAAGTTATAACCAATTAGGTAGATTGGTTATAACTTATTGGTTATAACTTAATTACTAGTCTAATAATAAAACCAATTTTATAAAACGGTTTTTGAAACCAAAGATCTGAATCAAATGGCTAATTTTTAAACCCTAAACAATTACTACCTTATAACTTCCAAATTTAATTTTGCTTTTCAAATACCCTTCCAATAATGATTATTTACAAGCTATAATCATTTATAAAAAAAAAAGAATTTAAATAATTATCTACTAAAGGGGAAAAATAAAATTTTTCCCTATTTTAAGTCTCCCCATATGTATGAGTACCTATGTACTTGCTATTGAGGATTATACTTCCGTAATTCATTTGAAAATATTAGCAGTTTGAAAAGTAGCTGAGTTTACGTCTCTTAGCCATTTCATTTTATTTAAGAAAAACACCTAAAAGAAAAGAGTCATAATTTGGTGATTTTATTTTATGGGAATTCTAAAATATCTTAATTTTTTAAAAAAAGGTCCTTAAGCAAAATATTTAAGTAATACTTGGTGGCTGTTAAGCAAAATATTTGAGCAGCACTTAGCGACTTAGAACTAAGCATGCAATTATATATGCTGAAAATAGATCGACCTTTATAAACAAAGCTTTACAATTCCAAGACCCTAATGTCCTTTATTCAATCAAGCATTAAATTTGACCCTTAGATCATTTTCGAAACCAAGCTTTTTAAACAAAACCCTTAAGTCCTTTAGTCAAAATCAATCTTTATAAAAATATGGCCCTTAAAGTCGTTTTTGTGCCATACTATAAATGCACGTAATGTAATAAATTACATTAAATAATGATCGAGCACATATTTCAAACATGAACTATCTTTTCACTCAATCATTATGTTGAACATATTGTTATAGTATTAACTACTAGCCACATGCCATAACTGTAATTAAAGGTATGGTTACCTTTTCAATTAATCATTAAATAGCTTCTATGATAGCTTTTCAATAATTAAGTAACTATAATTAAAGCCTTAACTAGCTTTTCAATCAATCATTAAAGTGATAGTTCTTCAATAATTTAAGAGAGTATGCACACTTAAAAATATTGTTCTATGATAGCTTCACTATCAATCGTAAATTTAAATAACACACCTCATAATATATATCATATGATTACAAGCCTAAGTCATTTATGATGGTATTTTCATTAAGTACTCATATCAAACACCCTATTTGAAGTCATACATTATGCGGTCATCATAGCATTTATTTATTAAATAATTAAGTCTTATAATTCACTTAAGAGAAGTCATAATAACTTATTTAAACAAGTATTAACGGTCACTTTATATTGTAGCAAGCAAGAAAAGGGACTGCTCACAATATATTTCCAGCGTTTTCCGTTATTGTCCTTCAGATACCCTATTGTATCTGCGATGTCACTTGAATATTTTAAGTAATAGAATAAGATTTTAAAAATGAATTGTTTAATTAAATTTTATTTAAGTCTCCTCGTCTCATTATTCATATTATTATTATAAATTTCTAATTCTTAAATCTTGATTATTTTTATTATTTTCTCCTAAAGTTATGTTTTTTTCGTTATCGTTTCCGTTAGTGATAATATCATTGTTCCTCATTACAAAGGTTATACACGTGAATATTTCCTCATCATTATGTTTTATACAAAATCTTCACAAATTATAAACTATAGTTAAGAGTCCCTTATATATATATATATATATATATATATATATATATATATATATATATGCTGCAGCCACTAATGCCCAAAGGAAGTAAATAAACCAAAGCAAAATGATCACATGTCAATAATACCTACGAGCTAGATCAAAACGAAAAACTCTAGTGCACAACCGCAGAGACCAGTCTCTTAACGAATATTTGCCCTCTCATGCAGCAGGTATCATAAAGAAGTCCTTTTCTCAGAAACAACGCATGTGGGACGATTAAAATTCTGCACATTAACTGCAGAATTTTCATTCCACTGCGCGGTTTTTGCCATCAAATTTACCTTGTTAATCATGCTTGTTTGTTAAAATGATTCGAAATGATACTATACCAATAATACTAGCTTATGACATGAATGTTTCTCAAAATCTTTCACTTAAACATCATCAAATTGATCTTAAAGTTGGGGAATCACATTGTTTCACTCTCAAAGTTACAGCATATGCATACTTATATATTTCGAATTTCAACTTATTATTTTGAACCTTTTTAAGCATGATCTTTTGATAAAGTTTCTTGAACTTTGTTCTAATATTTTCTAAGTTTGATTTCATCTAAGTTTTATAGAGATTTATTGATAAAAATCGAAACTTTATTTGATTACAAATTCATTTATTAAGCTATTTTTGTAGAAACAAAAAGAAAAATCCAAATTTTTACTTTTGATTTCTTTATTACATTTTGTGGAAGTTAAGTAAAGTTATTGACCAATATTTATGGTCTCTTATGTGATGAATATATTGATAGTGGTGGCTTCAAAGTGATTTATAACATTAAATATTTTAAAGATCAGTTCAGTAACCACTCTTTATATACGAATTTCTAAAAGTTGAAGATAACTCTGCCTTGGTGGTGGTAATGGGTTGAGCTATTGTGATTAGAGTAATTTGTATAAGTGGTTTCAAGTCTTTGTTTAGTTGAATATATAATGAGTTAAATAAAGTAGAAATCAAGGCTACCTTATGTGAAGTCTTAGAAGTGGGAAAGAAAAAAGGAATAAAAGTCAGTTTTGCATGAAAGAAGCTGGACTTCTTTACATTAGGCATTGAAAAATTATTTATTGAGGAGACATGTGTTGAAAGAGGAGAAAATTGGATGGGGAAGAGCATTTTGCTTGTCCATGTTTCGAGGTTACTTAATAGGTGAAAAATTTTCAAACATTTTATCAATTGGGGTAGCAAAAAAAATTCTTCAATATTTTTATGACATTTGTTTTATTGCACATATATAAATTATATGCATGATAAAATTATTTCTTTACATAATATTTTAACGAAAACTTATGAACAAATTTAAAATTTATACTTTGAGACATTGATATTAACTTCTATATTTGTTAGCTGTTTAATATTGAGAATGTGATATTTCTGAGTTCTGACTTTTACGTTAAACTATGCATCATATTTGAACACTAAAACTTTTAAAAATATATTACTTTATTTATTTATTTATTATTAATTTCTCAAAATTCGGAAAGTTTTGTTCTAGTATTATTATACATATATTTAACAAACTTGATTTCTCCTTAAAATTTATCTATGAAATTTAAGATTCGAAATTTTAAATTTTTTACTCACTATAACTCCAATTATATTCTAGTCTACTATTTATAACGAGGTATTACAATAGCTTCCCAACCCCTGGTGCTAGTAATGCACCTGAAATTGCAGACCAGCATTTTTCCACAGTAATTGATAAATGTTTTCATCTCGGCACTTTGCTTCTGTTTATTGTATTTGCATTCATTTTTTCTTTCTTTTGTGGAAATCGTGGGAGGAGAGGGCTATGCAAAAAAGTTTCCTCTTTTTCACGAAGCATGGGAAAGCCTATTAGCCTATTAGCTTCAATGTGGCTTGCCTGGAGTTCAAGCTAGTTTAGTATTATGGTTGGAAGAGTTTGCTTTATTCCCCAACTCATCCACTGATCTCTAATAGAACAACTGGCCAAAAATTTGAATGATGAGGGAGGGATCAGCTCTCAACGGAAAAGCAAAGGTTTAAGATTTATTTTCAGCGCAGATGAGTGAATTCCTGCTCTGAGACTCTGGAGCAACAAACAAAACCCTGTGGGGTGTAAGCTAACTTGGATTGACAAAGCCCAGATGCTCTTTGACAAGCCCTAATAATGAGCAAAGGAAAAAAAGAAAGACAGACATATAGCTGCCGGTAGATAATTGGACACTTTAACAATAGCAGCAGTACAAATGTGAGATGCTTTGCAACCCCTGCTGCTAGGAGCGCGCCCAAATTTGGAGACTTTACAACTGTAGAAAAGTTTTCCTCTGTACTGTATCTTGCATTCGTTGTTTTAATATTCTTCATCAGAAATCATAGGAGGAGAAGAGGCTATTGCTTCATCCAGAAAAGTTTTCTCCTCTTACATTCGTTGTTTTAATATTCTCTTTCATAAAGCATAGCGGAAAAGAAGCCCATTAGCTTCAACTTTTGTGAAAAAGGTGGGAGAGCACCATCTAGCAAAATCTAAAACACTATCTTTATTTTGTTTGAGAAGACTTGAACAAGAGAATGAATTATCACAACATAAATGATCGATTACATTGATTGCCCGAAAAGGTGGGAGAATACCATCTACAAAAAAAATAATATAGCGAGCAGATGATTCATTCAAGCCCGCCAAATTTGACTACATTTTGCTTAACTATCAGAAGATACACTAAACAACGAACTTGAGAAAGCCCTCTAAGGCCCCATGAAGCATCCTATCAATCTCTATCACAACGTATAGCTGGAACTATTGGTTCAAATCAACCTCTGTAGATGCCTGAGGGCTCTGCATTTTGGATAATCCAAGGATGCTCCAGAAGCTTGTGCAATGGCAGGCGTTGTGAAGAATCCTTGACAAGCATCTGTAAAAGTACTATATATTTTACTAATGGAATACAAAAATCAGCCAAAAAGCTCTAGCAATAAATTTTTCTAACTGCTATGCTGGCATGTATTGGAATTTAGAAAAGGAATAACCTGACTGATAAGGTCCTTTGCTGCTGAAGACACTACTGGTTTAGAGGGGAACTTCAAATCAACCTGCACGATCCTGGAATAGGAAGCACCAGAAACATATCAGAAATGAGAATAGATCATTGCCTTCGTAGCAGAAAAGAGGCACATTCTAAAGAACAAATTCATCAACAGCTGAGCTGTCAAATTCAATCAAGTTTATCCCTCAACTGTTCCAGTGCTACCTTCTGTATGTATCTGAGTGTTCCTTCGCTTCAAATGGTGGAACCCCATAGAGGAACTCATAACAGAGTACTCCTAGACTCCAAATATCTACATTTGCATCATGCTCTACACTTTCAACTGCAGTAAAACTTAAGAGAATCAATGATAGAAATGAACAATCCAGGTGCTGTGATCAAATTTCTATGAAATGGATCTGCTTAAAACTTGTATCTTTAGTTATGTAGAACTGTCACAGATTCAGTTAAGTAAGGATACCCATTTCTGGTGGGAGGTAATCCAGTGTTCCACACATGGTACGTCTTCTATTAAATGTATGCACTGACCATCCAAAATCTGCAATCTTGAGCTCACCCTGATGATAAAAGCAGGCAATCAAGTCATTTGGACGAGAATTAAATAACTGCAAGCGTGATTTTCTTTCACTCACCTGAGTGCCAATTAAGAGGTTCTCTGGCTTTATATCTCTGTGGATAACATGCTTCCCATGACAATATATGAGTGCCCGAGCTAGAGATGCAACATACTGTCAAATTTACAAGGAATTATGAGTCTCAGTTAAACTTAGATCACACAGATGGAATAAAATTATCTCGGGGATGAACCCATTCATTAATTGAGATGACAGTATAAAAGATTACAGACCATAATTCTCCCCAAAAATATTAAAATTTTCCTTAGCAAGGATCATTAATAAGTAAGCAAGTACTCACTGTTGCTGCACGTCTTTCACTGAAGTATTTACACTTCTGCAGTTCCTTGTAAAGTTCACCTTTGGCTGCATATTCTAGGATGAGATAAACACGTTTCTGCCATTGAATTGAAAGATGCAATTTATAGTCAGACAGGACCTCACTTCCATCAAACAAAACCGATACACTAACCAGTTTTTATAGCATCCAGCATACCTGATCATAAAAGTATCCATAGAGGCGTAATATGTTTGGATGTCGAAGATGACTTTGAATTTCTACTTCCCTACGAAGCTGATGCTCTACCTGAGACTGCTGCAGCTGGCTCTTGAAAAGAACTTTCAGTGCCACGATATGATTGCTCTGCTAACACAAAAACAACCTGTAAGATTGACAGCCCTTTCCAACAAGCTGGTTTAATTGAAAACCAAGTAGACACTAAACATGCTATCCAAAGTAAACTGACTAACATAAGAGTACAGACCCTCTTCTCTCTTGCTAAGTAAACATGGCCAAATTTTCCCCGTCCAAGTGGCTTCCCAACGTCGAAGTCGTTCAGTGTCCATCTTCTCTTCTCGGCAGATGTTGGAAGTTCTGATGAAACCTATGAGAAACCAAAAACCAGAAATTACAACAAATTGCGATCAACTAACGGCCATGCTCCTCTTACAATAAATTGAACCATAGTCAACCCACTTAAATTCACGACAATTCTCTTCTCACAAATGACACGAAACACATACAAACTTCATTAATATTCGTAACTTTTGCCGCCAAAATACAAATCTACAGCACAAAAAACCGAATTTCCCACAATCCTGAAACATGTCCAACATTGTTGAAACCCTTACCCTAGAAAACCCTAACAGACGTCGGAAAAACTAGGAAATTCATTCAGAACCAAACCCTAAACCTAGAAACCCTGAAACCAACAGAAAAGAACGGAATTTATGGCGTTTTCACCCTCTTTCTTCTAATCACTCCACAAAGTCAGGATCTGACAACATAAAACCCTAATTTAAAAAAAATAAAATAACCGCAAATTCTAATAGAAACCAAACCAAGATCACGATTTTACACCTTCTCCGGCGTCTGTGTCTCCGCAGGGATCGCCATTGTAGAGAAAAGCAGAGTCTTGAAATGACAAGAGAGAGTGTGAGAGAGAGAGAGAGGATCAGGGATTTTGGACAAGGAAGGAGAGAGAGAGAGAAAAAAAAATAGGGTTAAAAGGAGGTTTGAATTGAATCAGAAATGTAACGGTCGACTTAGTATTTAATGACACGTGGACCAATGAAAAGAGAGATCAACGTTCTTTGAAAAATGGAACTCGAGGAGCGTCTCTAGTGTGAGCTGGTTGTGATACTTTAGTACGTCACCCGTTTGTTTTGTTTCTTGTGTTCTTTTGGAAATATGTCAAAGTTCATGGTTTTATAATTGGGCCTAAAGCTGAATAGTGGGCCAAGTTGTGGCCAAAATTGACAAGTACAGAAGCTAAATCCAACTTTGGTACTGGGCCTACTTGCTAATCCATGCTTGCTAAAATAATTCCGTCCTTTGTATTTCAGTCGCTACTCGGCGTGTTTACAAATGCGGTTCGATTTGCTCCGGCAGTAATACCATTTTATAGTTCGGTTTGTGAACCTTTTTGAACGAGACTGCTTTAAATGGCTCCGGTAGAAATTATTTGATTTGCAAAACGACTCAAATTGATTCATGAAGTCGGAAAAAGGATTAATTATCAATATATATATATATATATATAACACATTTTCAAATTCATTGTATTAACCTATATGATCTAATCTAGTTCAATTCCAATTTAATTTCGGTTTGAACCCGAGTCTTTTCTTAAATCCTTAACTTTCTTATATGTTCTAATTAATTACTTAGAACGAGTTTAATAACACCTAAATATAGATGTGAGTTTCAAGGTTATATCATTTAAGTTTGATGTAAATAAAACAAAATAAATCAATCATAATAAACTGAAAGGTATTGTAAGCGGAATGGAAATTATATAAGTTTAAATAACAGCAAGTGCCAGGCTGGCATGCCTTATGGTTAAATGGTTTAAGAAAAATCAACCTTAATCCCTTTTTTTTAATGGATTAGATATAGATTGGCTCATCTAATCGGCCCATATTCCACGGCTTCATTTAGCATTTTAGTTTGGTCCCAAATTGATTCTGCGTCATCTCTTCAAAAGATTCCATTTTAGGCTCAAAGAATTTCATCGAAAATGTTTTCCACATACACTTATTCCTTATATGGCAAAGATTTTCCCAGATAAAGGAAAATTCTGGCTTTATTCCCGAAAAATGACTTCCCATTTCATTTCGTAAGTCATTTTAGGAGCTTTACTTGAATTAGTGTTAATATTATATTATCACTATCTAATATCAATCATATATAATATTAATTATTGATAACATTTAATATGATAAAATTACTTATGATATATAATTCTATTAAATTTATTTGATATTAAATGTTATTATGTATATTTAATTATACAATATAATCAGAATTTACTATCAATTAATATTATATTGCATTATAGTATTTTGTAAAAATCATATTATATATTAATAACATAATATTTTATTAGTACTACAACACCAACAATAACAATACTAAACTTTGACATGATATATATTTTATATGATTAATAATTTATATTGAGAATAATTAAATATCGTATCATATTATATATATAACTAATAATTATTTTGAAAAGTAATAGTCTTGATATATTTTACTTATATGATACTATCTGCTATTTTATACACTAACCATATAATATATTAGATGCTGGAAATCAATTTTATTTTTTAATAATTAAGATAAGGTTTATGATAATTCTTTACAATAATTAATATATAATCTTTTTATGTAGTATGATAGGTAATTACATTCCCTAGAATATTGAACATTCGTAATACACAAATTTATTAATATTTTATAAATCGTAAATTATATATTTAAACTGTATTTTAGCATATACTTATTATTAAATATGAATGAAGAATACACCACTGTCATTCAATTTCTTATTGGATGATGGAATATTCAAAGAGGCATCTTCTTCTGAAGGGATGCCCCTTCAGCTCTTGGCAGATTAAGTTTGGTGGTAGTAAACTCTTCATAGATTAAATATGGTGGAAGTGGAACATTTTCCAGCTCTTCGTTGAGTGGAAAAATAAATAAATAATACTTGAATTATATTTAGAAATGAATTCTTATGGACGACGGAATGTCAAGCAAGTCCAAAACCTTGATTATTCCACTATAAATCCATAGTGGCTGCATAGGACAAACCACAATATCCAATAGCAAGACAATATTGAAATTGAATATGTAGAAACAGGTACATCCTCCATTAATTTTTTAGTACATAAAAAAATGAAACTCAATACAGTCGTTTTTTCATTTTCTAATGCCTTACATCAATAGAAAATGTATCTTATTAGTTCCAACCAGTTGCGTTTACATTCTTCTTTACCGTTAAACTGTTCTTGATTTCCTTCCACCTTGTTTTAAAGTCTTTTCCTTCAGAATCTGCTTTGCTTTTACTTCTCTGAGGAAACATTCAACTTATTTAGTCTTTTAACTGAAGTGGGAAATGATTACATGAAAGCAGACTGTATTCTAACATCCCGTTTAATTCACCGAATGGCTGTGTTTGCATCGGTGTATTGCATGTTTTAGAAATAAGCAGCTGTAATGTAAATATCCTCAACGTATTTCCCCATTCATCTCTTCATTCTTGGACACGTTTAGTGAATTTTTGAGCCTAGATCTTGTAACCTCCATCAGACGATCCTCGACAATTTCATTTGTTCCGATCCATCACATTTAAGCTTAATGCTGTAAATGAATTGAAACAAGAGCTATAATAAGATTGAATCAATTCAAAACCTAAAAAAAAAAACACCTTTTAAGTTAAGTTCAAGCTCAATCCATTTAAACTTTTTAACTTCCAACTCTAGTCAACATATCATTCAACTTAGTAATTAAATTTATATTAAAACTCGAAGTAGATCATGATGTGGTTTTGATTAAGTTCAATATATGCTTCAACTCGACTTGAGTTCGATTGAACTCAAAAGCTTGCTGATAGGACACGATCTAGTCATTCACCATGTTGCAGCGCCCGAATACCAAAGACCGATGTCGACTTCCACAAGAACAATAAGATGTTCCACTATTGTCTAAGGGCCTTCTTTTATGATGGCCTCAGCTATCAATCTGTGCAGCATGGTGAATTCGTACAAAATTTTCACGATAAGAGTAAATGTCAACATTAGCAAAGGAATCCCATGTATGTCTAAGAAATGAGCTAACCGTCCCACGATTCAATACACTGTCGACTATAACGACTTCATTACTCTTTCAAATGAAAAGTTCTTATGTAGACATCATCTTTGTAGATTGGACTAGGACAAGTATCGGATACTTGAAATCCCTTTATCCTTACTGGGTTTATAAAGACAGAGTCTACACTAGTGAATGTTTTCTCTTTTCACAACGATTGGATACTTCAAAATAACAGCACAAAATAATTAGATGATAGGATGTAAAACAATTTCCGAATGAAAAGTTATCCTAACTACTTAGACTTGAACACACACCTCTAAAACTGTTGAAAGAAACAGATGAAAACTCAATATGCTAACCAGGATCGCGGTTGATGGATAAATGGTCTTAAAAGGAGAAACTGAATCAGCTTGATGCATGCCATACAATTGATGGCATTATACATGTACATGGATGGCTGCAAACTTTCTTTTCTAGCTATGCCATTGTGTCACATCTATATTCTGTCTGAGAAACTGGCTGGATTAAGAATCTTTGGAGAAACTTTCATCAACCGAAGGTGAAGTTTGATTCCTCTGCAACAAATATGATGGGAGATAGGACGGAATGATGAATGCCACGATTAAGCAAAGCAATACCAGAACTCCTACCCACCAAGCTTTGTGCGGGATGCCCAATAAGAGTTCATCGCAGACTGTAACCAGCAATTCAGTCACAATACAAGTAAAAGAAAATAATATGTCACAGGAGTGAGAATTAAAAAGGAATAAGCAGCACTGTGGATTTGTCTTGTAGACCAATAATGTAGCTGATAGGAATCATAAAGAAGTAATGAAGCCAGAAAAATAAGGGATCAAATCAACATTTATCATTGCTTGAATTAAAGTGTTTCTCTTCCTAGTACTCTTGTCCAGATGCAAGTGATTATTTGTCTAATGCCAGCAGAGTCACGAGATATAGGGAGAACTAGCAGAGTCCAAGGGGAAAAAAGGGAAACCATTGGCGTCTAGAACTCAGCAGTATATAAATATTACAATAAATGAATTGTATATACAGAATTTCAAGGAAACAATCCTGCATCACTTGAACCCTTCTGCAAGAGCAGCTCTGATCAACTCAGTCCAGCAAAATATTAAGGGTAAATTACATTGAAATCTCTTGAAAATTATCAATATTACAAAAAGACATCCAAATTGCTAAAATTCCATACTTAACACACCTTGAAAAATGTTATTACCAGAAAAATTTTCCTCAAAAACATTAGCAGGTCCATTTTTTATATTAGTATATTATTGCAATTATCTTTCAGAGTTGATTTATTACTCCAATTGACTGATGAAATATTAACTAAGTTAAGAAAACCCCCAAATCACGTGATGAATCAACCTTAAAAAATAATTACAATTGCATATTTCTGTAAAAGCTAACTTGGTATTGCATTAGAGGAGAAAATTTCCGAGTTAATATTTTTCCAAGAGGTATAAGAGTGATAGTTTAGAAATTCAGGGTTTTCCAGTGATTTTGACAGTTTTCAAAGGCCATCATCATAATTTACCCAAATATTAATGAATGTCAAGATTCAGCAAAATTTACAGGTAAGCTTTGAATTCTCTTTGATATCAAGATGAGATGGAACTCAGGATTGAGACTAAACCCAGAGAATACAAAATGCCTAATCCAATCTTTTGGATGCAAAAAGCTTATAAAGTCTAGACACTCTTTCCAAAAAACTTGAATCTGGCTTTACAATAATTCACCCTCTTCCATCACCTCCCAGCCACTGTTTAAAGGCAATCCACATACTTACTGAATTTAAATGAAACTTTCTAAGAGGAAAAAACATGGTAAAAGCAATCGTGATGAAAACAAAAAATCATAATCTAAAATCAAAATTAAATCCTAACTTCCCATACAAATCATTTCTCTTTCTTTTTCCACTGTTTCTTGGAATAACCAATTTCACACTAATCTGAGTTTGGACTTATTCCTCCACCTCTTCCATTTTATGTAATAATACGTGGCTTACATTCATTTGGAATAACAGAAAATTCAAGGTCGCATTTCATACCCCATGACCATGTTTCATGCTAATGTTCATCAATAAGAGCATCAAACCCAACATTGTTTCCTAGAAAGAGCATTGATTGAGAATCTGTATCTAATTAAAGTTAAATAAAGAAACGAGAAAGAAAAAATACTGTTACTATAAGATGATTCATAATACACTTGTATCTTTGGAGATAAAATTTGCAGCATAAACCATAAGGAATTGGGCGCAATAATGAAGAAACTGTACTAACGCTATAGGAAAACACAGCCATTGTCACAAACATTTTAACTCCATTGAAAGACATGATACCAAATAAAGAGAATTAAGATAAGGATACCTATATTGAAAATGACAAACTGTCTCTCCTCTACCTGTGGTATGGCCACAACTCCCTCAGGTTCAACAGTCACCAAGACATGTACTCCCCCCTAGTCCAAAGTCCCAAATGTATAAGTAGTCCAAAAAGACAGTTTCACAAACTGACGATAGGGAATCCATCTCCAACCTGATTTTTTATCACTTCAAGACTCTCAGTTTTGAATATTAGTTTCTCAGTATTTAGTAATCTTCTATTTAGATTCATTTTCATGTCTGAATCTCCCTTCCACAGTTGTATAGAGAAGTAGGCTGGTATCTAGCATGAACCAGAAAAGAAAAGAAAAGGTAAAAAAGAAGGAAAAAAAAAAAAGCAAACAGCATATCACTTGATAGAGAGAAAACTATAAAGGCAACTCTGAAGCAACTTACTCATTTATTGGTAACTCTTACAAAAAAAAAGGAAAAAAAAAATCATGGATACATACAGACGCTGGGTATGATATCTTCACTTCATACCATGCATAAGCTTTGAGCCCATCCATTCTATAGAGGCGAGATCCCGATTTTAATGGTAATGATTCTTTCAACAACTCTTCCCCAACTTTCAAAACATGAGTGTTGATTCTGCACAATCAAAATGCTGTCTCAAACAACATCGACACATTATATCTAAAAAGATCGGCTAATTCAGAATTGATTACTAACACATTTCCCTGATTGGAGCAATGGATGCTATTGATGAGCTGGAGAATGCACAGCAGAATCACCGAACTATGTAGGCAGGAGTACAAACCACATCCACCCAATTTACATGGAGCTGATACACAAGGCTTTATGGCAGAAAGTTCATGGGAGAATCCCTTTGATGTCAATCTCTCAAATGAAACTTTTTCCCTCATATATAAGCTGCTTTTCATCTTGATATATTCTGTTTGCAAGGGGGAGCAGTCTTTAGAGACTAGTTTACCATCACCTTTCACCAGCTCTGCCATCTTTTAGTCATAGGGTTTCACCTCCTGCACTTGTTTAGTCTCTGCGCATGGGCAAGATAAGACATGAAAGGAAAAGAATTATTTTGCTAAAAAAAGGGAACAACAGACACAATGTTCCAGCAGCATAAGAACTGCATAACACTATTGCTGGGGTGTCCACACATACATATGATGCAAATTCTGATCAAGAGCAGATAGTTGCATGGTGGATTGGTATTTTCTATTAAGTGCTTAAACATATAGAATTAGAACATACAGCTCTTCCAGCTGGGATTTGCAAACCATAATTAACTATTCATCAGGTTTCATTGACTTGCAAAAGCCATCCACATGATCACCAGCATGAAGTAGGTTTCTGGAATCATCCACCATTTTTTTTCCTTTTGTCTTCATTACCATCTCAGATCATAAAGTGTGATCTCTCAATGCCATTTCTTTTGCCAAATGATCCCTCAGGGGTGATAACCGAGCAAAAATCAAGCTAATCAACATTTTCTATTACACTCCCTAAACCATCACTGACAAGTAAAGACTAATGCTTTTAGAGGACGCTGTAGGGGTAAATGCACCATTATAAGAGGTTATTAGGATAAACTCACTTTTTCATAATTAATTGGGGCAATAGTTAAGTGGGCCAAAGGGCAATTATCCAAATATGTACTAACCAAAAAATTAATTAGTAATTGACTTGTACCGGCTAATTTACAAGATCATAATATGCGCATTTAAACAAGACAAGAATACAGAAAATAACACATACGAGTCGCAAATCTAACACAGCAGAAACAAAGATCATTAATCAAGATCACACAGCGTCTTTAAGCTCGATTTTTTTTTTTTTCTTTTTTTCATTTCATATGAAAACAATGGGCCAGTAACACATGGTATAATAGAACCAAAATGCACGTTGAAACCAAACAAACACACACTTTTCTAACTGCTCAAATTTTGTTAAACTGTAATAGCACCAACAACTCATTTTTGTTTGGAATTTGGTTCCTTCTGAACAAAAATGAGATCATTCGAGTCTACTTTGTTTTGGTTTCATGAATTTCAAACCTCCAAACTACACTACTATTGTTCGTTGCGGCATTTCTACAAGCATCCTACTGGCCTGTTTAATTCGCTAAATGGAACCAGACTTAAAGTGTTTAGTTAAGTATAATGGAATTATTATTATTTCATTGTTCACTTCATACCATGGAATAAGACAAGAATAAATAAAAAATACCAAAAATAGCCTTACTTAATTAAGCAATAAAACATAAAAAACAAACTGAAAAAAAAAAAAAAAAAGAAGCAACTTTAGATAACAGATCCCATCGTCGTTGCCTAATGTGAAACCCTAACCCTATTCTGACGACACCCCCAAATTCAAAACCCAACCCTATACTCCGAGGAAATCGAGGGAACCCAGCGCCAATATCACCACAACATAGCGTACTTAGGGGAAATGGGGAAAAGAAGTTGTCCTTCTGCTAACAGGTACAAAAACTTGGATTGTGTTTTCTATGAAAAAAAAAAAAAAAAAAAAAAGAGAACCAAGGAAAAGGAGTAAACATGAGAAACAAATGCCACAATCTATTAATCCCTGGGGGAAAGAAAAAGACGATGGAAGAGGTTGAGAGATGGAGAAGGCTTACAATTTTTCATCCTCAATTTCTTCGACATAGTGTACCAAAAATGGGGTTTGATGGTTCTGCTTGCTACGATGAGGGCATCCTCACGATTAAGATCAAAGATGTACGAAACAATGTGTGATGTTCTTATTGGAGGGTAAGAAAGGGTAATTTTTTAATTTGTATGAGCGGCCCGAGTACATGTAGATAAGGATGCAAGGAAAGTAATCCAACATAATTAAAAGTTCTATACGAATATCAATTCTTTCTCGAAGAATATTATAAAAAAAATATAAATATGATATATTAAAAGTACATCAAGCAAATAAAATTTTTATTATTTATATTTTTTATATTAAAGACGCGTATAATTGATGTATAAGTTACTTTTGTAAAAATTGAATTGAAAGTGCATTAAATATATGTATTTTTAAGTTTAATTTACATTTAACTTATTAATTTCTTTCTAACCGAAACAATAAAGTAATGTTCTTTCAAACATTAATTTACAAACTAAATGAAAAATTTGATATAGTAATCAATTACATAAAATCGGAATCAATCGAACGCCTCAATAAATATAGTAAGTAGGGAAGAAATAAGCGCATAAGATGAATAAACAATGCACTGAATTACAATATATAATGAAGAGTGAATTGTATTTCGAATAATTAATATATACATAAAATTTGTAATTAGTCAATGACAACATCAATAAAATGGAAAAAGAAAAAAGAAAACAAAGACAATAGGCTAAGTATATCTACTGACGCTTACGCTGTATAAAGGTCATCACGGTACGGGAAAGAAGTGAACACCCACATGCAACTGAGTAATGTCCTTACCCATCGATAACTGTGTGAAGGTGAAACATCAACTTTGAGAAGCTGGTGGAGTCGTTGTAAGCCCCAAAACTAAGCCAATTGATCGTAGGATTAAACTTAGAACTTAAGTTTTGGACGATCGGTTAAGGAATCCGATCAAAGCCCAAATTATAAACTATTGAGAGGAATATTAGTAAAATTGATCCTGTAAACTTGAATTTAAAAAAAATAAGTAATAAAATAGGAGACTGTAAAAATTTCAAATTCTAAGCATAATAAGTATCAATTACCGAAAATGCAAAAAGTATAATGAAATAACTAATAAATTACTAGAGATAAATTATATGTATACTAAAAATTTTAGAATGACCAAAATAATAGTTAGGAATGTTCACGTGTACACCACATGTATTTACGTGTAGATAAAAATACGCGTAATTACCTAAATTGACCAAAAACTAAGCAAATAATTAAAGAAAATTATAAAATAATTATAGAAAAATCAGAAAAAATCAGAGGATGATAAGCTGAACCAAGATAAGGTCGTGGCAAGTTCAAACAAAAAAAAAATAACCAATAAATTGGACAACCTAAAAGCCAAAAATAAAGGAATTGGGGCAAAGTCTTATCAAATTAATGAAAATTAATTGCTACAATTGTCTATAAATAGGGAAAAAATTTTCAGAAGTCATTTGGTCAATTTAGGATCTGAGAAAAATTGAAACACTGAAAAAATAGAGAAAATCCAGAAAAAAAAAAAACTAACTGTGCAGTTAGGGCTTTCAAAGGGAACCCACACCAGACGAGCAGCTGGAAGTGGACGGCCACCACCACCACACGGTGGTGGCAGGGCCCAGGCCTGTCGATAAGGCCACGGCGGCCGGCGGTGGCCGGAGCCACCCAGATCGGTAAGTCCGATTTCCAGCCTGATTCTTGTGTAATTTTGTAAAAATAGTAAATATTACTATAAAATTATAAATTTTTTTATTCTGGGATATTTTTGTATGTAGTTTGTAGGAAAAATATTATTTTGATGAAAACATGTCCCGTAATATAGGGTCCTTAAGAAATCATGCAAAACCGAGCACATTTCGGTTTATAAATAAATGACCTTAGGAGTATAGTTTGGAGCTCAATTTTTTTTTCTGTAGGATGCTCATGTGATACAGAATAGTGCTATGAAGCCATTTTTTTAAATTAATTTTCAAAATTTTTAAGTTAATTTTTTGCCTTAAATGATGGAAAAATTGGGTAATTTGGAGTTAATTAGGTTATTAGGATATTAATTACTGATTTAGATAGCAATTAGATGTTTAGGGATGTTAATTTCTGATGTGGAAACCTAATCCTAGTATGTGGATTGTTAAGTGTAAGTAATGAAGGTATTATGTGGTAAATATAGAAAATTAGGAATATGTAGAATTAAAAATTAATAAATATGAAAAAATTAGGTTTAATTAGATAATAAAATAATGAAAATCAGAACATAACAAATCTGAAACAAAATTCAATTTTAGGTAATTATATGAAAAATGTAAAAATTTCTCACAACATGAGTAAATTCGGTACACTAATATGGATTTAAGTGTACCGGATGGAATAAAATAATGACTAGGGGTAGTGATCGTATTTAAGGTATCTGGAAATAATGTGATTAGTTTCACATTATGAGTTGAAACAAATTTCTAGGGTCCGGGTACAAAACAGTATCCGAACCTAGAAATCGAACTAGAATCTAATTTAGAAATCGATGCGGAACCCGAACCTAAACTCAAACCTAAAATAATTATAAAAGACTTAAGACTTAGATAATTAGGTTTATTAAACCCTAAACAACACATAACAATAAGCGTTATAGGATAAAACAAACTTATAATAGTTATATGAAAAGCTGAAATCACGTTTGTGTTATAGGGATGATCGGCGATGGCCTGAGCAAATCAAACCTCGAGTGAGTGAGCGAGGAGTCGAGGTAAGTTGGGATTAATACGATGTTGTATTTTGGAGGCTTAAGATTATGCTTGGTTGTGCTTATTAGATAGTTGAATGTGTGCATGTGTTTGATTATGGGTGATGCTATGATTCTGTTTGTTGCTCTGGCACATATTGTATGAAAGGATTGATCACCCTCAACTGGACTTAATCAAATATCCAACCAGTAATCATAATCAGACATGCATGGCAACCCGTTAGAAGAACTTAGGACTCTCCGGCCAAATACTGACCCCTTCGGAAGGGATAGCGCAGGATTGCAAAATGGTCCCTTCTTCATCCTCAGTTGAACTAAATAACAGAAGAGGAGGTCGCGGCGAGGGTGAAGACAGTGGTTCAAAGGTAGTCACGGGAGGAGCAAGGTCTCCATTACACAAGCCTGGGTTTGGTCATAAGCTATTGCATTAACGGCAACTCCTCAACCCGGATTAGAGCGGGCGCAATTTTTCTAATCTCACGACAGGCCGGACAACGTCGTGCGATGGCATTTGCTTGCATATGCATTGCACCTAATAAGTGATTGAAAGCCTTATTATGTGTATGGTATAGTTTTAAGTCTTCCGTCCTAACTTACTGAGCTGTGGTTGCTCACATCCCTATAAACATCGTGCAGGTGCTGGCTAAGAAGCGGCCACAACTACTCTGAAGCTAGCAACTGTTGGATCCTAGGAAGTGAGGAAAAATATTGAAGAACGAACATATATTTTTAAGGTTTAAGCTTTTACTTTAGAACTTCTCGTTTTTTTTATAATGTAATAACTAGGAAATATATTTCGAAGAAACATTGCAAACGATAATTGTAATCACTAAATTATAGTGAATATATATATTTCCCCACTTTCTTAGATGAATGATTTATTTAAATTACAAACTGTTTACTTCAAAGCGGGTTAGTCGTTGATTCCTTGTGTAGATCAGGTCTAAGATAGCGATTATAAGGCCAACTTCTATCTTAGGGTGATTTACATGGCGGGGCTGTTACGATTCTGCCGCTTCGGTGCGTGATAGTCGCGAGATCAAAATGTTGTTGGAACTCAAGAGTTATATATGAGCTACATTTAGCCCTAGAGCTAGACGAAGTGGAGGCAACACCTAACCCAAGATATGTGCTGTTTCCTTCCACTAATATGCCCTAGGTTTATGGAATGACCGGCATGTAGTGAGATATTGTTATCAAGGTCTACTACGATAACGTACTCCTTGAGCCCTACCTCCTCGAACTCTAGCTCTACCCCTAATTAGTGCATGAGGAGCTGGTATCTCCTCATCAGTAAGTAGTCCCCGCTCCCTACAATGGTTCATATGAGGTGGCTCATGTACACCCTCTTGCTGTGGGTAGAGAATAAGGTCATTGTGCTGCTCAACGTAATTAAGTGCTTCATCTACAATACTAAGCGCTGTAAGATAATTAGGTGCCAATCTGACACTCCTCAGTGAGTCTACCTAAAATAAGTAAAGAAAACAAATGTTGGTACATATGATAGTAAGTATAAATGAGTGAAAAATAAAATAGTTGATGATTTTAGATATACCTACCAATCTACTAATGACAGCTCTATGATATGTAATATAATGCCGAGTGTTCTATCTATACTACGACTAATAGCTCTCGCCGACCCCTCGAAGACCTTAGATGTGTATTAGGAATTTGTGTCTTTATCCCTAAGCTTGGATGTAGGAAGAATGTATATTAATCCAGTCAACATCCATCTTACCTTGGAGGTCCAGCTGGTGGAGCTACTCTAAGATGTCAACCTCTTGTAGAACGTACTGATATCCACTAAATTGTCAAATGACATGGTTTAGAAAACACCACTCAATGACGTGGAAACATATGAATAGTACCCAGACAATCCAAATGTGTCGTCCAGCAATACATAAGTAAGGTAGCAACTGCAGCAACTCTATTGTATAATACTCCCAAACAACCTAAAGGACAGAAGAAAAAGAAAATAAAAATAAATAACCAATTAAACAACGATAGTTATCACTTATGAGCAAGAAAAGAACAACAAAGAGGATAACTTATAATATCATACCTGTTGCGTCGTTTGCATGTTAAAAGCAATGCGATACAAATCTATGACATGTATCGGATGTTAAGTCATATCCCGTACTACCTTCTATCTAGCCACTAATGGCTTATCCCCGTCAATAATAAACACATATCAACTAAGGAGGGTAACATGTGGGAATCTATCCCAAGCCCAAATTTGTAATAGAATCGTGGCCCTTCCTAACTCATAGGCGTCGGGTGATGAAGTAGAGTACAACTGTCGGTACAACCGTCGGTATAACCATGTCAAGCAAGTGCTACCCCAGCTAAACTGCCCAATTACTAAGAAGTCCTCCAACAGTGGCAAGAACATCAGGTGAATAAGGTTGGAGGATTTATTCACAAATATAAATCCTCACATCAAACTGAGTATGTATACATGTGCATACTATCAAACTGTCTCGTCGTCAACCTCACAGGAAAGTATCTATAAGTGCTCCCTTAACCACATTAGAGATAAGTGAGCACTCCTCATCCGAGCAAGCCTCATACATAGCAGTCTCTCCCTTACATCACCTCAGCTCTCCTTATCATCAGTCTCTGTCCAATCCGCCAACATGAACCCCTTAACTGGAAGTCCAAGCTGGACCTCAACATCCTGCAATGTGATGATCGCCTCTCCAATGGGTAAGTGGAACGTATATGTCTCGAGCCTCCATCTCTTGACAAGTACCGTAATTAAATGCTAATCTAACATAATAAATAAGAGCTGTACAACTCCTCAAAACCCAACCTCCTATATGTAAGGCTCTATCTTAGGATGTATAAGGATATCCCACTCATCCTTCTGTAATGACATCTCACTGCACTGCACTGCACTCGTAGTGCATAGGTTGACTCCTAAAGAAACATTCATTAAGTTAGCAAATAACACCTCTTTAATAAAGGAATTGATTGGAAATAGTGATGACATTACTTACCTTGCCCTCCCAGATAGCCTATGAATGGTGACTAGCCCGCCTTGCAAATATGCATGGATCAATCAATCCCTGTTCCATCTATCATGTGAACACATACAAACATGTTTAGTAGACAAAAAAAATAAAAAATTGCCAATCATTATACTTATGCATGTATTACAATGTAATGCTGGATAAAAAGGGAATATGTACTAGCCCTATTAATATATGAACACCTTCTCCGATTATGTCCTTCTCATCCACATGCACTACATCTAATTTTGTCGAACCGCTCATAAATGTCCATCTCCATGTGATATCGCTTACGCCTAGATTTATCTTTTTTTTTCGTAATAAGTCAATATTCAGGTGAAGATAAGGAAAGCTAACTTATGGCCAGTTCAACTCGTCACCAATCAGTAGAAATGAGCTCGGTAATAATCTATTTGGTTTGCCTACTTATACCATAGCCCTATTGCCGATTTGCTGTCCACCTTCATACTTGCTGCAACAATACATGCATGGGAGCAAGGGATCCTATATATTTGCCATTTCTAACAAGTGCAAGTGTGACCCTTCAATCTTGTCGTCGTCATTTGACCACCAGTTAAAATCTTGAAAACACCATTCTGCAAACTAAATGAAATAACTTTATGTGCACTTGCCTGCCCCCTCCAAGTTTCATACGTCTTTATAGCATAATCAATGTAAGTCTTGCCAGAATCGATTGCCTCCTTAGTATCCTTATGTCTTTCCTTCTAATAGGCGACACAGTTGTAAAATCTCTTCTTCAATAACGCAATGACGAATAATCCATGCACTAATTTCAAAATAAAGTTATAACTCTCGACAATATTTGATGTCATATATCCAAAACAGTAACATCCATCATATACAAGAGTCCACTTATTTAAATCAATATTGTCGAACCATACGGGAGCGTCTTCCTTAGCCTGGGCTAACTTCTGCATGAAACATTCAAATTTCCTCTGTTGTGCCTAAATACCTGCAAACCATATAAGTTTCTTGCATAACCGGTTTTTGTGAATCGTGTTGAAGTTACTAACAACATACCGCAGACAATATCTCCAAACTGCAAACGATGGTTACTAGCCTACTAATGGTTCCTTGTACGTAGAATCAATACCAGATGCCCTGTCGAATATAAGACATTAGGTTTCCCCCTTTTGGCAGACTATATGCACTTTAAGCTTCCATGGAAACCATCCTCAAGTTTCTGCTGATTCTATATTAACAAGAGCAAATGCTAATGGAACAATCGAATTGTCCCTATCCATTTTACAAGCTACCAACAATTTATACCCATACTTTCCGTATAAGAATGTGCCATCAACACATACAATAGGTTGATAGTATTTAAAGGCTTCAACATATGGCCTAAATATCTAGAAAACCTATTTGAATTAGGACTGACCTTACTTTGGTGAACTACTCCAGCCCCAATCCACTTGTGTCCCTAGGTTGCTTAACTTTATTGCATTTAATAGTTTCGACAACTCGTTATATGACTTCTCTCAGTTACCATATATCATCTCAACAACCTTTCTAGTGCTTACTGTGTACCCATACATAGTTTGCACATTAGTTGCAAAATCGAGTATCTTAACATCAGAGTTGTTCCGTACATTATTAATGAATAGTATAGCCATTACGTTGCTGTCGAGCTAAGGATGATCCTGGTTCATCATCAGGTTCATATAAAGTGTACAAACCTTCTGGAATTGTTATTTTGAAAAGACCCTCTACTTTCTTCAAATAAGCCCGTAGCCTCCACTCACAATCCTGTTCTTTCTTTTTACAGTAGAAAGCGTATACATTCGGTTTTGAAATGTCCACATGAAAATCACAATGGTTTCTTAGGTAGAATGATTTAACTGCATTTATAAGATCCTTTTTTGTGTTGAATGCATACCGGCACTTAAGTCATTAGAGTTGATGATGTTATTGTATATTTCATTAACATCTCTCTTGAATGTTGCATAGTCGCTACCATCGTACTAGCTGTTGTAAAATGGGACATGACCTCTAATGAGCCTATTAACAGGTTCGTTTATTTGCGGAAAGTCTTCAAATTGCCTACTTGACAATATTTCACCAGTTCGATGGTATAGCATGCTAAGGCCATTGCTACAAAGTGTTCAGACCAACACACTGCTCCTGTTAACATATGGTCTCACTTGAGCCTTCATGGTTATCTTCGAGGTCAACATCATCTTCATCACCATCCACATCTATTGCATTCTTCCCATCATCGACATTTATATCTATGTGCATTTTCTCTACATACGGATTATAAGACTCTTCATGTTCGATAATAGGACCTAATGCTTCGTCAAGCTGCTCTTCTGTAATATTCACGTGCTCGTACTCAGATAAATCCATGTACGGTTCATTCGATTGATTCACATTTGTTTGCTTTGCACTAGTCATTGTTGAATGCACATTGAGATCCGGAAGGGTTAAATTGTCTGACTCATGTATTTCATGCTCATTCCAGGTACTCAATTCCCCAATGTGCCTTATGTATACTTCTTGAATACTTCGTTCCCCAAAAGACTCTGTCATCTCAATAAAATTCTCAACATTCTTATCATCTTTAATGACCATCAACTTATAGACAACTCTAACATCATAGAAAGAGGAATATTTGTGCATGAGTTCAACACCACTCGGGTCAACTCCAATGCATCCACAGATTCTTCGACTGAAATGAGAGAAGTTTAAATCCTTCATAATTTTCAACTTCTTAATGGGCTTCCTATTATACTCTAGCCTCCAACTATCCATCATTATATTTCCGTTTGCATAGATAATAACTTTTACGTAATTTGCTATTTTCACCTTAGTAATGCCACAATGAACTGAATATTTAGATGAGATTATAAACTTCATCTACATACTGAGTGACAACTTTACAAAATGCACCTAATCATCTTGATAAGTTGCGTTGTCAACACAACTACCTAGTTTTAACTATCTAATTCAACTCAACACAATAAAAAACAACAATAGATATATATACACACATACACATAATAATTTCCACCTACATTCCGATATTATTCATACCCATATTCGTATAACTTATCTACCTCAATACAAAACAATCCTAAATTTATACAACATATAATAAATTTTAAGAAATATTAATCACTTATACAATTTACAATATATCTATGATTACGAAATCTACGTAATAACGTAATAAATTTTTTTCTAAAAATAAAAATTGCATAATATTGATTATTAATAAAATAAATAAATAACATGCTTATAAGTTATAAGCTGTTACTTGTTTTAGATGTATACTTACGTAAAGAAATAGTTCGATATTTTAACTATGTGTTTCTTTGAGTTTTAGGAATTTCACAAACTAATATAAGTAAAAATGAGTACTGGCCGTGCGAATTGAGATATATATACTTGACACTACATGTGCTTTCAATATAAAATATATAAATAATTAGAAATACATTCACGTGATGTGTTTTAATATATCGTATTTATATTTTTAAAAAAAATTAACTCTTTTTCATAATATTTTTCGAAAAAAGATCCGTATTCGTATAAAACTATACGATCGGATGGATATGACTTTGGATTCAAACAAATGCTGATCGTATTCCTACTTCAGTTTCTTCGAAATCGGATATGGTCAAGCTAAATTGGATATTTAGTGTTCGAGTTTTCTAATCTGGTTCGCGGGACGTGACCGGTCAGTTCCTTGCCTGTACGTATGTGGCTCAGGTTTTGTGATTTGGATCGAATGCTTAATAATATGTAAGTTTCAACTTGGCGGCAACGGAAGTGTAACAAGATAGAAACATATTTCGTTAATTATAGAAAATATATTTATATTTTCATAATTTTTTTTACTATGCGCTACTATATTTTGGTTTTTTATACTTTTATAATCTCATCTCTTAGTTTAACATGGTAGGCACAATTCTCCAGCACACCTTTAATTTAAAAAAATATTATGCAACATTTGAAAATAAGTATAAACAAAAATCAACATTTTAATAAGAGATTAAAAAAAGGGAATATAGTTATAACACTGTTGTCCAATATGGTCATTAAGTGACATATAGCACCTAGGTGATGTAAATGAAGAAAAAAACTTATAGAATATATAAAAATATTAAAAAATAAAGAAAATTTTGAAAAACAATAACATGAAACACAAAGATACAACAAAATTAGAAAAATTAAAAATTAAATTGCATAAATTATGTAATAACATAATTAAATAAAAATAATAATAAATCAAAAATTTAAAAAACATTTAAAAATTAAAAAGAAAAATAAAATCAACTACTCCAAAAGCAAAACGATGACCTAAAGCCGAGTTTAAGGGGTGTAAAGGTGGTGTAGGATAAGGTGGAACACATAGGTTGATAGGATCGGTCTCAAGCTTCATATTTAGTCACGATCCACCTTAAAAAGTGGATTGTCAACTTATGAATAAGTGGTGGGGTGGTCACCCTATCTTGATTCTAAAAAGAAGAGAAAAAAAAAAGGATGAAAACTTAATGGAATTGGGTAATGCTATTAGTTATTTACTCATTTTGCTATTTTTTTCTTTTTTAATCAAGGCGTAATACCCCATTGTTGACCTACAATGAAGTTTCAAGTTGATTTTGACCACCTTAAGATTAGGGAGTAGCTAGCTTTTTTTTTTTAAAAAAAAACTTTTAAATTTTTCTTTTTTTTTTTTTGTTAAATTTTCATTTTTTATTACTTTGCTTTGATTATATATATTATACTTAATTTATGCTATTTAGTTTTAAAATTATATTTTTTATATTATTTTAGTTTCCTTTTTAATTTTCTTTAATTTTCTAGTATTTTTATATATTTTTAAGTTTTTTTATTCATTGATTATTTAAATATGCATCTAAGCGTCATATGTACACTACATGAACGCCATATATTACTTAATTATCACGTTAAATGAAACTAATGGTATTATAACAGAAATAATTTATTTTTACCTCACACTGAAAATTCTATTTTAGATACATAAATTTAAGGTGGGATAGAGCGTTACACCAGACTATAAAAAATATAGATAAGATAGTAGAAATTTTTATTTTAGATGCAATTTTCCTCTCTTTTTCATTTTTATAGTCTAAATAATCTTTTTCTTAGATGCCTCGACATGCTTTCAACGTCTAATTAAATTGGGTTAAATCTTACACCATATACGATTATTCTTTTTAAAATATACTTGTTGAAATAACAAATTTACTTTAACTATTATCACAATGAATACATTAACAATGTGTATTTTAAAAAAAATAGATAATAAGCGTTATTTTTTTAATTACATAAATATAAATATATTAAAATATTATGCCATTATGTGATTTTTTTATGAAATGATGCATTACATAGAAGAAGCTGTAATTTTTCAAAATATATGTCTGAAATATAAAAAACATATAGTTATATTAGTCATGTCACTTGCATTAAGAGTTTATGAAGCAATTATAGTTATTTTAAAGTTTTTATCACTTGCATTAGAATGATGTCTCTTGAACAAAAGGATCTATTTTAGAAAGAAAAATTCTATAGTCTTGTTGACTTCATTTGCTAGATCGATCTGGTATATGATATGACTATTGAATATCTTATTATATTACTTTCTATAATCATCTAAGCTAAAATTATCGCAAAAGTTTATTTTAGAAAATATAATAATTATTTTGAAAAAGGTGTAGATCCTAAACTAAAAACAAATGCTTGAATCTACATATTTGAAAAAGAAAAGAAATTGAAATAACTTGCCTTGCTTTTTTTTTTTATGAGGTACTATTTTTAAAAGAATAAATACAAAAGATACCATTCTAAAGGATACTAATTTAAAAAACTGAAACAATTTGTTACTTTTCGAAGAGGTGCCATTTTTTTAAATAAAAAAAAATGGTTGAAGCAACTTATATTGTTTTTTGAAGGGATACTATATTTTAAAAAGGATAAATTGAAAAAGGATGACGCTAAAAAGTACTATTTTAGAAAAGTAAAGCAACTAAATTGTTTTCTAAAGAGGTAATATTTTTGTAAAGGTTAAATCAAAATGTTAAGAGGTAATATTTTTAAGAATGTTAAAATGAAGAGATATATTAATTAACCAACTTTCAAAATTATGTATTATAATAAATGTAGGTAAGTAGAGTCTAAAAACCTAAAGCACATGCATATAAAGTGAAAATGGTGAAAAATATATGTTTTTTGTAATTGACTCTATAATATTTTGTATCAATATCAAATATTTTTAAAAATAGTGTCATGCCACCCTAAATCTCTAATTAGAGTTTTTTTTTAAACAATTTTAGTCTTTTTTCATTCACTGTTTTGGTTATAATATCAAAAAGTTCCAAATAATAGTTACTTGAAATTTTAAATGGTGGTAAAAGTTAAAGTTAACCACTTGTATTAATTACCATGGCCTACGGTAGTTATGAGTGTATTGATCATTGTAAAGAGTTAATATCCTTTCACTTAGAACTTCTTATCCTGTTTATATGAAGTGGAGTTAACACGTTAAGCCACGTGGCGTTTGAGAATTGGCTCGCATGTAATTCGAGGTGAGGGGCATGGACAGTACGATGATGGACAATCTCTTTCTACCCGTTGTTAGACCTCGAAGCAAGAGCCTCACATTTGAGCGGACAGCAACCACAACCGGGGGAAACAACTTAGAAATTAGCTACCATCCAAGTAAAATACACCACATAGGCCTTCAAAATAGCTATTTTTCCAGTTGAATGCCGTGTGCGTAACTGAGTGAATTTGTACTTGGAGTACACTTGAGAAGCTTCTAGTTCTCAAAAGAGTATATTGATTGAGCTTTAAAAAGAAGTAATAATTTGTTTCCTTAATGGCCAAGTCAATGTAGGCTTATTTAAGTCCTTAATTCATAAATCAAATTAATTATGAATGCTCTAGTTGCCACAATTTTCTTGATGTACACTTGAACATACCATTAAGTCCTAATTATGCATATCAATCATCACAAAATCACATTATTCAACAAGATCAACAAACATTTTTTATTATTTCTTTTTTCAACTTTCATTAAAACCTAACATGCCTATTAGCTAAAATATATATATATATATATATAAGCATATTTACATCTAATTATAACATAGTAATGTCACATATATTTAAATATATACGATATATATATGCTAAAATATCTAATATATAACATTTTAGCTAAAATATTTTACTCTATTGTGTAGATAATCAGGTATTGGTATTTATCTCAATTATTTATCAGCTAAGTCAAATAACACTACAAAAATAATAAAATACCATTAAGTAGCAAAATTCATGCTTAAGGTCTAATTTTTGCATCCTAATATGAGATTGTTACTCAATTTCATTTTCTTTCATGTGTTTAGTTTTATTTTTAGAAATTCGCTATTCCATAGTTGATAGGGAATTTAATTCCATCTTTAAGAGTACATAATCACTTCATCGTAATTCGTTATCACTAATTAAAAAAGTCATTTAACCTTAAATACAAAAGATAGGGGAAGCATAAAACTTCCAACATCATAGTCTTGTTATTGCATCCAAAAAATCTTCCTAAATCTCTTTTCGTCCATATCTTAAGCCTGGTTTAAATTCGAAGTTTCCTGATTTTTTTTTCTTTGCAATTTAGTGCTTATCCAAGCTTAATCACAAAATTAGCTTTGATTTATAATAGTTAAATTCTTTTATTGATGGAATACTAAAAACTTTCCTACGATCAATAAAAATTTCATTATTGGAGAAAGAGCAAGAACTCTTATTTTCTATATTTTAGTTCTTCAATACAAAAGATTATCCTTCTACTTCTTTGGGCTTATTTTTTATAAGGTAATTAAAATATAATAAGTATCATTATAATCACTAACCCATCAATTTTTTAATTAATCAACTCATTAATTTTAATCTATTAATTAGTTATTTAATTATTAAAGTGAAAAATGGTGAGTAAAGTGTAAAAGCCTAAAGCATTAAGTGAAAAATGGTGAAAAATATAAGTATGTTTTTTGTAACTGACTCTGTAATATTTGGTGTCAATATCAAATATTTTTTTAAAAAGTGTTATGTCACTTGAAATCTCTAACTAGAGTGTTTTTTTTTTTTTTTAGTTTTTATTCTTTTTTCTATATTTTGAGTCGTAAAATTGTTCACTATTTTTGTTATGATATCAAAAGTTCTAAACAGTAGTTTTTTGAAATTTTAAATGATGGTAAAAGGTAAAGTTAGCCACTTATATTAATACCGGCAATTAACATGGTTAACTAACACTATTTATCGACGACTAACTCAATTTATCGACAACCAATTTTGTTACATCATCACTTACCTCTAAAAGTTAATAATATCAGTAATGTCGTGAAATTTCTATAATAATATTTGATAATGTGAAGTATTAATTATAAAAAAAATGTCTCAATCAAACAAAGATACATAACTATAGGTGACTTATTTGCAATTTTATGAAACAATGCAATGTCACGACTTTTAAGAGGTTTCTTATGATAATTATTTTTTTCAACTTTAATGCAATTTATGAATTTTTACTAAATAGTGTTGCAAACATAAAAGAGTTCTATCAACTTAGATACTACAGTTACCATTTTTGCAATTAAAGTAGCAACTTTTATTGATGTGACATTGGTCAATTTAATATATATATATATTTTGATTATAAATTTTCACTTCCATGTATATACTTTAGAGCTTTTTTATGGGCATAAGTAATTTTATAAACCATAATGTAAATTTATGAACTTTTGAATCATTTTAAAAACTCTTTCATAGATTAGATTTATGAACTCTAAAATAGTTAAGAATGCCCTAAAAAATAATTTAAAGTAAAAGCACTTTAGTAATTTTTCTTATTCGGTTTTCTCTTTATTAATTTAAACCACTCATTTCCTTTTCAAAAAACAGAAGCTAACAATTTCTCCTCTTTGCAAACTCTTCTTCTCATGTTCTTTCTTTTTCTCTATCTCTCTATTAAGGATTCTTCTTGCCCTTATTCAATTTTGTTTAGCATTTAAGGAAATTGATAAGTCTAATAGAGTTTTAGTTGTTCCTAGGTTTTGAAGTATAGTGTGTAAAAGGCAAATTTCTATAAGATTCGGTACGTGTATTTCAATTTGAAGGTTTTATATTTTGGATGTTAGGTTTGAATAAAAAATGTTAGTTATTGAAGGAGAATCGCAAATTAGCTTCAGGTTTTGATTATCTCTCGAAAATGTCATATGTCCATTGATTGTGTGCACATAGGGTGTTTTTCCAATTTTTTTTCCCTTAACAAGTCATTTTGATAGTAATTACTTACTACATGTTTGCTTGAGGGGAATGGTGATTCCATTCCCCCTTACTCTTTACTATGTTTCTATTATTACATTTACTTCACCGAATCGCAATTACCAAAGAGTCCCAATTCTTAAAAACTAAGAATCAGGATTCCTTACTTAGAGTTATGAATTACAATTCTAAAGAAAAATGACCATTACTATCCTTTTCTGGTTCTTCTTAATGTCACCCACCACTACCATCTTCTTCTCACCTACCATCTTCTTCTCACCCACCATCACACTACTACCATCACCCACTTAACTTTGATGAGTCACCACCGACAACTACTCGACAACTCCTATGCTCATCAAAGTATTTTAGTAAGTTCTTAATTAAAAAAAAAATCAAGCCATCGTCATCAAGATTAGTTGAGATTAGGGCTTAGATAAAAAAATAAATATTGGAGTTAGGATAAAAACGATGATGAACTCTCATGTAGAAAGAAAAGCAAAGTTACGTTGTCAAGATCTATTGTACAAACAAGTGTACGCCATTTATTGGTTTTCATTTATTTATTTCTTTGAAACCAAATAGGGTGAAGAAATTTTTTAAGTAAATCCTTAGATTAAAAATTGAGGAAAAAATAGGAAATTGAAGATGAGGGTTTGATCATGAAAAGACTATATTAAAAACAATAGTTAGATTTCTTCTTTTTGTTAGTTAAAGATAGAGTTTTGAAAAAAAAAAAACACCGGAAAGGAAGAGGATGAGGGTAAAATTAACTTTTTAATTTCTATTATGTGTCCATCTTAATGGAACTCTTGTATAACTAAACATTGTAATTAGCATTACCCTCTTATTCCATTACATAATATCTTAATTTCATTCCCTCCTTATTCAATTTAATGAAGTGAATGGGTCATTAGGGTTTAATCATAATTAGAGAATAAGATGATAATTAGAGTTTTGATTGTTGTTAAGATTTGTGTAATCGTGTTTACTAGATAGTATAATAAGAGTGTGTTTATTAATAATTTGTTATGGAACTTTGAATAGCAGTGTGCATTTCTTTAGACAAAGACTTTGTTTTTTCCTCTTTTCAGATAGTCAATATTTCTCAAAACATAGAGTATGAATCAATCCCATGTTTGAATTGAAACGAAGATACTGATGTAAGTTCTTTCCTATTGAATGAGATCAAACCCATGTCTAAATTGAAATGAAGATACCGATGTAAGTTCTTTCCTATTGAATGAGATCAAACCCATGTTTGAATTGAAATGTATATACTAATATGACTTCTTCTAAATAAAATCGAACCGATTTTTGAATCGAAATGGAGATACTAATATAGGTTCTATCATTTTAAATCATATAGATTCATATTTGAAAAAGGTTGATAATAAGTTTTTTTCAAAATTGACTATTTGTCCATCCATTAGAGATGTTCCAAAAATGTATGTGATCAAGTAAATAGCTATATTAACCACTAGATTATATCGAATTGCAAAATGAAAAGACTTGTACAAACTATACCTTCATCGCCACTTTGTGGAAAATCATTAGGTATGAATATGCTAGACACTTGTGATGCGATTGGTGAAATAGTATATCTCTCCAAAAAAGCATGTTGTCTTGTTTTATTTGGTTGAAATCAATTGACTATTGGAGTAGAAGAGATAAAGGAATGAACTTTTGAAGAAAGATTCGAAAGGATGGAAAGCCTAAGAGAACAAACAACTAAATTTCAAGAAGGATGATTGAATGAGTTTTAAATTGGTCTAATATGGAAAGCAATTTCAATCTATTGAATGTCATTTAAATCGATCAAATTCTAAATTTGGCTGATTAAATTTTAGTCAACCAATTGAATTTTCCTCTTATCAACTAACTTTAAAAAAAAGGTGATGTGATACCTCATGTGAAATGAGTACCACACGGATTGTGAGAGATACTAAGTAGTAGTATATAAGGCTGAATAGTAAACAACATGTTAATACTAGTTGGAAACTTTTGAGATAAGTGGTTGAAATGAGCCTTATTATTTGTGTAACGCTCTAAAAGGGGGCATAGTAGTTTTATCTAAAATTTTCATATTTCGTATGCACCCATAATATAAAGACTACCTTGTAAGTTAGAGGTTACAAAACTCTAGCTAGTAAGTTTCTGATCATACTTAATTATTTTACATACATCTTCTTTACTATACATACTGCTATAAATGATCTAGTAATCTACGGTCACTAGAACCGTAGAGAGTCAGAATTACCTACCAAATAATAAGATCAGATAATTAAACTTCAACAATATCACAAGTTACTAAATATTCTAAAGATTTAACTTAATTAATATAATCTATTAGAGTAATCTTATCCATCTAATCCAGTTGCTTAAAGAAATACTCCTTACTTTGATCTTAGTCCATTCCCAACTTTTGGTTACTTGCAAAAAGGAACTATTAAGGGGTAAACGTACCATAGCTTAGTAAGTTTGTCCCTCACTACTACTACTATTCAAGTAAGTTATTAAGTATTATTAACAAACATGCAGTTTAATTACATATGAAATGAATGAACATGCGATGAAAGCATCACATCCATGAGGCTTTAAAACCATGAAAGGTGTTACGTCATCTATATGTCGATTATCCTTCGAAACTTAATTGCATGGGGTACCTCACCTTACCTACATGAGGTAGTCTATAGGTGCCATTCCAACAAACAAATTTGACTATTACCCTAGTCGAAAATATCATATTAATCAATTAGGAGGATCCCATCTAGGGCTATTCTCTATCAACAATCAATATAACACCCTATAGGCTCATTATCAACAAATCCATCTAATTCCCTATGGGGCTAAACCATGTAAATTCTAACTGAGGCTCGCTATCAATCAATTGAAGATGGTCTACTAGATATGTCTCAACAAGTAAATGGTATAGGCGACTGTTGTGAGTACTTATTAAGTTAATAAATCTTTCTTTGAACTATTAAACATTTCAAAAATGTATTTTAACTAATTTTTCAGAGAAGTTGGTAAAGCTATAGCATCTCAATCCGCAACTGATGGATCACAAACATGTGATAAGTATAGCTGGTTATTTTGGCCATATATTTAAACTTACCAATTTAATAAGGAAATCACATGAATGTTGGCATACAAAATGACTAGTCACTCAAACGAATAGTCAAGGGTAAGCAATAGAACGTCATACAAACGCAAGTAAGTAGCAGTTTATCGAAACTCCCTCACCTGCTTGTCCTGGCTTGCGAGGTTCTTAAATTAGAAATTAAGTCATCTAAAACATAATAATAATGTATATGTAAGTAATTAGAAGAGGATTTTTTCAAGAATCTAAAAGTTTACCTAAATACTAAAGCCTACCCTAAATCCCTAAGTACAATTAAAACTTGTTTCCCAACAACTTCTTCAATTTAAGTCTAGTTTTTGTGTTCTTATAGTTGATTTTTATCGTTTTCAGTGCTCTTTCATTTGGTGAGGTCCTTTTTAGGTGTTTACACTTGTAAGAGTTTGGTTTAGGTCAAACAAACTCATTGGTCAATAGTGTTAGTTTGATTACTTTAGGATTTAGGATTAATTTTAGGTATTAGCCCTTATTTAGGCTTTTACTTAAGTTTAAATTTCTATCTACATTCCATAGCTTTCAATTTAGGCTTTAACATTACTTTTGTAAGCCTAAATGAACCCTTCTTACTAGTTTAAGGCCTTAACTCGATAAGGGGCTTATAATGGATGTCTTGAATGGACTTTAGGTCTTAATGGGCATTCTATATTTTATTTTATGAGCATTTTAATTTAGAGATTAAATCTGATCACTAAGTTATTGAACTCTATTCTTAGTCCTTTTAAGGACTTTTGGGCTTATCTTACATTTTAGGGCCATAAACCCAACTCCACTTATTAATTTGAGTATAAGCCTACTAAAAGTCTTAAGATAAGTCTTAAGATAAGTCCATTTTCTACTAAGATTCAGATTTGATTCTTTTTATTTATTAGGCTTCTAATCCTATTTCTAAGGCTCTAATCACTAAGTTAGTTTAGGCCGAATTTGCATTTTACTAAGTATTCCAAATCTGGTTCATTTTTTTAATGGGGTTTCTAAAACTATTGTTAAGGGCTTAATTACCAATTTAACTAGTTTAGGTCATTAACCCATCATTACCGTATTTAACTTAGTTAATTGCATCTTAAATTATATTTAACACTAAATAATCATGTCATTACACTAAATAATCAAAGTTTACAGATTATTAGCTCCATTAATAGTGGCGACTAAGTAAGGTTTTTCTAGACTTTTCTTCGATTTCTTCCATGTAATACTTATTCTAGTGTGTTTCTTTGTTTTAATTATATTTCTTCTTATTTTAAGCTAATAACATTGCATAATATGGTGAATGTAAGATGGATATTCACTAAGGAAGGGGCGACATGCATGGTACTTAGGGTTTCATGGGGTTTTATCGACTTTTTTTTTTAAATTATCTACATAAAATTATCTCTTATACTTCTAAAAGGCAAATAACAAACTAACTAAGTACATGAATGAAGGTGTGATCATATGGCTCAAAATTGACATGTATATGATTATAACATGTTTATCTACTATTTCTAATCCTAAACTCTCAAGATATCATAGATATGACTTATGTGAACAAGAAAGTCAAGTTGGGTGAGTTTTACCTTAGGTTAGCTTGTACAAGTTCTAATTTTTTTCACTTAAAAACAAAGCCAAAACTTACTCTTTTGAGAGAAAATGTTTGTTGGCAAGAAACTACGATGTAGTGGTGGCGTATGGTGGTGGTAAGGCGAAAAGGTGCTGAGGTGCACAGGGGGATTCAAGAGGGCTTCATGGTTTTCCTTCCTTCTTTCTTTGATTTTTATTTAGGTTTGTAGGGAAAGTTTCCTAGAGTTTTCTAAGAATGAAAAATGGAGTCAGATGAGGGTTTTGAAAGGATAAAATTACAAATAAAGAAGGTAGGATGGGGGGAGGGGATATATATTGCTTCAATTGGTTAAAAGGGTACAATGATCAAGGGGGAATCACTTGCTCCTTAACCCTTTACTTGATTTGGCAAGAGTTTGTCTCAAAATATCTTAATTATCTGACTAGTCTTTTATCTTGTCTCCTTAATTAATCTTATCCATTTCTTAATTAAGAAGATTAGGGTTGGTAGATGGATTAAAGCGTAATTAAGCTAATTAATTGCGATTATACTTAATTGAGCAATTTATGCATAATTAGGATATAATTAGGTTTTTGCATATTTTATCACTTTAATTAAGTCCATTGACCTTTTTTACTTTGCTTTTTAATAGTCTTTTAGTATTCAGGATAGATTAGGGATTTCAGACAGCATGCAAGATCAACGATTTAAGGTTTCTAAGCAATTAGAGAAATTACTTGCAATTAGCAAATTGTTTAAGGATAAATTTAAGGTTTGTTGGTTTAATTAAGGTTTTAGGTAGTTAGTCTATTGATGTTTTTCAATCATTTTAGGGTTTCTCGCGTATTAAGACATTTAGGGTTTCATAAGTACGGTTAGAGTTTTAGGGCTTTACTCTCTTTTAGGTTTTTCAACTTATTATTTAAGGTTTATGGCCTATTATTTTTGGTTCATTTGTTTTATTTAGGGTTTTTGTCATTTAGATTAGGGTTTTAGATAGTTGTTATGCCAAAAAACTAAATAGTCGTAACAAGTTTTATCGTATAAACTAACCTACGCTAAAAGCTAGCCACCTTAATCGCTAATGTAGGTATAGCCTACCCAAGACATTCACTACTTCATTACTTGGAAGAGTCACATTCAATACCTGGTAGGAATAAACCCATGATGTAACTTTTGAAATAACTATTGAAATAACTATTGAAAATAATTTTTATAACTTAAATTCCAAAGACAAATCAAGTTTTATAAATTGTATGAAGGATAAAACCTTAAATTTACTAAAAATTTCAAGAACTATATTTTTACGAAAAGATATAATATCTACGAAAATTTGAGTAAAAACCATAGGCTTGTGGAGTATGGAATAAATCCCATTAGTTGAAAACTATGAGTCATCTGAGGAGACCCTATTAGTTTTCGTTGAAGTTTGTATAGTCAATAAATCGAGTAAAAATCTAGTCAGGTAATATTGAATCTCACTCTCTAACCCAATTCTCTGGTCTTCTGGAACTTAGAATAGTATTGGTGAATCTACTAAGGAAACCTGCAAAAGAACTCTAGAGGAATGAGCGATAACATGCTCAGTAAGTGAGACGGAGATAATAGCACATATCCGACACAAAGCCACCAGGGTTTTCAAGTATGTTTAAGTAGATGTAATGCATGTTCAAGTAAATGCCATCGTATAACGTTGATTGATCGTCGTAAGATTAGACAAAATTTCGCTCCCTCTAATAAGGGTTTTAAGGAGTTTAATACCTTGTACATGTGAATTTGGTCACCAAACTAGGACTTGTGCAATAGAGAACACGCTCCGCCTGAGGCTACCTTCGAACGATGGACCCTAACCTAGCTACGACCTCCTCTCCTGTTAGTTAGTTTAACTCAAGGTAGGGAGGGGACCATTTTTATTATCCTTAACAAAGGGGTCCAAGTTTGGCCCACTTTTCCTAGTTGTTTTCCCTTAATGGGTTGTAATGCAAGTTCGGTTAGTAATTTAACCGAGTTTGTGTTAAATTGCTTTTTAGGTGGTCAAATAAATTCAAATAGTTCAAAGTATGTAATATCATAAAGTAATCAACACATCAATCAAACACTCAAATAGCACAATGGTACTCAACCATACACGCTGCATGCGTACGACAACTAGCGTACGACAACTAACTTACAACAACAAACAAAACATATATTAAGGTTTCCAAGTATTCTTAAATAATACTTCAAAATATGATGAAACAGTGATCCTACTTATCTAGATACTAATGCTCATTCTCTTTGTGCGTCGCTTGGGTCTTCCTTTATTATTGCTAAATTTAATATGTCAACTTTAGTTTCCATCCAATATATAACATACATGTTCATTGTGAACATTTAAGTATGTTTTTAATTGTGTTAAATGAGTTTTCTAAAATATTTATTAGATATTAATTAAATAGGGTACATTCTAACTAAGGTTCTGACCTAATACAAGTTGTTACCCAGTAGTTTCTAATCAAAATTTTGACTTCAATGAATTCTTAGAAGTGATAGACAAGCAACTTTTTAATCTACTCTCTGACTTCCAATGATCCAATATTTAGTACCAACCATCTTCAAACTTTTAGTTACTCTTATATTTTACATCTTTCGTCAAATTACTTTCTAACTTAGGTTCTAACCCAACCTTGTGGTATGACTGTTGTTTGGGTAGCTTATGACTCATTTTCTTACTCTAATATAGGTATAGAATTCATATATAGATCACTAACTAATCTATCGTCGAGCTCCTGGTATGGTCAAGAATATTAAATACCATACTACATTTTGACCCAATTTCTAACGAAGTTTCTAACTCGCCATCCTAAATTAAATTATTATTTAGGAAGTTTCCAACTTACATTTTATTCCCTAAAAATAGTATAGATTCCCATTATGAGGTATCCTTAAATTACTCTTACAATTTGCTACACCTTGCTGCATGATTCTAAATATCATGGTAAGTTTTAGAAAATTTTCTTATATTTTTCTTTATTAGAAAATTTCTTAAGGAACACATTTTTTGACTTGGAATTTGAAGAATTTGATTGTACTTTTGGATTCTACATGAAAAATTACCTAAGAAACCAAAAATCATAATTTTTAGGAAAGGAGAATAAAAAACAACCAAAACTGAAACTCACTACTACTTACAACTCCGACCACCTTATGTGGGTAGAGGTTTGTCCTCCCAAGTTAGCACCACCTCCTTTATCTTTAGGTGGTTTGGGTTTACTCCAAGATGACGGCTAATACTAAGAAATCGAATTTCATCCATAATATGCATTATTTCTTCTTAATTTTTCAAAAACCCATATTAATACTTCCAAAGCCTCCCAATATTTTTCCCAACCTCTAAAATGTCTAAAATAAATTTTAGAATAGATCTTTTGGTTTTATAGGTGTCCTTTTGTTGGTGAAGGACTTTCCATGTGCCATTTGTCCTTATTTTTTATATTTTCTTTATATTCTCTTGGTTAAATCCCATTATGAGGTGTTCTTAAATTACTCCTATAATTTGCCACACCTTGCTGCATGATTTCAAATGTCATGGTGAGTTTTATAAAGTTTTCTTATATTTTTCTTTATTTATTTGGTAATATTATGCATTTTCGAGTATTTTCGACAATTATGAATACATATATTTATATAATAGTTACACCCAATATATATATGTCTCTTATATTTTGTTTTATATACAATATTAATTATAGTACTCCTATAATTCATATCTAAGCATTAATTAATTTTCAAGACCTAATTCCCGCGTTGTTGATAATATAATAATTTGTTACTATTTTAACTATATTTTAATATTTTGTTATATTTTCAAATTTTGAGCTTACAGAAACTCCTTGATTAAAATTACAAAACCCCTTGTAAGTTTCTAGCTTAATTGGGTTACCTTTCCAAATACTTTAAATTAGCTACTGAACTTAATTGCATTAGTACGAGTCTCACAATAATTCTTTAGGATTTTGGGGTCATCTTAGAGTTTCTCACATGTTAGGGTTTTGATTAAGGTTTCGAAAGTATGTTTGTGGTCATAGTGTTAGTTTTGGGTTTTTAAACACATCATTACGGGTAAAATAATAATTTCATTAATTTATTGTTTTAATTGACTTTATTTGATTAATCGTGATTATTTTAAGATACCTTTGATCATTCGGTATCAAGTTTATAAGATTTTACAAAATATGAATTGAATATGCTAACTCATGAGAGTTCCTTCCATCTAAAGTTTAACTTAAGGTTTCGTGACTTTAGGGTTTAGGGTTTAAGGTTTTTATTCAATTTAAATTTCTAATTTGCGATTACACATACTTGGGTTTAGGGTCTTTGTATACAATTAGTTTTTTTTTTTTTTTTTAAATTTCACCTCTAAGGTTTTAGAGTTCATCTTGAGCAATGATTTAAATTTTATCAATTTTAATTTCTTCAGTCTAATTGAGTTTAGGGAATATCTATTGGTTTTTCAAATTTGACTCTAAGTTTGAAACACAAAATTTGCAGGGTTTACAATTTGTTGGCTTCATTATTAACTACTTTTGGTCTAATGCATTATAAATGATATTAGAGCCAACCTGTAATAATAGGTGTCTAATGCTAAGACAATTGAAAAGGAAAATGATCTAAGCACAATTGCAAAGTCTTGCGATGAGGTTATTGCATATTTACGGGGGATAGATTATGGAAAACATTAGTAGAGTTGTAATCCTTTATATTATTAGCGACTTGTCTTTTCAATTTTAGAACTTGAATTTCATTCTACATAATTCCAAAAGTGTTAAGCAAATCCTATATAGTTATTGTTGCGTGTTGTTTATGGATATAAGCTAGTAATTGAAAATAAACTTGAAGGCATTAAATTGTTTTCTTAACTATAACTAAGCCTATGTCGAGAATATTGGTAGTATTGAAGTGTTGGAAGCAGTTGTGTCACATCTCAACATTACTCTAAATATAACATTACAACCACTAACTTGTTTATATTCAACAAAAATATTATTTATAGAAAAAGAGTGACACAATAGATTTCAACTATATGTTTATTTACATTGTATATGTACAATCTCAAACGTACTTAAACTTAAAACACAGTAGTTTTTTTTTTTTTCAATAAGTATAGACCTTTCTTGTAGTTATAGCCAAATTATAGCAAGGCTTCTTTTTAAAAGTAGTTGATTCCATCGTAGGTGCTCTTAAAAGTTTTTTTGATGGTGGTACCCACTTAGATTTCTTTTTAACTTAAGGATACACAAGTATTCCCTCAGCTCTCTATGAGCTAAGCGAAAGTACATAAAACAAAACACGATACAAGTCTAACAAACATTCACAAGCAGCTTTACTAGAACACATTGAATTTTAAATCGAGAATTACTAAGATAAGAGGTATACATAGAGAATATGTGCTATACTTATATACGTGACATGCATCTGTACCAATATTTTTGCCCAGCCTAAATCTTATCCAGTTAGTCAATACTCCCATGCATTTAGATACAAAGTTCAAGAACTTAGGGTAACAAGGAGCTACTACACCTAGCCTAGGTGAAACTACATGAGGTAACCATAGTTGATTGAGCAAATGCAAATTTATATGCTGAGTAACCAACCTAGCAATATTCTAGTTTCTAGAAAACTTGACCTGTAGGTTCTTTCGTGTCATGCTATGAATGCAACAAGCAATATAGTAACCTAGTATCAGGCACGAATCTCAAGTTCTATACCAAGAAAAACTTAATAAGCCTAGCTCCAACATTGTGTCCAACCTTTATAGTTTAATTCTTTACATAACATTCACTCAGGTTAACTCATAAAAGGATAGTTCATTTTTCAAGCAATAAGATGCCTCAACAAATCATTCATATAGGAGGAAAACATTTTACTTTAACAAAAATATCTACTTACTAGGGCTTGATAATAGTATAAATGCTATACTTTACAATGTAGTCCTTCCTCACCTATCATACCAAAAAAAATACATACAGTCCTCAAGTTAACTGCTAGTCAAAACCAAACCTATATAAGCTTGCATTTGCTTATCGTTTCAATATTACATTTTTTAACTTCAATTGATCGATATTTTTCATTTTTTATCCAATTTTAGTAAACTTTATATCGTCACAATTGTTATTTCAAGTGCTATTCAAGTATCTTAAGAAGTAAAACTAATTAACATGATTATAAGGTTGAAAATACCCTTTTTGGCTGTCGACTTAATCATATGTCATTATAACTCCATAATTGATCTGAATGAGCTTTAATTTTAAACTAAAAAACATAAAATTTTACATTTCCCAAATTGTTCAATACATATTATGAACTAAATATGTTGATTCTTATATGTATTAGCAAATATCTTAGTAATATTAATCATTATTTTACAATTTAAGCTAATATATAGGGTTATACTAGGAAATTACATAATAAATAGTATACGAGTTGGATTAATTCCAAAAAGAATACCATGAACTCAAAAAAAAAATATAGTTTTTATGCTGGCCAACAATTAGCTTATTGTCCATTTTTTTTTTATAAAAATAACATTTTTAGCTCAAAATTATAGAAAAGAAGACAAATAGGCAAATTTATGTGTAAGATAAATATCAAGTATTCCCAATATCATTATAAACTCTAGAAGTCAAAATATATTATGCTCATTGATGAATTCATTCAAAAACTAATTATTTCAACATTTTTATAAAATTGCCATTTTTATTCAAAATAAATAGAACAATAAATAATATACAAGTTTATTTTCAAAAATTCTTATTACCATAATTAAATACATATATTAACTATATTATATATAAAAATTCAGCTTGAAAAAACAATATTTGATATTTTTAAAAATTACTTCAATTTTCACCTAAACGAGACACTTTCTTAAGGACATCATATCCTACTCATGATAACCTCAGAATCAATTTTTTCCATAATTAATTATTAAGATTTAATATGTTTAAAATTTAAAGAAGCTTATGAGTGGAAAACAGCATGGCCTAAATCGCCAACCGTCTTCCACCCTCCAACAACGAGCCCTTGTCGAAAAAGCTTCTTTGGTTACCACCCTTTAGAGAAACAACAATAACCATCTAAACTAGTTACAACTAATCCTTGCCATGTTTTTGTCATGTTTTTATTTAATTCTAAATTATTTTCTCTAAATTTTTCCTATACAAATCTAGGTTGCCAAAATGTTTAATTTCTAGTATTAAGGGACTATTTATAGATTGGGGGTTAGGTGGGTGGCTTGGTCATCATTCTAAGTGCCAATTTGTAGTTTAGGTGTAATTTTTATAGTTATCAATTAATCCTAGCTGGCATCCTCTCATGACTTAGCTATCGACTCATCATCTTAAGTTGTTCCTAAGCTGCCACATCATGTTTGGATGAATTTGACAACTCATCAAGTGACTTTTAGATAATTATAACCATTTTTGTATTATTTTCCTATATTTTATAATTTTGTATTATCGTATATATATTTAATACGTATTATGTATATTTAATAAATTACATCTATATTATATATAATTTCACTTCATTTTATTATTTTTAAATCTCGAAACTTGAATCTTAAGTTTTCGATGAATATTGGCTTTACCAATAAACTTATGTTTTTATCAAATTAAACTTTATATATCCTTTATTTTGAGAAATTAACTTCACCAAGTTGCTTCTTCTAACTTTCTAACCTTATCATGAAGTTTGAACTAAAATGGATAACATTGTCTGATGCCTTAAATTTAGAGTCTTCGAACCCTAGAGTATTATAAGTTGCCATGGATTAGTAGCTATAATATTCTATTAGAGTAGCGATCGGGGGATAATGTGTCGTTTAGATTAGGCGCTAAACCTCCATATGCTTGTAGGCAGTTGATTAGTTAGTTGCTATGTTATGAATTGGTCTTTTGAAGCAAAGTTATAATTGGGTCACATTGTGTTATTAGATGCTTTTATGGATGGTTGACATGAATCAATTATATTGATGCTGATACTTAGCGATGAATTTGGGATAAGATAACAAGATTTTTCTATTATTAATGGGATTTGAGGACACTTACACGTGGTTAAGTTATGTATGCACATATATATATTTGTTAGGGAATATGAATTACTCAAATCCTTAAGTATCGTGGCTATATTGTTTCTCCTATCTAAAAATAAGATACTTATATTAGTAATTGTGGTATTTTGGCTTCATAAGCTTACATGTAAGTATATACTTAACGCTATCATTTTTGTCTCAATCTACTTATATACACACACATACACACACACATATATTTATATATACACATTTTAAAATACTTAAAGCAAAACCGACCCTATAATGGGGAATCTTAATTAGAGAAAGAGTTGAGAGATTAAGATATAGGAGGGAGAAAGTCGAAGTAGAGAGAGAACTTTGTTTATATGACTTTTTTCTACTTATAACTATTTTTTTTACCTACAAATTTATTAATTTTTTCTCTAATTTTTCAATTCCTACAAATTCAAAAAATATATATTTATATATAATATGAAAGTGAATGGTAGTATTTGATGGCTTACATAATGTTGGTTAAATAAGTTTAAAAGTATTATGTTAAGTAAGTCATTTTTGTAGTTATTTTGGATGGTCAATATGTAGATATAAATTATTTTAGATTGTTTTCAAATGAAGATGATAAAAAGAAAAAAAAAAAAGAAGTTATTTAGGTGGTTATTTTTATGATTACTTAACTATTTACATTTTATAGATACTCATAACTCGGTGATGCATTCGCAATAAAGATTTTGCATGAAATAATTAGTTAGTAGGTCATGTGTTATCACTATACTAATTATTCATATCTATGATCTCACTAAACCTAATTGATTCTCTTCAATCCACCTTTCCATTTAGTGTACTTTAGCCCGCTATCATCCATCTTATCCTACACACTTTAGGCACATTATAGCCTTAGGAGTTCCATGGTTAGGATTTTGAAATCCCTCATTTCTTGACCATTAGTTACATTTTAAGAAATCAAACTTCCATACATCATTGAGCCACTTAACTATTGTATGCTCAAAGAAAAAAATATAAATTACAAATTGGCCTTGTTATTACTTTTTCTTTTTTCTTTTTTGGAGGGGATTTTAATTAGAAAAGGAGTCGAGAGATTGGGAAATAAGAGAGAGAAAGTAGAAGGAGAGAGAACTTTGTTTATCTGACTCATTTCTACTTACTATTGTTTTTGGTAATTATAAGTGTAAACCTTGCCAATTCTAGGTAATGATCCAAGTAATTGGATATGTTATTTAAATATTTTCGAGAATTAAGGAAATTAAGAATCAAGCTAAATATAAAAGTTGTACTTATATTAATTGACTTCATGTTTATAATTAAACATGAGAACTGTAAAACTTAGTATCAATCCTAGAATTATCCTAAACCCTTAAGAATAGTAAAATATTTTCAAGCTTGTAAAAACCTTGAGATGAAAGGATCAAGAACCCTAATACTAACTTGAATGTTTATAAACCCAAACCTTAATAACAATGCCTAAATTACTAAAACCCTAAACCTTAAAACATGGTGAGAACTCCTAAGCTTATCGAAACCTTAAATTAATAGTAAAAAACTTAACTACTAAATTTAACACCTAAAGACTCTATATCAAAAGCCTAAACCTAACTAAGCTTGAACTAATCCTAAGATACTTATGACTTATCTTTTAGACCAATTTGATGAATGAAAGAATTTAAGAACTAAACTCTAATTTAGCCACTTGAATAAAACAATCAAGTTATAATATTTCAAGGATGAATTGGAGAGCCACACGTGAAAGTTGAACTAGCCATCCTCCAGCCAATTTCCCTCCTAATTCAATTTCAAAACAAACCAAACCAAAGAACTAAACCTACTGAGTATGTAACCTTAGCAAATCCCCATGTGATTAGACAAAACAATCTCAATTCTATAAATAAGTTATACCATTTATAGAAAAAGCAACTTAACCATTTTTGAATCAAGCTAAAAAGTACAAATGATGGTATAAGCAAACTATACCCCTATTTCACCCTAAGCCATCGGTTTGAAGGAGACTTAGATAGCCATCATCTTACACTCTTTTCTCTTGTAAACCCATATTTAATGACCAACTAGAAAGCATCTCCAAAATAAGTCGCATCTCCAAAATTGTGCTTCACCTCAACACATTAATTTGACAAGATAATGGGAAGAAATCCTAACCTACTCCAACCGGCCATTAAACCATCCGAGCTCCCATTTGTTCTTTCATTTTTCCATGACTTGTAACTCTTAAAACAAGCAAGAAGAGCACCCCCAAACACCACCCTCATCGCCTATGAGAATACATTAAACAGTACGCCTAAACCATCCTACTTTAGCACCATTATTTGGCCACAAAAAGAATACTCCCAAGCACTACCCTAAACTTAGCCATTTGGAAGGATACTAGAGCATCAACAAGGCACCAAGTTCTTAAGATTCAAGGAGCTTAAGGACCAACAAGAGATAAGGACAAAAGCTAGGAGCAAAAGGGACTAGAGTTGGGTACTAACCTTTACTACACAAATCTACTAAAGTATACTCCATTTTTATGTAACCTTAGAGCACCATGTGTAGAGCTCTTACTTCTTATTTTTGCAATCTCATTATGTATTTTAGAAACTCTTTGGTTAGGATTAGCAGTAGTCTTTCTTGAAGTTCCTTGTAAATGATAGACTCAAAGTAATATGGATTTGTTTTCCTTTTAGCATAAATGTATTATGCATTGAAGTGGACCCTTGTAACATGAAAAAGCTTCAAATAAAAGCTAGTAGAAAACTTCTTTAGGAGCTGGGCGTGAAGTGTATGAGGGTCTCCAAAATGTTTTCTTTACTTATGATGAGTTGTTCATGCATCAAAATACCCTTTAGTGATAGAAAAATCAATATAAGAAACTTTAGTGAAGGAATCATCACTTAAAAGCCTCACTTGAGCATTTAGACCCAGGGTCACATGTGTTCCATGTTTCTCCTTCAGTATTATCCTAGATAAATCCACTTACAAAGAGTAAAACAAGTGTAAGTTAAGGAACAAGTAGTGTAAAGCGTTAGATTAGCACTTAAGGAAACAAGGAGGTAAGTTTAAAAGATGGATTTAAAGGCTCATAAACCCAACCCATCAAATCTGTAACCAATACTTAAACCCACTTAAACACCCTTAAAGATATAGTAAATAAAGTAAAAAAGACCAACCAAAACTAGTAGGATGAGTGTTAAGGGCCTAAAACTCGAAACCGAGCTAAAACTTGAAAGATAATCCCAAACTCATAATTAGACTATGGGAATTCTTTTGGCTAGCAAGTTTGAGATAAGATGAGGATGACATAAAGCCCATAGAAGGCTTACATTAAGTTCTCCAAGACCACCAAAGTGTTAAGTATCAACAATGGAAGAACTTGGCTCATTTTTTACCATAAAAGTCACTTAAAAATTTGAGAAGCATAAGATAGTAATAAGTCCAAAAATAGTAAATGGAAAACTGATCATAAGAAGGTATTCAAGCCTAAATAAAGGTCCCAAGCTCAAGCCCTAGTGATTTTACTAAGTAAGAAAAGCTTGATAACAAAATCAACCTTAAAGGAAAGCCCAATCACTATAATCCCTATTGTTTTGGCCTATAACCAGAATCTTGGGCCTCACCTCTCAAATTTGACCACACCAAGTGAAAGTACATGCAAAAATGTTGAAAATTGACTATAAGATGATGAGAATCGGATTTAAAATGAAAAACGTATATGCAATTGAAGATTTAACTTACGTAGGGAAAATATAAGACTAAGTCAAGGAATATAACTTTAGTAAAATCTTAGGGTAAAATTATAATATAAAAAATCCTTATTTTAATACATTTATTTTGTTCAAGGGACACTGATCTCAAGGACAACCTTCCTCCAGATTACTGCCATTAGCAGCTATGGCAGAGTGAGTAATTCTTGATAACTTTATGCTTGATTTTACTTGTAGTTTAGCTGCATTAAAGTAATATTATCATATTTGGTTACATGAGGGGTATGGAGAATGCATGTGGACTTATGATTGATTGCATGACTTAATGATGATTTATGAATCGAAAGTACTTGTGTGAATGATTTATATCCTGTCGTTATGGTATAAAATGTTTGATCACCTAAGTAACTGAACATAAGTACTTATTTGACTATGAACTATAATAAGTTATGCAAGGTATGTCATTGCATTATAATTATACCAACTGCTACCTTACTTGGAAAGTGGGAAGGGGCTCATAGGAGTAAGGGCTCTTAAAGGGATTAGATTAGGCACATTTATACCATATTATTGAGTGCCTATCTTGGCCTACAAGCTTATTAGGTGTTGGGAGATGCTAATCATTTGGCTAAGAGCCGTATTTTGTGACTTCTGCTTAGGGCATGTGATATAGATTGTGGAGGCCACCATACCGCTAAACCTAGGAATTTTCAAATTTTGAAATGATCATGTTATTTATCAAAGTAAAGTGTATATATAAATATGAGTTTATGTATATAAGTAGATTTTTGGCACATTGGTGCAATTACAAATAAAAACCTAAGTACTAGGACCCGGTTGCTAGTTTGTGTAAGTTAATAATCTCTAACCCTAATAATAGAAGGTGAAATTCTAAGTTGCATACGGTTTCTAGGCGATTACATGTATTGTTTGGCATACTGCTTATTATGCATATTCATATGATTGTTAAATATATTGCTTGTAAGGTGTATTAGATGGATTAACTCACTAAAAGTAAGCTTACAACCCTTTAGATTCCTTTAGTTACAGGAACACTTTTTCACTAAGCCAGGCCATAAGATGCCCAAGGTTAGTCTCGAGCTAAGATAGGACTGTAAGATATTTGGAGCAAAGGAGGGAACTACTTTAGTATTGATTAGGATTTTATGGTTTCTTTAAATCATGTTGTCGGACTTTCTATAGCCATTGGGCCTAGTTGTTATTGCTACTATTGTTTTGGGCACGTTATGTTCCGTAGATTAAATTTGATGACTTATTTGATTAATTAGTAAAAAAAAGCTATTTTGCTATGATACTAATTGTCTATAAGATTGATGGTAGCTAGCAATAGAAGTAGTCTAATACATCATATGGAAGGACGATGATCAAAATATCAAAGTGAATATAGTATTTAGCATCTTACATGTAAGCTCTCAAAATTGAGTTTCAGACAATCGAGCCTAAATTTAAAGCTTTTAGGAAAATTTATTCAATTGAGCCCAAACTTTACGACTAAGATAGAGAAGTTGGATGAAATGATAAAGTGAAGTTAGATTTTAAAAATAATGACCTAAATTGCCCTTAGAAGTAGGAATAATTAATGTAGCACTAAAATGTTCGGAACTCCTAAAATCAAACTCAAATTACGACGAAAACTTAAAAATAAGTTAATTGAGTTATAAAATGAGATAATACGATATAATTTACTATATAAAAATACATGTATTTTTATGAGTGTACCCGGTATAAATAATATTTATATCCGTAAATTAATCCTAAATTACTTAATTATATACATATTATGTTGAAATCGTGAAATTTATTAAGAAAATATATCCTAAAAATAAAAAAATATGTTAAGAATTTAATTATACGAGTAAAGTTATATAATATACGTGATATTTACATAGGGTATATACTTATATACTAATTAAATAACTAATTTGAACATAATATATATATATATATATCATTATTCAACTAAAATATACTAAAGTTGATCCAAATCAACTCTAAAATGTCTGGAAATTGTTGGATACTGCCATAGCTACTGTAGAAGAAAAGATTATGATGATTCAAAAGTAGAAGGATAAAAAAGGGGACCTCTTATTTCATTAAATGGAGAAAACAAAAGAAAAAAAAAATTCCTAGGTGGTGGAAAAATTCTATAAATACTACACCTCTAGCAGACTAGCAACGGTTTAGCAATTAGGAACTAAGAATAGAGGAAAAAAAAATCTGGAAAATAGAACAGTTTAAGAAAATTAGACAAAAACAGAGTAATTTTCGTACTAAGTTAGAACCTGAACCTAAACTAATTCTACTGTGAAACCCAGCCAACCCCACACAGTCTACCCATTGTGCAGGCCGTCCAACAACCACTCGACCGTCGCCAGCCACTAGAGTACCCAAGAACACCAAGGTCAATTTCGTGCCCTATTTTTCAATAATTTTTAAAAATTAGTAAATCCATCTAGAAAATTATGAAAAAAATTTGTACTTAGGTTATTTTGAACATGCTTTCATGTGATATTTTTATTTTTGAAAAATTCGTAATATTTAATATACTTTCTTAAGAAATCTATTATTTATCTGGATTTAGATTTGTAAAATTAATATACTAAATGATGTTGTTTCTAGTTGAAAATTTTTGTGTAGAATGTGTATGATATATAGATAATTGCTATATAGCCCGAATTTTGATTTGAATATATTTAATATTTATTGCATTTTTTGGCTTGAAAATAGGCTTAAATTATGAATTAAATAGGAAATTATGAAATTAATTGATAAAATGGACATGTATTAATCTATAATTGGGTAATTTATAATAATTTAGGGTTATGAATCAGATTAAAATTAATTTGGCATAAAAAGAATCATAATTGGGTAATTTATAATAATTTAGGGGTAAAATCGTCAATACGAATATATAGGCGATAGGTCGGAAACTTAAAACCAAGTGATAACTAAATTCCTCATATTTTTAGGAGTCTATAGAAGTTTTTAGGGAATTATTTGGTAATCCAAACTATTTATTACGAATTTACTAAGTGAAATAGCTTAATTTACAAGTCGAGGTATATTTTTAATATTAATAAACTAAAATGAATTAAATAGTTAAATAAAACTACATATAGGATTGCTGATCAGATTGGATTAAATGAATGTTTTTATTATATTTATTAATATTTTCTAATTGGGATACACTTTAGGTATAATAGAATTGAATAATACTTATATTGTAACGATATATGGACAAATCAGGTAAAATATGATTTAATAACGTAAATTATATATAATACGATCAAATTTATATAATTACATATAACTGTATTAAAAACTCGAACTACTCGTTAAAAGTCGTCTCTAGAAATAGGACTCATAAAACGTATTGTTAGGTCTATACGAACCTAACAACACTAATTTTGTTAAAATCGGACAACCTTAAGTAATTTAACCTACAACTTTATCATATTTAAGAATGTACGTATTTTGGTAATCTTACCAAAATTAAAATGTGAACTAATAAATTAAAAATATGTTTCGATACAATCAAAACAATATATAATACGTAATAGTATATATGATATACAGTATCAACAATTAATAACTTAATTCGATATATAGTGATAATGCGATTATATTCTAAAATAACAAAATTCATAATTTTCTAATTTGCCTTTTGTGTTGTTTTAATTTAATTGGTTAATTTTTTTCTTATTTTTCCTAATTACCACGAACCAAATCTGGATCATTCCTTATTTTTTTTTACTTATCTTTATTTTTCCTTAATTAATTATGAATTTTATTTAATTATTTAGTATTATTTTAGCACATTTCACGTATTTTAAGTAATTATGCGTATTTCTATCAATATGTAAATTCATATATAGTGCAAATAAATATTCCTAAATATTATTTAGGTTATTCTATGATTTTTAGTATACATATAATTTATCTCTAGCGATTCATTAATTATCGGAATCCATTTTACGTATTTTCAATAAATATTGAGTTATATACTTAAAATTTAGAAATTTTATATTCTTTTATTTTATTACTTATTTTCTTAAATTCGACCGTATATGATCATTTTTACTAATATTTCTAGTTTTACTTTATAATTTAGGCTCAATCGGATCTTTCAACCAATTGGAACTCCGAATGGCCGGTTGTAGGGTTTACATGGGGGTCGTGGTTCGAAGGTAGTTATGAGAGGAGGGTATTCTCCATTGCATAAGCCCGGGTTTAGTCTGACTTAAGTCCTGATGAAACTCCTCAATCCAAGTTGGAGTGGATGTAATTTTTCTAACCTCAAGTAGACCAGATAACATTATGCGATGTTTCATTTTAATGATTGCATTGCATTTCATCATAATTATTAACCTTATTCATATTTGTACAGTACTTTTCTGACTCCATCCCACTTATTGAGCTAGTTGTGCTCATATGCCTATAGATTCTTTTGCAAGTGTTGAGTGAAGTCAAGATGTTCAGATACTGCCATTCCCAGGTTAGTGTGATGCTGTTTAGGAAAGTGAGGATCGATGAATCAACTGAATCTAGGCTTTTGACTTTGTCTTTGAGTTTTTCAGGAAACTAATTGGAAATTCCTTGGGAGCCTACTAGTTTCCTAACTTATTGTATATAGACTGCATATAACTGTTCATGTTCGAAGTGTGACATTACATATTTTAGTCAAACGAATTAGAAAAGATTTTGTGGAGTAAGTTATTTTGTAGTTATTTCGGATGGTTGATAATAAATTATTTTATATTTTTTTTAGATAAAAATTATTAAAATAAGAAAAATATATATTTTAAGGTTTTTTTATAAGTATTGAACTATTTATATTTTCTAAATACTTACAACATGAGTGCTAAACCCACAACAATGTTTCCACATGAAGTGATTAGTCAATAGGTCATTTGCTATCACTGCACCAGTTATTCATATCCATGATCTCGCTAAACTTAATTGATCCTCTTCAATCTACCCTTCTACTTAGTGCACTTTAGCTTATTATCGTCCATCTTATCTTACTGATAAAAGAAGAATTAAAAATATGACAAAAACTAGGAATCTTACTTGAATTCCTTATTAAATTAGAGAGGCACACTATAGCCTCATCCTTAAAGGGATGATAGGAGTTCTACGGTTAGAATTTTGAAATTCCTCATTTTTTTTTGCCATTAGTTACATTTTGAAAAATGAAATTTCTATACATTGTTAAGGCGATGTAGCTTATTAAGATGGACATCGATATCTCAGAAATGAATTGAGTTCAATTCCGTTTTTCCAAAACTGTAATATGAAGTGGAAAGAAAAAGAAATCTATAAACTAAAGATCGACCCTACTACTGTTTTGTGGGACCTTAATTAGAGCACTTAAGAGATAGGGATATGAGAGAGGGGAAGACAAAGGAGAGAGAATTTTGTTTATATGACTCTTCTACTTTAACTTTATTATATTCTTTTTCTTTTTATAATTTTTTAGTTTCTCCAAATTTAAAAAATATATATCTATATATAATATCAAAGTGAATGGTAGTATTTGGTAGCTTACATAATTTTGGTCAAACAAATTTAAAAGTATTATATGGAGTAAGTTATTTTTGCAATTATTTTGGATAATTACTATGTAGAGATAAATTAATCTAAATTGTTTCAGGTTGAATATTATAAAAAGAAAAGGAAGTTATTTTGGGAGGTTGTTTTTATAGTTGCTTAACTAATACTGGTCTTGTACGTACAATAATGTTTTTACACGAAATGATTAGTTAATAGGTTACATGTTATCACTACACTAATTACTCGTATCCATAGCCTCACTAAACCTGATTGATTGTCTTTAATTTGCCCTTCCATTTAGTGCACTTTAGTGCCTATTATCCATCTTATCCTACACACTTTTGGCGCATTATAACTTTATCTTTAAAGTATTGATTAGACTTCCATGGTTAAAATTTTGAAATTACTCATTTCTTAGCTATTAGTTACATTTTGAGAAATCAAACTTCTATACATCATGGAGTCCATTTAGCTTATTAATATATGGACATCAATATCTCAAAAATGAATTAGATTTGATTCCCCTGTCCCTAATAATTGCAATATGTATGATAACTGGAAAGAAAAAGAAATCTTTATATCATCTTACTTAATGTATGGGTTAATAGCTATTGATTTGAGAGAGAGGAAGTCGGAGGAGAGATAATTTTGTTTATGAGACTCTTTTAATTATAAGTTTATTGAATTCTTTCTATTTTTCTAATTTTTCAATTCCTTTAAATTTAAAAAACATATATCTGTACAATATCAAAGCAAATGATAGTATTTGGTGGCTTATATAATTTTGTTCATATTAATTTAAATGTATCATATGGAGTAAGTCATTTTTTTGTAGATATTTTAGATGGTCACTATGTAGACATAAAATATATTAGATTATTTTTAAATAAAGACTATTAAATTGAAAAAAGTTATTTTGAGTGGTTATTTTTGTAATTAACTATTTATATTTTTTAGATACTTATAACTTGAGTGCTGAACCTGAAATAAAGTTTTTAGATGAAATGATTAGCTAATATCGTTTCTATGACCCATTATACCTAATTTATTCTCTTTTATCCATCCGTCAATTTATTACATTTTAGCCTCTATCGTCCATCTTATCCTACAAACCTTAGACGTACTTCAACCTCATTCTTTAAATGCTGATCAAAGTTCCACAATTAGAATTTTTAAATTCCTCATTTCTTGGCTATTAGCTACATTTAGAGAAATCAAATTTCTATAAATGCTTGAGGGTTGTTCAGTTTAGTAATATGAACATCGATATTTAAAAAATAGACTAAGTTCGATTCCCTCCTTCCTAGCAGTTGTAATATATACAATAAATAGAAAGAAATAAAATTTCTATACATCAATCAATAGATGTTTAATATTCTCCAATTCCACAAACAAAATCAATACCTTAATCTTCACATATTAATTTAAAATATACTCTACAATAACTGTTTGTACATGATCACCATACTCTCTGGTGGCACGATCACCTTCCACAATGTCACGCACAAATATAAAATTTGTGCCTTTTAAAAATAGTGAAAACACTATACAATAAACCGAACTTGCTTGCAATCATTTGAAAAATATTTGTGAAAATTGCGAGCTAACGCTAAGCCCACCGATCAATTTATAGTATATAGTGAGCACTAAGATTGTATTTTGCGATGAAGGAAAGAATAAAGTTTAAAAAGATAATTAGATACTAGATTTTACTATTTCAACTCTAATCTAGGCAACCAATTTGAGCAATTTTAAAAGAAAGAATATGCAAATTATCTAAATAGAAGTAAAAAGTATAATAGAATTGAGTGTGGATTTTAGAAATTTTCTTGGGATGTCGATTCCTTTAGAAAAGATCGTAGTGGCTACGCTATTAGAGTATTTATGATAGTCTAAACATGAATTTTACTCACACTCATAGAATTTATCCAATTCTTGTTTCATAAATTATGTCGTATAGTAGGAGCATTGTATTATCAATATCTCATCTATACCATCGGCTAGCTATTCAAGTTCGGTCACTACTCAAATAACTATGTTATAATTGATTTCTCATTTTAACCAATTTTTAGTTCTAGGTGAGTATAAATATTTAAGTCGTAATTCTTAAGAATTACCCATTCAAATTAGAAATCTTAGGTTCTATTCGTGATTTTCAAATCCTATTACAGTATCTCAATAGGATAACAAGAGGGGAGACTTAACGCGTGGAATACATTATCTAGCTCGATATTAACTTAACAATCAAGTTATACCTAATTATACAATAGAACTAAGTAAAATTCCAAATTTACACTATTACAATAAAAAAACATTAATGACCACAACTATTTCATCATATTCACACATTACCATAAGCATAATAAGCTCTATTTATCACATTCATGAGAAATAAATATTTAATACATAATACACATGAATATGAAAATAAACATTGCATTAAATATCGAAAAAGTATGAAAAACATTACAAAACCGAGCTCCTCAATCTCAACAATAGAGTTTCTCAAGATTTTCCCAACAATCTTCATAGATGCAATGAAAATCTACAAACCTAAACCTTGAAAAGAGCTAAATCTACTTAAAGTTTATGTTATGATAATGAAAAACAAGAAATTCCATGGAAATCATAAAACTATGCTAAAAGTAATCTAAAATAGCCTAAAGAAGAGAATGTAGCGTAAACTAAAACCTTAAACCCTAGAAAATGCAAAGCTATTTCTACAGAAAATGAAGAAGAAGAGGTTTTTATATTAGGTAGGTACCAGCATGACGGTAGACACGTGTCGCGTACTTCTCTTTTTCTTTTAATGAAATGGTGCGTTTTTGTTTTAGGAGTTAAGTATACCGTCATGACGGTAACTGGGTATCATCATGTCGATATGCTCTTCTAATTTTGCCACTTAATTCAATTCTATTTAAAGTACTATTTGACGGTAGATGGGCTTATCGTCATTCTAACTCTAAGTTTCCTTTTTTCATTCTTTACTTTGTTTTCCGCTTCTTAAATTAGGGCTACCATTACATGGTAACGCTAGGATTTACAAGATCAAATATGAAGAGCTTAAATTCTTTAAATATATGCTACTTTTGAGTATCAAAATACAAAAATATGAATTTCACTTATGTTGAGTAAATATATATGATTTTAATGAAAATCCATACATTTTTGCTAGAAAATCTAAATCATTGTTAGAGAAATCCTTGAGATTTAGACACTTGTCACTCTCATGTATATTTATCTTCATACATGTTTTGAATATATTTACGTAAATTTTGACTTCAACTTCTTAAAGACCATTTCTTATGAAATCTTCCTCTCTCGATGCTAAAAAAAAAGGAGCCCAACTTTTACCATATACAAGTTTTTAATTTGCTTAATTTCATTAAGTTTCATAAATAAATTATAATACATTAACTTTTGCGAACTTCACTTTGTTTAATATATTTCCAATAATTTCATATTCAATTTAATTTTGACTTCATTCTTTTAATTTTAAGTTAAATTTAGAAAAGATACAATGTAGGTACAATGACTTCAGTTTTTAATATTGATTAATGTTGTAACACTATTTATTGTCAAAAAATTATGTTTTATTTAACAAGTTTTAAAGATAAAAGAATAAGACTGATAATATAAATTAGATAGTTCTAAAAATATATGAATCAACATAAATCAATAAGTTCATTTTTATAACACCATTTATTCTTATGTTTTATTATAATCACTCTTAAAATAAATTTAATTTTCCAAACCACCATTACATCTCATAAAATTTAATATTTAGCACTGTTTCAGAAAGTAAAACACTTTTATCAAGAAGTTATTCTTTGGCAATTATCTTTAGATAGCAACAAGAGCTACATTTACTTCTTTTTTTTTTAAGAATATATGGAGATAACTATATATAAAATGCAAGTTTAAGGAACCTTTTTAACTTAAATAGTAATTAATGCATAAAAAAACTTATTTAAAGAGTAGATTTCTCATATAATAAATCAAACTCTAAAAGACAATTAGCTTCTTTAAGAATGTGCAAGATCAATGCATTGGGGTTCTCTATTAGATTTTGTATCTTACTATAGTATGCTAATCTAGTTTTTTCATTGGATAAGTATTATAATGTAATGGTTGTATACTGTTTAACTAATATTGTTGTCTCATGTGACGCATATATGATTTTGAATGATTTTATTAATAACGTTGGGAATTTGTGACGTTGTTAAATTTCTAAAATTCGAGGATCAAATCAAATATTTAAAATGTTTAGGGATGAAATATAACATAAGTACTCATCAGGGACCTAAATTCTTTTGAAGAAATCTCAACATCCAATTTTATCATCAAGTGTATGATTTTCTTATAGTGTTAGCATTTTCTTACCAATCCTTAGCATATAAAATTTAATATGAAAGATATGTAATGTGAAGTTATTTTATTTCAAAAAACTTTTAATATAGTGACAATTATTCTTCTAAAATATGTTTCACTTGTGAAAATAGAATTAGTGGTAATTAATAAGAGGAAAGGAAGATCTCTACCTTTTTCATTGATTCAATGAAATGTGACCGGCAACAAAAGAAGAGGGAAAGCTTATTTACTGTAACCTTATTTTAGTAGATTAAGCTTGGTAAGCATAAACTATTTACATGAGTGGCAGCTTCACTTAGCTATCCATTAGTCTTTTTATAATACCAACACTTCATAACAATATTATAAGGATTCATTATTGTAGGCATGCTTATAGCAACTCATTTAATTTTGATGTAAATATGTAGTATAAATCGATTCCTCATTAATAACCTAAACAAACCTTCAAACACCAACTTATTGTCTTATGAAATATATATACACACACAATATTAATTGTAGCATAGATGTAGAAGTTTCTTTTTGAGGGAAAATGGATAAGTTACTTTAAACTATCAACCAATATATAAAATGTGATAATATTATAGAAAATTCATGTAGCTTTTGTTATAAAAGGAGAGATTGAGTTAGAAAATTAGATGGAGATGTACAATCATGATAGAATAATATTTTATTTATATAAAGAAAGAAGAGGAAGTGAAGGATTAAGCATTATTTATATGTTATATTCTAGTGTAGGATTGAGTAAGTTAGCATTTATAGTATCCATAATGTTATATAATATTATATTTGTAAATTTGATAATGTAACTACTCAATTTCGATGCACTAATATTTCCCATTTATATTTACTCTCAATCCATAATCATATCAATTATTAATAATTAACCTAAAATATGATTAGTGAGCAATAGCATATACAAATATAATAGCATATACAAATACAATGTGTACTTATTTCTCAACTAAACTTCATTTCTAATGTTGAAAGTTTATCTACTTCTCAAAGGGAAATTTTTTTTCCTAATATAGGTGATTAGATGGCTATTCATTTTTTATTTTTGTAAAAAAGATAACTAATATTAAATTAAAAATATGAATGCATCATCCATCTCTTCCATATGTGATGAAAATTGAGGGATCAGATAAAAGACTATCTTTAAGGTAAGATAGGGGATGTAGCCTCCAATCTAGAGGACACATTTTCTTTCTGGTTTGTGAAGCCATCTAATTTGCAACTTTATTCACTTACTTGTAAATCAAATTAAATCTAAGGTAATAGTACTTAACATATAGTATCCATCTCAAAAATAACATCTCGCCATCCTTTCATCTTAGTAGATCTACATGCTTTTAGTACAACTTTAGCATCAAAGCCTTTACTGAATTAGCATGATATAAATTAACAAACCCGCGTAAAACAGATCCCCTAGAATTCCCAACTATAAAAGCAAAATTTGCCTCTCTTGATGAGGGAAAATTACAACATAGTGGATCAACATTTAGGAGTAAGTTCAAATAGGAGATTGATATTTCAAAGTGGTTCAAATAAGGGATAAGTGTTTTGAAAAGTTCAAATAAATGATCAACGTTTCACAAAGTGGTTCAAATGAGGGATTCATAATAACTAATCCATAAAATTATTTGAATCACTTTGTAAAACGTTGATACCTTATTTGAACATTTTGAAATGTTGATTCCTTATTTAAATCATTTTATGAAACATTAATCCTTTATTTGAACTTTTTAAAATATTGATCCTTTATTTGAACAATCCGCCAAACGTTGATCCCCTCCGTTGACATTCTCCCCTCCTATTGATGCATCATGGAGTCACCCTGCCAAATTAACCAACCTATAGTATGAATCCTGAATAAGCTACCAAGCTGCAGAGGTAGATGAATGGGCTCATTAAATGATGTTATGTTAGAGAGAGCTTAAGCCCTTAATATGCATGCAATGATTAGTACTAAAAAAAGGATGTAACTTAGAGAATTTGTGTAAATAGCCGAGTTATCAATAAAATGACCATCAAATACAGAGACCTAATTCTTAGATTGGATGATATGTTAGACGAGCGACAATGGAGCCAAGTTGTTCTTAAAGATTGATCTTAAATCACAATATCATCTGATTTGCAAAAAGGTTAGGCGATAAGTAAACGACTACCTTCAAGACAAGGTATGAACTATATGAATGGCTTGTCATGCCCTTTAAATTATTGAATGTTCTCAGTATGTTTATGAGATTAATGAATCGTGTATTGAGGAACTAGATTGGGAAGTTTTTTATGGTCTATTTTCATGGTATTCTAGTATACAGTCTTAAGCTATTAAGCCATATAGATCACTTTTGAGCTATTTCAAAGTACTACGAGCTTAGAGGTTCGACAACATGAAAAAGTGTTAAGGTAGTATTCTTAGGTTGTGTCATCAATAAGGGAGGCCTAAGGTTGGATAAAGAGAAGATCTACAAAATTGTAAAATGGCCTATCTTGACCTCTTATATCAACTTTGAAGTTTCCATAGCTTAGCATCCTTCGATCGAAGGTTTATTCAGAACTTCAATATTGTTGCAACGCCTCTAACAAAGCTAACTGAGAAGAACATTGAGTTCTGACGGGGTAATAAGGAGGATGAGAGTTTTTCAAAATTGAAAAGAAGGCTAACTTCAATCTCGATTACAAACCCTACCTAATTTAGATAAAGTCTTTGAGTTTGAGTGTAATGCTTTTAGTATTAACCTAGCAACTATCCTTGTGCAAGATTTCCGACTTATTACCTATTTCAATGAGAAGGTCAAAGGAGCTACCTTAAATTATTATGTACACAAGAAAGAATCTTATGCACTAATCTAAGCTCTATAAATATGGCAGCATTACTTACTACCCTAAAATTTTGTTGTGTATACCGATCACCACACATTGAGATATTTAAGGAATCAACTAATGTTATCCAAGCGATAAGTCAAATTAATTGAGTTCCTTGAAGGATTTTTCTTTATAACCAAGTATAAGTGAGGAAAGGCAAATTTAGTAGCTATACATTGTCCAAGCAACATGTGATGCTTTCTGACTTGCAAGCAAGACTAAGGGGATTTGCTAATATCAAAGAGTGATACCATCAAGACCCACATTTTGGTTCGATCTATGCCTAATGCATTGAAGAAAGAAATGTGGATGAATACTTCACTAAAGAAGGCTATTTGTTCTGATTGGAAAAATGTGTATGTCAATTTATTCCATTCAAGAGTTGCTTATGAAGGAAGCACATGATGGGGGACTATCTAGTCATTTTAGAGAAATAAGAACATATAAGTTATTGAAATCCAGATTCTATTGGCCAAAGATATTGAGGAATATCCACTGAATTGTGGAAAGATGTATGACCTGTAAGGAAGCTAAAAGTTGAATTGTGCAAGGAAAGGCAATGCCCTTACTTGTTCCAACCAAACCCTGGGTTAAGTTAAGCATGAATTTTGTTCTTAGCTTACCTATAACAGCTCATAAAAGGATGTTATTATATTGGTGGTTGATAGATTCAAGAAAGTAGCATACTTTGTGCCTTATAACAAAACTAATGATACTATGACTATTTCCTTTCTTTCCTAGTAGGAGATCATGAAGCTGTATGTGGTACTTGGAGTATTATTTCTGACAGAGATCCAAAATTCCTGAGCTACTTTCCGAAGACCCTATGACAATGATGAAGGACCAAGTTGTTATTTAATACATCATGCCATCCATAACTAATGGTTAAATAAAGGTCATCAACGGGACATTGGGTTCGCAGCTATTAGAAGGAATCTAGCCAATTAAGATGCCTACCTACCTATGGTAAAGTTTGCCTATAATCAATCTATTCATAGTACCGTAGATAAGACCTCATTTGAGGTTTTTTATGCCTTAAACCTAAAGCTGCCTCTTGACCAATCATCGATACAAAGAATCGAGCAAGGAAATCCTAAAGTTGAAGACCGAGATAAAAATTTGCAACAGATCTACCAAAAGGTGATTGAAACTAATGTAAGTTGCTAATAAATTAGAAAAGGAAGTCAACGATGGAGGAACAACAAAGTGTTTCAACTTAGGGATCTTGTATGGCTACAACTTAATAAGGAAAGGTTTTTGAGTAGGAGGAAAAATAGTATATCACCTTGAGCCAAAGGACCATTCAAAGTACTTTAAAGGATTAATGACAATGTTTACAAGCTTGAGTTGCCAGAAGGGTATGAAGTCTCTAATGTCGTCAACATTGCCGACTTAAGTCCATATCTACTTGAGAAAGAAGCGTTGGTTGAAAACTTCATGGATTTGATCTTGAATCCTAAACAACCTGGAGGGAATGATTGAATCCATCCTAAGGACCCCTCACTAGCTCTTAAGCTAAAGGCCTAGCCAACATGGTTTATTAGATTCTCAACAAACATATAAGTCTAAAAGAAGTCATGTTGTTATTTTGAGCTAATTTGATCATGCACTCAAGTTGTAAAGACCCTAAGGGGGCCTAGTAAGATAACTTAAAATTTCTATATTACGTGTGCACTCATAATATGAAAACCGCCTTACAAGTTGAGGTTGCAAGACTCTAATTAATTAATTATCATTAGGCCTTCCAATTTTTGATTTATTAACTTATTATAAAATATAAATAACTATGGATATTTAATATTCTACAGTCCATCAAAACCATAGAGAATCAGCATCTCCTACCAAATAATAAGACAAAATATATCAATTTTATAAGTTATGATAGTTACGAAATATGGTAGAGCCTTAACATATAAATACTTTATGTTCCTACTCATTTGTTATTCTATTGGCTAAAATGATAGATACTTGAATCCTAGCCTAAATCTCGACTTTTAGTTAACCTACAAAAGAAACTATAAGAGGGTAAGCTACATCCAACTTAGTGAGATATTCCTCCTATTATACCTTTCAAGCAAAATCAAGAAAGCTAAATCAACAACCATATGAATGCAGACAAATCGTATGCAATACAATAAACAAGTATACACAGCCATCCAGAAATCGTATACAACTTGAATTTTTGCCTTCCGTAACTAGGATTAGAGATGATGGTCTGTCAAACCTATGTTCCAGTCACTTTGACCTTTAAACTACCAAACAACCTCATAAGCACTCAATATTATCTCTATCTCTCCCTCTCTCTTTTTTTTCTTTTTCAGCTTAAGCTCACAGGTTAGGGTGAGGCCTTGTTGCATGTGTGTACTGTACAAAAAACTTAAGCATAATAATTATGACCTCTATAAGATTCTTCCATCCCACACGCGTAATATGACAACTAGTAAGTCTCTACTAATGCATTGTATGCATGACCATTTAATTTAATGAGTAAAATAGTTAGATCTAGTTTATTTAAGTGGCTAAACAATAATCGCGGACAATCATCATATCAAAAGGATACTATTAATTTATCACTCAATTCAGTTCATATATCTTATGATGTTTTAGCAATCAAGACAAGCAACAATCAATTGCATGCATGATTCTCAATTCCCCATACAACGAGTTAATAGTAGTCATATAATTAAGTGTGACTAATCTACAAGTATATCAAGTATAATAGCCATCAAAATACTCACTTGAGCAAAATAGCTAAGGATCATAATACTTTACGGGTAGCTTGCCCTCTCAATATATGTCACTCGATAAATAATAATAATAGAAGCCTAATGAGTATTTAGATGCAGTGCTAAATGACATAATTAACTTGCTATCTACTTATAGTTCCTTTCCACTTAAGTTTTGGTTCTCATGTAATTTTTTAGTTTTACCTTAAATCTTTATATTTTTATAATCGATCTTTATCAAGTTCAAGTGTACTTCTTTAATAATAGAATTTAATTAAGGTTTTCAATGTTATTTCACTTTTCTTAACTTATCTATTATGGTGATTAAGAAATATTATTTTATTATATGAGTAATAGTATACCACTTAGCGAATATTATACAAATTCAAATTTTCTCACTTTTCATAAATTTTATATTAGTGTATTGTCATATTTTAATTTAATTATAACATCTACGTGTAGTCGGATAAATCGTAGTATGATAATATAAGTTAGACAAGTATTAGGGTTGGATGGAAAATATTGAAATTATACATTTAATTCACTAACTTGATCATTAAAACTCTAGCTCAACCATATTATAGTTACTTTAATAACATATTAGGCATGTATGCGTTATATATACTCATTTTCATTCTTGTTGATGTATGATCCCATATAATGGTTGTCGCCATTATTAATTATTATTATTATTATTATTATTATTATTATTATTATTATTATTATTATTATTATTATTATTATTATTATTATTTGTTGTTATTTCATATTAATATATAATGGTATTACATTTTATATACTTCATTATTTGTGCATATAGAAGCATATCCCTTTTAGATTGTTTGGACTTTTAAGTACGCGCGTATATGCACATATATATAGAACTTTGACTTTTTGAATAATTTCGTATCATATAATTTATGCTTTATACGTACTTTATGGTATGTGTTTGTTGGTTTCCCGTTTGTAGGAAATCTATATATATATTTGTAAATAATTATATCTATACATTTAATCATTTAGTTTAAAGGCTTATCCTAATTATTAGTTTATAAGGCTAAATCACTAGAATATTTTAGTTATTCTACATATCTTTCCTAGTTTACCCTAAATCTTTAATCGTATATGATTTTTTTATTTTAAATTTGATTTTTATAATCTTATAGTCGTTTTCAGACATACTTTCATGTAATAAGGTCCATTTTGAGAGCTAGGACCCACATTTTCCGGTATGGGTTGGAGAGTTACGAATTTTCATGTAATTAAGCTCATTAATCATTTATTACTTCTCATAGGTTTTTCCTGAAGATTTTCTAAATCAAGCTTCTTATAAATTTGTCACTAAGCCTGAATATTGTGGGCTTAACTTTTATTCATTTTAATTCTATTAGGCTTTGCTAAAAAATTTAGGATTTCTTGTTGAGGTTTTCATGTCTAATTGGTGCATTTAACTCAAGTTGGGTGTGTTTTAATGATTATGGGCTTTCTAAATTGTTGTTTAGGCCTAGATAATTTTACTAAATTTTATATTTGCTTATTATTTTCATTTTTGGGCTTAAATCTTCATGTATTAGCCCTAAACGAGCTTTTTCTTTAATACTGTGTTTAGGAAGAGGGAAAGAATTAGGAAGAAATGAAAGTAGGAGGAAAGAGTTAGAGAGGAAAGAAAATGAGGGGAAAAAAATGTCAATTCCCTTGTTTGGATAAGGAAGGAATGAAAGTGGAGGAAAATTAGTAATAATGTTGTTTATTTTATCAAAATGTCAATAAAGCCCTTCTAACTTTAAGATATGCTTTTATTATAAGGGTAATTATATAATTTCAAAATAATCTCCTTCCATTCTCTCTAATTTGGAAGGGATTTATTTTGGTGGGTCCAAAGGAAAAAATTCCCTTCCAATTCAATTACTTCTCCCTTTCCTTCGTTTATCAAATAATGAAAAGTGAATTGATTTTCTAACTTTCCTTCCCTTAATCCAAACATAGAGTAAGTTTTTCAAACCTACTTTTTATGGGCTAAAATTATTTACATACTGTAGACAAGAATGTCATTGAAGTAGACTATAACAAATTTTCCAATCAAGTCTCTTAAGACATGGTTCATCAATCTCATTAAAGTGCTTGGGGCGTTTGATAACCCAAAGGACATGACCATCTATTCATATAGGCCATGTCAGGTCTTAAAAGCGGTTTTCCATTCATCCCCTTACCTCATTCTAATCTAGTAGTACCCTAACTTCATCTAGCCTTGGAATGAGGTATCTATACTTGATCATAATCTTGTTGACAGCTCTACTATCATATATATACATTAAGTTGCATCCTTCTTTAGCACTAATAATATAGGCACAGCATAGGGGCTAAAACTTTCTCTTACATACCCTTTCTTTAATAGCTTGTTGACTTGTTTCTGGAGCTCTATAGCTTGCTCAAGATTCATTTTGTAAGCTAGTTTGTTCAATAGGATAGCACCAAGTATCAAGTCAATACAATGCTTCATGCTTCGAAATGGGGGTAATCCTTCTGGTAACTATTTTAGAAATAGATTTCCATACTCATCCAACAGCTCCTTTATCTCTAGGGGTAGTTTAACTTGCTCCTTCAACTCTAATAGTCATCTAATCAACAAAAAGATCGACATGTCAACTTACCTCTCAGAGCTTGATTCAACTAAAAACCAAAGCCTTCTTAGATCCTCTAGCCAATTTTGCTAACAACTTACTTACTTGGCTCGAGGTCATGGGGTTCATGGTAATTTTCCTACCATCTTCCTTAAACAAATACGTGTTCATAACCCTCCAATCAAAAAGCTAAGGTTTACTTAGCAATTCATGAGATGCATAAGTGGGTAGTATGTCACAAAGAATTTCATCAGAATAATTTTTAATCGAGATTAACAGTAGCACTTGCTGAGTGACATATAATGCTCCCTTCTCGTTCATCCAATATAGCTTATATGACTTCGGATGTGAAATGTTTAGCAATTTGAGTTTCTTAACCAAATCGGCATATGATACATTGGTGTAACTTCCATTGCCTACTATGAGCGCATAACCCACGCATTCATTTTGTAAGTGATGTGGAATAAGTTATCTCTGTACTCTTCCCCAATAGAGGGTTCTATATTCATCGCACATTTAACAACTAAGGTTAATTTTCCTAAATCTTCTACAAATACATCCTTTTCAATAAGTTCTTCTTCTTGGGTGGTATTTTCCTTATGAAGAACCTCCTCCTTGAGCTCCTCATTAGTGCTATCTACATTAAGCTCCAGGACCCTTCCCTTGATAATCGTGGTTCTTTAGTTTAGACACTAAGTATCCATGTGCCCAAACCCTTGGCATTTAAAGTATTTAAGCTAGCTCGTCTTCTTCCCAGATCCTTATCTCTTCTCATAAGTCCTTGGTGGCACTTCACCATCAGTTGGTCAATCGTTTTATTCAATTCCAACATTTGTCCTTTTGCTCGACTCAGCACTTTACTGAGCTTATAACTTCCTAAAGCGGGTCAACTTAACTAACCAAGTTAGCCCATTAGAGGTTGGCTTGGCCTATTTCTCCTCTATCTTTCAACTTGTTAGGCTATTCTTATTGCCTAATCCAAGGTAGTAAACTATTGAAGTTCTACGATATCTCGGATGTCACTTCACAATCCAGTAAGAAATCTAGATACCACTTAGGTTGATGACTCATCCACCTCACATTGGATCATAAGCATTTGGAACTCCCAAACATACTCATTATCAGTTCAGCTCCCTTGTCATAACTCCTAAAGTCTAGCAAAAGTATCCTATAGATACGTATCTATTACGAACCTATTTTTGAGATTTTTTTTCACTTTGGGCCACATGCTAACTTCCCCATATTCTACTTGTCTCTTCATTGTCTAGAAATTATTTCAACATAATGTAGCATAACCTGAGAACTCTACAGCAATAGTCTTTACCTTTCGATAGTCTTCATATTGGTAATAATCAAAAACTCCATCTACCTTCCCTTCCCAATCTAAATAGTCATTAGTATTTCTAGAATAATTGAAGATCGAAATCCAAAGTTTTACATGGTCAGTAACCCGAGGTGCTCAAGCTTGTTCCTCTTCCTTATTGTACTCTTCTTCATTGTCATCTATATCACCTAACTCATCCCCCTGCTCCTCTAACTCTATCTTGTCGACCGGGTTCTATCCTCTTATAGGTTAAGCAACTCATGGAGTATTTTGCACAGCTTCAGTAGGTCAATAAGCCAATGAATGAACAACTTTGGTCAAATTGGCTATGTGGTTAGCCACTTCATCAATTCATTCATCTATACTTCTCGAGGTATTCTAGGGTTGTCATCTATGGTGGAAAATACCACTATTGTCAGCCCTAATATCAGTGTTGACACTAGGATCCTTCATTCTCTTCAATAAACTCAGTAATAACTTTGAATCTAAGGAATAACAGATACGGTTCTTCTAAGCTAGACAATCTCACTCCCAAACTGTTCTTCATAGGAAAGTTTAACTAATTCTTCAAACACAGCAACTGCTCCTTACAGCTAAGCTCTTCATAATACATTACTACAATCACTACTATTGAAGAAAGTTCAAACAAAACTTACCCAAATGAAACCTCTGCTTTGATACCAAGATGATATGAACCAATCCAAAGACTAATAAGGTTAGTTGCTGAGGTGAGCCTAAGCTTATAGATAGCTCAAAAGTAAGGATGGGAAATATATACAGATAGAGAAATAAATAAGCAAATCCTCAATTTGTTCCAAGGATATTATGCATTAGGGAACTACAAGAGCTTATGGCTTAATTTGATATAATGCATAAGCTAGCTCGATGAAGGTACTTGCCACCTAGCGCGGTCGATAGGGTAGGTTCAAGCATGTAGAAAGCTTGAAAATAAGGATGGGAAATACACATGGATGGAGAAATAAATAAGAAAATCCTCAATTAATTTAAGGATATTACACACCAGAGAACTATCGAGGGCTCTTAACTCGACCTGATATGACACATAAGCTAGTTCAATGAGGGCACTCACCGCCTAGCCTGACTTAAGGGTTAAGATAAGAGTGAAATAAGTAAACAATAGAGAGCAATGGTCACGAAAGAAGAGAAGTATCTTCAATATCAAAAAAATCATCTTCCAACTACATTTATAGTGGATATTTATGCCCAAAAAGTTAGGTATCCTAGCAAAAAGGGAAAAGACTTAAAAAGGTAATGTTTAAAATATGTACGATACGAGGAATGTCTAAAGGGTGTAATTGAAAATACAACAAAAATGGGTATCTTATATAGAAGATCCTATCACAATAGGGGTCTTCGGACACATGGCAAATGATTAGTAGTTGTGCGCTTAGCAAAAATAGACAAACTATACGACTAACCCAGGTGTTGTTAAGTGTTGATGTTGAGCCGAGCTGATAGTTTAGTAAGGTCGAGCTGATCAGGTGACCTTTCTGAGGTAAATTCAGCTCGGAGAAGTTAGGTATAGCTTAGATTTAGCTCGGTTGAGTAACTAGTTTGATGGGTCAGGTTGTTGTCTTGATGTATCTCTGATCGGCAACTGGAGATTAGTGATAAGTACATAAGGGTTCAGCTATGGCATCAAGTCAGTAGACTACAATAGCTCAGATTCTTCAGTTGTGGAGTGTAAAGAAAGAACTCACCTAGTCATGCTTTTTAGTCCTCAAGCTAGGGCTCAAGGTTAGGGGTTTAATTGTCTGATTCCTACTAAGTAAGGCAGTTGCATTTTCCTTCTATGGAATGTACTGGAGTTGTTTCCAACAGATGGATGACTTATGAGTGCAACGGTGTAGAATACTTTAGTCGATATGTATCTACAATTCTGAAGTATAAGTTACCAAAAGTAATCCCTTGCAAGTGTTGCTTTTACTTATGACTTACCTAAGATGAAGAGAAATATTCTAGAAGTAGGCAAGGAAAGACACATGGCAATGATTCTCCTCTACTTATCATTAGACAAGCTAAGCATACTCGTATCTTTGAGGTAATATAATTGTTCCTTAACACCTCATTGCTTATAAGTTTCATTCTTTAGTACTTTTGATACTCAAACATTTTTCTTACATTTTTTTTTTTTTGCATGCTTCTTCTTTTCTTTTCTTTTTTTTTTGTGCAAGATATAGAAGATACTAGTTGTCCTCCAGTTAGGGAAACATTAGGGAACTGTTAGTTTAGTCAAAGGGCTTTTAATGATGTTAGCTAATTCCCTAGTCGTTATGGCTTAAGTAAGACACTCTAAACTAAGAGTCGTCTTCAGACTATTGAGACTAAGACTGGAAATGCAAGTGTTGAATTGATTGATCTTAAACAACCCCCTGAAGGCATGGGCAATGTAAGAGGAGTCTCCTTAACACATAGGGTTGGTGTTATGAGAGAAAATTTTCCTATATAGGATAATGGTGATGAGATAAGGGTAGACTCCCCGATGTAAGACAACAATGATGAGATGGGGAAGATCATCCTAAGCTAGTTAACGAAGATGATGAAATGACTCTATAAGAAGGTTATGACAATGAAGGTACATTTGCATAAGAAGGTCACAATGATGATGAAATGGCCTCATAATATGGATGGTGATGATACCAACCAATGATAAATCACATTTCTTAGATGATTTGGAGAACACAGATGAGTATGATAACTATGAGGAAGTAGAGATCCAGGCATTCACACATGCTTTACTTGATGCAAGCCTTTATGATAATGAGGAGAATACCGAGCTGAGTGATGTCACTATAGACATTAAAGAGATAAATGATATAACTCCCCCTTTTGTCAATGTCATTTTTCCCATGGTAAATCTTGAAATTCATCCTCCTCCAATAACTGAGATACCTAAACAAGTTGGAAGGGAAGAGCCAAATGTGTCATTGGTGACTTCCGAGGATATCATTTTATTTTATGGTTTCTTTATTCGAACCCATCTCTAGGATGCATTGCAATGCTTTTATGACATATAGGGAGAGTTCTAGTTAGAGTGCATTTGCTTAGATTCTAGATTAGCCAATACTGCAATGTTTATGCTTGGTGAGGCTCTTACTCTACTAGGTAGTCTATGGGACTTATTGCCCAATCCCTAATCAAAGATTTTGGTGGACAATGTTGTAAGCGCACACACTTTAAATTTTAAAGTTGGCAGCATGGAGTCCATAGCCACTAAGGTGTGAAAGATGTTAAATTATAGAGATTTAAGGAGACGGGGTAGAGAGGCTCTAGCTATATTTAGAGAGATTAAATTGGAGTTGAGAAGGAGTCTTGAGGGCTTTGAAGTTGATTTCTCTATAGAGTTAAATAGGGGTACTTAGACTTGATATGATTATGCGGTTCCTTTATTTCTTATTTTCTTTCAACCCTAGAGTTTTTGGGTTGATGTGACTTTTTGGTTTTTTCTTCTTCTTAGACTTTGCCAATTAAGTGCACTTTCTGCAAGCCCAAAGATGCTAATGAATGATATTTCTTCGTTGCTTAATTTTTCCTTGATCTTTTTCTTATATACCTTAAATCTCATCATGTATTACATTGTGAATTGGCATAAGTCACTCATGACATAGTAGGCTCATAAAAGTTCGTGCTAATGTACACTTAGAAAATATTATGTTTCCTTAGCAGTACTTTACAAGATAAAGGATAATAATAAGGCATAACGTCTCAACCTATTAAAAATTTCAAATAACCTTGTGCATTCAAAATTCATTCTCATTTGTAAGAAATGCTTTAAATAAATGAACAATAACAAGGATTTATGCAAATGTTCCATTGAACTATCACATTGCTAGTTAAGGGGGCTTTACTCACTACTTAACCATTTTAATGTATTCTACTAATAAATACTTAAATGATGTATGTCATTGTCTTGTTTGATAGAACATCATATGGTACATAATAAGGATCACGAATCGATTACGTGCTCCTAAGCTTGAAGACTCGCTCATGTGATTTACCAAGCTGTCTGAGGGGATTTAAACCTTAAAGGGCAATGCATTCTCCAGTCTAACCTACCAAGTCACTCTACTCTCTACCTTATCCAAGAGACTACTAAGGTGACTAACTTGTTGCCAAGCTAACCCTATCACAATACATCAGTCTAAGGTCAAGTACCGAACCCACTTATTGCTAACCTGACATATTGCCAAAGCTAAGCTGACCCTAATCCAGAGTCGACCACTCAAGACCAACTAGACAATAGGCCCCTCCTGAACCAATCTTGCCTCAATCTAGAACATCCGAGTTGCCAAGCACCTAACCTCGACCTGATCTGCTCAAAACTTATTGTGCTTGGCAAACAGCAACATTGGGACCATAGAATGAACAGTTGATACGTACCCCATTTTTTTACATTTGTACTATCTTATTTTGTACCCGAATATCCCTTTTTGTCCAATTACAAATCTACCCTTGTAATTCATTCCTATTTCCTTTCTATTAGGAATCCTTTTTGTAATTTTGACATATCTAAGACTTACCCTAATTAGATCATATAAATACTTGTAATTTGTATCAGCTACAACAATTAATGAACATGCAATTTTAGACATTTTTCTCTTTTGTAAGCTAAGTATCCGTGCATACTCTCATTTACTCTTATCTAGTCATCGTGAGTGTAAACTAGTGGTGAGTGCTCTCTAATCATACTCGTATGTAATATCGAGTGCGACCTAAGCTCGTGCAGGACATTGACACGTCATATCCACTGTCAATGCACAAGGACCCCTTATTCATCCTTCGATTCTTATCTATCTTTCAGACCATCTTGTAGTTTGGACCCAATCCTGGTTCGTGTGATACTAGGCGTCGTGTATTCATCCACGTCAACCCATATCAATGTTCTTGGGAGTTAATGCTTTAACCAATCAATAACCCATAAGATAGATACATATTACGCTACTTAAGAGATAAGTCTCTTATTAGGTAACAGCATTATACGTACATTTATACATTGTTAATTTCCTCTAATGTGTAATGAATATTAATAAAAGAGTCAATAATAGAGATGAATATGAAAAATAAGCTCGCATGACTCGAAATACAAATTTCATTCATTCAGCTCTACTGGAGCTTTCCTTTTTAACATATGAAATTTTTTAATATGATGAAAGTTGACAAGAGTAGTGATAGCATCCGTCTTTGAGTTTCAAAGTTTGCAATATCCACTTTCGTCCACTTCCTAAACTATGAAAGGTCCTTCCTACTTAGGTGTAAACTTAGGTGCTTAAGTACCTCAACACATATGCTTGGTTGTACGAAGTATGGCATCACCATGTTGGAATGATTTCTTTTTTACTAAACAATTGTAGGTCACTCTAAGTCCGTGTTGATAATTGATAAGATTGCATTTAGCAATATCACATCTTTCATCTAATGCTTCCAAATCCATTATTTACAATGCATCAAGTTCGAGCTCCGCATTAATGACCAACCTAGTAGATGGGATCAAGACTTTTAAAGAAACTAATACCACAACCCCATATACTAAAGGAAAAGGAGTTGTTTGCTTTGGCCTTTGTTTGGATATCCTATAGGCCTAAAGTGCCAATGATAGCCTGTCATGCCATTCCTTATGATTATCGTGAATCATACAACTAAGTACTTTCAACAAGCTTTTGCTAATGGCCTCGGCTTTTCTATTTCCTTTCCAGTAATAAGGCGTAAACTTTACATGATCAATATTATTGAAAGCCAGCAATAAGCAGACGTGTGAATTGATTAAAAGCGTACTATTGTCAGATAAAATACTCTTCGGGATCCCAAACCTACATATGATATTCTCCTCCATAAAACTTATAATTGCTAGTCCCGTCACCTTCTTTAAAGGAGCTGCCTCTACCTACTTTGTAAAGCATTTCGTTTCTATCGGAATCTAGATGCATCCTCTTAATAGTGAATGTATAGGTCCAATGAGATCAAATGCTCACATATGAAATAACTAAGGAGTTGTGATACTATGGAATGCAACTATAAGAGCATGAATGGCATCGCCATGTTATTGATAGACAACACACTTCTTAGTGAATTTGAAAGTGTCAACTTCCATTGTTGGCCAGTGGTATCCTTTATCAAGCAAGTAATAATGTAGCTTCCTTCCTCCCTAATGTTCCATGTACTCTCTAGAATAGACATCAATCAGAATTGTCTCTATTTTAGGAGGAGCAATGCACTTTATAGGTTTTCCCATAGAAGACACTCTGTAGAGCTCATCCTCATGCATAAGATATTTCTTAGTCTTTCAGTTTACAAGTTTTCATAGGTAACACATTGTTTTTCAAATAGTTAATGTATAAGCACCTCCAATCTCTAACACTAAATATGAAATTACACTCACTTCAGAGAGCTCATAACACTTAAGGAAATATACTTGTACTTAAATATGAGTCTTTAGCCATTAATGACCAAAAATAGCCTACGCGTTGAATACGATGATACAATGGTTGTAATGCCCTACAATCTACAATCTGGACCTACTAGTTTTTGTGCAATTATACTCCTGATAAAAGATATAGTATCATAAAGTATGTTAATACGTAGATATGAAAATTTTGAAGTACTTGCTTTATCAAACACCTATAAATAAATAAATAAATCGAATATCTTAATATATTCAAGCAATGGACTATAAAAGATTCTTACAGGGGAAATTTTCAAATGTGATTGTAAGATCAAAATCCTTAAAATGTAATCATAAGAATTCAAATATTACTTGATGCACCAAATATGTAAGGTCTCTAAAATTTTCCCAATTATAAATATAATATTAAGCCTATAAACTCTACTTAGTGATATCATGTTATTTAGGATAGTAATTTTTAAGATGGAACAAAGTAGAGTGAATTAACTTGAAAATTGTGATATTACAAGAATGTCATATATTAAAAAAAAAAGTGTATTTAAGGTCTTATCTTGAAATATTAGACTAATAGGTTCCAAATAAGACTAGATGATAATATGAGTTCCCTAGAAGTTAGAAAGAATAGTAATATAAAGTTAGATTTTAAGAATAAGTTGAAATTCAACCTATATAAATTATAATATAAAGTTTATCGAGTTAAATCTTAATTAGTCTAGAAGTAAAGATTAGAGGTTAGATATATAATATAATATTTTACTATTTTTAAAGTTATTATGAAATTTTTACAAATGTTTAATCATGGTAAAATTATACTTAAAGAGTCACATAAAATTAAACCAACATAGAGTGATTATCTAAGTTCTAACCCTAATCCAATTTCACTAACTATAGCTTATCTTAGACATTTGCCATACATAGTCAATTAGAGGAGATAGGTTCGTAACATTGACAGCAAATGGATAGACATTATCCATATTTATTTTAAAAAATAAAATAATATATACAAAATAATAACCTTGACTAACGTGGTGAAACTCACCCTATAAGTATATGGCTAATGAGTTTATGAAAATAGTAGGCAAACAATGAGAGAGAGAGAGAGAGAGAGAGAGAGAGAGAGAGAGAGAGAGAGAGAGAGAGAGAGAGAGAGAGAGAGAGAGAGAGAGAGAGAGAGAGAGAGAGAGAGAGAGAGAGAGAGAGAGAGAGAGAGAGAGAGAGGTGTGAATCTCATCGTATTAGTATATCGCTAATAAGTTTATGAAAACGTAAGCAATTAGAGAGAGAGAGGGGGAATAAAAGGAAAAAAAAAGAAAAGAAAAGAAAAATTCATTCTAACTTCAAAAGTAAAATGAGGAGATATCTTATAAGCAAATTTTCATCAGATTTGCAGCAAAATTTAAGGTAAGTTATACTTGTAGAAATATTCATAAAATTATTTAATATTCTATACTGTTGAATATGTATATAATATGCAATATGGCTAAGTTTAGATAAATATGTTACAAAATAGATAACTCCTAATGTTTACGGAATGTATGATTTATATTGACTAATTTAAAACAAACTTGACTGTGATTTTACGAAAAGGATTCATGTTTCATTATTGACAAAACAACATACCATAAATAATATTTGATTAGCTATATTTAAAGTTGTGTATGTGTGTGTAGACATGATTATACTAAACATAAATAGAGTATAGCTTTATGCCCCACTTCTTCATAAATAAATATAGATAGATAAACTTACAGAAACAACTCTAAGATATATGTAGCTAGAATATACATATGTACACAAATATATGAATATATATATATATATATATATACATACACATGTTAGCATGCTAATGTACAATTAGTAGGCATATTATTATTATTATTATTATTATTATTATTATTATTATTATTATTATTATTATTATTATTATTATTATTATTATTATTATTATTATTATTATTATTATTATTATTATTATATGATCTATATATTCTACATACACACACATATATATATATCTTATTTTGTCATATAAATAACTTATATTACGACATGAATTTTCTTTATAAACCTAAAGTTCATTTATAAAATGAGTATTTAGAGGCAAATTTATAAGTTTATAAGAATAATTGTTGGTCTTGTGAGTTGATAAAACTTCTAAAATTACACCTTGTACTTCTCTTGGAAAATATGAAGTGATGGTTTTAAAACCTATGTATCATTAGTATTGATTCACAAATTAAGTGGATCTCTAATAATAATCCTAACGATATGGGTCTATGAGTATAATTATTAGAACTATTAAAATTAAACTATACATTTTTGCAAATCTAACATCATAACTTTCATAAAATCTGAGTAAATACATAATTTCTTCTTAAAAAGATAGAAACTTCTTAAGTAATACTAGAAACCTATTTATATAAATTTCAAATATAAAGTTAAAATTACAATAATATTACATAATAAGTACCTATGACTATATTAGGCTAAATCAAAGGGGTAAATATAATATACTAGGTCGATCTCTTCCAAATATTATATTTTTAGTTTCTACTTTATCTTGTATCAAATAGGCTAAATCTAGGATGCCAGGTAAGCAGAAATGTGGAGACTAACTATATGCTCGCTTATGGTTGTAAGTAGTTATTTATATGCATGTTATGCCTATGCGTGCTTATTAAGGTGTTAATTGGTAGCTAAGCTAGATGTTTTGCTATATTGGTTGACCTTGTTTGGTGTATATGAATTGATTGATCACCCTTAACTAAATTAATTCAAATTTAAATTAAAATTTTAAGCAGACATGCATTACATTCCACTAAGGATAATGGTTATGATTTTCGAGCCAAACACAGACCCCCTTCGATAAGAATAGCTGAAATGATCTTTTCCCAACCCTTAGTCGAACTAAGTGATAGGAAGGAGGTTGCGGCAAGGTTGGGGGCTATGGTTTGAAGGTAGTTGCAAATAGAAGGTGTTCTCCATTGCATAAGCCCTAGTTTGATTCTGATTCACGTGTGCACGACATTAAACTCCTCAATCTAGGTTAAAGCAAGTGTAATTTCTCTAACCTTTTGACAGATCAAATAACTTCGTGCAAATGACATATTACTTATTCATGCATTGTATGTAACAATTGATCGATAACTTGTTTGTTTTGATCAGCTTATATATGCTTTTAGCCTCTTACCCCTTATAGAGTCTATGGTTTTTTTGCTCATTCTCCTATAATTTTTTATAATTTAATGAAGTTAAAGGATGGGATGGGCTAGGATCTTGAGTGCACAAAAGTCTCTACAAACTTAGTAGGGAGAACCTATGCTAGGATGTGGATGTAAGTTACGAGAGAAGCTAGCTTTAGAATTGCTTTTGTCACCTATTTTACTATTTAGTAGGGAATTCTGATTCTCTGCCATCTTGATGGTAATATGACAATAAAGAAATGTCCTATAATATTTTTATAAACACATATTTATATTTTATTTTTATGGAACATCCAATAGATTGTGTGTTAAGTTAGAATCCTTATGATCAAACAATTCGTATAGTTGTCGCGTCTAGAACTAAGCAACTCAAAGGATGGATAACATGGCCTTTGAATTCAGGGTGTAATAGCGATGCCCCTTCATTCCCGTACCAAATCTAGTGATACTTATCTAAATTGAGACAAGCTTCCTTAGGACCAACATATCGAGAAAAAATACCTTTTAGACCTTTATAATATAACATCCCATTAATTTTGACAAAATTCTTCAAGGTCAAAACAAAAGCTATACTAGGGTACGCTAATTGCTCCATAAGTGGCATATGCCAATTGTCTTACATGTCTTCATCATCATCGACAAAATTCAAAATTGTATACAGTATAAATTTCTTGACTACTTAGACATTCACATTATCACTTGCATCTTAAATTGGAATTTTGGATGCTAGTGTCGTCAATGCATCGGCATATCTATTAGTTGATCAAGTCGTATGTTCATATCACACAAAGTTAAATTTTCTGACCATAGCCTACACTGTAGCCCTATAAAGCATAAGTGTAGGTTCCTTCAAGCCAAATTTGTTTATGGCTTGTTTAATGATCAAATTTGAATCGCCTCGAATACCTTAATGACATGCATTGACTTCTCATGCAAACAATAAACCAAGTAATAATGCATCGTACTCAACTTTATTATTGGCACATCGAAAATCAAATTTAAATGCTAGTGATATCCCTTAACCTTTAGGTGATGTCAATACGATTTCTACTCTCTAACCTTGATTTCCTGTAGAACCATCAAATTGAAGCATCTATTTACCATCCAACTCAACTATCAAAGAATCTTTGTGAAACTTAACTAGTATTGTATCTATAGTTGAGCACTCTTGGGCATCTAGAATTGTGCTAACAAATATGCCAAGGCTTGTGACTTGATGGTTTTGAGGGATTGTACTAAAAATGTTAAATTCTTTAAGAAGGAGTAGCCACTTAGCAACTCAACTTGATAAAGCTAGTTGTGACAATAAATACTTAATAGAATCCGAACAAGTTACCGGATTAATCCTATGTGCAAGGAAGTAGTGCTGTAATTTTTTCATGGCAAATACTAGCACTAGACAATGCTTCTTGCCAGCCGAGTAATTAACTTGGCTGTGTTAAAGGGTTTAGCTCAAATAGTATAAAAGTCGCTCTTAACCATCTACTTCTTGTACAAATAAAGCTGCAATAGACCTATTAATAAAGTAAGATACAAGATCAATGGCAATTCTTTGATAGGCATGGTTGTAGTCTAACAGGAGTTTAGGATTGTCTTACTCTTTTGAACTACCTTCCCATGGTTAGGTTCCCATTCCAAAGAAAGTCCTTTTTTCAAAAGTTAGTGTAATAGGTATGAAATCTCAGCTAGTGTAGGTATAAACCTTTTGATGTTAAAGACCTTTCCCATAAAAGTTTTTAGTTCCTTTAAAGTAGTAGGGGATGACATCAATCTTACAGCTTGTACTTTTGCAAGATCAGCATCAACTCCTATTCAATGGACGAAAAACTCTAAGGACTTCCTTGAAGACACTCTAAAGACACATTTGAGAGGGTTCGTGCGAAGCTTATAAAGCTAACATCATTGAAAAACCTTTTGTAGATGAATTATGTAATCAGGTGCCCTTTTAGAGTTGATGATTATATCATTGACATAATCTTTCATAAAGTCATGCACCATGTCATGAAAGATAGCGGTCATCACCCTTTGATAAGTGGCACTTGCATTGGCACGACATTGTAATAAAAGTTTCCTACTAGTATCCAAAAGGTGGTAGACTTCGTATCCCCTATTGTCATCTTAATTTGATTATAACCATTGAATTTGTCCACAAATGGGAATAAGTTATGTCCTACGGTTGCATCTATCAAAGTATCGATGTTTGGTAAAGGAAAATCATCATTAGGACAAGCCCTATTCAAATCTCAAAAGTCCATACTTTCCCTTATCTACCCATTCTTCTTTCTTACAGGAATGATGTTAAGTAAAATGTTGAATCGGCCTTATAAACCAGCTCACAACAACTTCTCAACCTCTTGCTTGATTTGTACTTTGATTTCAAGGCGAAAGACCCTTGTGGAAATCAATATTTAGTCTGTGTACCGTAAGGTTGGGCAATCCTGGCATCTCTTCTTAGGTCCATGCAAACACATTCCTATATTATTTCAGCAACTCAATATTATGAACTTTTATTTCTTGTAGAAGGCTCTTGCTTATGAAGATTGGCCACCGTGTTTCTCTTAGTCGCGCTAGATCCAATTCTTTTATTTCCTCAACTTGAGGCTTCATTTGGTCTTGTAGCTGTTGTGAGGTAAGCTGGACTTCTTGCATTGGTATGGGATCTGAAGAGAAGAGATATACCTTCTCAAACCATCATAAGGAGTACACACACCTTCCATCCTCTTTAATAAACTTTCAATCTTATTAGTTTGTTTATTCTTCTTCCTCCCCCCATGAAAACTACACATCTTTGTCTTCTTTTGTTGTCCCTCCTAGACTTCTTCCCATGTAGGCAAGGGAAAACTTGATGGCTTGGCTATGGTCGTCTCCCCATCCTCAACAAACTCATCAAAGAAACTTAATTAAGTGAAATATGACTCATGTTGTTCAAAAGAATTCTTTATAGCTGGAATAAATACGTCTTTCCCATTCTAATGCCCTTTAATACACTAATGCAACGTTGAAGGAACCAAATTGTGATCATACAACTTCTTTCTACCTATAAGCAAATGATATTGCACCAATACATCTACCACATGAAAAGTAGTAGTGCTATAAATAAGCCCAACTTTAAGGTCAACATTGACATACCCTACAAAGTCTACAGGAGTATGACTAAAGTTGTTTATTGATATAAGATGTTTGATCAAAAGTCAAACATCAATGCCAACAACTTTGAAAGTACTCATTGGCAATATATTCAAGTAAAAATCATTATCAATGAACGTTCTCTTAACCGGATGGCCATTAGGAATACCTTCCACATATAGTAGGTAGTTATGATTACGTTTCTTCACAAAAATATTTGCTTTAGTGAAAAAAATGGCATTTTCATGCGCCCTAAGCATTCTTTTCATAGGTTATGCTACATTACACTCTACATACTAACCTTTAGAGATCTGCTTAAGTGCAACTGCTACTACAAGCCTGGCCTTTCCATCAAATCCCAATAGGTGAAAAAAGTTTATAAAACTCGAAGTCTTTAATTGATTTTCCTTCACTCCCTGAGGCCTGCACATTGATCCAATCAATAGTAATGGGACCATAGCTATGGCATCGACTGCACCTCCTTAGTTGTTATGAGTGGGAAGTGGATTATTTCTATTATCATTGTTATCCGTAATCAACTCACCATGTGCAACTTACTCATTGAATATTTTCTTCAAAGTGAAGCAATCCTTCATCAAGTGACCAACACTCCCATGAAATCTATAATACTTAGGATCATTCTTTTCTTCATTTATAGGGAGGAGTTTGACCTTCGAAGGCTTGAGATTGCCATCATGCAGCTATCGATCAAGCATTTGATGCACCTTAGCCATTAGGCATGGATATGTCAATGTTGGCCTAAAGTTGGTGGACTTATCATTTATGGGTTTCTTCATCCCCCTTTGTGATTTAACCTAAGCTGCATTTACAGATGAAGTGTGCTTACCGAATCTTCCAATTTCATTTCTTTATCGTGCCATCAAGTTGTTGGTCCTTTACACGTTTTCAATTAACACAGCTAAGGATTCTCGAGGTAGATCGCGTACTCAAGAAACATTCATTGAATATAAATCTTGACCAATTCCCTCTTATCGCAAACGTCATATATATCTAGCGAACACTCCTTGAAGCGTTCAATATAGTTTGTGAGGTCTTATTTAGACTTTTGACCTATCATTCTCATGTCAATAAGGGTGACCCTTTCTTTGGTAAAGAAGAACCGCTTTAAGAACATCTTACACATACTACCCTACAAATCCAGTAACCTTAGAGGGAGGTTAATATACTAAGTGCATGCCTTCTCGGTAAGTGACTTAAAAAACTCTTTCAATTTTAAATTGTCATCTAGACTATATATTTCCAAGGTTTCAATGAATTTCAGCAAATGTTCCTTGGCACTCCCCTTCTTACCATTAAATAGCATAAAGTTTAGATTTACATAATCCTTAAGGTACGGCTTCGTGACAATGTCTTGGTGATATGGGAGCTTCAATTCTGATATCTTACTCATAGACTTTACTTGTATCTCCTTCAGATATACATCTAAATCTTCTTTGGTCACAAATGAACCTCTCTGGGTAGATGCTTCTACCCTTAATAATATCGCAGGAACGAGGTGCATGGGTACGAAATTCACAAGTGTAAAGCTTATAGGCATGAGGTTCATTGGTATTAGTTGCGCAAAGTCAATAATTGCGATAAGTAGTATGGTACGTGAGGATGACGAGCCTTCGATCTGAACCCCCTGATTCCTTACTTTAGGTAATACATCTTGTGTAACTATAGGTTCCATCATAAGAAATTGCTCTTCAGCTCTAAGAGTGACTTACTCGTTGAAAATAGGAGGATCGAGTAAGGTGTGTTGTTGTACTACATTGGATGAATTGGAAGTAGTAGCTCCCTATTACATAGTAGAAAAAGTAGCTAGAGCAGGTACACATTGGGCAAACATCATGATGGGAATCAAGCTGTCGAACCCCTGACCCGCAGCCAAGCCCGAAGACTAGAAGGACTAGCATGATGAATCCTTTTATTCCAACCAACTACTGTCAAAACTAAGTACTTCTTTGCTAAGTCATCCTTCATACCAATCCATATGACCGCCCCTTTTGTCAGTAGTATGCCCAATTGAAGATTACTCTCTCGCGCCCGAGCTGACTAGTTACTTAGCATCTTCCTTGCCAAGAAGTTGAGAAAGAGAGACTTCGGACTGACAAAGCCATCCTTGCTCGGACAAGCAAACTATCCATACTTTTTGTCTGCATTTTCTAACAACCTTGCTAATGTAGCATCGCCACGTGTATAGTATCATGTGTAGAATCTATTGCACTAATGGTTATTTTTCTTGTATGTTCATTTTTACCATATTGTATCCTGATCTTTACTTCCTTAGGAAATACCCTTTATCTTTTCCTTTTTAGGCAAGTTACTCTAACTTATGGGTATAAATACCTTTATACTTGTAACTTCGAGGAGGCAGATCATTCGTAATATACTTTTAAGTACTTTTCTTCCTTATGTAAACACTATTTGTTTACTCTCAGCATCACTTTTATTCTTTCTCTTATGCAAGGTTAGGTAGTGAGTAACCTCACCGAACCAATTTGTGTATTATATCGAATTGTACTGTGAGTTCTCAGAAGTTCCATTGGTGCGTCACATTCTCTTGAGTTATTTATAGGTTTTGCTTACTCTTCATTTTGCTTTTTTGTACTTTCCTCATTAATCCTTTTTCAAGCTTTCTACAAGCTTGGACCCATCTAGTGACTAGCCTTGTCTATTTTTTGTCACAGTTCACAACACATCACCTTAAGTTCATTCAAATTTTGGTTGGTCTCTTAAAGCTCATGCACTGATTAGACATTGTCAAGGATACCTTCTTGTGTGCCTTCTCTTTGATTATTGGCTCAAGTTGGAGGTATATTTTGTTCATTGGTCATAGTCGTACCATCTCGATCTTGATTATCGCCATTCGTAGAATTAGCAGGTCTTCTTCTTGGTGGTATCATGTTACTAATGTCAAGTCTTCCCTCCCTAATAGAGTCATTAAAAAATGTGGGCGTGAGGGTTCAAGTATGAGGCTCACGTATGTGCTGTATGATAGACACACTATATGTAACTAAAAAAATGACTTAGGCAACTTATGTAAGATGATCAAAAAAAGAAATATAAGAAAGTGAGTAGGCGATCTCAATAAGTCTCTAACGCTTATGATGACAAGTAGAGGAGCATAAAGGCATCAAACCCTACTATCGATGAAGAAAATGAAAGTGTTTTTGAAATATTCAAGTATTTGATCTTTTACAGTAAGAATCCAGAAGAGTAATAGCATTTATGCCAACATCTCTCTTGTCTAAATAATGGATCGAGAGAGTTATTTATAAAGGATGAGCCTTGATTTCATCTGTCAAATCATAATGATGAAGATCAAGGGCTATAATTCATCCCTTCCCTTTATGGACCTTGAATGGGTTCCTTTCATAGGTTTAAGCCCAATAAGTCTTTATTCTTAGTATGAGCCAAGTTGAGAAAAGTTGAACCAGACAAATCGATCCAACGGGCCTTACTTCGAGCCTACCATACTAAATCTCTCTTAATCATCCCGAATATATATATATATATATATATGAGCTTGACTCCATGGGCCCTACTACCTTAGCCTAAGGAGTCAAACCCAATTAATTAACAAGCTTAAAGCCGAATTTGAATTTAGCCCTCTACTCTCGCAAAAGACAAAAAAGAAAAGTCCAAATGGTAAATCAGGTTGTTGATGTACGTAAGAAGTATGGAGATAATGTGTAGGAGTAACAATGTCAATACTGCCAAGTGATTCATTTACATAAGCTACCACTTCCTCAAGATTCAAGAATGTTCGTTACAAGTGAGAATAAGTTAGATGGTTTAAAGACCACCCATCTTTCATAATCCTTCTATTAACTTATTGCAATTCAAATTTAGACTGACCCATATGGTTCAACTCAATTTGACCTAATCCGACCATAAAATTGACTTAATGTAACCTCGATCCAACTCTAGTTTAACCACGGTTGAGTCTGGTTTTACCTCATTAACCTTTGATTCTCTTATATGTCTAAATCAACTAATCGAATCAAGTTTCACAACATTTATTACTACATAAGACATAAGGATTTAACAACATTGATTGCTTCATTAAACATAAGGAACTACATTAGTTCTCATTAACTTATTTGTAGGTCCCCATGTCTCATATGGCAGAAGTTAGTGGAAATGTCACAAGCCATCTTTTAGGCTTATCTCTTAGCCCATTCATCTATATGTTCCATCTTATTAATATCTAGATCGTCGTATCATAGTAGATGAAGTAAGTTAATGTATTAAAAATTTTAATAAAAAAAAATGTATCAAAATGGTAATTGGCAAAGACTTTTGATAATAACAATTAGATTAAACTGAGCTTAATCTGTTACATGAGAGAGCTAGTAGTATATAAAATAATATCCTTTCACTTTTAAATCATATAAGTATTGACTTAGCACTTTTCACTAAACTTATAAGTACCGAAGTATAAAACCGTAGAGCTCTTAAAGAATTCTTCCATGGAAGTATAGTATCAGAGCTGGGTTGAAAAAAGAAGTTATCATTTGGTGTTGAAATTAACCTCTCTATTTCTAAATAGGAGATAGATCAAGATGGCTATTGAGCTACTAGGTAGAAGGTAAGGTCTACTTCTAAGGATATGTTGACACTTTATTTTTACCTCCCTTTAGAACTTTAAGGTAGTCTACAGCAAAAAAATAAATAAATTAGTTAATTAATAAAAGTAAATGAAGTTAGAATATCATGGTTGATTGTAAATCTCAATGGGGAATGTTGGGCATAGATGTAGAGGATCAGCCCTATACAAGATGCACTACAATTTGTGCACTTTAACTTGTTTGTTGAGAAGCACACCATACATGTTGAATTACCCTTTATATTTTTTGCAAGTGCTATTTTCATCCAAAAAAAGAAAAATAAGAAAGATTCATTATGTATTATATACACATTCATATATATATGGTATGTAAATACAAATAAAATTTTCACACCCTTAGTAATGGATTGGCTAGTTTTTAAAACAACTACTACCTATATTTTGCACACACTATATGTATAAGAGTAACAACATTTACATACTACACGTACATAAAATGTAACATGGTATCTAATTAATCTTTTTCCATTTATAAGAATAACTCTATACCACATCTTATACATGTGCTGCTACCTCAAACTGCACCGAGATCTACTGCCTTAGCATACATTTCTTATAGAAACTAATCTTACGTAATTTGATCCCTTTCAACAAATTTCTCTGGTGAAGCTCCATCATATATCACACTGATCACCTACAAATGTAGTTATAGATGTTATTGGAAAATTTTGTCCCTTCATTAATTAGTGTGATTATATACCCTTATTTACTCTCATTATGGATAAGCTCAAACTTAATTATAAGTTTATAACTCAACCAGTGAGATTCTATTAGTACACAATGAAATCAAATTCTTCTTAATAACTCCTTCGAGTGCTTATTGTTATATTTATTAGACCATTCAGCCCATCATTTGACCATTTAAATCCTCATTATATTTTAACGATATGATTAGACTTAGGGAAGGGCCAAGTCCAACCCATGAACGGGAACTAGAACCGAAATCGACCCAAACTTATGAGTCATGGGCTCGAACCATAACGTAACCTGCCATGCTTAGTAGGTCAGTACGGTTCAATATATTGGACCTGTTGAACTAGTAGGTTCAAGCCCAGGTCGAAGGAAATAGTAATTTAACCAGTTGGTTTCGACTTAGAAATTAAAAAAAAAATTAAAAGGAAAGTTTTTTATAAATTAAATTTAATTATTCTCTCTAATTAAAATATAAAATTAAATTAAATATATATTATTAATTATATTTAAAAATTTATATCGAGACTGAATAATATATATAAATTTATAAAAAAAAATTATTAAAACCTGTATATTTTAGTTACGGTAAAGGTAAATAGTTACGGTATAAAATATATTATTTTAACTACTAAAAGAATTTTTTAATTAAAAAAATCATCGAAAGAGTTCAAAGCATAAAATATCACAAGTTTCATACAATCTTATTTAATTTTTCAAAGAGTAACTACTTTTGTAAATAATAAATTCTAATGATTTATAAAAATGTAAGTGTATTTATAATTTAATATCATTAAAAGTCATAAAGAATATATTTATACCATATATAAAATAGTAAATGTATTATATATATTACAAAAATGTTATTCTCTTTACAATATCAGTCCAACTCTCATATAAATTATATTGTTTTTTGAAGTTTCCTCTAAAGTAATAAAAGAGCATAGTGAGCATTGTCAGTTACAAATCAAGTCTTGCATTGATTATATTGATAAGCGTTCCTTAAGACGTTTATAAAAAAAATGTTTATTTACTCAATTCACTGATTGTAGGCTAAAAATGTAAATTATTAATATCGTATCCAATAATTAATAAAGTACAAATTGTTAATCTTACTGTCCAATAATTAATAGAGTAAAATAATCAACATTTAAAATTTTTGTGATTTATTAATGGTTTTTTTCAAATAAAAAATAAAGATAAAAGAATATTTTTTCGTAATTATTAAAAAAAAAGGCGGTTCATGAGTCGAAAACCGGCCTATTGAATCATTGAGCCGAGTGAATCGATCCATAACTAGCCTAAGCTAGGCCAGTTCTAGTTCAAGGGAGACCACGCCCTTGATTTGGTGAGTCCGAACCAAGTATGACCTGGCCTTTAAGTCTAGATATGATAATATATTTGAACAATCTCATAATTGATAAATGTTTCAAAGATCCGGATTATTGTCGAGACTCATCAAATGCTTATCATGTGACAATATAGTTGTATTAGGTGAAACATTGTTTGTTTACTTTGTCTCTCACGCAACGTGTAGTTTTTCTATCCCTCGACGAAAGATGAAAGTTTCACACAACCTAAATGCGCACTATTAGCACGTATGGAGTGTATTAAAGGACAAACCAAAGTTGTCGAAACACATCTTCATGTTGCAATGTCTATTTGACAACTTTCGTCACATTTGATTTCGGAACAATGAAGAAGCTACTGATCACCCGATCACCAAGAGCTGAATTACAATGTTTTCCTTTAGTATTCAAGAAAAATCATTCGCATTTCTTTTTCCAAAGTGGGATTGGCTCCAATAGAAAACCAAATAGGGTGAAAATTTGGCAGATTTCCTCCGTGTTACAATCCAACAAAATTTTGAGTGAGGTATGTGTTTCCCTTTTGGTTTATTCAAATTTATTTCCATTATAAGAATATAATCGAATTGAATCTTTAAGTTTGAGCCAAAATTGGCTTAAAAACTTGAAGTTTGAAAACATTGAATAATGTTAGGGAAATACTCGGTAAAACAAATGCACTTTTAACTCTACTTTGAAGGTTATCTAAATATTTGTATATATATTGTGTTGCCGCAATAGTCATTCACAATAGCGTACAAGCAATGGATTAACGATGTAGACATGTAAATTCACCCACTTTCAGGAATCATATATGTTTTGTACGGTAAATGACAAAGACAATCCTTTTTTGCAATAGGTAATTAACTATCTTATATTTCTGAAGTAGTAGTATCAATCACCCCAAGTATTTTGACAACATGCTTTCGGAGTCCAATTCAATCATTTTGTTGTTAAGTATTTCTATAAAATAGTAAAATAAGGAAAGGATAGAAAAACTACTTGAAATAATAGTAAAGCTCAAAAATCAAAATTAAAAAGAACGTATAATAAAAATTAAAAAGAACATTTAGAAAGAAACGAAAATTAATAACGGACCTAAATATTAACAATAGATCATCAAAAGTTAAAGTTTAAACTAAAAATACATCAAAATAAAAATGATAAAAAATAAAAGGTTGGGGTGACTGATGAATGATGATGCTATCCCCTCCGTTGGTCAGATGATGCACTTAGGTTTCTAACGTGTTTATTTTACTTTTTTTTTTTCTTAAATCTTAATTTTCTTTCATTAGTTATTGCCTTTAATTTTAATTTTGTATTTTATTTTTTTAATTCTTATATTTTTTATTTCCTTTCATTTATTTCTTTCTAATTTTTTTTTTGTTTTTTAATCATTTCAATGTTAACTCAATGACAAAATTGCAGAATAGTGGATTTGGAGTATGCTTTAGAAGACTCAAATTTTTAAACACTAGAGAAGATAATAGGGTTAATCGATCAAACAGTAGAGATAATGGGATATATTTGCAATTTATTTTGTTTTCCATAAAAAATATAGTTAGCTTAAGTCAAGGGTATCCTTTTTCTTTTTCCACTTATGTCTTATGAAACCTATCGATCAAAGGAAATGAGTCCTTTTAATTTCTCTAAATATACGAAGCCTCAATTTTCTTATCGAAAAAATTATAGCTAAAGGTAGGCAAATACAAATAATAAAATTAGTTTGTATCGCTTTGTTTTTCATCCAAGATACCGTGGAAATGAATCCTCATTGTTTTTATCATCTAAGTTTACATCAATTTATAAGTACCGTAATTTGTTAACACTCATCGCAGACCGCAGCAGAATCAACAAAGGAGCATTTGGAGATTGGGAACAGGGGAGGCTTCTTTGCGCCTGAAATGAATGCCTTCGGTCACTTCTTTAGGTTTGTATCTTTCTTTCCTCTTTCACTTGATGATGCTACTTGAAGAATTGATACTGGAGGGAGGAAATGAAATCAACATTTACATGCAATACGTTTAATGGGAAGTTGGAATAGTAGACTTATTACTACGTAATATTATTCATGTGACAGAATTCTTATCAAATTATAAACATTTTTCTATCCAATTTGGTACCATTTTGAAATTGGATTTTCAGATAATAAAGATATAAAAAAGTACATATGGAATAGAAACAGAATTAGACGGTTAAAAAAAAAATACAGAACTAATATAAATCAAACGAAACAAAAAGACACGTCATTTTCCGATCAAAATACATTATTTCAAAAGGTCATGCTAATTCATAGCTGTGGTATGATTCTAAAATCTAATGTTCTTTCAGGGACTACGAGTACGATGAGGAGAGCGGAAGAAGTCGCGGTGTAAAGGAACTATACAAGACAAATCATATCTATCAAACCTATGATTTTGTAAGCTCAACAATCTTCATGGTTTGAATTGTCTCTTCTGTTTTTTTTTTTTTTTTTTTCCTTTCCCCCCTGAATACTGCTCAAAAGAAAGTCAGAAACCAATAAATATAAATCAATGTCATGGTTTTGGGCAGGCTTGTAAAAACAAAGAAGGGTTTGGGAAGCTCAACAAGGGAGAGATGAGCATTTGGGAATGTTGCGAATTGCTGAATGAGATTGTGGATGAAAGTGATCCTGATCTTGATGAACCCCAAATACTTCATCTTCTTCAATCCGCCGAAGCCATCCGGCGAGATTATCCAAATCAAGATTGGCTCCATCTTACTGCATTTATTCATGGTAACCTTACTATAGATTTTAGCTGTGTGGACAATCGGATTGACTTCGACTCTAGTTCATTTTGCTGCCAAACTTCCAAATTCTTATTCTAATTCTAGCACACCCCCAAGATATAGAAGTTGGTAATTACAATGAAATCAAATGTTAAATCTCTCAAGTGAGAATGAATTAGCTAGTAATAAGGTAAAGATACATGTGCCTAAAGTATGGGAGGCCCGAGTGTCTTACCATTGATGGCAAAATGATTATATAACATGATTACACATAATAGTTATGAACAAACTATTCGAATTAGGTGCGGTCAATTGAAATTTGTAGTATCCATATCGGGAATCTTCATATTGAGAAGATCCATCCATTTTATTTCTTTCGATTCACATATTAATCTTTCATTGAGTTAACGATTGAGAAATGTTGTTCTTAAAAATTACTCCAACAGATTTAGGCAAGGTTCTCTTACATCCTTCATTTGGTGGTGAGCCACAATGGTGTGTAGTGGGTAAGTTGTTTGTTAAAAAATGATATTCACTTTAACTTCCATGACAATGTTGATATTCAGTAATGCTTGTTATTGCATACCTGCTTTTCCACAGGGGATACATACCCTCTTGGATGTGCTTTCCATGAGTCCATTATTTATAACAAGGTAAACCAAGACTTAATGTTTATGATTACATTCCAAAATGCCCTATCACAGAACATGACATGGTATATGATTAATGCCATAAAGAGTTCAAGCCATACATATACACACATACACACAAGATCATTATTTTCTTACTTTTCAAATAAGAACAAATATCGTAATCCCTTGTATATTGAAAGATAGAAGTATTTTTCTGTATTTTCAAACTGTAGCAAGTTCGGTTGTATAGCGCTAGTAACTTTCCAGTTCTAATCCATCTTAAGCTCAGTTTGCATAAGGAAGAAGATGAACAATACTTGTGGTGACGAAATACAGACAGAATATGTTGAATGATTATGCGTATGTCTAGAAAATGACTTATCACTTACCATTCAATTACAAGGGGTATTTATACAGTGGTTAAACTAACTAACTAACAAAAAATAAATAATCCTATGCAAGCAATTGCACAGTAATGATCTTACACCTATGAAAGTTTAGTTGTACATGAGAGTAGTCAACATCCCCCCCTCAAGTTAGACCTAATTGAAGGCCCAACTTAGAATAAAAATGGTGAAGTTGTCGTCCATTGATACTTTGGTCAATAAATCTACTAATTGAGAAGCAGAAGGAACATGAATGAGAGAAAGAAAACTTGATTGAATGTGATCTCTGATGAAGTGTATATCCACATCAATATGCTTTGCCTACCCATGCAAACAAGAATTGGAAGCAATAAGTATAACGGACCTATTGTCGCAGTGTAGTGAAATAGGAAAGGTAACGGGAATGTGAATATCACGAAGCAAAAATGTCAACCAAAGAACCTCTTTAGTGGTGGCAACTAAACTCCTATGCTCAGCTTCTGTTGTTGACGTGGAAACAGTAGGTTATTTCTTTCTTTTCCAAGCAACAAGAGCATTATTAAGGAAAACATAGTATCCAGTTAAAGACTTGCAATCAAAGGTGGATCCCCAATCAGAATCAAAGTAAGTAGATAGTTGCAAACTATTACTGCTTGGATAAAATAAACCAAGATGAAAAGTTCCCTTTAGATATCGAAGCAAGTGCAACAACGCATGGTAATGTGGTACTTTAGGAGTCGAAACAAATTAGCATAAGCACTGCATTGAATAAGAAACGTCTAGCCTAGTAATGGTAACATAAAGCAAACATCCAATGAGGCGTTAAAATAAAGAGGGATCATGAAATAGATCACCTGAATCTCTATCAAATTTAAGTCCTACTTCCATAGGAGTATGTACTGGTTTACTAGCAGACAAACCAACATCATTCAAGAGATCAAGAATGAACTTATGCTGATTAATAAAAAGACCTTCAACAGTACAGCAAAGCTCCAATACTAAGAAAATATGAGCTTAACCCAAGTCCTTGATGGTAAAGGCTTTGTCAAGTTCATTTTTAATTGTCATAATAAAACCTTCACCTTTGCAATGCCTACAAACTGCCTTAATGATATGAGTCTTAGCCTTTCTTTGATCAACCTGATTCTTAAAAGACTCTGTTTTATTCATCAAATATGCAAATGCATCTAAGTCAACAAAAACAAGTGAAGTAACTTCCTTTTGCTTTTCTACTTGTTGCAGCAAATAAAAAGCCTTATTCACGCTTGGTATTGAATCCATTAAGAGAACCTAATTACGTACACTATCATAACACTCATTGACTCCCATGAGAAATTGAATTAGCTTAGTATAGGACTTATGTTCTAAAACTCTATCCTTCGATTTACAAGTACAATTAGACATACAACCACACTCATAACAATGATACGAATGAATAACCTGAAGTTCATCCCAAAACCTTTGCAACTTATTGTAATAGGCATTAATCGAAATATTTCCTTGTTTCAAATTCGAGATTTCATATTAAATTTGAAAAATAAGAGGACTATTGGCCATGCCATAACGCTTAGCAATTTCATTCCATAATTCGTAAGTAGAATGTACATATAAAAATCCTTGTGCTAAATCATTAGTCTTAAAATTTAATAGCCAACACTTTACCATAAAGTCGTACCTGATCCATTTCAACAAGTCTTGTGGTTTCTAATGAACGGGGTTTGATTAGACTTCCATCGACAAATCCTAACTTCAGCTTTCCACCTTACCATAAAGCCATCTTTACGACTCTACTCTACGCAACATAATTAGATCCATCAAATATGATAATTCCAATAGACATTAAAGGACTACCCAATCTACCAAGATACATCGGATTGCTAAAACTCAAATCAAGAATTATAGTCATAATGAACCCTTACAACGATCTAACCACTACCAAATATAACTCGAAGATAATACCTAATTAGAATCGTTCTAATACCATGTAGCAAGCTCGGTTGTGTAGCATTGGTAACTTGCCGGTTCTAATCCATCTTAAGCTCAGTTTGCGTAAGGAAGAAGATGAACAATACTTGTGGTGACAAATACAAAGGTAATATGTTGAACGATTATGCATGTGTGTAGAAAATGACTTATCACTTACCATTTAGTTACAAGGGGTATTTATACAGTGATTAAACTGACTAACAAAAAATAAATAATCCTATACAAGCAATTGCGCTGTAATAATCTAACACCTATGAAAGTTCAGCTGTACATGATAGTAGTCAACACAAATGAGTGTCTACATCTATTTCATTTAATCCTATACTGTTGGATATAAAGAATGATATAAGCCATTTGTCAAGATTTGATTGGCTCCAAGAGAGTTACATTATAAGAAATCTTATCACAATATAAACGAAGAAATCTTATTAACTTGCTTTCACTATTGATGCAGTATTTTGAGGAAAATCCAGACTTTGAGAACCCATTATTTAACACTAAGTTGGGTGTATATACAGAGAATTGCGGGCTTGGGAAAGTCACAATGTCATGGGGCCATGACGAGTACATGTACTTGGTAAGTGAAGTACATAAACTTTTATCTCCTTAATAGGAAAAATTAAATAAGTAAATAACTTATTGCAAGTCTTTGTATTGTTTGCTTCATATAGAGTATTTTTCTTTCTTCAAAGAAAATAGTAACATAATTGATTTTTTAAATGGTTGGCCATAATTATGGTTGACAAAAGCCAATTAAGGTTGTTTAAAAGCAAACAAAAAATAAATAAACGTATCTTAAATAAATGTAAAAATAGATGCAACTTTCAATATTTTTTAAATATAAAGGAAAATGATTCCACAAATGGGCCTCATTAATTGATGTATGGGCTGAATATCTTATTTGTTATTGAAATATGCACTTAATAAATAAATAAAACATTTTCTACCACTTTACTATTATACACGAAACTTTCATCTGGGAAATGATTCATCAATTACGAGTTTCCGTTCTCAAACATCCTCCTAATCACAAGCAGTATGTTTCTTCCAGGTGGCAAAAGGAAACAGCACCACCCTCCCATCAGCTGCACTTTTCATTATCAGATTCCACTCCTTCTATGGTGGGTAATTATTTCTCATCTTTGAAATACTACTTCACTTTAGAGCTTGAAATGAATTTAATCCATTAGTAAGTTGTATAGTGTTCGGTTTTATATTTACTCAAATTTCATTTAAGGACAATTATATCTTGTTTAAATTAAAAATTATCCAATAGTTCATCAACGAATTTGGGTATCTATATTATTTCGATTAGGAAAAGAAATAAATATCACGATCTAAATAAACTTAATTAAATCTACATCTAACTTTTAATTTAAATAAAGCTCAAATTCAACACTATATCAACCCAACTATACCGATGTATAACCCTAATCGCCCCACCTCAAAAATGAAAGACCAAGCATTTAAAGGGTCTAGAGGAAATCAAGATCATTAAACGTGTTCACCTAGCTACTGCATGGTAGCCTTTATAAATTAGTATCGACCTTTTTCCTGCTCCATGTTTATTTCTAATTATTAGAAAGAAAAAAGAAATAAAAGCAATCCTAACTAATGAGTAGTTATTGCAAATTATCTACAATTAAGATTCAATAAGCAAGTGGGGAAAAAAATGTTAAACAAAAAGTAAAACCATCTAAATTTAGAATGCTTAGTTCTTTATGGATGGAAAGTTGGTGAATGACTCAAATATTTAGATCTTTAAACCATTAATCTGATAAGAGCCCATGCTTAATGATACAAAAATCTTACCTTTTTTTCTTTTTTTTTTTTTGCGAAATACTATTTCAAAAAAAAAATATGGAGGGAGAGAATTAAATACGGTTCATCCCGTTTTAACTACAAAAATCTTACTTATGTTATTTTGGTTGGAGATATTTTTTTCGGTAAGCATGTGTAATAAAACTTGGTAACCTTTTCAAATGTTGACGAGGTAATAATTTTATCTATACTACACGGTAGGAGACACGTGCTTATAAATCGTTTATATTAACGCTAAAATTCAATTAAGTTTTTTATATTTTAGTAAAACATTTAAATTCCCTATGTATCTGTACCATTATTGAACTAACTTTTATATATCCTATCTCAAGCGAGTATTTTATATCCTTTATGTTATTGGTATCCCCTAAACGACCCATTTTAAAAGACATAGAATGATAATGGTTCACTCAGTTTTCCCGAGCAACTTAATTGAATTTCAGTATATAAATATACAAGGTCTTTTTAATGTATATCCCCATATCGAGCTAATCATTGCTAATCTGGACTTCCTAATTGGCTTGCTTCGAGCACAGCATTGCATCATTCGGGAGCCTATTCTTATTTGATGAATGAAGAGGACAAAGAATTACTTTTTTGGCTCAAGATCTTCAAGTAAGTCTTTCAACCCCACCAATTTAGTTTTTCTGAACTTAAAACAATTAAAAGCGTGTTGTACATCACTGAGGTGATATTAATTTTTGAGATTTTAAAATATATAGATATTAAATTGCAAACCGAAATGTTTAGGTAATAATTTGCAAAAAAAAAAAAAAAAAAGGAAATACTCTGGCGATAGATTATTGTATTGCAAAATGTAGATATGAAATTGGAACAACACAGAGAACGTATACCAATTAAAAATGCAATTTTTGTCTACTTCGTTTAATGTATGAAATTGTTTCAAGAACAAACAAATCATAATGGTTTTCATTTCAATTGTCAATCATTCTTTGATCTCTTGTAATGGATTTCTCAAAAAAGTTTTTATCAATATATTTTTTTTTAGTATCTTTGATTAATTGGGGACTCATTCTTGTAAACTAATGAAATATTCATAGTTTGATACATAATAAATTGTCCATCATTTTTTATCGACAATGAATTGATTTAATAATTAATATTTCTTTTTTATCGATTTGGTAAGAGTTAAATCCTTTTGAATTTTTATAATATCTAAACTCATATCTCTCCTTTGAATAGGGCTCTATTGCTTTATGTATATCTATCTTGTCTATGATTTAGTAATCCTAAAGTTTCTTTATATATATATATATATATATATAGTAATTATCATGGGAGATAAATAACTATGTTTTAAATGTTAAACATAAATAAAACATGATTTTATTAGTTGTATTTATAAGTGGATAACGAAATATCACATGATAGTTTGGTCTTAAAAAGTATTGTTAAATTCAAATTAATTCGTACGTTCGATTCGGTTTAATTTAATTCTCCCATAAATTCGGTTTGATCTAATTGTGACTCAAGCTAATTTATTCCATTTTAACCCTTAATCCTCTTACATGTTTGGATCAACTATTCGGATCAAATCTGATAATATTGGTTTTAATATATTTCTCAACCCTAAATAGAGCCGAGCCAAAATTTACAAGCCGGACAAGAATAGCTTTGTATTTAAATTTCATTGAAATCAAATTGAATAAATTTATGGTAAACTAATATTTTCAAAATTTGTGGTTTATGTTAAGCTCCAGCGCGAAATAACGAAACCTAAAAGTTCATCCACTAAATTGAAGAAGTAAAAAAAAAACAGTTTCAGCATGTGCCTCCAGTTATCCCCCCAATTATATAATAGATAGACATTATTCATTTTGAAAAAAGGGGAAAAAATCAGCATACTAACATGTATATATCTGATAAATGATATATTAGTGGTAATAATATTTAAATATATCGAAGTAAAACTACCACTCGTATTTCACAAGAACTATGACGTGTAACTCTAATTATACGTATATGTTACTAACCAGTATATAACGTATAAATATCACCGAAGCATTTCACATTTTTGTAATTATAATCTTGACATTTTGGCAGCAAGTACGACCTCTACACTAAGAGCAAGGCAAAGATATCCTTGGAAGATGTCAAGCCTTACTATCTTTCTCTCATTAACAAGGTGAGATTTCTATATAATCAACTGATTTCGGCGTTCATTATTGTCTATAAAAATCAAAGCAAAGTTACAATCTTCCTTATAATTCTTCTATGATTCATTGCAGTATTTCCCACCTATGCTCAAATGGTGAAAGAAATGTACATCTTTAACCGATGATTATCGACGGATAAAGATTATGACTTATTTATGTATATTTAATTCATGCAGAAAAAAACTTTGACATATAATATGTAAAAACCAACGTTGTTCTTTATATTTTTGTCTGTCGTATCGATCGACTTATTTTTCTTTCTGTGCTCGAAATTATTGATATTCAATTATATTATTGATAATTAATAAAGAACATCTTGATCTTGAGCGGGGAGTTTTCGGTTTATTGAATAATAGTATGAAACTCAGCCGTGGTATTCAAGCCCGACCACTGACATATAATTTTGATGGGATTGAAAATTAGTCAGCATATGGCAATAAAAAGAAGACACTTTGGAAGGTAAATTATTAGTGTAAATTTTTTAAATGCTTGATATGCATTTAACCCCTCTAATTATGATATGAAGCCTTTATATCTCAAATCTTTAAAAATTAGAAAAATAAAAAAAAATGAAAATAAGATAGAGAAAGTGCATTTGAATTCTTACGTGACCATTATTTGATTAATCATTTTCTGCACTTTTTTTGGCTTTTGTATTTTTTATTAATTCATGCGAGAGCATCACAGTGGAAGACGTTTTCTTTTTTGCTCAAAAGTGAAAGATGGTTTTTAAAGCATTTCTTTAAAGATTTAGGAGTTTAAATGTTTATGTTCATATACAAGGAGTCTCTCTCTCTCTCTCTCAATGACCAAAGAAATAGGGGACATAGGTAACATTTGGTTAGTAGAACTAGGTAATACAATACTCTTGTATTATGTTTGGTGTATGCAATATTAGATATAGATTTTTATAATTAAAAATTAAAAAATTAATTATTCATATTATAACTTATAATAAGTTAGTATTGTGATTTGGAAATTTAGTATATAGTTATCTTTAAATTTTCAAAGATAAATTGATTTTATAATATGAAATGGATTTTTTTTCGATCAAGTATACAATATAAATTTTTTAATTTTAGTTTAGTATCTTAAAACCCTTCTGTTGAGTAATTTTAGTAATTGTGTAAATCAAATGAAGGGCTAAAGAATTTGTTCAACACTATACCATGAAAATGCGACAACCAAACGATGCCTAGAGCAAACTTAAAAAGATGAATGCATACTTTACCCTAAATATTATGCATTAAAGTATTCTATGTACAAAGAAGAGGCACTAGGTTGTTCATCATTTATAAAGTGAGCTCTTAGGTTGCCTTTTCAATTAAGGACATTATATAAAAATAAGAGTAGCTACAATGATTAACTAATATAAAGGGAAGATAAATTAACATGTTTAAACATTTCGATCAACTAGTTATAGTGTCAAAACAAATATGATATCATGGTAGGTCGCTATGAGTTCATGTCTCGGCTCATTCAATACAATCCTATTTTGTTTAAGTGGTTGTTTAGATCTAACAATTTTTTTATTTTGGATCAATTAATTTTATTACTATATTAAGCAATTAATAGCCAAACTTGGTGCGATTATTCTAGAATTGAATAGATCATTTCCTTATGCTAAAAATTTATTCCAATGATTTTTATACATATAATATATTTATTACATTCTAATCTTTCCAACTATTTTATCTACTAAATTTAAGATATTATGGTAGCCAATCACTTTAAAGTGATAATAGTTGACAAGTGCAATAGAAGTCAATAATCAAAACCAATAGTGGTGATTATTCTATTATATCATCAACATTTAATATTTCAACACACTAATGCTTATTGAAATTATAATGATTAAATCACTACTCAGAGCCACCAGACCTAAAGTTTTGGACTTTCACTTCGGCCCAAATGATCTCTACCTGGTTTTGGGCCAAATCTCAACTGCCCAGACTTTACCTTCGAGCCTAAAAACAAACATGATCTTAAGCCCGGGCCTATCAAAACCAATATGCTTCATGGCCCCAACACCGTACACACCAAGCCCACTTTTATCCCGAATGGATTACTGCCACAAAACTAAGCTGTCGATGAGCTCAAACTTCAACCAAACCATCTTCTTCCCGCATCAAGTACGCATTTTCATGCCTTAATGACTTGTATGCAATAAAACTATTAGACGATACAATACCGATTCAAATTCTCGTTGCATTAATTCCTATAATCATTTTAGTGTTTACATGATGAATTGAATAATCTCGATAAGATCATAGAAGTCTTTAATGTAAAGTATAAAGTAAAAGTAAATTCCTTGCAAAAAGAATATATATACGTACACGTACACGTGTACTTATTTATATAACTTATCATCTTTTACCTATGAATTTTTTTATGTTCATCTTAGATTTCAAGTATGTTTTCATGACTATGGATAGTGATTTGAAAAATATTATTTGGTGCCATATCATATCATAGGATTTAGAGGTATTTCATAACTGATAAGGCCGAAAAACAATTATCATGTCATTAACAAGTCAGCACAAATATAATTTCATAAGTATTTAAAAAATTCAAACAATATCTTTATCTGTGATGAGGATTTTCAAATATCTAGATGCAATTATCTTTTAAATTCTTCCCAAGATTTCAATTTTTTTTATAAAATACTATAGTTCTAAATTATGATATTTAATTTATTCGGAAGTACACGTTATCTATCATTCTCTCCTTTTACCAGGCATATATATTGGGAATTCCGACTACAACATATTGTACTTCCCTAACCTTGAGTTTCATGCTTCAATATCGACCAATTGTATGCTCACAAATTTCCCAAAGCTCGTGTTATGTAGCAGAGAGATATTATGAGGCATATGCCTCGGAAGCCTAGTATCTGTCAGCTCTTGATAATCTCAAAAGCCTAAAATATAAGAACCGATAGATATCAATCACATTAAAATAATTAGAAGAACGGAAGATTATACTGAAAATATATAAATATTTGAAGGTAAGTTTAAATAAAATATTAATATTTTAATAATCGATTAAAATAAGAAATTATTGTAGGAACGTCGATAAATTTACCTGACGTGTGGTGACTCTTTTTGAAATCTGTGCATATAAAACTGGCTGCATAGAGCTTGCTACCGTAGTAACCCCAACTTTTTTTGCACCACCACTAATTAGTAGCAGTTTAAAAGTGTGGAGCAAACTATGGTAGTAAGCGATATTTTTTCATTTGATAAATTTTATAGTGTATCTACTACAAAAATTATTGATATAATTAAAAAAAATTGTTATTGAAGATTCCTAATAAAATAAAATAAAAAATTGGTACTGTGAATCATTCACAATGATAGTTATTGATAAACAGCTACAAATTTGAGTCTCTACAGTTTTGTTTTTTTTTCCTCTAGTAATGATATAAAAATGACATATAAATATATTTAGTTTTCACTTTTAGAAAAAATCGTGAAATTAAAAGGTAACTTGCTCCTTTACCGCCTAAATCATCGTGTTTACTCTCTCAACTTTGAAAAATGCCCTTAAACTTTCATAGCCCACCCCCTATAAGTGAATCTTTCATCCCCACACCATTGTGAATATCTCTGACATGTTGCCTTTATATACAATTTTAGAAAATTTTGCATAAGCATTCAAGTTAAGAAGTCCATGTAGTTTATATAATCAATCCAAATTTAGTTTAAGATAAATTATGTGAAGCATTTATATAACTTTTTATCATTGTGAGAACATTATAGAAGTTCGAATTAATTACCTTCCTCCCTTAAAAAACGCGTGAGATCCATCCTTTCTACGAATATGGATGTTGATCGACCATGAAAGGCAACATGTACTAAAAACTAAACACACAAAAAGAAATCCTCTTTTTCACATAAGTCCCGCAAATTCAAAGCTTTTTACTAATGTTGTTAAATTCATATCAAAAGAGTGATTTGTAATGAGAAAAAATCAAAGGTTTAGTGGATTAAATCAAAGTCAAAATTAGGATCAATAAAAATATTATAATATAATTTATATTTATTTATAATGTAATAAAATTTATTTACATGTTAAAAACTTTTTATGATTTATTTTTTATTTACTTTATTTATATTTTTTTATTAAATTATTATATTTTCTAAAAAATATAAGAAAAATTACATATTTTATTCTCAAAAAATCATATGAATTCTTATAAAAACTAAATTAAACCAATTGAGTAGAATTGAGATCTTTATCAATAAAAACAAAAAGATAATTCAGATTAATTTTATGAAGAGTTCTATTAAAGTATATTTAATTGAATGAATTAAACTGAGTTAAATTATGTTTTAAATTATGCAAATCAACCCAATTTGATAATACTAGTTTTACAATCACTCAAAGCATGAATATCTACGCTATCAGAATGACTCGGTATAATTGTATAAGTTTAGTATTATCTCTTTATAGTCGAGAATGTGCAAAATCCTTCCAAAATAAATCCCCACATCTCCCGAAACAAAGAGTAATTATGCCAGGATAAATATAATATCATGACCGTACGCAACCTATGGTCGATGATTCTTTCCGACCTTAGCTTGAACATCCATTCTTATCCACGAAGGACATAGCTTTTAAGCTACCAATAAAGTAGAATGGAGAGAATCAAAGTATAATACAAGCAATAGGGCACATGACCACTAAACGACAAGACTTGAAACTATGCTCTACAACGTGCACCATGGAAATTGAGAGACCGGGAATCATCCCACGAAACTAGAACTCTCTAGGGTTGTTTTTTTTCTTTTTTTCTTTTTTTTTTCCTATTCCCTTCAACTTGCCAAGACCTTCCTTCATGTCGGGTTTAACACGACAATTGGCAAACCCTAGACCGCAATTCATGGTCCGAGGAGAGATTTGCTAGTTTAACAACTCCATTAAGAAAATCGAAATACATATATAATTTTATATTCATTTTCGATAATTAATCAAATAAAAAACATTTAACTTTTTCTTGAGTTAAAAATAAAAGATCCATATTTATTAAAAGATATTTACAATAGAAAGAATAATCTTTCTATATTGTGCTGCTCATGAAATTTGAATCTAAATATTTTAATATCCTTAAATACTTTAATATCCTTGATTAAGCTAGTTGATCATAAGAAAATCAAAATAAATATTAGGATTTGATTTTCTTTCTTACTTTATAGTATAATTTAAGTAACTGTATGCGAAAAAGGACAACCTAACCCACAAGTTTTGGTTAAAATGATCGTCCACTCATGTAAAGGCGTGCAAACTAAGTTAGCGTAGATATTATGTTAAAAATGATAAAAGTATATCCCAACTTGCATCAATTAATTAATTTAGAAGTTTAATTATTTTTTGCTGGATCGTGTGTGGGGATTCTGCCCATGTTTGATCCTCATCCAGGTGTAATTATTACGAGTCTGAAGTTCAAAAGACTGCATCTAAAAGCTCTAGCACAGAGCATAGTTAATGTAGTGTGCTTGTTAAGAATAATTGGTGTGAGAAAACCGAATGACAGATGACCCTTGGTTTACAATTAGGTAGATTTAGGGCTTCCAACTTTCATGTTTTATAAGTTCTGGACAGCCGAGGTGAAGGATAGTGTAAGTGTATCCAATTAAATCGAAATTATGTAAGGATTATTATAATATAATAATATAAATATTAATCTTTTAATAGATTATATTCGAATTTTTCATATCTTATATTATAACATGTTATTGGTAATAAATAAATTAAAAAAAATTTTTTTTGATAAATCTACCATTGTTTTATAAATAAAATGAAATTTTAGAGTCCATATATAGAAAAACGGAACCGTGTGTGAGCGCTATTATAGAGTTTTGAAAATGGTTTCATCAATTTGGAAGGAGATTCGTGTAGTATGCTCCTTGATCGGTACATGGTTAGGGCCACAAAGAACTTTCTTGTCGTAAAATATGGCATTTCCCTTTGCAACACAATATCACATAAATCGATGCTAGAAATATAAATAGCCATTATAAATTACTTTATTTTAAAAACAGAAAACATTATGGCAATAATTTAAAATATTTTTGTATTATTGAACCAATAGTTTTTACTACATTCTACACTACTATCACATGCCTTTTTCTTCTTTTGGGCATAGTGATAGTTGTTTTTGTTTGTACATTTATAATAAGTAAAGCTAAGACGAGGAACTTTGGGATAAATTCTCTGTTTTAAACTCTCCATCTTCAATATATCTAAACCAATCACATTCCCGCATATAAAAAAGGAAGTAGTGCATAATTATAAAAATGTTGCTCATTAAAGTAAGTATTCACATATAATTGTTAGAAACACAATTGAAATTAAAAGTTGAAGCAATAAAAATTTCAGGTATTTTATATTTTTAGACACACACACATATATATATATATATGGCGAATAGGTATTTTTAATGCGGTGAATACAAGTTGATTAGTTACGTATAAACGAACTGGGAAAGCTACAATTGAGCTCATCCTTGAAGGCTGAAGCCAACGGAAGACGACACGGCCTCGGACACCGAGTACAATAATTCTTTTACTTTCATGCTTTTTCGTCGGATATGTGCGCAACTCATTAAAGAAGAGAAAGAGAAAGAGACAATTTATTGTGAGAAATAAATTTATAATTCAACTTGCATCGACGTGGGTGGCATCCAAAAATTTTGATTTGAAGCTTATTTGTTAGTTTTGAGAAAGAGACTGTGAGAAATAAATTTATAATTCAACTTGCATCGACATGGTTGGCATCCACAAATTTTGAATTCATGCTCCTTTATTAGTTTTTAATGAGATGAACCATAGTTAATCAAAAAATTAACAGCATTCTATCAAAAGATTTTTATGAAAACTTTTGTAAACGATGAAGAATTTAATAAAAATTTTGAAATATTTAGGATTTAAATAAAAAAATATACAAAAAGTTAAGTTTTAAATTTATATTTTTTTCGTGAACCAATCATAAAGTACCATGTATTATATTAATAAAAAAGTTAAGATTAAAATAAAAATTTTAATACATTTAAGACTCAAATAGAAAATGTGTAAAAAATTGAATTCTAAATTTATATCTGCTTTTGTTTCACATAAAATACATGAAATTTCATTTTTTTTTCTTTTTTTATATCTCAACCAATAGTGTAAATGGTGATTGAAAATAATGGTGGAAAGCTGGAACCAGGAGTAGTAGTGCTATGTAAGCAGTTTTTGGTGTATCTCATTTGCTCAAAAAAATAATTTCTCTTTTTCCAATTGTAATTAAAAAAAAAATTATATAAAGAAGTTTTTCCCTTGTTTTGATTCTTTAAATCTGAAAAGCAATTATGATGAAGCAAACATAACCGATTTCTTTTATGATTTTTAATAACCCATGCATCATCACCCCTCTTTCAATGCAGCAAACCATCAAATAGGATTGAAGAGGTTCGCTTTTCAAAGTCTCATGTTATTACTTTAATTTAATGACAATAACTTCAATTATATCTTAATGGGGAAAGCACACAAATCATACAAATGCAATAGCAATTTCTCCACTCAAAACGACTTTTAATCAGGAACGACTATAGGGTGAGTAGGTTCTATCTGATGTAAACTCAAATTTAAAATATATAAAACAAGAGTTTAAGTCATTAGTCGAAGCAAAACCAGTTGCAAGAAGCATGTGAACATCTTAAAACACAACAAATCACTCCGCTGGTTTTGCGGAAAATCAACAGATTTAAGTATTGCAACATGCAATATTGAAACACTTTTTCCATGTATATGTATGGGGCAATAGGGCACCCAATTCTTGCGCTAAAAAACAGCAACATCGACCTTGATCTTGTTTCTTCTGTTCTAGGTCAGTTTCATTGTAAGATCCGAGGATGCATGGTCGGCTCGAGGAAACTTTAGGGTGTATCTAACGCTTATAGGGGGTCCAATTATTTGGAAATAGCTAAATTCTTTAGAATATATTTTATTCAGAGGTAAACAATTAATATATAGGGCCGGTTTTAGACGTACCCTTGATTTCTTGAACCTATAAGATGGCATAGAGAAGAAGTTCCTCTTAAATTATTGGTTGCTGAAATCTTAATTAATATTGTATGACGACTTTGCCGCCAGTGGAAACTAAACTTACCTTGATGCTTGTATCTAGGGTTTTACGCATTTATGTCTTATAAGCATAGTCTTTTCGAAAGGTGAAGATAACTTTGAGTTTGGTTTGCACCCTTGAAATTGTATACAAGATGTTAAGATAGACTGCATCTATTGACCGACCGCTTTCTCCTCTTTAAAAAAATCGGTAGATATTGCAACCAAATACCAACAAGTTCTATGTATATAAAAGTAGAGGAACAGGTCAATAAAATTATTTTGGGCATGAGATGTTTGTAGTTCGATATAACTACTTACCAACTCTTCCAACCAAAAATCTCATTTCGAATTGGATCATTAATTGTCGAAGACTTTATAACTTAATAGTATACATACTATTGTATCAACGAGAGGAACCTAATTCGAAAACTCTATTTTCCAAAAAAAGAATTAGATCATTAACCAAAGGGGACGAGAAAAAGTCAGATTATAAAGTCATTACAGAATTTGGTTTTTGTCATTCCCTTGCCTAAACAATGAAATGCAAAGCTTCTTAAGAAAACGAATTGTGAATATACTTGTATTTGAAAAGAGACGAACATTTGAATTTATATTTGTTATTTGGTTCTTTATGTATCCATCTCTATTTAATTATTAGTTTGTATGTGAAAACCATTTTCTTTTGCACATATTCAATATAAAATTTCCCTTCGGTTGGAAATTCCTAGATTTTCATAAGTTGATAATTTTTATAAAGTAATATACGGAGAGGACAAAAGCCCCAAATTTTTATCATGAAGGGCGAAATTGCATATGTAATTTTCAACTAAAATCTCAAAAGTTCCAACAAATTATTGAAAGAGATGAATTTTGTTTACATAAGAACTAGGAAGTTGATCAAATTGGGTTTTTTAAATATTCATTTAAGAACTAAAAAGTTGCCGATACAAGACCATTATACGAAGTCCTAAGTTACATTGGACAGCTGCATAAGAGGAGAATATTTGTTCCATTTCCACCTTACTCCGTTTGAAAGTCTATGACCATGTTTGTGGGCAAGGAGAATGGTGCCTAGCTCATTTCATGGTAAGACCTAGCTATTCGACACAACTATTCCTCCCATCATCTGAAAAGCCAAGACTCTAGCATCATAGCCTCGTTCTAGCCACCAACCACCACCAAACCATGAACCTCTAATAAAGCATGACTTTGACCACCAAGCCATGATCCATAAACCTCTATCACTTGGTATGTAATATTTCATTGGAACTTTTTTTTTTTCCTTTTATAAACTTTTCATCAAATTGTATAACCTACAAGGTCTTAATATTAGACTTAAAAATCTCAAAACATTTTAGGAGTTAAATTTGGACCAAAAGCAAAATTAGGCCGGATTGAAACAATTCGATACTGAACTCAAACTCAATAGAACTTAAGATTTTGAACTCAAGTTAAACTTAAAGTGGGCATTTGACTAGCATGGGCTTGACCTTTTAAACTCATTTAGGCTTGATTTTTGTAAAAAAATTATATATTATTCTAATTAAATTTGAGTCTCACAACTAGGTTTTGAGCATTTAATTTTGAGTGTTCAAGAAGGTAACTTGATTAAGTTAGAAACTTATGAATGCATTAAGTATATTAGTCGAGAAAATCCCGTAGGCTTGAATCTTGAAAATATAATAAAATAATAAAAATATGGAGAAAATAGTGAAATTTACTATATTACAATATATGTACCAAAAAATGTGTAAATTTCACTAAATAAGTAAATGAAATATAAGAGAAATTGCTAAAGAATTGCAAGATGACTAAGAAACACTCTTTTAGGCGTAGCAAAGATTGAAGTACACAAGGAAATTGCAGGAAAATTAGCATTAGACACCTAAGTTATGTGGTTAATACATGTTTAATAAAGATAAAAAAAAAATCAAAATCACCCCTAGAGCTTGTTATAGAATACAACCTACACTTCTTAGTGAAAGTTTTACCCATTTGCTAGTCTAAGAAAATAATAGGAGAGAATTTAGAAGAGAGGAAATGGGGAAGAAATTTAAAAGAAGAATAGCGTAAAATAGGGAGTCAAAGAATACTCGAAGAAAACCACAATCTAGAAGTGCAATCGGGATGCTACCTAAAGGAGTGACAGGCGCTAAGGCTAGCCAACAAACCCCCTCCCCTCCATGGTGGCTAAAGCACCAAGTTGTGATAAGTTATCGATTTGCCTTATTTTTAACTAAAATTAGGGGAAAAATAGCAAACGAACTTTAAAATTTTTTTAACTTAGTTTTATAAAATATTTTTGCATGAGAAATTCAAATCCCAAACCAAATTTTTGAAATTTTAAGTGCTAATATAGGATACTTAAGAAAAACATCTCCTGGATTGATTCTTAATTACATTTTCGAAAAATCAATTAATATAGTTTCAACTTAAAATTATGAGTATACTTCTAAAATGTTATATTTTGATACTATGTGATCGGATTTTCAAAATTAAACTGTTGGATTCTTGGAAATTTTCCATTTTTAAGGAAATAATGCACTAATGGTAGCTTTTCCAAAAGGAGCCTAAGGAATTTTTACAAAATCATGTTTACAACTTATATCTAGTTGCATGCAATAGCTAAAAATAAGTTATTTTGAGTTTTAAATTGATGATTTTCAAGTTTAAGTGGGTATATGGTAGGTTATGGGTTCAATTTTAAGAGTTTTAATGGGCTTATAACTAAGAGGAAGGGGATAATGTAGAACTGTAGGGGTGATTGTAGTATTAAGATGTTAACATGCTATATATACAAGTTTATTGAGGTTTTGGAACTCAAGGTAAGTTGGATTATATGTAAATAGTAAAGTGTAGAAATAACAGCAAGGTTAAGAACTTCGTTAGAAATTAAAGCAAAAAGTAACCTAGTGATGAATATTTTAAGTACACTAAAAATTGGAATTAGGTTAGAAAATGGGTTATATTTAGACTTTATACCCTTATCAAAGTCAAAACATAAGTCAAAACCCTCTTGGAAAATAACCTATATCAGAATGCTGGATTAGAACATAAGTTAGAAAGTAGCCTGATGGAAGAAGCTTGATGTGTACTACTATAGGAGCAGCTAGAAGTTTAGTAAGAAGATAGATTGAAATTGAATATTAGATAAATTGAAGCTAAAGGTGTCAGGACCTTATAAGGAGCTTAGTAAGATTATCTAAATTTTTCATATCGCATGTGCATTTATGATATGAAAATTGCTTTGCAAGTCAAAGGTTGCAAAACTCTAATAAATTAATTAATCACTAGAGTTTCCAATTTTTTTTTTTTTAACTTATTGTAAAATAGAAATAATTATAAATATCCAATATTTTACAATCCCTCAAAACCGCAAAGAATCGGTATCCTCTATCAAATAATAAGATAGGGAAAATCAATTTTATAAATTGTAACAAATATTAAGTAATCCAAAACCTTAACATACAAATACTTTTCACATGGGGTGCTGTTATGCTAATTATATATTTCCCAACTAAATCTAGCTTTCTCTTACATAATTTGGATTTGCAATCTGCACCCTGTACTCAAGCTCATCCTAGTCACGGTTCAAACGAACCTATAAAAGAAACTATAGAAGAATGAGCAGACCACACCTCAATGAGTTCGTTCCTCACTACTATTATTCAAGTAAATTATTAAACATTATTATCACACGAATAAATCTATCTACACACAAAATAAATGTATACACAGTGAATGCATACAATACATTCATAAGAGTCCGAGACTATGGAATGTGTAAATTTATGTTGTCTACACATCAATTTACGTTGTCAATTGTCTTTCATACTTACATATACGAGGCACCTCACCTTACCTACATGAAGCTGCCAAAGGGCATCGTCCCTCTAGACGAAACTCGACTGTTATCCTAATTAAGAACAAAATACCAATCCAAATAAGTAGACTCCAACTAAGGCCATCTACCGTTAACAAATCATATCTAAGGCCTTATGGGCTCAACATTTGTAGATCCAATCCAAGGCTCTACAGGCACAACTATGTGAGTTCTCTCGCTATTAATCAATTAAAGATACCATATTAGCTTTTCCTTAACAATACAAATATTATCAATAAGCTCTAGTAGCCTCTTACAAAAGTTATGTAAGAATTTGTTTAAGACTGGAGAAACGTTTTTGTAAACCCTGTAAATTTTTAATTTAAACCTTAAACCTTAAACCAAACCTAGATGTCTTAGATAACTTTATGAGGCGACAAGGTCAAATAAACTAAAAACTTTATTTAAAATATAAACCTTAAACTATTCTAAAGAGAAAAACCTTATTATAATGTTCAAAATTTTAATCGCGTATAAAAGCCTTAAACTCTAAATATATGTAATTACTATAAATTATACCCAAATGTGATAAAAACCTTAAAATCAAAACTTTAAACTTTTAGATGTACCAATTTACTATAAAAACAATTGAGCCAAAATAATTGAACAATACACTAAATCATGTAAAATCGCTAACGAATAGTTAGAGATAACTATTAAATGTTAATAATTGTGAAAATACTATATTAATTTATAAAATTGATAATATTATTGAATAATTATTTAAAAATTATATATAAATTAGTATTATATGAATTTAATTATTTAAATCTAAATTAGCATTATTTTGTTGCTTATAAGTTATATCATCAATATTACTTATATATCTTATAACTTTCATTATAATTATAATATATATTGTTATTAATATTATTTTTAGTGTATTAAAAATATTTTGAGGAAATTCAAAATTTTGTTTTATTTAATTATTTCTTTATTTTCCTTATTTTACCTTACTTCTTTAATTTTCCTTGATATCCTCTTTTTCCTTTTTAAATTACAAATTATTACATGTACATAATATAATTATTATATTAGTATTATAATTTTGACTAAAAGTTAATATGTCATTTTCAATGCATTTAGTACCAATTTCTTTTCCTTTCCCTTTTTCTCCTTATTTTCTTCTCTTTCTTTTTCATTATTGTCATGACACCTAAACCCCATCTAGAAACCTCCCTCAACTTCTTCATTTTGCTAGAAAAGAATTTAGAAATATGTAGAACTCTCCATCCCTTTCAAACCATCTACTTCCCTCTCTTCTTCTCCATTTCCATTTTCCAATTTCGTCTTCTAATTTTCAACTTCAATTTTCACAATCCAATACCCACTTTTCCAACGTAAAAGGATGATGATTTCTACATCAAAAATACTCCTAAATCAAATAATTATATTTTCTTTGTATTTTTCTTGTATTTTGATTAGAATTGTTGTATTATGTACATTAGCTTTTAGGTATTTTCTTAAGTATTTATGTATATTATTATAGTAAATATATTACACATGTAACCTAATGTTTTGTAACAGAAATTTATGTATATATACATAAGTATTTTACAAAAGTTTACTTCTTTTAAAAACTATGTTATACATGTATGTATGCTATTCTACATTTTGAAATATATCTAGTACATATAAATACTTAATTGAATGAATACTTCTTTATATAGTTTAGGTGTGTATAGAATATGTACATATATGAAATCTATATATATATATATATATATATATATATATGAATTACAATAGAACTTGTAGTATAAATATATGTATAGATAAATAAAATTGGAAATATATATATACATATATCTACATGCCACTAAATGTACATAAACTTGGAAAATGTAAATATTAAGTATTTATATGTATATTGGCAAAATTGAAAATATGTATACATGTATATATGTAATATATTGAAACTTCTAAAAAAATACACTAAAAAATATATAAATATACATATAAATATAGATGTATCAAATACGTATAAGATTGAGTATAAAGATGAGTACATGTATATATGTACATGTATAAAAATATGTATGATATTAACTATACCAAAGGTATAAATATGTGTATATACATGTATATGTACATGTATGTATATATGTATGATGATAATTACATACAAGTATATGTACAAGTACATATACTAGTATGCTAAGGGTATATGTACATATAAGATATATAGATATATATTTACAATATGAATATATATATACTTATAATATTTTGTCTAAAGTAGTATAAAAGAAATAGATAGGTATATATACATATACTTACATAAAGGAAATATTATGTATTTATCTAAATATATATAAAACTGAAAGTGTATATGTATATATATAGGTATAGGTCGAAACCCATAAGATTATGTAAGGCCTATAACATATTAAATAAATTTATTATAATAACATATAAATATATAATAATATAAAATTTAAGAAATGCAAAAATCAAAGAAAATAATTAAATTTTCATATAGACCAATGAAATCATGCCATGTCAACAATTTATTCTAAATAAATAAATAAACTAAAATTTTTAAATTAATTCAAGTATGATAGTAATAAATTAATTTAAAAAATTTATAATAATAACAAACTTACAATAAATAGCAAATTAAGCTTAAAATAGGGAAATAATAAAATTTACATAAATTAGAATTTAGAAATTGAATAAATAATAAAATACTAAAGAAAAGCTTAAAATTGATAGATAAAAGTAGTCAGGTCAAAATAATCACATTCGTAACAATTTAAACTCATATTGAAAAATACAAGTTTCAACATTCAAAACAGACTTCGTTACGTAAAAGTACGTTCAAAAATGATAAAAATTAACTATAAGTTGATGAAAATAAGAATTGAAACGAAAAAGTTATATATGAATTATTATCTAAGCAAAACAGGAATCATAAGATAAATAGTAAGCTGATTAAGCCAATTAAGCTGTTTAGCAGGCTATCTAGATACTCATTAGGTTTCTTTTATTTATATTTATTACGAAATATTGATCAAAAAGGAAAGGTACTTATTTACTACTATGATTCATATCGGTTTTAGTCAAATGAGTATTTCCAATGACTCTATACTTGTTTTGTATTTGTAGTTAATATACGTAAATTAAATATTAATAACTTGATACATGAGATTTTGGTTTATGCATATGCTTTAATATTGATTATATGTTGTGTAAAATATTGTGAAATATAATAGTGAAATAATCAGCTACTTGACTTATTGCTATATAATTGGATAATTTATTAATATTAGTTGATCACCTAATAAATTAACATAATCATATTTGACTTATCTTAAATTAAATAGATCATGCATAAACATGAGTATTACATATAATATTCCAATTATCACCTCACACAGATAGTAATGAAAGGCCTTATAGGGATAAGATTTGCATATGATTTAATTTGTACAGTATAGAAGCACTAGTATAACAAGACCTTACTTTTAGCTCACAAGTTTACCTAGTGCCAAAGATACTTACTATGGGTAGTTAATAGTTAAGTCTAAAGACCATCACTGTAAGGCGTAAGTGTGGACTGCGAAGACTACCTTATTATTAGATTTGGGCATTTGTGTACTATTAGATTTTAGAAATGAAAAATATATTTTATAAAATATGGAATTTCACTATATGGTTAAAAACCTAGGTGCTAAAACCCGATTGTAATTGATGCCGATATATTTTCAATCCTTACTTTGGAGGACGTAAAAAATGTTGTATGCAACCGGTTAGTTGTATATATATTATTTGGTATATTGTTTGTTTATATATTCATATATTTGGGAATGAATTGTTTGATAACCTGCTTACTGGTATAGTATAGGGGATATCTCACTAAGCTCGTGTAAGTTACTTCCTAACAGTTTTTTCTTGTAGGTTGATAGATAACCAAGCGTAGGTTAAGAGCTAAGCGTAAATATTATGATACCTCAGAAGATTGAATCTAAAGATAGTTTTTATATCCAGTTTGAAACATGACATATAATTATTATTCTTATACTTAGATTTTATAATTTCAATGAGCTTAAGTTTTAGATCTTTACTCTTCGATCTTATCATTTGATAAGGGATACTGATTCTCTACGGTTTTGAGAAAACGGTAGAATATTAGATATCCATGATTATTTATATTTTACAATGAGTTAAAAAAATTTAAAATCCAAAACTCTAACAATTAATTATTTAAAGTTTTGAAATCTCTGATTTCTAAAGTGACTTTCGTATCATGAGTGCACACGTAATATAAAAATTTTAGATAATCCTATTAGGCTCATATAGGGTCATAACAGTTTTCATAAATACTTTTCTTAAAAATTGGCAAAGTTAGTACTTTCCATAAGTATACCAGTTAAGTCAAAGATACACGACAAATATAACTAATTATTTTTGTCAGATATTTGTATTTATCGATTTAAAGAGATGATCATACGGATAATAATACATATGTCAAAACAATCATTCAAATATACAAGCAATAACAGCTAGCAAAATATCAAGCAAGTATCATGCACAAATAGATAATAGATCATTAAAACTCCCTCATCTTAATTACTGTACACTTTACAAGCCTTTGAAATTTCCAAAACTCGACAATGAAGTACCTAAAAGATAATAAGATTTATAAGTATTTGGAAAAGTTAGACTTCTCAATTAACTAAATATCTATTGTAATTTGCCTAATTTCCTACTATAACTCAAGTATTTTATAAATATGATTTAACTTATTTATTGGGATAAATAGGATATATATGGGTATATTTGTAAATAATTATATCTTATGTATTTATTTATTTATTTTAAGAGTTTGTCTTCATTATTAGTTTAGAGGGCCAAGTAACTTAGTTATCTTATTTATTTTTCTCGGTTTATCTTAAATATTTAGTTGCGTATAACTTTTTTTCATTTTAACTTCGATTTTTATAATCTTATAGTAAATCTTTATTTTCTTCAAACGTACTTTCATGCAGTGAGATTCATTTTAAACATTAGAACTCGTATATTCTATTATGAGCCAAGAATGTTACGTATTTATTTATTTTTGGCTCAGATGTTTTTAATTATCATTTTGAGTATTTCTTTAATGATTTTATTTATTGGTTTTTCTTTATTTTTAATAATGGCCTTAAATAATTTCTAAATTTTTGCATTTTCTATATATTTTTGTTTTTGGGTCCATTTTGTCATAATTTCTTTATTTTACTATTTTAAACCTAAATCTTTAATTGTCTTATTTTTTGTTACAATTGTAATTTTAGTTAATTTATTATTATTATTTTCCTATTATTTTTGTAAATTGTGATTTTAGTTAGAAAAATTAAGAGATGCTGACATGGTAACTTCTTATTGGTTCAAATGTAATTTTTATATTTTGTTCAATTTTTTTTACCAATTTATAATATTAATATATACATATATAGCATCCTGAAATAATTAAATAATAGAAAAATCATTTCCATCTTCCTTATGATGTTCACGTCCAGCATATATATATTACTTATTAACTTATTTTAAGAAATTAGGATATTATTATACATACACTTTATCTTTAGGTATATATTTATGTACTTATACTTATAATATATAATATGTATATCTATTTAAACCTTAGAAAAATAAAATAATATATATATACATATAGGAGCGTACATATACTCTCATATTTACTACTTATTTATATTATATTTATACCATTTCACAATATTTTTCATACATATATATACATTAAAATAAGTATACTTAATATTACATATTTCTACATATATTATATAGACATATATGAATCGTATATGTATATATATATACATAACTAAGTAAATACAACATATGTATACGTATAGTTAAATATACTTAAGTATAAACATATATAAATACACAAATATGAAGGAGAGAAATTATTCATACAATTAAAAACATGTACATATAATTTTATTACAAAAGATATTAAAATACACTTAACTCTTATACATATTCCTAATACATAAAATATTACAGAATACATATACAAACCAAAGAATACATATAAACTTATGTTACAAGAAAAATCAACTACAACATAAAGTATTAATTTGATTACTCTTTGTCTTGAAAATTCTTGAGGACAAGGCTCTCCGATTCCTCTTGAAGCTAGTAGAAAAGTGAGGATGGAAATAGAGTGAATTGTAGGAGTTGGAATTAGTAATAGCTAAAGGAAAAGAAAGAAAAACAAAAGGATAAAAGTTGGAAAAAGAAAGACATGGTATCAACCAAGATGGAGAGAAGATGAGACTTAATTTGTGTTTAAATTTTGGGGAAAAAAAAAAGAAAGAAAATGGTAGTGTATTCTAAAGGGCATGTGGCCAATAATAAAGGAAAGAGAAAAAAAAGAAAGAAAAAGAAAAAGAAGAGCTTACTTGCTTTTTATCCTTAATTGCTTCTTCTATAAGTGATATTGAAAGAGATATGTAGCAATCATAATTGAGATAGAAAAGAAAAAAGAAAAGGAAAAGAAGAAAGAAAAGGAAAAGAAAGAAAGAAAAAGAAAAGAAAGGAGGAAGGAAGGAAAAAGAAATAATGAATTTATCCTTTTAACTTTTCGTTAAATGTTTTCCCACTTTTAGATAATGTTTGGTGTAATACTCCTTATATGCTAAGTGACGGAACTCTAAATTATCAAGGTGCTTTTTGGTGTAGTGGCTAGAAATACATCAAAACTCTAAAGTTAAGTATGCTCGGGATAAAGTAATCGCAGGATAGGTAACCTCTTAGCAAGTTGTTGTACCAAAGGATAAAACTGTATGGAGTTCCGGCCTGTCGTTACAAGATGGTATCAAAGCACTCTACCAGCCAGAAAGGCAAGTCCCTACCTGGTAGTGGTCTTGCACCTATATAACAAAACTAATGAGACGTTAGTTCTGTAAGGAAGGGGGATTGTAATACCTCTCATATGTCAAGTGATAGAATTCTAAATCATCAAAGTGTCTTTTGATGTATCGGTTCAGAATACGTCGAAACTTCGAAGTTAAGCATGCTTGGGTTGGAACAATCCCAAGATAGGTAACCTTTTAGGAAGCTCCTGCACTAGGAGATAAAATTGTGCGGTGTTCCATTGCAAAGTGGAAAATATCTCGATAGGAAGAGATTTGGCTGAGTTATTTCATTTGGAATGAAATAAGATGTAATTATGGAAGAATATATAAGATGTAATATTAATGTATACTATTTAATACATAAACATAAAATATGTAGTAAAATTAAATCAAAATAATTAAATTAATATAAAACTAGCATACATATAAGATGTCACAAATAATCATAAGATAATATTTATAATCTTGTTAATTTAATTAATTGATTTGTTACTATTTATGTTTATTAGTATTTAGAAGTTATTTTTATTTGTTCATTAGCGATTTTACACAATTACACACATTTATTGATAATTTTACTAGATTTGGACGTTAACATCATTAAAGTAAATTTATACATTTTATAAACTTAGAGCTTTGGTTTTAGGGTTTTTATCAAGTTTAGATTTCATCTTTTGTATTTATGCATATACAAGGTTTAGAGTTTTTATACAAAGTTAAGGTTCCAAACAGTATGTTAGTGTTTTTTAATATTCATTTTAGGTTTCGAATTTAAAATTTTAATCATTTTTAAAGTTAATGGTTCTGTTAACTTAGGAAAATTATCTATAACACTTGAATTCAACTCTATACTCAAAAGACTAAATTTACAGGGTTTACAAAACAATAGGTTAGAAAGTCACCCTCTTATAACCTACAAGAATTTATTGGAGGCATAACCTAAGTCAGTAATTTACTAAGTAGCAACCTATGTTGAAATACCAGGTCAAAAACTTGGTTAGGACTTACATTAACTAATATCTAATAAATACTATAGGAAACTCATTTAGCTCAATTCAAAAACATGTTCAAAAGTCAAAATGAACTCTTATGCCATATAATGGATAGGAAACAAAAGGAGTTATATTAAATTTTAGGGTTAATAAAGGAAGCCAAGAGCGACACACGAAGATAACGAGTATCTATACTCAAGTAAGTGGAATCAACGCTTTACATCGTTTTGGGATATTATCTTATAATACTTAGAGGGTTAGGTATGACTTTAGCTTGTAGTTGTTTTGGTGTATTATGTTTTTCTTTGGATTACTTCAATTGATTAATCACCCCACAAATGAATTAACTCAAACTCGGCCTAACTTCTAACCTGACATACATCTCAACCCACTAGGGATTACGGCTAGGATTCTTAGGTCAATCACGAACTCTTTTGATAAAGATAGTTGAAATGGTCATTTTCCTACCCTTAATCAGACTAAGCGACAAAATAGGAACTCGTAGCAAGGTTAAGGGTTGTGGTTCAAATGTAATATTAAGTAAAGGGTGTTTTCCATTGCATAAGTCTCGGTTTGGTTCCAACTCACAAGTGCACAACGTTAAACTCCTCAATTTAGATTAGAGTAGATGAAATTTTTCTTATCTCATGACAAACCACATAACATCATGCAATGACATTTATTTGAGCACACATTGCATTGAACTAAATTTGCTTGAAAACCTTAGTTGCCCGGTATGAAATACGTACTTCTATTTCCATCCTACTTACCGAGTAAGTTGTCGCTTATTCTCTAATAGTTATTTTGTAGGTTCAGAGTTAACTTACAAGCATACCACCAAGTCCTAAAAGATTATAAGGTAAGATCAAGAAGTGAGGATTTGAAGATTTGGTTAAACTTGTTTTAAATCACCATCTTGTTAATTTTTAGGAAAACTACTAAGGTCTCCTTAAGTAGCCCTCTAGTTTCTATTACTAACTTGGATACTAAGACTTACAAACCTATGGACTTTTATAATCCTCTTCTTAGACTTCTTTTATATCTTATGTAAAGATAATTTTGTAAACACTTATATTTCGGAATATTCTATCAAGTACTTTAACTCAACTTAATTCTTTTGGAAGGTTTTGGTTGTAGAAAATTCAATTTTTTAAATCATCTTTAAAGATCACACTATAGTTTATTCTAGGTAGATACAGAATTGAATGCTTTAAAGTGGTTGAGTGGGTCCGTCTTATGTGAATTAGGTTTGCGATAGCAGCTGTGAAGTTAGTTTCTATCTTAGAATAGTTCATACAGCGGGACAGTTATATATCCACATTTTTAAGGCAGGATAGTTCTGAGTTAATATCAGAGTATTATTCTTAAGAACTTGCTAAAAGTGTAATTTTTAAGAATTTTCTTTAAAGCATCATAATAAAGTTAGTTATACTTCATAGGTAAAATTGAGAACGTAGTATAAATGGATCATAAAAGATTTAAACTATAGGTTTATATTTATTACCTATATATCAGAAAAGATAAGATGTGTTAATATCACTTTTGAACTATAGAAGATGATAACTTTTATCTAGTAAACTTACAAACTTGTAAGAGGGCATTTATATTAGATTAACTAGATTTTTATTAGAATGAAAAGGAATATGGAATATAGAATGTGATTTCTAAAGTTATTGTTGAAGCTAATTGGATAGGTAATGTTAGAAAGGAAGAAGAAGGGTTAGATAATATAAATTATGTACTCATGGGTAAATCATATACATTCATGGAAATGTTCACTAAATTAATTGTCTGAAGGCTATACAACTTCTTATCTACAAAGTGAGATTTCAGATAATTCTAATTTAACATGGAAGTAATATGTTAGATTAAAATGGAAGATTTACTAAGTAGTTGACTTGCATATGTAATATTGTAGTGGTAAAAGGGTATTGGGATACTGAACCATTCTAATGAAGTGTAGAAATAGGAGAATTGATGTTGAACTTAAGTGGTTTGATGATTTAAGAAGTGTCTTATGCACGTTGGAATGTAAGTTAGAATATTGAGCAAATGAAAACATGAAATAATTGAATATACAAAACTTAGGGTAAAAATTGATGCAAGGGGTAAGCTTAAAATAATTTATAAGGCATGACCTAACTTAAGAGGTGTTGTACAATTTGACTCAGAAAGTTAAGTAGATGATTATGAGATGAATAAGAGGGACTAAATAGTTGAGAAAAATTATAATAATCTTTAAAAGATGGTTCTCAATAATGATGTTCGATGGAAATAAAGTATGTGGTGTACTAGCTATTATTAACTTAGAAAAGTGTGCATGATACTAGGATGATAACGTACTTACATAATAATACTAGCACCTGGTTTAGAATTTGCTTACACTTAAAGAATGTATTGTAGATCATCAACTTAAGATTCTTTAGAAGTTATATATACATAATCTACTATGAAGACTAACATGACTTATAAATTCATACTTCAATGTAACTTCTCTTGAAAAATAATATAGAAACAGTATATATTTCCTTATAAAGCTAAAGCATATGCGTAAACCTTTTATAAAATTTAAGACCGAAAAGTTGGATTCATATCTTATGTTATTGAGTTAAGGTATAATCCTAAAGGCTAAGTATGTAGACCTATGCTTAAAAGGATTATAAAACATATGAGTTTGAAGATCATTGTTTAAGTATATATAAATATAATAAGTGCTATATTGAATTACATTATAATGTTTAAGTGCATGGTATAGTTATGATGTTTATATACATATGTCAATCTTATACACGATAACTACGTTAATAAAATGGAATCCTTATATTGATTGTGTATGCATGCATGTTGTACATAAGTATTAAAATGTAAGCATTTGTATAATTATGATAATACATATGAAGGTAAGTTAACTAACATTATAGGTATATAAATAGCATAAGTTACCAATAAATACTGGTTATAATGAATTAAAATGAAAATGGTTAGGGATGATGACTAAATTGAAATAGTCTAATGTATACGTATGAGTTAAAAAAAATTTGACTTAGCTATCATAATATGAGTTGAAATGAGTATCTAGAGTTAGGCATTAATTGTTTTGAAGGAAAAATGTTAGAATGTGAATCAATATATGGGAATTTAATAAGATTATAAGGTGTAAAGTTGAATCACAAAGTGAGGAAGAACCTGATTTCGGAAGTTTGGAGATAAACCTGAATGAAAGCCTTACTGAGAATAATCATGTTATAGGTGTTAAGGAAGCGGTATATGAAGTTATAAGTATAAAAATGCAAGCATTTGTAATTATGCTAATACATATGAAGGTAGGTTAATTAACATTATAGGTATATAAATAGTGTAAATTACCTATAATAGCTGGTTATAATGAATTAAAATGAAAATGATTAGGAATGATAATTAAATTGAAATGGTCCAATGTATACGTAAATGAGTAAAAATAAATAAATTGAATTGGTTATCCTAATATGAGTTGAAATGAGTATCCGGAGTCAGGTATTAATTGTTTTGAAGGAAAAATGTTAGAATGTGAATTAACATATGGGAATTCAATAAGATTACATGATGTAAAGTCGAATAAAAAAGTAAGGAAGAACCTGATTCAAGAAGTCTGGAGGTAAACTTGAACAAAAGCCTTATTGAGAATAATCATGTTGTAGGTGTTAAGAAAGAGGTATATGAAGTTATAAAAATTCCAGCAACTTCCAAAAATATATTACTAGATGTAGATTTAGAAATTAAATGTGAAGCTAATAGTTAGAAAGGGCAATTGAATTAGATATCAATAAGAAAATAATAATTTTATGTTAATTATGGTAATTATATAATTAGTGTTACGAAGTTGATGAATTTGGAGTAGAAAACCTTACAACATATAATTGTTGTTTAATATGATATACTTAGTAGTTTTGGTATGTTTAAAATATTAGGAACTTTTTCGACGCTATGTCTAATCACTTGAGGTATTTTAATGATTTATGGTATATTTTGATTGTAAGCCAAAAATAGCAATATGAATAAGATTATTAGTTTAATGGAACTAATGAGAATTGAAGCTAAGGACAGATAAGGATGGTTACTAAGGTGAATCAAGCTTGTAGAAAGCTTAAAGAAAATTATGGGAATTGCACTAAAATAGGAAAAGTAAACAAGCAAACATATGAGCAGCTCCAAGGATATAATGTATTAGGAAACTACCAAAGACCCACGGCACAACTCAATATGGGGCACAAGTTGATTTGATCAGGGTACTCACAGCCTAGCCTTGCTTAAGAGTTAGAATAATAGTGAAAGAAGTAAATAAGCTAATGATTAATGTTCACAAATAGTATATTCGATATTCTGAGATAAGGTGATTTGTGACTACCTGTATAGTTGGTATTTATACCTGAAAAACTAAGGTTAGCTACCCTAAATGGAAAAGACTAAAAGGGTAATGTCCGAAAAAAGTAATGTATAAAGAATAATAAATGATACAATTGAAAATACAACAAAAGGGGTATCTTGTACAGGAGATTCTATCACATGGTTGCTCGGACACGTGGCTCCTTATGAATGGATGACTTTCTAGTAGAAAAGACAATTCTATATAATCAGTTTAACATCTACTAAGCAAAGCTACCGAGTAGAGGTAGTAGATCAGCTATGGTAAGTCAAGCAGTTAATTCTTCCAAGGTGAACTGTTGCTCAAGTGTAGCTTTGGTTGGCAATTGGAAAGAGTTAATGATCACGAGAAAGGTTGACTCGACCAAGGCGTCAGGTTAGTAGATTGTAGCATCTCGGACTCCTAAGTAGTAGGTCATAAGGAAAGAATTTGCCTGTCAAGGGTATGATGGTTTGATTCCTATCATGAACAAAGTTATAATTGGATCTAGCAATATCTAGGAATTAGGGATGACATTGAATGGGAAGTAAATAGAATCTATATTTCTTTGTGATATAATGACTTAGTTGTAAGAGATTTAAATATGTAGTTAGGTAAATGTTAAATTTGTTCCTTTTAACTTATGTAATAAGTGTAACCAATACAAACCAGCCCTAAGTAAATAGTATAGCATTTGTATGGTGCATAACAAAGGATATGTCGAGCTTACTTTTTTCCGGTTTTTATAAATTATTTTTCTTTAAACTGATCAATATTAAATTCTACCCATTTAATGTTAACCATCAACTAAGGTTTAAAGAAAACTAATTCTTTTATATTTTGAAAATGTTTTTGGAGTCGCCACTTGATTAGAGTTGAAAAATAGAATTAAATTATATCTAATTGGACAGATTATTTATAATTCAACTATTAGTCTTTTTGATAATATTAATTTTATAAAAGGTTGTGAGAACTAGAAAATCAAGTCTGAGGGGTTAGATTTTTTAAATTCTTACAGGTACCATCAACTTTCTAATTTCAGACTTAATATCTTAAAATCACCTACTATTCGGAATCAAACATACATAGATCTTTCTAAAAATTTAAATATGTTGGTTGATTAATTAGAGAAAACTGTCGATTTTAAGTTTTTAACTTGATTCAAGTTTAATTAAGGAAAATTCTAAAGAGTCATAATCGATCAAATTTTCTATTGATTTGAAAAATTTTAAGGAAATCCCATTTTTGGAAAAAAGCCCTAATTTATTTCATTTATTTGGAAAATGATTTTTTTTCTACATTATAAAATGATTTTTCATTTTTATTATTTTATTTTATTATATGATTTTTTATTGTTTTAATTTTAATTGGGAAAAATAAATAAATAAATAAACTAACTAAGTTACTTTATCTTTTTTTTTTCTTTTCTTACTTGTTTTTGTTTTTATTTTTTCATTTTTTTTTAGTTTACAAGTACAAACTACATTACACAATATAAAAAACACAAAAAAAACAAACAAACAAAAAGAAAAAGAAGTTAAACTGAGGATAAGGATACGATTGGATCTTGGAGCTGCGGGTTGGGTCACGAGTTGAAGGCTAAAGGAGATAGGGTCACGGGTCGGAGGCTAAAGGAGATCGGGTCGCAGGTTGGAGGTTGGAGCGGGTTAGGTCAATAAAGCGGTTGTGATGGCTTGTTTGGCCTGCCGTGGAGGCTATTTTGAGAAGATAAGTTGTCAAACCTAAGGTTTTCACGGATGGGGAAAGTGTTAGTGATGTTATTTTTGTAAAAGGAGGTGGTTTTGGTGATGTTTTGAGTCATTCGCTAATAGATGACAAATTTGAGGTAGTGGTGGAGCTCATTTGGTGGTTGTTGAAAGCAAATGAGATGTGGTTTCTAAGGTTTTTAGGACTAGTGAAGCTATTGGTAGTGATCGTTTGCATCAAAAATTATAAAAAAAAAATTAAGCTTTCTAGGGAGAGAAAGTGCTTTATGCTAAAGTGAGAAACTATGAACTAAAGATTGTGTGGTAACTTTTGAGTGAAAGTTCATGATGAAACAAAAAGTGGAGTCCTTTATTTATACTCGAGGAGCTCGAAAACACACTTAGAAAGACCATTAATGGCCAAATCAAAAATCACAGGTATGAGTTGTACAAGCTTGATTAGGCTCCGTTTTGAAGAAAATAATTGATTTTGATTAATGATTTTGGTCAATTACACGCCCATAATCAATAATCAAGTCATGAAAGCTTTCCTTTTTTACCTAAAAAGCTCGGATATGCAAGTTGTATGAAATCGTTTCTATGATTATTTCCAAGTTTTTTTATTTGATTTAATTAGGGAAATGGATGAATTTATACAAGATTTGAGTCTTAATGCAAAAGAGGCTATGTTTAGCACATGATTTTACCAATTAAACATGTGGAATTATGTGAAAATTATGTGAAAAAGGACTCGAAACATAGAACATAGAGCTTTTTTTTTTTCTAGAAAAAACTGGGAAACGAATGGAGAAGAAGCTGGAATGGGCGTTGGTCACGTGCAAGGCATGTGCCATGCGCCCCAAGCATAGGTGCATTGCATATACACAATTGAAAATACAAGGTACGTATTTGTATTCCTCGTCTGGTCCTTTATCTATTGGGCTTTAAGCCTAGCGTTTGGTCTAAACCCTTTTTCTTTTAGAAAAAAAAAAGATAAAACAAAAATAAATAAATAAATAGATAAATAATCAAATCACATGACACTAACCTAAAATACAATGACTTTTTATAATTATTTTGATTAATAACCAAACACACTATGATAATTTACAATTGAATTTTTTGCCTAACTTTAATTTAATTATTTCATCTAAATATTCTAAGTGCATTGAAACTGTTATGCCCGTTAGGTCCAAAAAATCTATCACTCTTACAAATTTTGTATTTTCCACTGTATTTTTTTTTTTTACTTTTTGTTTTTATTATTGTTATTTTTTTGTACTTTTCTAAATTTTCTTATTTTTTTTCTAAATCTTCTATTTTTTTATATTTTTCTATGTTTTTTATTTTCTTATATTTTTCCTCAATTAAGACCCTTTTCCCTATTCTAAAAATTCTATAAAAAAAAGGGGAAATTGGGTGCCTACAGGATACATTATTTATATCGAATTTACAAGGATATGATATTAATTTGTGATAAGATGATAGTATAATGCTCATAGGACAACATATTGCTAGTCTTATGACACACTGCCTTAATAGGGTAATATCACCCCGTGTAATGAGTGCAAAATTTAACTTGGAGCTAGTATAGGAAGAATATATGAGTATACATAAAAAACAACCTAGAATGAAATTACAAGCAATCACCCCCTACTTTGAAGGATTGAACTAAGAGAAGATCTTACCCTAACTTATTCAATACCTTAATTATACCATCAGTCCAATAGACTATATCGTGATATACATTAAAAGTAAACTCTCAAATTATAGGATATAACCACCTTAGCTGAGAAGGATACCACTGGTAATTAACTCTAAAAAATTATTCTAGGAGAAAATCCCCGTATTAGTTAGTTATGATCTTAGAGTGGCTATTATCTGTTTTGATTCATTTGTTAGAAATTAAGGACTTTTGACTAAAATACAAATCCTAACCCAAGGTATTAAACATAAAGCTAGATTAACTAAATTTTATAACCACTAATATGGATGGGTAAAGAACAAATTAATGAAGTAATTACATTAAATGATAGTAATGAAAGCATTGCCAAATAATCATTTAGCTAATTTCACTCTTTGTGTAAGAAATTAACAATAAAAGCAAAGAAACATTAAGAAAATCCATAATCTCTAATTAATTATACTACAAGAGGGGAAAATAATAATTGAACCATGAAGTATAGTTAAAACATTATGAGATAATATTCCTCATATATTGGCATATCTAGATAAACATAAGGAGATTCGCAAATTGATGATCCGTAAGTCTCTTTGATCGAGTCTTCTGTTTTTTATCCATTTGAGTCGTGTTATGTTCTTCTAAATCTAAGTAAAATCGGTCATGGGTGTTTCATGAGTCCACTTGGTTTAAGGTCATATTAGTCTTCATCGGGTTACATTAAGTCCAGCTCATTCGAGTCATCAATTATCTCATTTAAACTCGAGATAGAGAAGAGTCAAGATTTATCAAACTCATTAATGTTGACATTTGTACTATTGACGTGAAATATAAAATGTATGACTGGAGCAAAGGCATAACAATCATGGAATGAGAAAAACAAACAAGATAACAATGGATCTAAACTTACTAATTATAAAAGAAAACAATCTTGATATGAATGACTGTAGGGAGAACCTAGAATCTGGTTAAGAAGTTTTGATAAAAATTGTGATAGAAAGTAAAATATTAAATGTATAGAATTGGTATGATAAAATATAAGATGGTAGATAAGATAGATAATGGATTGTTAGGTAAATGTTAATATGATAATATATTAGATAGAGTAAGAAACCTTATAACACATAAGTTAGAGACACTAGATATAAATGATAGTATAGGAAGATTCCTTAATCAAATGATTTGAAATGTAATAAACACAATGAATAGAGTAAAGGAATTCAAGCATATTAAACTCAACAATAATTTGTCAAACTTGTAATGATTAAAAAAAAAAACAATAAGAGTAATGAAACAACTTAAATAATCCTCGTAGGAGTTTAATAAACAAGAGAATCGTAGTATAAGGATACAGTGTTATGCTCCAAAACGGAAGAGTCATAAAAGTTTCATCGTGTAAATCTTTCTAGGACAGAAGCTAACTTTTTAGTTGCTATTTTAGACTTAATTTACACAAAGCGTTTATAACTAATCCGCTTTAAAGTAAGCAATTTATATATCTAAAATATTAATTACCTGTGGAAGTATGAAGAATATACACTAAAGTTTAAATATTATAAGTAATGTTTACATGGCTTCTTAACATAATAATACTTTATATAACAATAATAGATTCTTAATTAAGATCTAAAACCTAGGAGATATAACTATTCTTTAGTTTTATATCCTCACTCTCTAAGATCTAATAGTAGTTAGCTTCAGGATAGATATGATGCTGCATTCAAGCTAGCACCTGCAATAATATCTACAGGGATGTAAGCAACCAACCGTTCAGTAAGTTGAGATAGAGAATTGAAACTATACATCAAGTACAAACAGAGTTATTAACCAAATTAGTTAAATGTCATGCATGTATTGTAATCCCTAAAACTAGCTATTCGAGATTTCGATCGGTTGAAAGACTCAATCGAGCCTAAATTATAAAGTAAAGCTAGAATTATTAGTAAAATGATCCTATAAGTTTGAATTTAAGAAAATAAGTAATAAAATAAAAGAATATAAAAATTCCAAATTTTAAGTATATAACTCGTTATTTATCGAAAATGCGTAAAATATATTCCAATAATTAACGAATCGCTAGAGATAAATTATATGTAAACTAAAAATCATAAAATAACCTAAATAATATTTAGAAATATTTAATTGTCCTATATATGAATTTACATGTATGTAAAAATACACGTAATTACTTAAAATACGCATAATGTGCTAAAATAATACTAAATACTTAAAGAAAATTCATAATTAATTAAGGAAAAATAAGGAATGATCCAGAATTGAGTCATGGCAGCTGGAAAAAAATAGAAAAAAATCAGCCAATTAAATTAGGGCAACTCAAAAGCAAAAAATTAAGAGATTTGGACAATGTCTTGTTCAATTTAATGCACAATAATTTCCCTAAACGTCTATAAATAAGAAAAAAATTCAGAGAACTCCTTTGGATAGTTAGGGATTTGAGAAAAATAAAAAGACTCGAAAATTCAAGGGAAAAACTAGAGAAAAAAAAAGAAAAGGAAAACTGTACAATTCGGGCCTTTAAAGGGAACCCACACCAGACGAACATCTCGGAGTGAATGGCCACTACCACCACACGGAGGTGGCAGCGCCCAGACCGGCCGATAAGGCCAGGCGGCCAGCGGTGGCCACAGATACCCAAATCAATGAGTCCAATTTCCAGCCTGATTTTGTGTAATTTTGTAAAAATAGTAAATATTTTTATGAAATTATGAAACTTGTTATTCTGAGGTTTTATTGTATGTAGATTTAGTGAAAAATGTTGATTTAGTTTAATCACGTCTTAAAATATAGGGTTCTTAACAAATTAAGCAAAATCGAGCATGATTAGAATGAGAAATAAATAAGCTTAGAAGTGTAGTTTAGAGCTCAATTTTTTCCTGTAAAATGCTTATGTGATATAGAACGGTGCTATGAAGCCATTTTTCTAAAATTAATTTTCGAAATTTTTAAGTTAATTTTTAGTACTAAAATGATGGAAAAATTGGGTAATTTTGGATTAATTAGGTGATTAAGATACTAATTACTAATTTAGATAGTAATTAGATGTTTAGGGATGTTAACCTCTAATGTGGAAACCTAACCCTAGCCTTTGAAGTATTAAGTATAGTTAATTTAGGAAATTAGGTAGTTATTATAAGAAATTAGTAATATGTGGAATTGAAAATTAATAAATCTAAAAAAATAAATTTATTTAAATAATATTAGAATAAAAATCAGAATAATACTAAATCTGAATTAAGATTTAATTTTAGGTGATTGTATAAAAATGTAAGATTTTCTCACATCGGGGATAAATTCGATACCCTAATTAGGAATAACGTGTACTGAATAGTTTAGAATATTAAATTAAGACCCAGTAAGATATTTGAATACTCGAGCTTAATGTGATTAATTTCACATTAGGATTCGAGCATGTTTAGGACTTAGAAATCAAACTAGAACCTAATTCAGAAATTAATGCGGAAACCGAACTCGAGCCTAACCCCAAACCTAGAATAATTGTAAAAAACTTAAGACCTAGATAATTAGGTTGTTTAACTCTAAACAAAACATAACAATAAGCGTTATAGGCTAAAATGAACCTATAATCGTTATATGAAAAACTGAAACCACGTTTGTGTTATAGGGATGATCGGCGATGGCCTAAGCAAGTCGGACTTCGAGTGAGTTAACGAGGAGTCGAAGTAAGTTGGGATTAATATGTTGTTGTATTTTGGAGGCTTAATATTATGCTTGGTTGTACTTGTTAGATAGTTGGATTTGTGCATATGCTTGATTACGAATGATGCTATGATTCTGTCTGTTGTCCTTGCTTGTATTGTATGGTTTGTATGAAATGATTGATTACTCTAAACTGGACCTAATTAAATATACGACCTATAATCATAATCGGACCTACATGGCAACCTATTAGGGGAACTTAGGACCCTCTGGTCAAATACTGACCCCTTCGAAAGGAATAGCGCAGGATTGCAATTGGTCCCTTCTTCATCCTCAGTCGAACTAAGTGACAGAAGAGGAGGTCGCGGTGAGGGTGAAGTCAATGGTTCAAAGGTAGTCGCAGGAGGAGCGAGGTCTCCATTGCACAAGCCTAGGTTTGGTCGTAAGCTGTTACATTAATGGCAACTCCTCAACCTGGATTAAAGCGGGTGCAATTTCTCTAATCTCACGACGGGCCGGACAACGTCGTGCGATGGCATTTTCCTGCACATGCATTACACCTAATAAGTTGATTGAAAACCTTGTTGTATTTATGGTATAGTTTTAAGTCCTCCATCCTAACTTACTGAGCTGTGGTTACTTACATCCCTATAAACGTCGTGCAGATACTAGCTAAGAAGCAGCAAACAACTACTCTGAAGCTAGTAACTGCTGGATCTTGGGGAGTGAGGAAAAACATTAAAAAATCAACATATATTTTATTACTTTTTATTTTTGAATAATATAATAACTGAATTATAATGTATATATATATATTTCCTCACTTTCTTAGGCAAATGATTTATTTAAATTACAAACTGTTTACTTCAAAGCGGGTTAGTCGTGGATGCTTTATGTAGATCAGGTCTAAGATAGCTGTTGTAAAGCCAACTTCTATCTTAGGATGGTTTACACGGCGGGGTTGTTACGACTTTGCCACTTCGGGGCGTGACATGTATAAGCAAATATTATCGCATGATGTTATTCGATCCATCATAGAATTAGAGAAATAACATCTAATTTATTATAGGTTAATAAGTTCAGCGCATATTTCAACAACTCATAACCAAACCTAAGCTTGTGCAAGAGAGACACTACTATCTCCCACGACTACCTTTGAACCATTGACTTTACCCTTAACGTGACCGCTTCTCTTATTATTTAGTTTAAGTATAGATGAAGAAGGGACCAATTATCCTATTCAATGATATCTTAGTATTTGGCTACAGAACCCTAAACATTTCCTCTAACAAGTTACTGTGTAAGTCTGTTTTATTTTGGTTATATATTTAATTAAGTCTAGTTTAAGGTATTTAATCATTTCACACAATTACAATCCAGAACATCAAACCAAAATCAAACAATCGACCAAGAAACATACACACATAGGCATGCTCATAGTCAATTGTCTAACAAATACAACCAAATATAATCCTAAGCCTCTGAGTACTATAAAACAATACTTTGAAATACAGTAACGTATTGATCTCAACTTACTTAGACTTTCCGCTTGCTCACTTAAGGTGCAATTTTCAAGGTCCGTATTTTGAAGCGACAAGGGAGTGTTTAACTTGGGGCTTAATGTAAAGCAAGTAGCATCAGTTGGTAGTTTGTTCGTGGGCTTGGGTAGTTTCTTAAGGCGAGATTGGCCACCCGTAAGCAAATTGGTTGGGAACCGATGCTACTCTCCTGATGATGGCTATAGTAGGCTAAAACCAATTAAGAAGTTGGATGTCCTTATCATAAGGATGATAGTGATAATGCCGGTTGGCACTCTTAAAGTAAGAGGGAACTTGAAACAGTCCTAGGAAAACAAGAAGGGAAAGGCTAGCTTGCCCTCCATAATAAAAGATACTATATGAGGTAAAGGAAGGTTGAGCGCTGTACGGACACTTGTGGAGGGGCTTAACCTCCCGTCCCATGACCAGTGGTATTAGAGCTAAAAGTTCCAGCCCAGTGGAGCCACCTAAATGCTACCTAGTGTACTATATGGAAAATTGTAATTTTTGTTAACAACTGGGCTCATGTAGATGAAGCTCAAAAGGGAACAGCTACCGGGTGGAGAGCATTGTTGCTAAAAGGGAACGATGCCCTTCTAATAAGAGTCTGCCTAAAAGTTAAGAAAAAGTAAAAATGTACTTTAAAGGCTAAACCCTATCGTTGGGCTACTTAACAAGATGTGATCTCGAACGCCAAGAGGAGAAGGTGAGGATAAGGGAATGCCTCTAGAAGCCTTGGAGTCTTGGCGGAGATTGTAAGCCCTAAAGATAAACCAAGTCACCGCAGGATCGAATTTAGTATACCAAGTTTAGGGTAATAGGTTAAAGGATCCGATCAAGCTAAATTATAAACGAAAGCTAGAAATATCAGTAAAAGTGACCCTATAAGTTTGAATTTAAAAAAATAAGTAATAAAATAAGAGAATATAAAATTTTTAAATTTTAAGTATATTACTTGTTATTTATCGAAAATGCATAAAATGCATTTCGATAACTAATAAATCGTTAGAGATAAGTTATATGTACACTAAAAATCATAGAATGACCTAAATAATATTTAAGAGTGTTTATTTGTACTCCACATGTATCTACGTATAGGTAGAAATAAGCGAAATTACCTAAATTGCCCGAAATTAACTAAAAATTTACTAAATAATTAAGAAAATTATAAAAAAATTAAGGAAAAATTAGGAAAAAAAATCAATTAATGGGGGAATGAACCAGATCAAGTTGTTGTAGCAAGGGAAGTAAAAAACTAAAATTAACCAATAAAAAAAAAGCAACACAAAAGGCAAAATGGAAGATATATGGGTATTATCTTATCCTAATTAATGCATAATAATTCCTATAAGACCCTATAAATAGGAAGAAAATTTACAGAGCTCATTTGGTCAGTTGGAAATTAAGAAAAATTGAGAGAATCGAAATTGAGAAAAAAAAAATAAGGGTTTTAGAAATTGGTCTCAAATCTGTGCAGATAGACTAAGAAGGCTGAACCCACACACCACCACCACCTGGATCGACTGACACACATGAACCAGTGTTGGAGGCCAAAAAGTCTTCGAACTAGGTGACTCTCATATCTTCTCTAATTTTGTAAAATTCCTTAAAATTATTTATTTTTCCTAGAAAGTTATGAAATTTATTATTCTGAGGTTTTATTGTATGTAAATTTAGGGAAAAATAGTAATTAAGTTTAATCACGTCTGTCAATATAGGGTTTTTAAAAAATTAAATAAAACCAAACATGATTAGAATTAGAAATAAATAGGCTTAGGAGTGTAGTTTGGTTCTTAATTTTTTTTCTATAGAATACTTAAGTGATATAAAGCAATGCTATAAAGCCATTTTTTTAAAATTAATTTTTGAAAATTTTAAGTAAATTATTTGCCCTAAAACGATGGGAAAAAAAGGATAATCTTGGCTTAATTAAGTGATTAAATGATTAATTACTGATTTAGAAGGTAATTAGATGTTTAAGGATATTAATCTCTGATGTGGAAACTTAATCCTAGTTTTAGAATGTTAGGTGTAATTAATATAGGAATTATGTGGTAATTGTAGGAAATTTAAGAATATGTAAAATTGGGATTTTAATAAATATGAAAAAAATTGGGTCAAATTGGATAATATAATAATAATATCAGTACAAAATAAATCTGATACAAAAATTAATTTTAGGTAATTGGATAAAAAATATAAAATTTTCTCACATTAGGAGTAAATCCAATATCCCAGTTAGGATTAGAGTATACCGAATAGGTTGGAACACTAAATTAAGACCTAGTATGATATTAGAATACTCGAGCTTAATGTGATTAATTTCACATTAAGATTCGAGTGTATTTAGGATTCATCGTAATTAAAAACAATTTATAACCAAAATTGGAATCTAATTCAGAAACTGAACCTCGAGCTAATATAGAGTGAATCATTAGTAAGTAATAAGTATATATGAAGAAGTGAGTTAAATTATAATTTAGAATCTATTATCAAAGTATAAATACTAAAAAGACGTATTTGTATTATAGGATACTTGGAGATAAACTAACCTGTAATTAAGTGATTGAGCGACTGTAAATTCTAAGTAAGTTGGGTTTATTACTTCACCATATTTAGGGTACTATTTTAGGGTACTCGAAAACTTAGGATTGTGTATGATTGTGATTGTAAGTAGTTTTATGCATGTGTTGGCGTATATGATTTCGTGTTGAAATTTGTATTGTGATTGATGATTGTAATGATTGGATTAATGTGAAATTGTCTGAACAATCTAAATTGAACCTAATCTTATTCGATCCTAAAACCCTAAATTGTCATGCATTGTAACCTTTTAGAGGATCATTAGGATTCTCCAACCAAACACCAACACCTTTGAAAAAGATAGTGCTGGATAGCAAATTGGTTTTTTCCTCATCCTTAGGTAAACTAAGTGACAAGAGTGAAGGTCGTGATGAGAATGAGGGCATTGGTTCGAAGGATAGTCTTAGGAGGAGCAGTATCTCCATTGCACAATCCTGGTTTTGGTTGTGAGCTGTTGCATAACATAAAAACTCCTCAACCCAGATTAGAGCAGGTAAAATTACTTTGATTTCACAACGGACTAGATTACGTTGAGTGATGACACTTATTTATTGCATTGCATGAAAATAATTGCTTGATAATCTTGTTTATGTTTGTATACATTCATAAGTCTCCAATTCAACTTATTAAGCTGTAGTTGCTCATACCTGTATAGATCCTCTTGCAGGTCTTGATCTCTAAATACTCTGAGAAATATGCTACCTTACAACTATCTAGAGGTTAGTTCTTTTGAAGCTTAAGGGTGTGAAGATCAATTCGCCTAGTAGTTAATATATATCTAGAGTTTCACTAGTAGCTTTAAGATTGAAAGACTGGTATTTGATATGTAAATTAGCTGACTATTATGATATGATGTAGAATTACTTAGGAATTCTACAGTAATGTATAAGTAATTATATATACATGTTGACTTGAAGCTTTAATATTTACTGTAACTTTAGTTAAATTTTTAATTGAACTGTTTACTTCAAAGCGAGGAGTCGTCGACTCCTTGTGTAGATCACGTCTATGATAGGCACTGTGAGGCTAGTTACTATCATAGGATGGTTTACATGGTGAGACTGTTGCAACTCTGCGACTTTAAGGCATAACAGAGATGATCTTGGCGTAGAGTTAGGCAATGGAAGAATAGGGTCGGTGATCTTAAGGGGAAGGGTAGTGGCAAAGAGTTGGTCCCACAAAGAAGGCGTCATGGATTTAGGCAAGGGAGAATGTCACAGTCCGTCTTTTAAAGTGACGGGGGGATATTCAACTTAGGGATTAATGTAAAACAAGTAGTGTCAGCTGGCGGTTTGCTCGTGGGGTTAGGTAGTCTCTCAAGGCGAGGTTGGCTACCCGTAAGCAAGTTGGTCGAGAGCTGATGCCACTCTCCTAATGATGGTTATAGTAGGCCGAAATTAGTTGAGAAGTTAGACATCCTCTATCATAAGGAGGACGGTGACAATGCCGATTTACAATCCTAAAGCAAGAGGGGGCTTAGAATTGTCTTGGGAAAACAGGAAGGGAAAGGTTGGGTTACCCTCCATAATTAAAGATAATACATGAGGCAAAAGAGGGTCGAACATCGCACAGGCACTTATAGAGGAGGTTAACCTCCCGTCCTGTAACACAACTTGCAATAAACTGTCACCAATAATACCTATAATACAAAGGTCATTTTAGTACTCAGATAACTATTTTAGTATTCAGATAACTATTTTATATAAGATTTATTTTATAACTCTTATCGTTATCTTTAGTTTACAGTATTATTACATCTAATTATTCAGGTTTTAAGTCTCTTACAATTATTTCGACTTTGAGCTTGGTTTTGATTTAGCTTTTGAATTAGGATCTAGTTTACCTTTTGGTCTTCCTTTACTTATAATTTTTATAAATGTCTTTTAACCTTTTTCTCACAATTTATAAGAGTAAATATAACTTTCGGTTCTGATTTTGGTTGACTCTCTAATATATTTCTATTAGTTTTAATTCTAATTTCTACTTTTGAATTAGATTGTGATTTGAGAATTCCCTACATTTTAACATAATCACTTATACATGTGTGTGTGTGTGTATGTAAGCTTTACATCATTAGGTTTAGTTTAAAATTATAATTTTACTCAATTGTTTAGGTTCTATATTACCTATAACCAAGTTAGTTCTAAACTAGTTTCTAATTTAATTTCTAATTATCGGTTTTATATGTAAACTTTAGGAATTCCTTCCAAACTAATATGTGAAATTCATCTAATTTTATTTAGGCGTCCTAAATCTTATATTAGCACATAACCAATATATTGATCAATACGATACACTATATTATTAATTTAACTATCGAATTAGCTTCCGATGTAAGAATAATCTATATTTTTCATATAATTACCTAAATACATATTCTATATTAAATTTATTTTATATTATTATAGTATTATCAATTTTGACATAATATTTTCTATCTATTTAATTCCTATATATACATGTTATATATTATTACATAATCAATACTTAAAATACTTATCTAACATTTCTAATACTACATATATCATCTTTCATCATCAAATAAATATGCTAAATTAGAATTTATACCTAATTACCCTAAATCACCAAATTAACTTAAATATACCATTTTATCTATTTTTAATTTATACATATTTATTACATATTATGCATATTATATACAACCAATACCTTAAACTGCACATATACCATCCCACATTAACAAATATCATCTAAAGATACCTAATTATACGTTAAATTAGTATTTATATCAAATTAAAATTAAGTCACTAAATTAATCCCATAAATTGTCTTTTATGCATAGTTTTAGAGCTTAAAAATTGAGTAAAATTTTAGAAAATAAATTTTTGGAAAATATCTTCATAACACTGTCATATATATCTTAAATAGTCTACACAAAATTTTTTAGGTCAAAACTATATCATTAAGGTTATTTACATTGAAATTGGAAATTAGTTCAAGTTTAGTCATTTCTTTAGGTTGTATATCCTGAGGCTTAAATTTATCAAATTGACATTTTTCCATAAATATATATACTAAAATATCTCATAATACCAAATTTCATAATTTTCCACATGTTTGATATTTTTAATAAATTAAACAAATTTAGAAAGGAAATTGAAACTCACCAATTAAAGTGCTTCCAATCACCAGCGGTGGCTCTACCCTTATCGACACCATCAGGTGGTGGATTTGTTGTTAGAAGGTGGTGGTCGTTCCTTTCCAGGTGGCCATCGAGTTTGGGTTCTCTTGTAGTGCTCTAGTTACACAATATTTTGTATATTTTTAGCAAAATTGCTTCCTCTTCTCTTCTCACCTCTCCTTAATTTTTTTTTTCTGAGCTTTAACTAACCAAAATGAATTTTGATGGAGGTATGCTAAATTTATAGAGGCTGTTAAGGTTTTTCTTTAATTTTCCAAACTTTACGTGCTCTTTATCCTCTCTCTTTTTACTTTCTATTTGGCTTCTTCTTATGTTTTGATTTCCTTTCTCCCATTCTCAACATACTACACCCCTATTTTGGAAAATTATTTATTTTTCCTTAATTTTCTTTAATTAATTAGTAATATTTTAGCATATTTTAGGCAAAATAATTTCACGTATTTTTATTTATATATAAATACAAATATGATATAAATAAATACTCCTGAATATTATTTGTGCTATTTTATCATTTTTAGTATGTATATAATTTGTCTTTATAGATAAATAACAGGTAATATATATATAACTTAATATTATAATATTTAATTATTTATTTTCCTAAATCTAAACTCACGGGATTATTTTTACTAATATTCTTAATTTCGTCGTAAAATTCGGACTTAATCAAACAACTTACTCGATCGCCCAAACTTTACGTATCAAACCTCTAACACCTGATTGTGGGGTTTACATATAGTTGATTAACAAATAAAGATAACTATTAATTAAAAATTTTGTTACTACATAAAGGTAAACCACAAAAAGATAGAAATAATAGTGATTTCCAAAACAATAGATGGATGTCTACCTTCAAAACTATACTTTAACAATATAAGTAAGACTTATGATAAATAAGAAATCCATTTGACAATAAATGATAATGCTACGATAATAAACTTGAAACCAATCTCAAACACCAAGATTAGATATAATTTAAATAACAAAATAAATTTGAATAATACTTAGGGTACACGAAATTACAATACACAATAATCTTTCTACCAAAAACTTATTTAGAAACTGAATAAAAAAATCTCCTCTTATTAGAAACTTAGAATTCTCTAGGTTCAAAAGTTAATCCAAAAACTTATTCAGAAAATAACTTTTCATAGGGTCTATTCAAGTGATTCCTTGACCTTAGATAGTGAATAGAGGTAGTTTCTTCAATCTAATAAATTTGGCAATAGACTTGGTGTCTTTAAGTTAAAAAAAAAATTAGAGGAACACTATAAGACAATTTCCAAGAAAGGGATCCTTTATAAGGTAAACTTATATGTGTTAAATTTAGTAAAAGGAAGAAAGTAAGGAGAGACTCATTAATACTAAACAACCTAATTCAGAAGTTAGAAAATAAGAAAAAGGATACATGAAAAGATATCAAGCATAATGGTAAGCTCCAAAAGTGACTAATCATGCAATATTGCAATGTCTATATAAATTTAGAAAATTGGTAAATTAGGAAATGAGAATGAAAAGGAGTACAATATAAAAATGGTTATCTGCCGTTGGCTTAAAAACTTGAGCAAGAGTTAGCTTAGAAGGTAAGAATGAGAGTAAGTTACAACATCATAAGTAGTGAATAAGATATGTTGTCTCTAAACTGATCAAAATATTGTGATAGTAACTTAAGATACAACAGTTTCAAGAACGAAATTTTCTTGAAGGAGAGTAGAAATGTGAGTCCTATATTGATGCGATTAGGTTTTGAGCAGTTAATTTAGAGCATTTGGGAAGGTAACCCAATTAAGTTACAAACTTACGAGTGGATTAAAGACATTAGTCGAGGAAATCCAGTAGACTTGAATCTTGAAAATATAATACAATAATAAAAATATAACGAAAATAGTGAAATTTACTATATTATTATATATGTATCGATAATGCACAGTTTAAGTTTAGTTAATTAACAAACCCCTAAAGATAAATTATAAGAGTAATAAAATTAATAATGTAGATAAAGTAATAAAAAAAGAATAATATATACATCAAGTATAAATAATACATAAATATATGTACCCACAATTATAAAAATACTCGAAAATGGGTAAATTTTACTAAATAAATAAATAAAATATAGGAGATATTACTAAAGAATTGCAAGATGACCAGAAAACATTCCTTTAGGGGTCGCAAATATTGAAGTACACAAGAAAATTGGAGAAAAATTAGCTTTAGATGCCTAAGCTATGTAGTTAACATAAGTTTAATAAAAGAAAAAAAAAATCAAAATCACCCCTGTATCTTGTTATAAAATACAACCTACACTTCTCAGTGAAAGTTTACCCCTAGGAAAGTACTAGGAGAGAATTTAGGAGATAGGAAATAGGAAAGAAAATTTAAAAGATGAATGGTGTAAAATAGGGGTTTGAAGAATACCTAAGGGAAACCACCATCTAGAAGTGCAATTAGGATGCTACCTCAAGGAGTGGCATACACCAAGGTTGGTTGATAAAACTTTTCCCCTCCATGGTGGTTGGAGCATCAGGATGCGATAAGTTATTGAGTTGTCTCATTTGTCACTAAAATTAGGGAAAAATAGAAAATGAACTCCAAAATTTTGAAGCTCGATTTTCCTAAATATTTTTACATGAAGAATTCAAATCTCGAACCAGATTTTTGAAATTTTGAGTGCTAATATAGAGTTCTTAAGAAAAATATCCTATGCATTGATTTTTCGCCACTTTGTGAAAAAATCAATCAATGTAGTTTTGACTTAAAATTTTATGAGTATACTTCTCAAATGTTACATTTTGATGCTATGTGATTGGATTTTCAAAATCAAATTGTTTGATTTTTTGGAAAAATTCCATTTTTGAGGAAATAAAATGCTAATGGTGGTTTTTCTAAAAGGAGATTATAGATTTTTTACAAAATCACGTTTACAACCCATATCTAGTTACATGCAACAGCTAAAAATAAGTTATTTTGAGTTTTAAGTTAACATCTTCAAATTTAAGTGGGTACTTAGCAGGTTATGGGTTCAATTTTAAGAGTTTTATTGGGCTTATAACTAAGAGGAAGGGGGTAATGTAGAAGTGTGGGGGTAATTATAATATTGAGATGTTAACATGCTATATATATGTAGGTTTACTGAGGTTTTGGAACTCTTGTTAAGTTGGATTATATGTAAATAGTAAAGTGTGGGAGTAGTTGTCAGGTTAGAAACTCTATCAAAAATTGAATCAGAATGTAACCTGGTGTTGAATATTTTGAGTATACTAAAAATTGCATATAGGTCAAAAAGTGAATATTTGCACTCTACACCCTTATCGAAGTCAGAACATAAGATAGAACTCTCTTAGACAATAACCTATATCAGAATGTTAGATAAGAACATAAGTCAAAAAGTCAATAAGAAAGTAACTTGATGGAAGAAGCTTGATGTGTACCACTATAGAAGTAGCTGGAAGTTTGGTCAAAAGATATATTAAAATTGAATAATAGACTGACCGAAGCCAAAAGATAGGTCAGAAAGTCGCTTGCTTACAACTTCAAAGAATTTATTAAAGTTAAAACTTAGGTTAGAAACTTATTGGGTAGTAACCTATGCGAAAATACCAGGTTAGAACCTTTGTCAAGAATTACACTATTTAACTAATATCTAATAAATACTCTAGGAAACTCATTTAGTTCAATTGAAAGGCATGCTCAAAAGTTAAAATGAACTTTTATGTTATATAGTAGATGGGAAATTGAAGGAGTTACATTAAATTTTAAGCAATGACATATGAAGATAATGAGCATCAATACTCAGGTAAGTGAGATTAATACTTCATAGTATTTTGGGGTATTATCTTATAATACTTAGAGGCTTGGGTATGACTTTGTCTTTTGGTTATAATTTAGTTACTTATGTGTATGCTATGCATGTGCATGAGTATTGCTTTATTACTGTAGCTATGGGACTTCAACTCCATTTTGTAGTTTTTTTGGTATATTTTGTTTTTGGTTGAATTGATTGATCACCTTAAAAATGAACTATCTCAAACTTGTCTTAACTTTTAACTTAACATGCACCATAACCTTCTAAGGGTAACGATTAGAATTTTTAGGCCAAATACGAACCCCTTTGATGAGGATGATTGAATTGGTCATTTCCTGACCCTCATTCAAACTAAATGACAGGAGATGAGATCGTAATAAGGTTGAGAGCCATAGTTTAAAAGTAGTTTTAGGCGAAGGATGTTCTCTATTGCACAAACCTTAGTTTAGTTTCAATTTATGAGTATACCGCATCAAACTCTGTAATTTGGATTAAAGTAAGTGAAATTTATTTAATATCACGATAGACCGGGTAACATTGTGCAAAGACATTATTTGAACATGCATTACTTCTAACTAAATTTGCTTGAAAACCTTGGTTGTTTGGTGTGAAATACATATTTCTGTTTCCGTCTTACTTACTAAGTAAATTGTTGCTCATTCACCTATAGTTCTTTTGTGGGTTTAGGGTTATCTTACAAGTATACCACCTAGTCCTAGAAGATTAGAAAGTGGGATTGGGAAGTGAAGATTTGAAGAATTGGCTAAACTTGTTCTGAATAACTATTTTATTAACTTTTAGGAAATTTATCAAGGTTTCTTTTGGTGGCCATTTAGTTTTCCACTATTAATATGTATATTAAGTCTTGTAAACCTGTAGACTTTTATAATCCTCTTCTTGGACTTGTTTCGTGTCTCATGCAAATATAATTTTTTAAATATTTGTAAATTTCAAAATATTTTATTGAATACTTTTGGCTCAACTTGATTCTTTTGGAAGGTTTTGGTTACAAAAAATCCAGTTTTTATAATCATCTTTAAAGATCATTCCGTAAGTTTATTATAGATAGATACAGAATTGAACGCTTTAAAGTGGTTGAGTAAGATTCACCTTATGTGAATTAGGTTTGCGATAATAGTTGTGAGGTTAACTTTTATCTTAGAATAATTCAAGTAGCGAGACTATTGATACTTCACCTCTTCGAAGCGTGAAATTAAACTAACAAATTTTCCAAATACAACTTCGAACACAATTATTATATAAGTTCAACTTTAGCTCGATTAGGATCGCTAACTAGAGGAGTCAAACATTACAAAGTTTGGGCTTCGTTTAATAAACTACTTAAGTAGTTGGAGCTCAAGTTTGAATCATTTGTTGTCAAATCAAGCTCAAGTAAATAATGAGCCAAATTTAAGTTGCTCACGTCATATATGTTTTGCTCATTTATATCCCCAAATTAAGGGCGAACAATTGCAAAGTGAGAAAGGTATAAATCCATACGTAAACCTTATCATATAAGGTATAGGCTCCTAAATTTTGTAACCTAAACTTTTATTATAGTATACTAGAATCATGTTGGAATTTGTACCCTCTAAAACCTACTAGGTATAGGTTTTACATGGTACATTATAGAACTTATAAATTTTTTCATTCTTCTTTTAAGTTTCAAGTGGGGGAATTACGTTAGAGATATTGACGTTTAGGAATAAGTTCAAATAGGGGATCAATATTTTAAAAAGTTTAAATAATAGATTAAGGTTTTAAGGAAAATTTAAAATAATGAATTGTTGTTATAACATTGTTAGCTTCATCCATCATAGTTGTAGCACTCATGTGACATAATTATGACATATACATGGCACATACATTTGTATACAAATAATAAATAAATGGAAAAAAAAACTTAAAAATATAAAAAGTACTAAAAGTTAAGAAAAATAGAAAAGAGCAAATTAAAAAAAAATAAAAAACCAAATATTATAATTATATTAAATTAGTAAAAAAGTTGGAAATTCAAATAAAGGAAAAAGTAAAAAAAGAAAAAAGGCTACCCTTATGCCTGCCATAGATTTTTTTTTAATTTGTTGAACTTTTCTTTTTTTTTTTTTCATTTATGATTTTTAATTAATTTAATTTAATTATATTATTATTTATATTATACTTAAATTATCATATTTTTTTATTTTATTTTTCTAGATATTTTATATTTTTTAATTCACTTGTTTTTGTTTTTCAAAATTTTCTTAAGTTTTCATAGTTTTTTATATTTTAAAGTTTTTTTCCATTTATTTATCATTTAAATACATATATAAGTACCACATATAAGCCATGCGTACGCCATGTAAACGTCATGTGTCACTTAACAACCACGTCAAACGAAGTTAATAATGTTATAACGACAAATCCCTTATTTTAACCTCTTTTTAAAATGTTGACCTCTCGTTTGAGTTTTTTAAAACTTTGATTTTTTATTTGAATTTATTCTAAACGTTGATATCCTTTAGTATAATTTCTCTCTTTTTTAAGTTTATATGATATCAAAAAATCAATTTATATATGATATTACAAGTTCTTTACATGTGAAACTTATGAAACTTGTAGCAAAATTTGTGAAATTGAAAAAGGAAAGTAATTTTTCGTACTTTCAATAATTTAAGTTTATGTGATCTTTACTACTTTGCAGATGGGAAAGAATAAGGGAAAAGAATGGAAAATGTAAGGTTAGAACAGAAAATGAGGAAAAATAAGGAAAATAATGGAAAACATAAAGTAAGAGAGATAGCATTAGACTGAACTATTTAGAATTCTTAACTTAACGAGCTTTGAGCACTTTTTTCTTTTCTTTTCTTTTTTGTTTACTAAACCATTTAAGGGCATACAATATTATCATTTGTCATTCATTTATTAAGATTATTTATTAAAATTTTATTGAGTAAATATAGAGTATCATAAAACCCGTATCATTTATACTTTAAAATATAAGTCCCATAAGGTATAGGATATAAAAGTCTCATACTTGTACCCTTCTAAATAAAACGGGTTTAAGAAAATCTATACTAAAAACCTATTTTGTGATCTTGAATGATGATCTGAACTCTATTTGATCAAATAAAGTATAAGTAAGTATCTTCTCTAATAGGATTACCAACTACCCAATATATCTTACTTCTTTTTCATTTTATTAAAGCACCAACTTGTTCATAGATATTTTTCAGCACCTTTAGTTGAAGTAAAAGGACAAAAATCCATAAAAATAAAATGAAAGTAAAGATAAACCAAGAACTTAAAGTCCGACAAACAGTGGATTCGAAGCAAAAGAAGTGCAATATGGATAACCTCAAGAGGATTTTCAGACATTTTATATTAAGAGAAAAAAAAGGCAAGGAGAATCATGATGATCTTGAGAGCGAAGGCTAGGCATATCCATATGTTCCCCACCCACCCTTGACCCCAGACACATATGTCTTAGTGAACATGAAGGGTGAATTAAATAACGATATTAGCAGTTTACTAATTTAGTTGGAAGGTTGGCTTCGGTCCCGCGGGCGCTACGAGACATTGAAAGAATATTATTTAATTATTATGTTATCGATTTATAAGATCTATTATACTCATTGTTTGGATGGATTTTATTCTTTTAGGTGAAACGATTACATTTATATATTAAACATATCCACCGTTGAGGATATTTGTCTATTTATTCAATTTGGTCTACGTTACTTTGACTCTTCGTTTGTGAATCCTCTTATAATGATCAATTTGATTGGTGTAAATTTTCTTCACTAAATAAAAATTATTTCTTATAACAATAAAAATATTGAAATAAATTTCAAATATATATTTATACATTTATTGTATGTGCACTTATTCTTGCATATTTAAGATTGAGTATCTCTACATTTAATCTTCAAAAATATGCTATTATATCCCTTTAGAACCAGTTTAACATTGACAAAAATTTCTTAGTTTCTAGTTTTTGAATTTCTTTTTTTTTTTTCAATTACATTTACCGTTATCTCATTAAAAATGTTATCATGAAAGACAAAATTAACTGATCGTTTATTTTATGGAAAAACCTCTATAATAAGAGGATAGGGAAATCCTAAAAATTTTATAACATTACTTAAGATTTTGATAATTAGCTTACATATGCACCGGTTGGATGGTAAAATTATCTTGTCTATTATATTTTTCTAACGAAAACACCTAGTTTGTCAAAATAAGTAATTTTTATTTTATTATATAAAAATTATGGTTCTAAAAAGATGTATTGACTGAGGGTGGAAGACCGGTAAAATGCAATGCCCACTGGATTGTTGCGGTGGATTAGATTATGGAGGCCCAATTTCAAACACTTGTTTATTCGAAACGATATAATAAATTCCAACTGATGTTAAACTGCAAGACTGTAAGCTGTATTGAAACTCTTTTGGTCGAGCTTGGATATTATTTAAACTTGAATTCGTATCAGTAAGTGCAAGCTCGATCTAATTTTAGTTGGATTTAATTCAAACAACTTTACAAGTATGTTTGACTCGAGTAAACCGCTAAAACATATTTTTGTTAATATAATCCTTTTAATTTATTTCTTCTGTTGAAAAAGCCCTTTCCTTTTAAAATATATATATATATATAGATAATATAAATTAATATCAGAAAATTCGGGATAAACTTGACACCAACCACGTGGTGTCTTTTCTTAGCGTGTAATAGATCAGATCACGTGATTAGTACACTTGGCATCTGTATAGGACATTACATTACTGCTGTCCGTAGGATAAAATTCGTACGGAAATGACTGTTTCCATTATTTGTCGTGTAGTGAAGTGGGTTCGGGTTTCGATCTGGGTGCGGATATGAATGACTTTATGCGCCAGATGATCAGAACCAAGGAGAGCCGTTCGTTTCCTGAGATTATGGAGGCCTCCTGGGGTCCACTTTCTAGGTATAGTCCTGACCCCTTTTGGTTCCTAGTAAGTGGATATTAGATTCCGACCGAGGATTGGAAACTAAACAGTGTCCTAAATTAGATTTATATTTCATATTCTTTTTATTTTAAGATTGGAAAAGCAGCAGTCAAGGTAGTTAGGATCTCAATCTAAAATATTGAAGTGTTCAAATTGGGCACCGTTAAGAATCAAAACAAAAGAGAAAATTTTTTTTTCGGTTCTCCATAGAAAGGATTTATATTTGACTAGTTAAAAGCAATTATCCATTAGAACAGTATTGTAAATATTATCTAAACAATGAATTCAAAGTTTAATTTATTACATAAACTTTCAATTTATCAAAATCAATATTCAGATGAAATTTTTTGTATTTTCTTTACTGTATACGGCATAAATATACTATATGAGTCTCTTTTAACATATGATTGGTAACTAAATTAAATAAATAGTAGAGATAATATGAAAATGTTATATTAGATAACAAATTAGGTAAATTAAAAGTTCAATAAATTGAAATTTCAATTAAAATTGAATTAAAATTAGCAATATAATCTCTTTATCCATCCTTTTCCCTGCTCTATCATGGTCCAGAGCCATATTCTCGATATGGTTCTTTACTTTAAAAATCATTATGGAAGTCTACTAGCAAGGTTTTCTATTTTTTATTTTTTCCCTTTTTCCACCAGAGTGTGTCGGTTATGAATCAATTTTTATCGTGTATCATAGTTTTATAATTTTATGTTTTATTTGGACTTTACTTGTATTTATTTTGTGTTAAATATTTACGTACACGAACTACCAGTTTTGGTTTTGATAAAAAGAAAAAAAAGAAAGAAGGAACTACCAGTTTTGGCCTCTTTGATTTCTTTCAGACCAGAAGTACTCTTTAATTCGTTGTCATACGATAAAGTCCCTGCAATCCAAATTTGCGCCGACTGCTGGGGAATTTCCAGGCATCATCCAAATGACACCATGTTCCCATGTAAATTACTGAAAAAAAAAGAGGAAAGATTATTTATGCTCTCGTTTATATTTTAATAGGATCTATTGAGTTTTTATTTTACTTTTTTATTTTGAATTCATTACATCAAAATTATAAAAATAATATTTTTAATTGTTCAAATCTAATCGAATTAAATATAAAATAGATAGTTGGATAATTTCGTAAAAAATATAAACGAGATAGTAAAGGTTCCAGAAAATGCCTTTTTATGAAGCACTGTTATTTTTGAGTTTAAGCATGTCTCTTTCTGTCTTTTTTTTTTCCTGTCTACACTCCTAAATCTTTTGAAATAAAAAGTATTTTGATTTTATCTTCTAAATCAATACTAAAAAGTTAAAATTAAAAAGATCACAAAATTTAAATAAAACGAAAAAAATTCAAACAAGTTCATAAAAATAATAATATATTTAAACTAAACAAGTTTAATACTTAAAATTATAGAAAAATTTTGGAAGGTTTGGAAACTAAAAAAGAAAAAAGAAAAAAGAAAAAACCTAAAGATGCAGGAAAATTATTGCTTTTCAAAAGGTTTCATAATGGTAATTGTAATTTGTCTTTTCTATAAACTTCCGAACATATAATTTTAAGTTTCAAACTTGTTTAGTTTAAATTTTATAATTCTTTTGTCCAAAAATAATTTTATAATTTTTACGAAATTTTTTCTTTTTTCTGTTTTCCTTCTTTCCTAATTTTTGCAAATTTTTTATTAGGTTTATATGAGTAAAATATTTAGTAATATTATATTATTTAATTAATATTTTATAGACAAATGAAATGCCGACACATGCCCATTTCTATGATTAACAAAAAAAAAATTAAATAACGCATATTACTTCTTCGGGAAAAAAATATAAATAATTATATTTTTTATAAAAGTGGATCCCTATAGACAAAGTCTTCTTATAATTATGGAAACCTACCTCCGTACTGGGCCCGCTGGCCCCCACTGGCAATCACGTCGGCTATTTATTACATTTGTAAACTTTAATTCCAGTACATATGCATTATGTATATATTGATTTTATAATAAGCTCTTGATCTAGAAAGATAAAACCTGTGTTTGACTTTAATGTCTTCAAAATAGGGGAGCAATAGAAGTAGCCGTGGTTGTGAGGAAAATTCAGGAGCAAGTTGCCAATTAGCCAGGAATTGCCACTTCAACGATGTCAGATGTGTTTTCTGGTCATCAGGCAGAAACGGTCCAGTCGGTAGCTGAAACATTATGTTTAGTTGGTCCACCAATTGTATCGTCAGTCTTTGGATCCATCCCCATACTCTAAATGTCGGAACTCCTTCAATCTGTCGATTACGTTTTTTATATCATGCTTCAATCTGTCGATTACGTTTTTTATATCATGCTTCAATATATATTTATTTTTAGAAATATTTATAGAATGTAATGAAATAATATTAAATATATAAATATTATTAATTATAAAAGATATTTTTAATTATTATATATTATAGTTTATTTAAATGTTAAATAAATAATTTTAAATTGATATAATTTGTGAGAATAAAATAGAATCATAATTTGAATTCCTAGTTCCCTTCTAAAGGTAAAATCATTCATATTATACTTCTAAATATAAGAAAAAAAAATAGAATCCGAAATCACAATTTTATTTTAATCCTTTTTTGTGACTAATCGTTAACACTAATTCAATATTTAACCATGAGACTATTATCGGAATTAATCTAATTAAAATTTTAAAAGTCAGATTATCGATCAAATGAAATCATCTAGACCTATTGAATAATATTAGATGTGTCTTTCTTTGTCTTATTCATTAATTAGAATTTAAAAGCACATTAGATATATAATTGTTTAATTTTTAACAAGATGGTACATATAACTCAGGATCCATCTAGGATAATGATGTTGAAAGATGCGGTACATATTGCTTCTTAGCAATAGTTGTTATGTCTAATCAATTAATAATCCTAAAAGGTTAGGGAGAAATAAAAATTGTACTAAGCTTATTTATACACTTGGAAATAATTGAATAAATCTTTCATTGTTGCTTCATTTAACTTGTAATAGCTCGTGCAAACACTCGACCATTTTTTCTCCCAATTATAAAATACTCAACTAGCGAGGTATCGGATTTGAAATAATTCCATCCTTAAGGGCGGACAAAAAGTTGGATGTACTCACGAACCAAATCGAAATTGAATAGGTTTATACTTGCAATGAAAGGTTTTTGGGCTTTTTTTTTTTTTTTTTCCTTGTCCATATAAATTCCACACGTCTATTTTAATGTCTAAGTAACACATCCTTTAGCCAGAGAAAAATATAGATATAAAAAGCTAAAATACTTGCATGCAAAGTTGAAAATGCAAAAATTACAGTATATATATGTATATATATATATATTTATTTATGATTCACCCACATAATGATGAGATCATTGCTCTTGATTCTTTGCAATTCCATCAATCTCTCTCGTTAGTTTTTAATATTCTAAAAAATTTAAAGAGATAATGTGCTTATTATTATTATTATTATTATTATTATTATTATTATTATTATTATTATTATTATTATTATTATTATTATTCATCACCTTATAGAATATCAAAATAAAATTTCAATTGGTTTCTTTAGGAAAACCAAGAGTTACACACAATTTTACAACTCTAATATGAGAACGGGAATGCTTCATCTCCATTTTCATTTATCTCAATTTATGTTGATATACAAATTGGTAGTTAAGGTCATTTAGATTTTGAACTATTTTGTGACATTAGACAACCTCATCCATAATATGAGTAATTGCTCAAATGTGGCAGTGTCTATTAGGAAAAATTGACGGAAACTGAGAGAATGTAAATGGAAAGAATCTAAAATCGTTCTTAGGTCTTATAACTACTACTATAACTTCATCATTTTCACATCTTCAGTGAAAAAGATGACTTAAAAGTGATTAATATTATTATGGAGGTGTTGCCTTCAAGTTCCATCAATAGAGATTAGGATATGAACAAACCCAATGAGAAGAATGGTTGAGTGGTTACTTAGTAAGGTCACTTCGATACTTAAGTTAAGCATGAATGGTGGAGGATAATGACATCAAAGCATGAAAGTATGCAAACATTTAATTAGTTGAACCTATCAGTAGAGGAGGGAATCGAAGCATTTACATTCATGGATACCAAACTTAGATTGGTAGATACTTTGTGTTGATAGGCCTTTTTGAATATAAACTACTCAAGCACAAATCTACTGGCCTAAAATGAGGGCTTGGCTCAAATGGCTCAATTCAGATATAATTTAATCCCATCCCTTAGAGGATAAAGCTTCAAATTATGAGGGCTATTTCTCTCTCTCTCTTTGCTCTCGAACCTCCTTAGGGTTTTCATCCATAACCACTATGTTAACTTAGGTATTAGAGTAGTCGCACCAAATCACCCTTTGATGCTATCTTCGTAGCCCTTTTTCTTTATCTTGCAAGTGGGTACTTGATGGAATAAACAGTTACAATCTCTACTAGCAAAATTATAAGATGACACCCTATAACCTACAAATTCTTGTTTGAAGTTTTAAAGGCTAAGGGTCGACCAAGATCTCTTGACAAACTTAGAGTATAATTACTTAGAGCCTTATGCTTGTCCATTCACATTTAATGAGCTATAGGGCATCATACGATTCGATCACGTGACTTCCCTTTTTGTATTTAATGGATTGTTTTGTTGGGAGCTTTGTGCATGTGACCTCCAACACAAACATTTACCTAAATGCTAAGCACCATTGTAGATTGGCCGAAGGGTTAGTTGGTGTGGTGTTTATTGTTCAATCATTAGGCTTGACCATATTGGGTTTATTAGGCTCGGTCATATTGAGCCCTAAGACCTACTTATGAAATTTGGTATTAGAAAGCATATAAATTGTAGAATAGTGTACAAATTTATTTATGCATATTCTTACCACTTGAGAAAGTTTGAATAAGAAATACTCATCATAAATTTAGTAGATGATGGGTGAATTCAATTTTGAGGGTAGAGAATTTAAAGGATATATACTTATCTACCATGTAAATGCTATGTACGTGACATTATGTTCTTAATTATTATTATTAGGACTTGAAAAATGTTTCTTGTTTTCAATTTTTTTTTCAATCTTTCCAGAATATGAAGGAGCTACTTCCTATGGCATGATAAAGAATGAGGAAGAAATTTCGATTGAATTTTTCCATCTTATCCTCAATCAAGCTACTATCTTTTCTTTCTTTCTTTTTCTTTTTTTTTTTCCAACTGAGAAGAGCTAAGGATCAAAGTTTACTTGCAAAATCATACATATAAGAATTTTTATAACGTCAATTATAATGAGGTACTAATATTATTTTATAACTTTTTACAAGATAGATATAGGATATTTAGAATTTACAACCTTTATTACAATATAGGTTTTATGGTAGATATAGAGTAGGAAGACCTTATACGCATATCATACTCTATGAGAGCATGTTTTAAATTGAGAAGCTACTCTTACGGAAACATAAGTTTGGCATGTATTATTTAATGAATACTTTTCTCTCTTACTAAAATATGACCCTTATCAATTTAACCAATTTCTCAATACTTAATTTAACTATTTTTTAGTGGGCTGTTTTCAGGTAATTAGATGTAATTGATGGCTTATTAGGACGTCTAAGAAAGAATTAGTTACTTACTTATTGAAGGTAATAACATCAATTGCTTTTATATAAGGCAATAAGTTAGATGGTTTACATTGGCCAAAAAAAAAGTTAGATAGTTTAAAGACTAAGTATAATTTAAATATAATTAGTCATCCATTAACCTTTTGCTAGAAAAATCAGAGACATTTATCAAGGATTTTTTATTCTCTCAAAAGAGCGTAGAAACCCTTGATTATGCCCCTTCATTCTTCAATCCTACATCCCAAACTAAGGATTAAACCTCTAAATCAATTCCTACTGCCATCTCATCTAACGATTCTGTCAAACTCAGAAAATCCTTCGGTCGCCCTTTTTCTTCTTCTGTCCTTTCTAAGCAAGAATTAAATCGTCCAATAAATGATCTAGTCTTGAACATTACAGCCCCAAACCAACGAAACAAATACGAGTGTTCGACCATCATTATTTGCCCATAAATTAATTGGTAAATAGTAAAATGTAATAATTGAGTATTTCACCTAACCCAACCACGGTTATTTATCAAAATCCCCGAATCCCCGAGATATCTTCCCCAACCCTAAACCCTAGCTCTAACCCTAACCCATTTATCCCGTGATTTTTGACACTTCTACCACCTAATAAAATCCAAGTGCCACGAGACCAGTCACTTTCCTTATCCAATGGGCCATTCTATCCTCACATGCCAGTTAGACAATACAACCCCGATCAACGGTTCAGATCAAACCTTCATTTTCTAAACCCATTAGACTTTAGCAAAACCCCATATCTAAGCTGAAGTGGAATTGGAGGCGGTACAAGTCTAAACCTAACCAGAGTTAAATATTAACTCGACCATAGCTAGTTTCTCTCTCTTAAAGCCGATTTAGCCTCCCACTGCAAAATCCGAAACTCTCAAACCATTTCTCCTCTACCCCTCTCTCTTAGCTCAGTCTCACTCGGAAATTTTCATGTAACGAAAACACGAAAACACCATACGATGACGACAATGATGATGATGCTCGGTGAACCTGCACGATCAAATCCAACCGTCCAGATCCCACCCACATGGGACCCACTTGATGATCCAACGTCTGGGATTAATCTTGGCCTGAACTCTCCTTACTCTTCTAATAGCTACAGCAATGCTGGTGAGTACTGTAACTCTCCGGGTTCAGCATCTGAAACTCTAGCTGCCTTGCATCGTTTCCTCCCGTCTAATGAAACGGAAGTTGGGGGTTTTGAGGACGATTGTGATTACGGGCTGGTCGATGCGTTCTCATGTGATCAGTTCCGGATGTATGAGTTCAAAGTGAGGAAGTGTGCGCGTGGTAGGTCGCATGACTGGACTGAGTGTCCTTTCGCGCATCCTGGTGAGAAAGCTCGTCGGAGAGATCCTAGGAAGTTTCATTATTCCGGAAATGCTTGTCCTGATTTTCGCAAAGGTATGGAATTTTTTTCGTCCGTAATCTTGTCATGGAATTGTACACAGGTCTCATTTTTTGTAAAAGCTAATGGGTTTTCATTCTCAAAATGGTATTCTCGTCTGAGTTACTCCCTGATCATATATTGTCAAGTACGTGAATTCATTTGTAATTCCATATAGTTTAAATACAGGTTTTGTGGTATGCATGATATGGCATTTACTTTGAATTTCAGTTTTTTTTTGTTTTTGGGAGTTTTTGATCTATATTTTTTTTTCCCTCATAATACTGTTAAATGAAGCTGATTGGAGCAAATGTTTTTATGGTTTTGTTATTCAGTGTTGGAAATATTAGTCTTTATAACATAAAGAAGCTTAAAAGTTAGGACATGGTGGAAGAGAACTTATCAAGATCACTGATCAATAAATTGTCAAAATAATATATTCTTAATAAATGAAAATTTGTTCTTTTTTATTTTTAATGAGCTAATTTAAATGTTTTTTTTTTTGTACTTCTGTATTCTTACTGATATATTTTTCACTAATTTAAATTTTTTGTATTGTGAGATTTTGGTCCTTTTTTTTATTTAATTCATCTTATTAACAGCTGATATTTTTATTTTTCAGAAGTACGCGATTGTTAATTTTTATTTCCTATTTTATATGTAGGGGTGTGCAAGAAGGGAGATTCATGTGAATTTGCTCATGGTGTGTTTGAGTGCTGGCTTCACCCAGATCGCTACCGTACCCAAGCCTGTAAGGACGGTCTCAACTGTCGTCGCCGTGTCTGTTTCTTCGCCCACACCCCAGAGCAACTTCGTCATGTCTCCCCTCAGCCAAGCCCCCGATCTGCTCACTCCGCTGAATTCGATTTCCCCAACTCCCCAACCTGTACGACCTTCGATTCCTACCTTACCAAATATGCAGCTTCTTACACTTCCTCCCCAGCGCCGTTGTTCACCCATTCCTCTCCCTCTGAATCTCCACCAATGTCCCCGCAGCATGGCGGTGGTGGTTTAGGTATTGGCTCCCCGAATTCGATTGGTGAACTCATGGCTTCCATGAGGAAAATGAAGCTTAGCCCTAGAATGCAGCAGCTTGGGGGTGGATATGGATCTCTCTCTCCCCGTTCCTCGGTCCTTCGTCCTGGGTCATACTCGGTCCCAATTACTCCAAACCGAGTTGGGTTTGGTGTGTTGGATTCGTTGTGGGAAGGTGGTTGTGAGGAAGAGCCTGCAATGGAGAGGGTTGAGTCTGGGAGGGACTTGAGAGCTCGAATCTATGCTAAGCTTAGTAAGGAAAATTCCTTGGATAGACCTGGGAATGCTGGGTCGGGTCCGGATGTCGGGTGGGTGTCCGAATTGGTGAAGTGAGAGAGGATTTGGGCCCATGGGTTATGATTTGTGGTTCGTGATGACTTGTGAAGTGGGAAGAAGTCATGCCAGGAGGAGTCATGATGATGAAGGCTTGGCTTCAATTTTGGTAACAATTTTATTTTTTCAGAATTTCGGAAGATTGCTCTGAAATTGGGTGGCCTATTATGTTGATTCTTCTTAATCCTTTTACAAATCTGACTTTGATGTGTATATTTGTGTTTCAATTTGGTGAAAATTTGTACATATTTCATGTGGGGGAAAGAAAGAAGACTCAGTATGGTCTACCTGTTTTGTGGTGCTGAATTTGGTCGATTTTTCTCTAAAGAAAAGAGGGGGGAAAAGAAAAAAAAAGAAGGAAAATTGGAAATTTTGTACATAAAATGAAGATGAAGATGAATGATGAAAGCAGATTTAGTCTAGGGCTGCCGGGAAATGATGTTTCATTTGGCTATCATTTGTAGCTTCTGAATATTGTCTATATTTTTTTTTTCTTTTAAGTATTTTTACTGCTGTTGTAATTATGTTAAATCTTATGTGATGTATTGCCATATTCAATGTTATCCTCCTGGCTTTTGCTAGCTCCTCATGGCTTTGTATACTTGTTGCATATTCAATGTTATCCTCCTGGTTTTTGCTAGCTCCTCATGGCTTTGTATACTTGTTGCAAAAATCATCTCCTGTACCCTTTCCTCTACCATCGAAACATCATCACTCTCTCTCGAAGATGATGGATGTAGTGTTTGTATTCATTGAATCCCGTCTTATTTACCATTTTAATACTTATTTTGGGGGTTTGTAAATTACAATTATCTTAGTTTCTGCATGGTTAGAGCAAGGTAAAAGATTGTTTTAAGGCTTATTGAAGTATTTGTTCCTGTTAGTTAGAATCAGGCAAAACATGATGGTATTATGAATATTTTAAGGTTTGGGAATTTTTTCTCTACACATAATTGTAAGTTTGAGCAGATCCGTGTGCTGTTATAGAATAGTATTTGCTAATTATACCCGTTTCGTGGTTGTTTAATGTTTGGCTCGATCCGGAAGGATTTGGATTATGTTTTTATATTTTGAGTGCTTTTTATTTTTGACTAGATCATTGGGTGGTGTCTCTTTCTAGTCTTTTTCTAGACTTTCATTGGATATGTCACGTTGTTTGACTTATTTTCAAGTTTGACCAAAAACAGTAAAATAGGGCATTTGCTAAAGTTATGGTTGCGGCGGTGGATTATGTTTAATTATAGCCTACCTGAGCTGCTGGCGGCGGCTGATTGACTCCGCCTCCTTAGCTAGGGATTAATTCCTAGCTTTTGCTGTTGGTTGGACTTGGGGGCGGGGGCAAGTAAATTTGGTCAAAAATTATTAAATATTGAATTGTGAAAGAACTTCTCGTCGAAAATTGTTTACATTGAACGTTGAAAGAACTTCAATTTGATTAGGCTCGTAATGAAGCCATTGTTCGAACTATTTTGGTTTCGATTGAACTTTAAATTCTCGAGTTTTTTTTTTTTAAAAAAAGGGTTGAGTTTGGGATTTTTGATAGGTAAAAGTAGTAAAGTTAATAGTTAAGATTTGATTTGATTTAATTTGATTATATTATAAAATTGGGTATTTAATTTGATTATATTATAAAATTGGATCCGTTTAATTTGATTATATATTATAAAATTGGGTTGTTTACCATTAGTTCAATCGTGATTGAATTTCGGTCTCATTTGTTTTTAGCATTGATTCTTTGTATGTTTGGTGTTTGGTAGACCATAGTTCAATCTTTGATTGAATTTCGGTGTCATTTGTTTTTAGTATTGATTCTTTGTATGTTGGGTCGACCATACAATTCAAGTCGTGTGCTAAACATTAATCATTTTGCATTCAATCGATGGATATCTATTCAAAAGAAGCTGCAACCCCCATTTGGAGCAATGAACGTCCATGTTTTGAAGCATTTACTTTGGTTGCTGCGATGGGCAGCGGAATAGAAAATTTCTGACCGTTTTATGATGGAGCAGGTTCCCCTGACCTGGTTATCCGTACGGAAATAAGTCTTTATTAACAATTTAAGCAGCACTGGGGTTTTCAACGCTCTGTTTGTGGGGAGAGGAGACGGGAGGGAAATGAGGTTTTGATTTTTTGTCGCCTTTCCATTGTCTCGATTAATCTAGATATGAAACACAGCCACCCAATTCTGAGAACAAACAAGGGAAAAAAGTTATAAAGTCTGATATCTGACTATTCTGTCCATCGTGATATAATTTAAGCGGTGGACTGCAAATGCTGCAGTCAATATTTAATTCGTAAATTTAAATATAACGTTTGGTATCTTATCTGCGGAATGGTTTGAAAAAATGAAATATAATCATAGATGGAAATTGATTAATTGATTCCTTTAATTATAGATGGTTGCGAAATGTAATAAAATGTGTATTTAAAAATAATTTTGAAAAACGTCTCTAACTATTAAGATTAGATATTATAATTATTTTAGATAATAAATGATGGAAGTGAAATAGAATTATAATTCTGAATAAGAATTCTTCCTAGAAAACTGAAATACCTGATTTTAGGAAATTGGGATTTTGTCTTTTTAAAACTACTCTCAAGAACGCTAGAGAAATGGAAGTTACAATTTCATTTCATTTTTATTTTCACATATTTAATGTGATATTAACGTTTTTCATGCATCGATTTAAATTAAAACTTAAAATGGCATTTATAAATATTTTCTTTTACTTAGCCATTAAATTTTTTTTAGATATCCAAACCCTCTGTAAGATTAGCAGGATGCAACATCGATAACATAACAATCCTGACCTGAAAATGACACAAGATAATCTTATTTAATGAAAGGATTTTGCACCTAGTTTGATGTTAAAGACAGGATTAGATTAATGACGTTGATGTTGAGTTGATAAGGTTGTCGTCCTCATCTGATTTTTAATTATTATTATTTTTAATTATGTGGTGAATAATAATTTTTAATGATGCCCCACTTGTGTTTTGACGAAGTTTATAATAATTTGGCCATGGATGTGAAGGTCTTTGATAAGACAGGATGTGGTCATGGATTAACAAGCACCTTCTCCACGGATTATGTTATGGGGCCCACTGTAAAATATCTGTACGGACTTTGGTCTTGTCCAGTCCAATATTTTAGAATAAAATTAGATAAATACGAATTGTATAGAAAAAATTATAAAAATACTATAGTAATATTTCCTTTCAAAGACATGATATATCTTATTACAAAATTCTTACATTTAAGATTGCAATGCGTAAAAGTAATATATATATATTTTTTAATCATATTTGCTAATATAGTATAGCATTGACTTTATTCATATTTTAAGTTTTATAACGTATTTTATGTGTAATATAGATTTAAATAAATTTTTTCTTTAAAAGGAAGCCTTATATCATTCTTATTATGGTACGGATTGTTCACTTCCTCCACAAGTCTCTTCTACCTTATATCATTTGCTTAGATTACGAAAGGCAAGGCAGTTTTTTTTTCTTTTTGATTATCTAAGATTGTTCCAAGTGCTTTCTTCTTTAGGACTGTTTCAGCCCCTCTTGCTCTAAGGGTGTCGATCGGCATTTTCATTGTATTTTGTATGACTGAAACGTCTAATTTTTCAATTGATTTTGGTTTACCATAGCCACTCTCAGGAGAATAGCATTAGCTCTTGGTAAGTCTATTTAATCTTACGTATAAATTATTTGTTGATGTTATTTATTTTATATTAAACCTTAAGTTGAATACCTCTATTATCATATAATATATAAATCGTGATATAATATAGGCTTGATAACTATTTTTTAAAGGAAGCTTTATATTGCATTTGATAAGTACTTTATAGACTATATTTATATCGCTTGTGAAATAAAATCATTTTTTTTTTAAAAAAGAAGGAACCTTATGCTTAATCTTCTTTCATAATTCTATTGGATTTTAATCTCTCAAATAATATCTAAATTTTGTCGATACACACAATTTGTTACATATACTATTTTTACATAAAATGATCCATTTGTTATCTAATTGGAGTTTATAATCGTTTTCGTTACTTGACTGCTCAATTTGTTTGCTGATTTGGTTAAGGACGAGTAAGGAATTGATCCATAACCATGGGTATCTTGACAAATAAACTTACTTGTTTTGAATTTACTTTCCTTCATTATATAATTACCAAGTGCTTTAATAAATTGAAGAGGAGATGTAAATATTCTCATAAAAATCTTGAAATGCTTGCAAAATCTTCACTTAGACATTCTTACGTCCCATTTCTTTATTTTCAAACTCACACGAAAGAATCCCATATTAAATGAAAAAGAGGAACTTGGACATCATTATTTTGTTTATTGTGATTTGTATGTGGAATATGGGTACTTTTGTGGATATGTGTGTCAACGTGAACTTTCCACCACAACATATGGATAAGTTAATCAATCTTTTTATTCTCCGAAAGAGTTATCTCATAGATTCAAAATTACAAATATATTCGGGAGTTCCTTAACAACATGGAAAAAAAAATAATCCACGATTTTGTTCGCATTTTTACCTGTCAGCTTCGATTGCAAAAGAGTTAAAATACAAATCACATTTTCATATTATTTTCTGTATTTTTTGATAATAGTAAATTTGAATGTAAAGAAAATATTTACTTGAAGGGATTTTATTCTTCCGGTATAAAATCGTGTAAAATAATTTTACGAAATTTTACTATATTTGGTTGTCCACATGTTCCTTGCTACCGCATATTGTTTGAACTTGTACCAACACAAATAAGTAAAACATGGTAAAATTTTCGATTGGAATTCCAATATTGGTAATGACTGGGCAGCGGTTTGCTTGATATAAATTTTTCGGTTGAAATTCGAAAGATTTACTTCGTTGTTGAAATATTTTCACTACGCGACTACTACAAGAAGGGGATGTGTTGATTTAGCAACAAATAAAGATTGCGGCAGAAGCATATTCTTAGATTTGGGTTCTTTCATCGTTTTTTTTTTTCTGTTTTATTTATTATCCTAATTAGAGATTTTTCTCAATCAGAGACTTGGGTTTCATTATGTGATTGCTCACGATTTTTTTTGGTCTATGTCGACCTATCTTTACCTAGGAAATATGTTTGTTTTTTTTTTTGTTTGGATCGTTAGATCCTCACTTCTTTTATGTATTTTGTCATTACTTGAACTTCCATGTGCTTCAACGAATGAAATTCATTTCTCTAGCTTCAAAATAAGAAATCAATTCTTGATACATTTAAATTGTTGACAAGTTGACTTTGTTTTATTTCTACTATGTTTTGTTTTTTATTATTTATTTAGTATAGTTGACTTCATAAGATTTACAATAGTTAACAAACTAGCAATTAGCTAGTTAACCATAGCACACAAGTATCAATAGCTCTATCGTATACTAAGTTATAATCTTTTCATTTCTTCACTATAGTCGAGAAAATTTCATCATCATTCTCTTCATCTATTCTATTTTCTTAACCATTGTTGTACACTAGAAGGATTCTTGGATTTGCAATTGTTCAATTTCACACGATATCAAAGCAAGTTCAAGAATTTAGTAATTCATTCTTTGCTTCTATTACTATGGGTCCTTTCGTTTATGTTCTAATGGAAAATCAAGGAAATCAAAGTTTACGGATCAATTAGACATTGACCCATTATTTATTTGTGCTTTACATAGTCCAAGCAGTTGCTTGGCAATGTTAGTTTCAATGGAAACAAGTTTTTAGCTTGAAGTAGGTCAATTAAGCTTAGAATGGGGGATAAATTGAAATTAGGTTTTATAGTCGGTAGGCTAACTGAACCTAATGATGAATCTCCTAATTCAATAAAATGGATGTGTAGCAATTACATTGGACGTTGTTGGTTGCTTAATTCAATGAATAGCGAGTTGTTGCAAAAGCTTCATCTACTTTGGATCTTTAGCATGAAGTTATTGAACAATATATTCACACCAATTAGTCTTTCAATTGCAGTATGAAATAAGCAATTTTAAATAAGGGAACATGTCCATTAGTACATATTATAATAAGATTAAGAAATGCTGAGATGAATTAGAGATGTTGAGTAGTTATCTAGATTGTACTAATGAAAAACTAGTTGAATGCACTTGTGAGTTAAAGTAGAAGCATGCTAAACTTGATTCTTAAAACAAATAAATGCAATTTCTAATGGGACTCTCTAATGCATACAAAAGAGTAAGAAATCATATTTTAAGCATGGATCATATGCTAAATGTTAATTGAGCCTTTTACATTGGATAACAAATAGAAAAACAAAGACAAAGTTAGAATGTCTTTGTCTCATGAGATGGATGTTGCTACTTTTCTTTCTAGCAAAGGGATTGTAGATAAATGTAGATATAAAGGAGGATATTTGAAGTAAGTATGCAAGCAATGTAAGTCTAAAGGGTATATTATTGATAATTGTTTTTAGCTTATAGGTTATCTAGAGTGATACAAGGGTAAAAGAGTAGTGAAATTAGTCCAAAGAGCAACCTTGTCCAATCTTTAATTTGCATTAGAGAAGAGAGATCTATTATATTGAACTTCCCTTTTAATCATGGTTCTGATGGTTTTGATGTGAATGTAGAGGGTTCTAGTGTAATAAATCCATAGCTTGTGCATAGTGTATGTCAAGAGATGTTGAAAATGATGAAAGGAAAGAAAATTCTAGAAACAAGTGGAGATGGTTTAGCTAATCTTATTCATTTTGTAGGTATTGTTCTTACTTTAATACATTGTTTTAATGCTTTGAATATTAGAATCATGGATAATGGATATAAGCATCATTGGTCATATGACACCTTTCTTATAATTGCTACATAACAAACAAACCTTCCTAAATCGTTATTCCTATCAAGTCACTTAATGGAAGCTTGAAACATGTTACTACTATTGGTTTTGTATTTATCGGACCAAATCTAGTTTTACATAATGTTTTTCATTTACTGAACTTTACCCATAGTTTACTTTCTATTAGTAAGCTTTTACTTGACAAGAAACTTATGGTTTTTTTTTTTTTATTCATCTACATGCAAATTTCAAGACTAAAGAATTAGCAAAGTTATAGCATCAACCAAGGAATGTTTGGCCTTTATGCTCTGAATTCAGAAGCAAATGAAAGTGGTTGTAGTGTTTCTGTTTGTACTCTTTATTCACTTCATGCTTGTAATAATTTTGATCTAGCACATTTGGTACATGCTAGATTAAGTCATTCCTTAGTTTTTAAACTTCAACATTTAGAAGGTTGTAAGCACTTAGATTTAACTGATTTTGTTTGTAATGTTTTTCATAAGGCTAAGATTGATAGGTAAACTTTTTTTTTTAGCTCATCTAAATCATCATTTGCCTTTCGTTTGCTTTACATTGATCTTTAGGGTCCATATCATACCACTTATATTAGTGAAGCCAATTATTTACTCATTATACTAAGAGATTTTACTTGATGCACTTAGTCTTAGCTACTCAGTAATAAGTCCTAAGCTACTTCAATTCCTGATAACTTCTTAAAGTAGATTCGCAATTAGTTTAACACCACCCTAAAGAATCTTTGTATTGATGATTGATATGAATTTTTATCCTTTTCAAGAAAATCCTTGTTCGATAACCTTAGTATTATATATCAGTGCACCATAACCTATACCCTTTGACAAAATAAGAGAGTTGAGAGAAATAAGAAATTAGCTAGATATATTCGAGCTTTGTAATTTCATGCAAATCCACCTAAAGAATTTTGGAGTGAGTGCGTTCTTATTGCTACCTACTTCATTAATAAATAGTACATGCTATTCTTCGTTGGAAATCACCACATGAAGTATTTTTGGGTCATCAACTAGATTATATTCACTCGAGAACCATAGGTTGTTTATGCTATATAGCGAAACACTCTTCTCATGTTGACAAACTTGAACCTAAAAGTGTGAAATGTACTTTCTTAGGTTACATTCATGGACGAAAAAGATATAAAGTTTATGATTTAATGAATAAACACATTTGTGTAAGTAGGGATATCACTTTTTATGAATTCATCTTTCCATTCAAGCATTTTGATACACATTCCAATCCTACTTGTTCTACTCCTTGTTCTATTCCTGTTTCTGATTTTCCTATTGTTTACCTATATGTTACTCTTCATTCATAAGATTTATTACAATCTATCGATTGATTAGTTCTTAATCAGCAACTTTCTACAAACACAAATGCTGATTCAAGTCATCAATCTATTGTTCCTTATCATTTTAGAAGATCAAGAAGGCCACCATCGTGGCTTTATGAGTATGTGCATAATGTGCAAAACATTTCCCATAATGCAAATGCTAGTTCTATTTTGTATCCTTTTTTCCAATATGCTCGATCAATTTCCTTCTAATTATGCTACTTCATTGGCAAACATATTTACTAAGCCTCACTATTATACTCCAGCTTAAACATAAAAAATGGATTGATGCTATGGATATAGATCTAGCAAAACTTGAGCAAAATGATAAGGAATTAGCCACCTTGCTTAAAGGGAAGAAGGCAATTGGTTCAAAGTGGGTCTATAAAGATAAATATAGACCGGATGGTGAAGTTGAGAGATACAAAGCGAGACTTATCGCAAGGGGATATACTTAAGTTGAAGGAGAAGGTTAACACAATTTTTCTCACATAGCAAAATTAGGCATGGTCTAGATCTTACTTAAAGTAGCTATAGTTAGGGGATTAGTTTTTATATTAAATAAACATCAATAATTTCTTTTTTCATGGGCATATTGATAAAGACATATACATGGTTCTTCCTCAACTATATACGGGAGCAAAGCTTAATTTAGCATATCATCTTAGACATTCACCTTATGGACTAAAGCAAGCACTAAGACAATGGAGTCTTGAGATATATAAGTTCCTTATTTCATAAGGATTTGTTCAATCAAAGAGTGGTTATTCACTCTTCACATGTAATGATTCCAATGGATTTCTTGTTGTGTTGCTTTATGTAAATGGCATGATATTAATAGGGACAAAGGAGGATTCAAATTTTGAGTTATAATCTACCTTTACCAACACAATTAACTATTAAAGATTTATGCTGTGTTTGAATTTTCTTAGGATTGGAACTCTATAGAATAGTTATGGGCCTCCTTATTAATCAGTAGGAATATACATTAGATATTCTTCAAGATGGAGGGATGACAACATTTAAGTCGGTTGTAACTCCTTTACGAAAAGGGTCTATGTTTGATGATACTTTTGGCACATTACTTATTGATTCTTCTTCTTATTATTATCTAATTAGATGACTATTGTACCTAAACATGACCGGAATGGACATCTGCTTTGCTGTCCATTGATTAAGTCATTTTCTTGCTTCTTGAAGGAATATACTTATGCTTGGCGCTTTACATATACTCCATAGTTAAAAGGCTTATCTTTACTTCTTCTTCTTCTTCCTCTTCTTTCTTCTTCTTCTTTTTTTTTTTTTTTTGTAAATCCAGTATACAATTCATTAAATTTGCTTGGAGACTTAAGTTTAATTTGGGTTTCTTGTCTTATTGATAGGACATTCATGAGTGGTTATTGTGTTTTGATAAGACTAGCTCTCATTTTATGGAAAACTAAAAAGCAAAGGATAGTTTTCTCCTCTTTAGCAAAAGGCAAATATAGAAGCATGGCTTCCATAGCTAGAGAATTACTTTAGGTCTCTTATGTACTTGAAGATCTTGTTGTTGACGTGTTTTTGTCAGTCACTTTACATTATGATAATCAAGCGGCATAGTTGATTGCTACGAACCCATGTCTCTATAGCTGCATAAAACATATAGAGATTTATGTACAATTTACTTGCAACCAAGTAACGGCTGGATTTCTTTGTATTCTTCGTGTTCCATTTAGATAACGGCTTATGAATGTGTTAACCAAGTTTATTAGCGAGACCTCGTTATATTTTATTTCTACTTAGTTTTGTTTTGTGTTTTAAAATATTAGAATATAATATGATTTACGGATTAATTGAATATTTGGTCTTTTGATTTGTTCTAAAGAAATATACGTAACTCCTCTCTTTTTTATTTCATTGATTCACCCTAGTCAGGTCTGTTAGGATTAATAGTAATTAACGAGACAGTAGTTAGTTAGTTAGTCAGTTATAACACATAAGTATGAATAGCTCTGTTGTATATTGTTTTTACAGACTTTTCATTTCTTTAATACATTTGAGATGTCTTCATCATCATTCTCTTTGTTTATTCAATTTTCACCATTATTACACACTAGAAGCATTCTTAGATTTATAATTGTTTGAATTCACATAAATACATATTGTATTTAATAGATTACTTTCACTTAAGTGCTATTGTTTTTATGTAAAGTGTGAAATATCCAAGTTTTTGCTCTTAAAGTTTAGGTATAAATTTTAATTTCCAAATCATCTATTGAGTACAATACAAACTCTTTCTAGAGTATATTAGAATATACTATTAAGTTTCACATGAGCAATGTCTCTATTGGTGTTTTTGATTCAATTCATGATTCAAATTGAAGCAAACCATTTTTATGCATTTAATTGAGACCCTTAATCAATTGGACATCTTTCAATGCACACACCTAGATTACAATGTAATAGTTTCACAATGGTCTTTCCAATAGCATTAGAATATGATTATAAATTTAGGAAAAGTACTTTACACAAACAAAAAGAGATATAATATTAAACTATGCAACAACTAAATACATAATTTCACTTAAGCTACCAAGTTGATGCTTTCCTTTTTACTATTTAATGCTAAGCAGAAATGACAATGAATATAGGTTGGTGTTGGAGGTTAAGTGGCAATCTAGTTACGAGAATTAGAGGACAGATGGGTAGTGCTACAATATATGACCATAAGAGATTAAGAGTTAGGATTAGGTAAGACTAAACAATGGAGGCTTAAAACTAAGTAAAATGTGTGATTTAGTAGAGAATTAAGGATTTAAAGTTAGACATAGAAAAAAAGTAAATATGTTTATTGTACAATTTTTTTTAAGTATGAAGAGGTTTGGTTCATATTTAATTGTTTAGTTTGGTTCTATTGTAGTTTGCTTAAGTTTAATTAGTTTATAGTCCTATTCTGATTCAATTCGAAGAACAACTTTAATGCTTATTATGTTTTAGGTATTATATTTAGATGTTGTTTTTTGTTTTCAGTTTGTAGGTCATGGTATTGGACCTAATATTAGGTTTGTTTTGTGGAAAACATTTACAAAGTTCTTTCCATATTTCATATGACCAAAGTATAGTGGTTCCTAAATATTATCTTAGTATTTGTAAGAGATTATGTATTCTAACAATTTTTAATAGCAAGTGGCGATAGAAGGTGATGTCAATTGCGGCCACCAATTATGATGGTTGGCGACCATAAAAAACATTAATGGAAAATGAAAAAAGAATGACTAATTTTCTTTCTTAAAAATGAAAATCATTTTCATAAATTTTATTAATATTTTTCACGATGACTAATCATTATTAATGGCTATTGGCTATTACTTTTGACCATACCATCATCACTTAACTCTAAATAGTCATTAATAACTCTGGACTCTTCTCAATATGATAATATTTGGTGATTCTCAATTTTTTATTAGTAAGTGAAAATACTTTTAGTCCTCAACGTTGGATCAATTTCTATTTGAATTCTAAAAGTTTATTTTATTCAAGCCTTCATTATTTAACAAAATTAACAAAGTTGAACTCTTTTTTTTTAATTTTTTTTTATTTTGATATTGTTGACTTCATCCACTTTTGATATTTGATAGTCCATAAAATTGGTCATAACTTACAAGCAACCATCTTTGGGTTAGGGGTGTGTGGTGGTGGGGGGTCGCAAGGTAGTTTGCAAGGTAGTCATTAGCTACTCCTTAGTGGCCACAAAATAATTGGTAGATTGTAACTTACATATAAAGTGGATTGTACAAACTACCAATGATGGTAACTGCCTACTTACATCCTTATAAGGATGGTATGGTCTCCAAGGAGTAATGGATGGCCATTTATTAGAGAGTGTGTGTGCACGTGCGCGTGTGTATACATTATATATATATAAAAGAAAACAACGTAAAACACTTAATCAATAAGTGCTATTCAATAGGTTTATTTTCATTTTTTTTCCTCTTTCTTAAAATTTTTATGATGGTGGATAATTACTCACCAACCCATGGTGGTCATGCCACCATTACTATGAATGGATTGCATAACTTACTTTTATACGTAGATTATGACCCACCGATTTTGTGGTTGTGAATCGTGCTACCTTAAGATTGGAAGGTAGTTAATAATCCTCTTGGTAATAGAGTGGCCGGATTATTCTTTGTGGTTTTTTTTTTTTTTTTTTACTTTCTTTGTTCTTTCTTCTACTCTCTTTTTATTTTTTTTCTTTTTCCTTTTTTTTTTATTATTTTAATACATTAATATATATAATTATAATACTTAATAAATTAATTATGTGCATAAATTAGAAATAATCATGTGGTAAGTATGAATGGAAAAGTTAATGGTGTTAAAATCATCAAACTTTGCGAACTTTATTAAATATTGAGGAAAAAAAATATACCTTTGCTTATAATAGTTATAAAGAAAGTTGAGAAAACTTTTATTTGCAATACAAAGATAGCCTTTGTTTGTTTCAAGAAAAATATTTTTTGGAAAATGTTTTTTCTATATTTCCTTGTTTGTTTTGCTGAAGAAGGCATTTTAAGTAGAAAATGACTTCCCTTATAAGGGAAAACATTCTACAATTGAAAGCAAAATTCTTTTCTTTTTCCAGAAAATGACTTAATCTTTTCAAAATGGAATTCGTTTTTTGATTCAATTTTCACAAATGTTTTAACTTTAAGAAATTTATTATTTTTTAAATCTTATTATAACTTACTTATAAATTCTATTTTAAACATGAAAAAAATATACTAGGTAAAGAAACCATAAATTTATTAAAATATTATCAAAATCAACTAAAGTGGTTTCAATAATATATATTGAAAAATTCATTTATATTTATGCTTTTACTTTTAAATAAAATATTTGACATATTATATTTACAGTAATATGCAGATATTAATATGTTTTGGTATGGCTATAAGTTATACAGTATTAAATAGTCATATACCGAAAAACCTTTTTAATATATTCTTATAAAAATATTCAAACACACAAAACATATTATTTTCATGAAAATACTTTAAGACAAAATATTTTCCTCTAACATGTGGTTTTTCTTAAAACAAATGAGACTTAAATATGGTTTGAAGTGAAAAGTTGAATGAAATGGAACTATGCTTTTAGCCACCTATATTACAAGTAAAGATTGAGGAGATTTAGTTGTCTTTATATAGAATAACTTTAGGCTAAATTGCAAATGTACCCCTTTATATTTATTCTATATCCGCTTAACCTATTATTTTTGAAATTGAATGTTTAGACTTAAACAATTTTTGTGTTTTTATATTTCTTATACTATTTTATTAATGTAGACATATGCAACCGGCCTAGAACATTTCATAGGTTTCCCCAATAACTTGTGCTGGAAGAGCCTTTAAGGCCCGGTCATGAGTTTCAAAACATTAGAGCTGTTCCTTCAAGTAGGTAACCTCATCTTTCTACAGCTGCCGCAAATTCTAGAAATATCCTATAGCCTATCATTTCTTGCGTGTTTGTTTAGCTATCTACCATTTTAGATCTACACATTTTATTGACAAGAATCAATCATTAATGCAATAAAGAAAGTATAAGGAAATATGCAGATGTTAAGATTGTTTAAGTTAATATATTACTCCTTAAGTCGCAACCCTACTGTTATTTTAAAAAATTTGATTGCATTAAAACTCTTGAACGATTAGTAAGGTTACAATTCTTATGGGTAGTGTATTAACTTAAGCTTGAAGAGGAGTATATACAATTAGAGTGAACTTTAAAATGTCGTTAAACTTTGTGACCTTACTTATTTTTAGAAAATACTTTCATTGGTCACATCAAGTTTAAGTGGGATGGCCTAATCAACTATGAGCGATGGTTACACTGCAACACTTGAAGCTTACACAATGGCCTCCTGTCTTAGGATCCTAATACGATTTGGGTTTGACTGCATTTACTTTGCATCTTTGATGGAACAAATGAACCCTAACCCCCCCTCCCCTTCCAAAAAAAAAATGGAAATCGAAGTAAAGTATATACACAAAATTAATAACAAATAAACAAACAAATAGATAACATGGGTATTTTGAAATGCAATTTTAATTTCAAAAAGTATTTAAGTGGCTAGCCTGCTTGGCGTCCCTAGTAGAGTTGCCAAGTTATTGAGCTTAGATTTTTTCCCAGTTTTTGATATTTTCCTTAACCTGGCTAATATTAAATCTTAACTCATTTAATATTAGTCATTGATTAAGGGTTACAGAAAGCTGGTTTTTCCTTTAAAAAATTGTTTGGGGTCACCACCCTATTGAAGATGGAAAAAAGGGTTAAGTTATAATTATTTGGGTGGATCGATTATAACTTAGTTATCGATCTTTTGATAAAACTAATTTCTAAAACGGTTTTAAAACTAGAGATCTGGATCTGGGGGGCTATCCTATTATACCTTAAATGGATACCACTTTTTAACTTTCTGAATTTAATTTCACTTTTCAATAATAACCTTTTTAGATTTCAATTTTTAAACAACAAACCATATCTCATGCAACTAAGTTAATTAAATTGATTATTTACGAAAGATGGAAAAAAGAAAAATTTTCATATTGTAGGTCGCCTTGCACTTACGTGTGAGAACCTATGTATTCGCTATTTAGGATCGGATTTCCGTAATTCATTTTTTTGTAAAACTTTACTGTGTTGATTGATTTTAATTTTTCAAAAGATTGGGTTTATATTTCTATGATTTCAATTTAATTAAGGAATTTTTTTGTAAGGGGTTCTAATTGGATTTTATTTTGGAAGGTTCTAGAAATGTCCTAATTTGGAAAAATGGTTGATTTTATTTTATTTATTTGGAAAATAGGTTTTTCTATGTGATAAAAAGTTTTTTTTTCTTTTTACTTTCCTTATTTTATTATTTTTTCATTTTCTTCATAAAACATATAAAAATAAATAAATAAAAAACTATACTTCCTCCTCTTTTTCTTTTTTCTTTTTTTTTTCTTCTTCTTTTTTTTCTTTTCAGTTTTTGTCTTTTTCTCTTCTCTTTTTTTTTTGTTTACATTTACATTCATAATGGAATAAATAACTAAAAATAAATAAATAAATATATAAAAAAGGAAAGCAAAATAAAACAAAAAGGAAAAACAAATAGGGCCAGACCAAGGAGCTTTGCGTGGGTCAAGTTAGTACATGACTTACATGTGTGCACGACAAGGAGAAGCAAAGTGATCGGCAAGGGACGCTGTAGGTCGTTCAAGTTAGTGTTTCAGGTGGGTGAGAAATGTGGGTTTAAGGCAAGTGCCGTAGCTTTTAGTAGTGGTTTGGGGCGTTTAGAGGAGGAGCCCACGAAGGTAGAGGTGGCTTGGCCACAGTAAAGGTTGTTGGGCATTTGGATGGACTATGGGTTTGGGTTTTGAGGTGTAGGGAGTATAGTGGCATGGCTAGCTTGGCACAAAGTGGTGGTTAAGAGGTGTTTCGAGTGAAGGGGGTCGCGGTAGTCTAGGGTTTAGTGGCAGCGGCTACGAAACTATGGCTAAGAGGCACGACAGGGGTTGATTGTGGTTGGGTTTGGCAACTAGTGGCTAGAGGAGCTTAACTATAGTGGTAGTGCACATCGAGAGTGGCTAAAGAGAGAGAATCAGAGAGAGAGAGGGTGATGGTGCGAAGAGAGAGAGGGTGATGTTGCGAAGAGAGAGAGACTGTGATTTTTGATGCTTTATGTGTTTAAAATCAATTGATTGACCTTTATTTATACTCTAAATGACCCAATTAAGCTTATGAAGTAGAAGATTGAAATAAACGACAATTTGCTAAATTCCAGTTTATTCCGATTTGGAACATCGATTTGAATGCTTAAATGCATGACCCTGTATGCATTTTTGGGTTTTATTCGAAGTAAGCCATGTATGGAATAAACTTAAGTTAAGAAATTGTGTATGTATGTGTGGAAATTGTGTAAAAAATTGAGCCAAAGCAAAGGGGTTAGGCTTGTTTTCAATTGAGAAAGTTGGGGAAGAAGAGGGAAAGGGAAAGGAAAGGGAGAGAAAAGTGGCTAACGTAGCGCTGATGTGGTGCTTTGTTAGCCGTGTCATCCTCATCCAATCCTGGTGTGTTACATGTTACCATTGTAACACATAGCATCTGACGTGACATGCCATGTAGTTGTCATCTAATCCAACGGCACTACGTGTTAGAATACGTGGCATAGCAAATCCCTAACACATTAGCATATTGTGTGCATTTTTATCTAAAAAGAATAAAAGGAATTTCTTGCCTTTGGTGAAATTCGAACCTAAGACCTTTAACTAACTTAATACCATTTGTCTAAGTGTTTATCTATTAGGTCGTTAGCTTGTACCTTGTTTATATATGCAATTAATTTGCACATATAAACAAGGTTTGCTAGGGTTAAATTTAAATTTCAACTTAGGCTCAACGTTCTTTTTCTAAACTTGATTTAAATAAAAAAAAATCTATTATATTATTTCCTAAATTCTTTATTTTTCAATTTTTTGTGAATTTTTCAAATTTCTATTTTTTTTCTAAATTTCTTATTTTTGGCTTTTCTTAAAATTTCTATTTTTTTTAAATTTCTTATTTTTTTTTTTGGATTTTCTTAAATTAGGACCCTTTATCCTATCTTAAAAATTTTGAAAAAATAAAAAGGGAGCAAAAATAGGATATTTACAATTTCCATTTGATACTTAACATTTATATAATATTATATCACATATTGGTATTGTATCATAAATTGAGAAATTGTGTTGTACAAGAGGTATAGCGAGACTGTGCCTATTATATTTCAAATGATGTGTAAAATTAATTTTTTTATCATGTTACGTTAGCAGTTACTTACGTATCTGTTACATGGAATTAGACTATCGTACTTCTAGTATAATTTTTGTTTATTTATTTTTAAAACTTTAGTTTGTTAATTAGTTTTTATATTTGAGAAAACCCGTTATATTTACGTGATTAACCATTTATTTATTTATTTATTTTTTTAAAAAGTCCTACGGTACAAACTAGTTTTTATTTTAGTACTTTCAATTTCCATAATATAACGTGTAATGCTAACTCCTAAATTTGAAAAAATGTTGACAATGGTCTTTTTTTTTTAAATTAATCCATTCTAAGTGTTGAATACATAAAATAGAAAAAAAAAATAATTGCAAGTACTAATCATTATCACCTTATGGAATCTTTGTTCTGGAGTGGACTTGTGGCTTCCTTTCGAGCAGTTGAAGTTACTGAAGTATTCGTCTTTCTTAGTGGAAATTCCTATTGGCTCCTGTTCTCTATTAGCTACTTTCCACCAATCTTCGTTGCAAGCTTTAGTTTCCACATTGATAGGGCTCAATGAGGCACAACGGTCATCGATGATAAGTCTAGTGGTATTAAATGCCTGCTTTACTGTTAGTGTTGAGGCTAGGATGGCAGGAACATGTCGAGCTATGCGAGATAAGATCAGATATGTTTTTCTGCGTAGTTTCCACTATTCAAGAATGTTGAAGTCACATATACCGATATTGTTAGTAAACTCAAAGCCTGTATTCATATAGTGTTGTAGCTTTGTTTGTTATCCTTCAGACCTATGACGCTTTAACTTTTATGCTAGTAGCTTGTCCTCTACAAAGGAGTAGTTATTTGTTGGTAGAGGAGATAGAGTGACCACAGCTTGTTGACTGTATGTGTAGGAGAAATGCTGGAATGATATGTTTATTTCGTCCGTCTACACTTATACCATATATACCTTAAGTATCGGAAATGTTATCAATAATCTAATAATATATATTCAAATAGTCTTGAAGAACTTCTATTTTACATTAAGGGTCTAAAACAGTAGCAACAAGGCAGATGGAGGGAATTTCCCTATAATACTATAGCTACTTTTTTGCCATCTCAATGATACACATTTGCAGTATTAGGTCCTGAAGCACATTAAGTAGAGCCATAAGTATGTTGGTGGCCTTCATTATGAAATAATGCATGCTAGGCCTGTATACCTGGGAAAAAGTGTTAGTAACATCATAAAAAACTTTGAGTACTTATAATAAGTTATCATAAATATCTTAATCTCTTGTATGAATTTCAACTTCTCGAATATGATGCATTCAAATCCTACATGGTAGTTCTTTATACCTAATTGTACTTCTTAACATATCACATGTTGAATTCTAATGGCATTTTACATCTTTTTAAAATTTTTTTATACCTTTTACTGTTTTCTATGCAAAAGTCTCCTCTACATTCTATGTAGAGAGAGTTTTTTCTGTAATAGTTTTAATTGCATATCTTATCGGAGTTACTTTATATTTTAGAGGTTCTATACCTTTTTTAACACATAAATTTAAAATGTGGCAAGCACATCTTATGTGGAAAAAAATTTCACCTAGATTGAGTTGGCAAAGATTTTGTAGATCACTTATTGATGCATTGTTAGCAATAGCATTATCAAAATCAATTGAAAGTATTTTACGTGGCAAATGATACTTCTCCAGAATGATAAATATTATCCTATATATTGTCTGTTTTGTGTGTCATTCATTGAAGAGCTTAAGGGTCGACAACCTTTTATTTAGTTTCCATTTATTATCTATCTAGTGACAAGTTACTCTCATGTATGAATTTTCTTGCCACCTATCGGTCCATATATCCGCACATATCGATACTCGTATGTCTAAGGAGCTGAACATTGCGGCTAGCTCTCTCTTACCTTTGTGATACAACTGTTAGTTAGCCTTGTGCATTGTTTTGGTATCAAATGAATGTGCGTTTAGGTTTAACGCCTCTTGTTTGTACCAAAAATGAGACTTGCACTTACATGAGCTGAGAGAGAGGTACACATTGGTGATGTGTGGTACCAAAGCTATTTTTTTCTTCTTCACATCATATTTGAACAATGTTGAAGATTGGGAATTGCTACCACATGTAATTTGCTATTGTGACTTATTAATACCTTATTCTCTTTGATGTTTCCTTTGCAAGTGCTTTGTCAGTGTATTGAACTCGTCGCACTTATTAATACCTTATTCTCTTGCATTGAGCACGTGAATTCCTATGTTCATCTGCAATTTTAGTGAAATTTTTCAAAAATATGTTAGATTTCTCGAGTCTCGGGAGCTTACCTAAATTGCCTTGTGGCAACTCCTTGACATCATCTCCACTTGCAACTACGCCTTCCTTACCTTCTCGAGGTTGTTCCTACTAGTATGGAGTTTGATACTCAAAACTTGGAGGAATCATAGGAGACTCCAACAAATCCACAAATCATTCACTAGTAAAGTTGTGGTGGATATCATAGTTGTTGACATGGCATTGCTCATTTTGAGGTTTTTTTCCTTGCTCGACTGGATTCTTTTTTGCTAAAAGAAGATCTACAAAAAACATGATCAATCTGTATTTCTGGTGTTTCACATAGAACAGTAATTAAAAACAAAGGGGAAAGTAGAGTACAGAGTATTATGCATGTACAAGTTGAAAATTGCTATATTGTGTGTAGTGGAAATTATGGTTTTTAAGAAAAATATTTCTAGTAGAGTTTAGCAGAAAATAATGCTATAAATAGAAATAAAGTGTATTAATCAGAGTAGGTGCGTTTTTGTAAATAAGTATAGCGAACAAAAATAAACTTCAGTAGAGAAAACTTTAACTACAGCAAAAAATATTGTTGCTTAAGAAATTAGTGCAAAGCAAATGAGATGTGTGTAGTTTGTAGAATGATTTTTCCGTGAGAGTCAGAATGAGTGGTGCTACTAATATATAGTCCGTGTGTTTGGGTTTAAAATTGTGAAATCAACTTTTCAAAACGTTTGTTCTATTATTTTTAGAACGATTGAAAGTTTGTAGATTTTTAGAATGGTTTTCTCTTCTTTTTAGAATTGACAAAGCAATTTCAATTTCATCTGTTGATATGCTGTTTGATACGTTAAAAAGTTATAGTGAGTGTTTGAAAAAAATTCAATTCATTTACTTTAAGTCTAAAAAGCTTTATTGTGTGTGTTTGTGTTCAATTGCAATGCATTAAATGTATTGAATGTAATGAATTCAAACAATGTTGTCCATCATCTCTTCTTAGTCAATGATGGGTTGAATTGCTGATTCACCACTTGAGTAGTTGACCTGTCAGTTCAAGCGGATCAACATTTGTAACCTATATGGGCTTACCTAGACAGACGGGTGCAATGATTGGCCTGACTTGGCCCTCATGGTTCTCAGTCGGGTCGACAAATCTCTAGGCTGGACTTGACCCCTCCCCTAGTCTAGTTTGGTGGTTTATCCATGATTTACATCTTCAATAAAATATTATGAAAACACTTATCTTTAAAAAAATATCTATTATATTAAAGGAAAAACCTATTTTCATCTACCCATAACTAATAATTTGATATATTATAGTTTAAACCATTAAATATATTCACATGATAATTATTAAAAAAAATTTAAATTCATCCTATAAACTTCTCAATTGCCGCCTGTTACTTATAAATTTTTTTAACTATATAGTTACTATTTTCTATCATACTTACCTTTATTGTTGCTATTGTTCTATTTATCTATTATTTTAATTACCTAATATTGCTATTACTTGGAAAATTCATTACACTTTTTACTTAACCAATATTTGATATTATAATAAAAAAATTTTGTTTGGAAAATTTATTACAATTTTGATTTTACTAATATATATTATTGACGCCCTTTTATATTATTAAATTCGAACTTTTTTTTTCTAATTTTTTTGTACACACAACATGGGTACGTCATCTATTAATATAAAATCATATGTTGTTCATAGATCCAATTTGATTAGATTAGAAAAAAAGTACTTATATTTATATTTAAACTCATATTTAAAAATTGAAAATAAATAACAAGTTATTTCTTTTGATAAGGGATTTTTGATAGATATGGATTGAGAAAACTATTTCTGTGATTCATGACATAAAAATCCATTGAACAATAATCTCTAGTTTCATTTTTTTCTTTCAGTATTTTTTCTTTCTTTCTTTATTTCCATAAATATACAAAAGAAAGAATTATAATTATAAAGAATTATAATAAATAATAAGAAAAAAAATTTATTCTATAATTATTAAATTAAAAAATTTCTTTTCTATCAAAAATACGAAAATAGTCCTTCTTTTATTATTTCAATTACAAGTATTTTTATTTTCAAAAAAATAATTTTGTTTATGAGTTTAAACAAAAAATTGCTCTGTTAGGTATTGACCAGGCTAGGCCGTGATTTATAAAAATAGGCTTATTTAGGAAAGTTGTATCTATTTATTTATATATGCATAGGAAAAATGGTCCTGTAATAGAGATGAATGTGTAAACATATTAGAACCTAGAACATACTCTATCTTCTCGGTGAACACTGAAGGTAAATGAGTAGATTTTAGTTCAAATTCTCTAGAACCTGTTCCCATCTATCTTGGAATATTCTAAAGTATACATGATATAAATTTTATACCATATATTATCATTTGAAAATTCTCAATTATTGATATCCAACATAATAAAGTATAATATTTTGACTTGTCATATACTGATCAAAACTCAAGCTCATCTGCCCATTACAGAAAGTGGAAACCTAAATCATATGCTTTTATAGTTATGGGAAGTGTAAAAGAGTAAAGTGATCAAATCGACAAAATGGACGGTGATTCCGATTTGTAGATAATAGATACGGTTTAGTTTTTCCACCTCTTTTCCTTGAAAAAGAAAAAACCTCTCGAACCAAGAAGAAAAGTAAAGTAACACAATTTGAAAGTTAAGTCAAATTGCACAGGAAACTAATAATACTTATTCCGTTAATTTCATTATTTTCTTTTATTTTTCAATAAACTGATGGAATCAATCCCATTGCATGTGGATAGAAGCCATTGATTGTACCACATTAGCCATAAGAATCTTAGCTACTTTTATATATTAAAACATTCAATAATCTATTTTGGCATCTCCTTTTACATATTTAGTACCAAAAGGTTTCCCATCTCTTCCATAAATTACTTGCTCGTAATTTTAAGGTAGCTTTGGTTTGTATTATCTTGCGGGATTGGATTGATGAGGACAATTATAAATTTTTGATTTGTAAAATAAGTTTGATATAAAGATTAAACTAAAAGATTATTATATATAACTTGTTAAAGGATAAAACAAAAATATTTAAAATATCCATAAACTAATCCACTTATCATTTAAAATGTTTCCAATTTCTTTATCTGAAATATATTTCGATCAACCAAATGCAAGTAATTGGATAAGAAATTAATTACATAATTATTGTTTTTTCCCACTAAAATAGTGTATCTACGTAATTGTTTGAAACATGCTTAAAATAGAAGTTTCGAAATATATATATCCCATTTTTTACGGTCCTATTCTATTCGTATTTTTTATGTGACTAATATAACTCTTCATCTCACCTTTACTTTTATATCATTAGATCTACACTATTGAAAACATAATTACTTTAATGATTTAGATTTGATAAATATAATTTGAAGGGTGAGATGGGGGATTGGATTGGCCTCTAAAAAACATGAACAAATCTTAAAAAAAAATATCATTAGAATTGTTGATTGGACTGGATTAGCTCAGAACTAACACATAAACCAGAATGAACTAGCCTTAAGGGAATAGGCTTAAGTTGGTTCACTTGAACGTTAAGATTTTTTTTTTTTTGAATTTCTCTTGATTATTATAAATAATTTATGAACTATTCGTTTTTTTTCTAACTAAATTTATAACTTTATATCGTTGCTTGTGAATAAAAAATTTAATTTTTAGTTCAATTTTTTTTTTTACTTTGAAATAATTCATTTGGACGGTATGAACATGAATATATGATGTTATATTATACATATAATATATTTATATAGTATAACAAATAGTATATATGTATATTACGGTATATATATAGTATGTTAATTATTATATATGACATATAGTATATATTATGTTTGGATTATATATATAGTATATATAGTATATTATATCTTATATATATATATTTTAATTCTTAAGGTCGGCTTAACCTTGAATCGTAAGACTAAACTACTGGTTCAATAGCCTGTCAACCTGACGTGTTGCCATGGTTGAATTGCCTGGGCTCTTAAAACTCTATAATTCAACAATTGGTGTAGGCTTGCCCAAGATAGCCTTATATTAGTTTACGGTTCAAAATTAGCCCTTATATAGGTTTATCTATGATTATATGTTTAGAATCTTAAAAGTGAATAAACCAAGCTAACTAATATAAATGAGTCTATTATTCACTTGACTCAAAAGTCGTAACATTGTATTGATAAGGTATTTATTATCATTGTAAGCTTTGTAATCAAGTATTCGGGGTTCGATACGTAAAATTTAGAGCGATCGAGTAAGTTATTTGAATGAGCCTAAATTTTTCAAAGAAAATAGAAATATTAATAAAAGTGATCTCATAAGTTTGAATTTAAGAAAATAAATAATAAAATGTTATAATATTGAGTTATATATATATTATTCGTCATTTATTAGTAAAGCATAAAATAAGTTCCAATAATTAACGAATCAATAGAGTTAAATTACATTGATACTAAAAAATATAAAATAACGTAAATAATATTTAGGAGTATTTATTTGTATCATATATATATTTATGTATAGGTAAAAATACATAAAATTACTTAAATTAATTAAAATATACTAAAATAATACTACTTAATTAAGGAAAATTCATAAAAAGATAAAGAAAAACCAAGCAAGTTAAGGAAAAATGTAGAAATGTCTAGAAATAAGTTATGACATGTTGGGAACCAAAGAAAGGAAATCAATAAATGAGACTAAGTCAAATAGAAAGTGAAGAAGAAAAAGTAAATGGACATTTGGCAACAAATAGTTCCATAACCTATCTAAACTACCTTATAAATTTAGAGTAACCTTTCTAAAATTCATTTTGGTCATTCTAGAGTCTAAAAAAATTTAAGAAGAGGTAAGAAGAGAAGAGAGAACAATTTTACAAAAATTAAACAAATTATTGTGAAATGAAGGATTGTAAGGTGAATGCATATCTGACGACTACCTGAGAGTAAATGGCCACCACCTTTGGACAGTGGAGGCAATGCCCTAAACTACTAAGAAGGGCAAGGTGGTTGGAGTTAATAACACTGGTGAGTTCTAAATTCCATCTTTATTCTGTTTTTTTTTTTTATTAAAAATATCTAATTAGTTTGTAAAGTTGTGAAACTTGGTAATCTGAGATATTTTTGAATTTGGATTAAGGAAAAGATGTTAATTTGATATAATCAACTATCGAGATATACTATTCTTAAGAAATCATTAAACTCGAACTAGTTTTCGAATTTGATTTAAATGATCTTAATGATTCAGTTTTGATCTTAAAATTTTTGTGTAGACTATTTATGATATGCGTGATAGTGTTATGAAGAGAATTTCTCAAAATTATTTTTCTAAAATTTTACTTAATTTTTAGGCCTTAAAATCATATATAAAATGCAATATTTGGATTTAGTTTTGTGATTTAATGATAATTTGGTGAAAATTATGATATATTATGTAATTAGATATTTTGGGATGTAAGTTGCTAATAGGAGTGGGTATTTGTAATGTAAGAGAAGCTAGATATGTGTTTGATATGTAAATTAGGTAATAACAAGTAATATGTAAATATATGAAATTAATGAGTCGAAAATACTACGTTAAAATTAATAATATTATGATATTGTGAATATTTTATAAATCTAATTTGGATTATGAAATTAGAAAATTATGCAAAAAATGTAGGTTATTCTCACATCAAGAGCAAATTCGGTAGTTAAATGAGAAATATAGTATATCGTACTAATTGAAATATTGTTTAGAACTTAAAATAAGGATTTAGGATATCTAAGTATAGTTAGATGAATTTCACATATTAACTTGGAAAAAATTCTTAAAATTTATGAGTAAAAACTATAACTAGAAATTGAATTAAAAGATAATTCTGGAATCAATTCAAAAATTGAACCAGAAACTAATATAGAATTAGTTTGATTATACGAAATATTAAACTTAGGTAATTAAATATAATTACGATTTAAGAGCTCATATGTAATAAGGATATTTATATTATAGAAGTAAAGAAGACGAGCTTACCCTATAACGAGCTTACCTTATAGTAAGATGAGCTAACCTTAGAGTAAGTCGAGTGAGCAAGTTGAGAATCTTAGGTAAGTTTGGGATCAATGTGTAACTGTATTTTAGAGTACTGTTTCATAGTACTTAAATGTTTAAGATTATATTTATTTATGCCTGCAATTAGTTTGATTGTGCGTATATCTGTGTGCGCATGTTCTTGAATGTACTTTATACTATTGGCTTGCCATACTTGTTTGCAATTATTTTGTATTGCGTGATATGGATTGATAATCTTAATTGAATTTAATAATATATGACTTGTAAAATTATCTAATCAAGCATTTCAACTCATTAGGAGAGACATTTAGGGTTTTCAAGCCAAATACCAACTCCTTCGAAAGGGATAGCAGTAGATACTACAAGGTTCCTTCTTCATCCTTAGTCGAACTAAGTGACAATAGAGGAGGTCATGGTAAGGTAAAGGCAGTGATTCGAAGGTAGTTACGGGAAGAGTAATGTCTTCATACATAAGCTTAGGTTTAGTCGTAAGCTATTAAAATGTATGTTAAACTCTTCAATCAGGATTAGAATAGGTGTAATTTTTCTAATCTCATAACGAACCAGAAAACATTATGCGATGTAATACGTCTGTTGTATTGCATATAAATAACTAACCAATAATTTTTCTTGTGTGTGATGTATAGTCTTATGTCTCTAGCCCAACTTACTGTGCAGTTAATTGTTTACATTCCTATAGATGTTATTGTAGGTATTAGCTTGGAAGCGGCGTCATAACTACTCCGAAACTAACTATTATTGGATCCTAAGAAGCAAGGAAATAAAAACTAAATAGTAGATATATTTATAAGGTTTTGGTTCTTAATTTTGAATCTTTTATTGTCAAATAAGGTATTACTTATGTAAGATTATGCTATGAAATCATGCAAACATTAATTGTAATATTTGAATTCTAGTATACATATTTCATACTTTTTTAAGTAAATAACTTGTTTAATTTGTGAAATGTTTACTTTAAAGTGGATTAGTCATGAACGCATTGTATAAATTAGGTATAAGATTGAAGCTGTAAGGTTAGCTTCTATCCAAAAATGGTTTGTACGGCGAGATTGTTACGATTTTACCGTTTTAAGGTGTAACAGTTATTATTTTATGAACTGGTATCATAACCTTGCATAATTATATAGGATAGTCATAATCTTCTTCCCCCTTAAATAATGTGATATCTTTGTCACGAGACCTTGTAGTTAGGCTTAGGTCTTCCCCTTTTCTAGTGTATGACTCGAGCTATACTCTACCTATAGGTTATCTTGAAAATATGCAATAAGTTACACCTTGATGAAACTCTCTACTCTCCTTGGATCTCTTCTCTAAATTAGAGCCAAACTGAATCATTTACTCACTAGTAGGGGGTCGACTTTGATATTGTTTGTAATGCCCTAAATCAAAAGTGGTGACTAAATTAAGTCAACAAATATCAATAGGCCCAATAACCACTTAGTTTAAAAGTTGTATTGATAAGGATGCATCGCTATGGCTTTATAAATTAATATCGCAACTTTTCATAATCCACATGAGACATTTAACCATAGGGTATCATAATTTACATGTGTAAGAATGTAGATTTCTAGAACCTTCTACCACTAATTATTATCCTCTTCATTCTTGATTGTATTTACATTTAGAGGATATATATTTATTGTCTTCAAATCACTATCTTGAACTTATCCTTACCAATTACATGCACATATATGAATGAGTGGAATATTTGTGGATGGTATATAGTTTATTGATGCACATGTGTGTTGGTGACCCTTGTAAGGTTGTCATCTGTTAAAGCTATTAGTTAGTTATTTTTAGTCAATTGTGTATTTATACTTTGTTGTCCCAAAAAGTGTATGAATAAGTCATTTTTCTTTGTTTCCATTTTTCTCAAGAAACTTTGTTTAACCGTGGAAGTCCCATGATTTCTTCATACATATTAAATAAATTACAAATTTCATCTGGATTTCCACATAATGAACTTTTATAGTTATATATTGATTTATTGTATAATTATATGTATGTGATTAGTTGGGACATATTTGCAACATCGAATTGGAAAAAAAACTAATATTTACCTTCATTTAGATATATAGGATTTTTTAATTATGGATTTAGAGCTAGCAACTAGGGTTGGGCAAAAAAACTATGAACTGTAGATCGAACTGTAAACCAAACCGAAAAAATGGTTTTTTAATGAGCCGTTTAGTTATGGTTTGATTTGGTTATATATAAATAGTTTGTGGTTTGGTTTGGTTTGAAAAATTGAACCAAACCATTTTGTTAAATAAAAATAATTTTATGTAATTGTTTTATTTTTTTCATTAATCTTTATGGATTTCGTTAAATTTTTCATATCTTCTTCTTCTTTATCTTATTTTTGGGTAAATTGTTAAGAATAAGTTAAGTGAGTTCCATAAATTTCACATTTGGAATTTTTTTTTAAATTACCATTTTCTTAGATATTTTCAAATCAAAGGTCTCACATTGATGCTTTTTACATGTCTTTTATTTCTTTTCTAATCTTTAATATGTCTCCTTGTATCACTTTTTGATAGGCAGCTCTACTTCTCTTTCCTGGTTATTTATTCATTAAAATATAATCTTTTATCCTTATTCAATTAAGTTAAGTTTATGGAGATTTTATATAATTTTTTATTAAGTATTATTGCACCTAATAAATATATGAGAAATTTATTGGAAACATATGAAAGTTCAATGGAAAAGAAAACATGTTGTTAGAGATAAAAATGTTTAGTAAAAATTTGATATAAATGGTTCGAATTGAACCGAATCGGTTTTAATTAAATTAAAAAAATTTACGAATCGAATCGTATGATTATATTTGATTTAAAAAAAAATTGAATCATTATATTGAGTTTGATTAGATAAAAGGGTCGAATTGTATTGAACCAAACCATACTTATCCTTACTAACAACCTTAGCCTGATATGAAGTGGAGGTGTACGGAGCTATGCTTTGTACAAACTAAGCTAGAAGATATTGTCTTTTGATAGAATAGATTTAATCTTAATTTACATTCCATGTTGGGCATTTTTTTCGTGTTTAATCCACTTACCGAACTTTTAATATAAGTTTAAGAATTGAAGAGACCGAAAAAGTGGACGATGTTTACGGTTCCTAGATATAATCAGTATATTCGTCTTCTCCTTCCTAAACAACTATCCAATGGAGACAAGAAGGCAAAAACAATACAATTATTGGAAGTCCTAAGTTTGTATGTAAAATTGCTTACGGAACTAATGATACTCCTTTCCATAATCCCCTTTTAGTTTTCAATTTTATTTTATATGGATGAAATGGAGCGAGTAGGCACATCGTGAATAGGGTATGAAATCTCATCATACTTCCTATTATAGATACAAGTTTTCGAAATTTGGAGCTGGACGCTGTCTCGTAACATATAAGAAATATCTTGTAGTTGGTAACACAATTCCAAACAATATATTGTAGAATGCTGCAAAATTGCAAGTTATTATAAGGGTTAGTTTCACTTGTTTAAAATAAATGATAGCACTGAATCTATTATTGCATTTTCATTAATATATGTTAAAATGTAATGAAATATACGATATAGTAAATAATTGAAGCTTCAAAATAGTTTCAGCTCAGTTAGAATCATTAATCCTCAATGATAAATGGGCTTTAAAAATACTATATTTTATCATATTCAATATTATTAATTAAGAATTTTTATGAATTAGATCCATGATACTTGGCATCCGTGCCTTATAACCTTAGGGTGTGGGTTTGGGATTGGTAGAAGATACAAAGATGGTGTACCTTCTATCCTATTCTGCAGGAGAAAGTTATGAAAACTTGGAATAGAATCCATCTTATAACTTTAATACTTAATTTCAAACCTATCTTACTTAGAATCTACCCAATTAAATAAAGTACAGTAGATTATAAATTTCAATAGACTAATCTTATATTGAAACATCAATAATCTATTTCAGCGTTGCTTTACAAACTTAGAACCGAAAAGTTTCTGGTATTTTTCATAAAATATTAGCCAATATCTAAAATAGCGTTTAGTTGGCAATTATGAGAGATTATATTGAATGTGGAAAAGGATATCATGTTTGCTTTATAAAGTAGGTTTTTCACTAGACAAAAAAGTAGGAATGGATAATGTTAAAATATCTTATACCATTTAAGTGGTGATACGTAAAAATCATATAATTGGATAAAATAAAATTCTCATTGAGAGCCGCTTAAATCATATAATTGGATCAAACCCTATCATACTTCTCATGCTATGTTATTTCTGATCTCCTCCTACCATATTATTCTCAGTAATTAAACACTTGTTGAATTGTGCTCTACCTGCTTGAAAAAAACTTCAAATGATATTAATATACAACGTGATTTAATTAGTAACATATAAATATTAAGAAAATTCTATCATATTAAAATATAAATGATAATCTTTTAAAAACTGAATATTATGATTGATATTTTTATATCAATAATTAAGCTACATGACCTATTAGTATTATTGATTTTTTCTTTTTCTATCTACCTATGTTTTTGTAGTCTTTTCTTTCTATTTTTTCTTTCCCCGATAAATAGGATAATTTATATTATTAGACAAAAGAAGGCTTATATGCCAAAATACAAAGTGTGAGGCTTAAAGTATGAGCCCTAGATTCCCGATAATTAACATACGAACATAAGTCATGGCTTAATGAAAATAAAACATTGTCTGATGAAACAAAACATATATTAGACCATTGTCAGCAAAGAAACCAAGACTTCATAGTTTATAATCACAGTTTTGGTCCCTTGGCACGAGAAACCGACAAGAAAGGAAGGAATAAAAAGGGAGTAGGGTTAATGTGCCTATTTTCAATAATACCCTCGATTGTAGGAGTGATACATAAAATATGTGTCCATATTTGAATCGATATAGGATCACTTTCTTATGTATTATATGATATTTAAGGATTTTACTAACCATAGATAAATTCGGATGTATGATTTTTTTTTTTTTTTTGAAAAAGGATAATATCAGAGTGGTAAAGGAAAGGAAAGAAAAGTTCGTTGAAATTAGAAAATATCATCATTGTTTTGGGCTTGTTTTGGACTTGTTTTGGTCTTGCACGTAATGTTTAGTCTCAATGCTCAACAAGGTCAAGGACGGAGCGAGGACCCATCAATGAATGTTTTGGGAATCTTAGGATTGGGAAGGAAAAAGAACTAATCTAGTTGTCAGTATTTGACATTTGACAAGAACTTGTAGGGCTAGAAATGGAGTTAAAATACAATAGATGAACCCTCTAGAAATGAAGTTTTGTAACGATTTTCTTTCACTTGGTGAGCGCTCCTCATAATTATCTATTTCTTGCAAAAATCTTTCATTCGTATTTTATTCATATTGAAATGGCTCATATTTTGCGTTCAGGGGATTGAGTAGAATGGAACATACTGTGATAACTCAAAAAAGACAGCTAGTTAGTATAGAAAATTATTATTCATGTGAGAAACTCTTGTAATATTCCTATAATACAATACATAGTGGGGGTCGTAGAATCTAAAACAGCTCGGTACATGGAGTTTCAGGTGCATGGAGCAAGATGCAATTAACTCGGGCCAAGAGTTAATCCACCACGGAGAAATCCAACTTGAGCTAATGTTGAATTGAATTTAGCTTGAGTAGTTAGTGAATTTACTTGGTCTATAATAATCTACATATTGAAATTGCTATTTCACTCCCATGGTTTTTCATGTGAGACACAATTGCAATATTCCTATCATATAATACACGTTTTTTTTTTTTTCTTTTTCTTTTTAAAAATTGTTAGTCGTTTGCACCATAAGAAGAAAGGATAAATAGGCTTAGTTGCATCTAATTTAAAAGCACCTTCCATTTAGTTTACAACACATCGGATTTTCTTAAAAATCATAAACGGTTTTCAAAAATTATATCATGCCAAATATTAAAATTGATATGATTCTTAAGAAAACTCGATGTGTCATAAATTAAATGAAAGGTATTTTTAAAATAGGTTCACAAATACTACCTATCCATTTTCTCTTTTACTGTAACAACTAATCCATTTAGATTGAGCACCCAAAAGTCCAATTAACAATTATTCCACACTTTCGATCAATAAATAAATAATAAATAAACAATTCCACTTTTGTGTCCATGACGTGAACTTATCTTGAAATGTTCTCCACATGCTTCAAACGACCAATAATGTCACAATTATCCACTGCTCCTACTTAGTCGTATACAATGAGCTGAAAATCTGTTGCATTATTATCTTTTTTCCTTTAAAAATATATTAAAACTATTTGCTTCCTAGTGGACACTTATTGCCTTATTCTGTTCTTGTACGATGCTGATACAATTTTTCTTTCAAAGTTGCTCGATCCTCCCAACAACTGATAAGTTTAATACTAACATACCCAATTAGGTTCATAATACATTAAAAATATGGGTAAATTAGAAGATTACAAGCTTCCCTATTTAAATTGCACCTTTATATACTTAAAAATCTATTAAAACATATTTTTTATCCCTTCACAACCATTTTACACAAATTTAAAAAGAAAAAATTTTAATTATAAATTATAATAAAATATTAGATAAATTGCATGGATATTACATGAACATTTAGCTTTTCCAAAAGTCAACACATAAAGTTGAAGTTGCAATTTATTGTACTTATTTAATTTATTAATGTTAGAAAAAAATAAAATGCAAATAAAAAAGAAAAATTACAAGAAAAACAAAAGAAAAGTTATTGCCAACCAACCCAAACTAGAGGGTGTAATGCCTTGATCGAGACTTTTCTTAACAAGATAATGTTTGCTTCATACTTTTTATCCCTTGAATCTCTTGATGTAGTAGTAACTTTTCAAGAGATAACTTATCTTAAGATATTTAATTTTGGAGTTCCAATAAATTTTAAATTATTATACTATAAAGCGATTTGAAAATTAGAATTTTACCACTTACTACATAAGGGTTATCATAGGAGATGGTAGACGATGGATTCTTCTTTTAATTCTTTTTCTCTATTTTTATATGATATTTTTATTAAATTTTAGGTGGCTTTATTTTTTATAAAAAATGCTTTTTTTATAATTTTTTAAACATTAATTAATTATATATATAACTGCCATGTCAACTATATATACTTTTATGCTGTTGCGTTGGCTTTGTAGGAGGAAGTAATGATTTTTCAAAAAACCAAAGGTTCCAGTTGTGTCAAAGTTTTTAGGGGCAACTTGTAATTTTTTATGGTTCTATCACTCAACGATATGGTAATTTTTAAATTCAATAAATCATTTCTAATTTATAGTAAATCATGCTTATAAGTGTTAAGAACCAACTATTTGCAATATTCCTATTGTACAATGTGGATTGGAGGTTTAAGTCCAAAATTACTTATTAACAACTAGTGAGTTTACTTGATTTATTTACACTTATTAAAAGGCTTAAACATAAATATAATAATCAACATATTGAATTATGGTTTTTCATCTAAAGACTTGAGTGCTTCTTTTTTTGTGTAATTTTTAAAATTTGATATTAGTTGTTTGCACCATGAGAAAAAAAGATAAGTAAGCTTAGGTGCATCTAATTTAGATGCATCTTTCATTTAGCTTACGGTATATTGGATTTTTCTTGAAAGATATACCAAGTTTAGTTGTTCGCACCATGAAGTGAAAAAAAAAAAGAAGAAGGATAAGTAGGCTTTAGTGCTTCCCATTTAGAAGCATCTTCCATTTAGTTTGCGGCGCATTGGATTTTACTTAAAAATTATATCAGTTTTTTTAATATTATATTTATGATAGACACTAAAATTCAAAAAAAGGAAAAAAAAATAATAAAATAAAATAATCCTGAAAATACTGTTTCTAAAAAAATATTTCTAAAATTAAAATATTTGAAATTACATCCTCGATTCAAGGTGAAATCTTATTTTAAAGAGATAATTTTAAATATTGTATTTTTGAAAATATTTTTTAAGGAGTGACATTTGTGTAGTTTTTCTATATTTTTACTTTTTTTTTTTTCCTTTTCCTATAACCGGCACAATTAAAAAGAAAAAAAAAAAAGAGAATATATATCATAAACCAAATGAAAAGCGCTCCTTGAATAGGTTAACTGTACAACTACCTATCTATTTCTCTTGCACCGTGACGTCTAATCCATCTAGATCGTATCGAACACCCAACAATCCAATTAACAGCAATTCCACTTTCGTGGCCATGACGTGAAATTATCTTGAAATGCTCTGCACATGCGCCGACCAACCAATAATGTCAATAATTATCCGCTGCTCCTAGTTAGTCCTATTCAATGCTCTAGAAAATATGTTAATATGTAATTTTTTTCCCTTTTAAAAACTATTTCAGCTCTCTGCATCCTACCGGAAACTTATTACCCTTAGGGGAAAAAGAAAAAAAAAAAGTATAAATCCTGGATCTTGAAGTTAGATGGAAACACATGAAGCAGACACGCGGTCCTGCAATTTAACCCAAAAAAATATTTTTTATTTGGGTAAATTTTAAAATCATCAATTCAGAAAAATGGTATTTTATTTGGAAGCAATGAGAAGACTATTTATATTTGTCCTTCCTTTTCAAATAGTGAATATGGAAAATTTAATAAACGTATTCCCATATCATCATAGTATAATATTCTTATCCATATATATATATATATATATACACAAACATCAATAAAAATCATCTAAAATTTCTTTCTGTTTATTTTTTATTTTGGAAATTTCTATTATAGAGCTCGAAACCAAAAATAAAATAAGAAAACTAAACTTTAAAATTTAGCATTCCAGTCTCTATCCGATACTATAAGTCCGTATTTTACCACGTGTTAATAGCTTGTTGTATGCAAAACAAATTTCTTTTCTGCACTTGAAGGGATGAACGCACACCTTTCCTCCATGTCATGATGGTAATGCTTAAAAGCAGAAACATGCAAATCAACAGTTGTATATGGGAAGGAATACTTTTTCTAGACTGAATCATCCTTTTCCAAAATCCCTTCACTTCACCAAGACAAGACCCTCCACATCCAAACTTTTATTTAAAACCTCAGCATCAATCCACAACGCACATTACATTGAAATTACAACATGCAAGCTTTTGTCTTTATAAAGCTTTTCTTGTTCCCATCTTCCCCAACAGTCCTGTAGTACTACAATAATGGATTCTTCCCTATTCTAGACCGTCCATACATTACACGTGTACGGTTTGTGATAGCCCTAAAGTCTTGTTGACACCAACTTGACACATTGGTATTATGGATAAGTAGACCTCAAAAGGAACTTATCTTGTCTCTTTCGAAACGATTGTCGTTTTATATCAAAAATAACCATTCTCGGCTCCACTTTACCTAGATCTATCTACATCGGCTAATGCACGATGTTTGATTTAACATGTTAACTTGTTTCGGCCGACCACGTGGAGATAAGATGTAAATAAACTGTACAGCACGTTTTGATGAACCAGGATTTGACTCCACATACTTCTTTTTCGATTTTCTTGGACTTTCTCTAGAAATAATAGACGATATGTCTATATCGTGGGGCAGAAACGTAATTATGGAACTAGTCATTCTTAATCGCAATCCTCCCAAACTTCCAATTTCACGAGATATACGTTCCATGTTTCCCGGCCGGTAACTTACGGTACGTTTACTTTAATTTTAAAAGAATGGATCGGAAGACAATCATAATTTTTAATTTTATTTTCATTTTCGTTTTTTATATTTAAAGTGTTTTGAAGTCAAAATCATCATTTCGTGAAATCAATTATTTTAATCAGAAAGATTAAATGGTAATTTTATTCTTATTTTATTAGTTATAATTAATTAAAATTATTTTTTTAATCTTGCAGGGTGTTTTTGATAAATTATTATAATTAAACATTTAACGTTATTTTATTCTATAATTATTTATAAATATAAAAAATAAATTTTTATTCTGATGTTTATTCCATTTCATTCTAATTCACCAAATTTTATTGTAATCTAAATTATTCATTCATTTCAAATGTGATATTAGGAAAATAAAAACCATTTTCATCTTATTTTTCACGAATTTCTATTATGATGTTTTTACTTTATTTTTGAATACGTGATAGGAATTTTATGATTTTGGTGAATTTGACATTTTTAGCTTAGAAACTAGGGGTCTCAATTCCAAAAAACTACTTTTACCTCACACCCTATCGACCACACACCAACACTCCAACAACACCCCATCACCCCTCCCCCAACCGACATTGTCAGCACCGACATTGCCAGCACCACCATACACGAGCACTAGTATTTCCACGCATGCACCCACACCACCACCAAAGTCACAGTCCACGTACTGCCACCACACACACACATTCATCAAAGCCTTGCAAAAACAATACTGCGGAAGTACACATCAAAACCCTAAATCCAAACAAACCCGTAAAATTGATTGTCTTGATACACGCATTTCTATGTCTTATCTCTAGACAAATATCGAACCAGTACTTAATAACTCAAAACCGCAAAAAGCATACGAGAGAACCAGACAACTCCATCAAGGAAATATGACGAGAAGAAGAGAAAAAACGATTTCTACATAGCCTTCTTACCGTCCCTTCATCAATGGTGTATTTATCTTGAATAACCCTTTCGTAGATGGATTGTATCGTGTGAAAAAAACGTTGAAGACGGTCATTTTGGTTGCATCTCATATTTATCATTTGTGTCTTTTTATTTTCAAAGTGAATATCGCAATAAACATTATTGGCCTATTCAAATATTTATAAATTCGAATTTTATTATGTGTTTATTCTATATGGTAAAATGGATAAGTGAATCTTAATGATTTGATTTATTATTTTCATGGATAAATGTTAGTAAAATTGGCACATATAGAGATAATTGTAAACATATCTTGAAGCCCGAATATGAATTTTACTTAATGCAACTTTTAGAAACAACGGTGTATTTTGAAAAGTTATAAGTGGATGGAAAAAACACTTTGTGAATTTGGGGACTATTGGTGCATAACCAATAGCTTTGGAGGATGTGTTTGCGATTGAAATTCTTGATCTCCTTCTGGTAATTCTAATACTATATTGAAATCACAAGCAACTAATTTAAATGGCCTATATAGATATTGGATGGAAGCTCTTTTTATTTTTTAATTTTTTACGTTAATATCATTACTGGTGTTTTATTAATTACACGTTACCATGTATAAAAAAGAAGTATATATTAATATATATAATATTTTTTTAATATATAACAGTATTTAATTGATAAAGACACGGATATAAATACCCATGACATTAAAGAAACTTCCCCCCGTAACTACTTGCAAGGACATATTTATGATACCCCCAAGGAAGGGGCACGCTCATAAAGAGTAGGATGTCCCCTTCAGAAGTATCTTGGAATTATCTTCCACCATATAACGTGGGGGTAAATGTGGAAGAAAAGATTTGGTATAATACATGAAGAAGGGTGTGGATCATTAGGGTCCTCATATCTTTAACTGGGCCCATATTATCTGAAACAATATCCAAGTCACTGTCCTAGAGATGGGGCTCCCTTTCCCTTAAGGTTTCTTTTCGAGGGAACAAGCCAAAGCCCTAATCAGTATGGGGGTGAGGTGGGGGGACCTAACGGATGAATAACATCATTGCAAGGTCCGTCGTATTTTTTGGATCTATGTGATGAGTCAGCACTTGCAACTAAATATAGTCTTGTAATTAAATATGGAAGATTACTATTTATATTTCACTGCCTAGAAAGAAAAAAGAACGGGGGGATTCGAAGGATGCGTCTTTTGTAGGATTCAAACACCTGCCCATGTTTCGTAACTTTTTGATTGATGATTCGAGCAACATAGACCTGACTCGTTATTCTAAAAGATTGTGGTGCAGGTCCATCCTCAACTATTTTTGATAGTTTAAAACAAGTTTTGGGAATAATTTTCAATAGTTATATATATCTTTGTAGCGTAAATCAATTATATTCCTAAATATTAATAAAATTAATCCGTGTGTGATGATTGAGAATTAGTTTCGAATTCCCATGTGCTATATTAATATTTTGAATAACTCATATATTTAAGAAACTTACTACTTCATCTTTGATTTCTTCATAAAAATTTGTTGATACTATATTGTTCATTAATCAAAACTAAAAGGAAAAAACAAAATATTTAGAGCCGTTCCTTCATAGAGAAACAAGTGCATAGAAAGGAAATTGCTCTAATGGTGAGCAATGAGGGATTGACTTGAAGAAACACATCAAGACATGCCGTTGAATAAGGTTTGAGTCGCCATTTTTTAGTAATAATTAACTCTATATTTTTGCAAAGTCATTTTTCCAATCTTAGGTAGCGACAAAACCTTGAAAGTACCAATTACCCAAAGCAAAAGTACAGCGCACAAGGGTAATGGGATTGTTATTCATTACTCTTGAATTTAGTTACATCTTGGAAAAGATACTATTGGATATTCTATCAGTCCAAATGTGTTTATTTATTCTCACATGTGTACAGTTGTAGAATTAGTTGTAGATTGTTTCTGGTAGTTAGTTAGTTTAGGGACAGTTTGTTAAGTTCAGTTTTGATAACTTGCATACATAGGGCAACTATAAATAGTGGTTCAACTGTATTTTTCACAACTTTTCTTCTACATAACAAAGACACATAATTTGTATCTTCTTTTCATAGCTTGGTGAAGTTCTTTTCAAGGATTAATGGCATATGCCACTAGAGAAGAACAAAGTACGTTAGCTAACAACAAACTTGTCATGGTATTAGAGTAGTAACGTTCTTGATTTTATTTTCAATTGAATACTTTGTTTCCAACATTACAAACAACCTTTATGTGATAGTATCATGGCAAATCAAACTTGTATGGATCCTTTATACATTTCAGGATCGGATAATCCTGGTATGTCTTTAGGAACAATTATTTTCAATGGTAATAACTTTCTTGCTTAGAATTGGTTTGTTGGAATGGCATTAGGAGTGAAAATTAAGATAGGCTTTGTTGATGGAACAATTCCTAAAACAAAAGAGAATACAAATGAATTTGTTAAGTGGACACGATGTGACTACATGGTAAGGTGTTGGTTACTTAATTCCATGTTACCCGAGATCTCTTAAAGTTTTTTATATGCTTAGTTGTCATCAGAGTTGCGGCAACAAAATTACGGAGCAATTTGGTCAGACAAATGCACCACTTATTTTTCAATTGCACTATGAATTGTTGAATACTAGGTAGAACAATGATTCAATGATTGCATATTACAATAAATTGAAGAAGTATTGGGAGGAAATACATACTTTACATCCTTATCTTATGTGTGTTTATGGTTGACTCAACTACAATACTTGTGATCTTAAGGATAGACTGCTTGAATATGATGTTCAAATGAAGTTAATACAGTTCTTAATGGGTTTATCTGAGGTTTATGAACTAGTATGAAGTCAGATTTTATCGAATGAGCTATTACCTACCGTTAGTCATGCATTTTATATTGTCTTGCATGTAAACAAATAGTGTCATGTTACTAATCTCATGGTTAGTGATTCCAGTTTAGTTGTCTTTGTTGCAAATAGAGGATTTTCTGTGAGTCGAGGAGGTAATATAGGATGGAGAGATATAAATAGGAACAAGTTGTTTTGCGAAAATTGTAAGAGAGAAGGATATTTAGTTGAGTCATGTTTTGAGATTGTAGGTTATCCTGATTGGTACAAAGGGAAGAAAAAACGTGTTAATCTAAAGTTGAATGTGGTTGTCATAAGTTTTAACGATAAAAAATCAGTGGAATCAGGTCACTATAGTACTCTATTTGACTATATTAATGATAATAAAGGTGTAAGTGTTGCAAATACTCAGTAAGTTGTTCAGTCAGTGCCTAATGAAGTAATGAAGATGATGCGTGGGAAGTAGACTTGTGTAGGTGATCAATCAGCTCGGACTTCGAGCATGGTCAATTGTGCCGGTTTGTCTTTAACAGCTTATTTTGTTGATTTGATCAATAAATATAGATCTTAGGTCATAGATACTAGTGCTAGTGATCATATGTCTCCTTTTTCGTATTTGTTCGATAATAAACATGTGCTTTTGAAGCCTATTCTTATTCATTTACCAGATGGTTCAGTAAAACAGGTCATTGAAGTAGGAACCATATCACTTTCTTCACAATTAGTACTTCATAATATCCTTTTTGTTCCAAGCTTCAAACATAATCTCTTGTCAATTTCTCAGTTGGTCAAGCAACTTCCTTTTATTATGACTTTCATTAGTTCTGTATGCAATTTTCAAGATTGGAAGTCTAAACATGTTATAGCACAAGCTCAGGCACTTCATGGCCTTTATGTGCTAGATATTGTTACTCTTCTCCAAGCTTATGACCTTCAGTCGCATTTTTAGTATGATGTTTCTAAATCTCGGTGTAATACTATTACTTTTCTTGATAATCTTGATGTTTAGTTACTTCATGCTCATTTAGGACATCCCTCTTTATCTAAGCTAGCACATTTCGATTGTTTTACGCAACTTAAAGTTAAACACTTTTTGTGTGAGACTTGTCATTTAGCTAAGATACATAGAAAGTCCTTTTATCTTAGTGAAAGTGCATATAAATCATTATTTGATTTGATTCATTTGGATTGGTAGGGACCTTATCATGTTGCAACATATAATGGAGAACATTATTTTCTCACATTGGTGGATGACTGCTCTAAGGGTACATGGACGTATTTGTTGCAAACAAAATCTCAAGTTTATTCTGTATTAAGGAAGTTTTTCTTATATGTTTATAATCATTTTTCTCTTTTTCCTAAGAATGTGTGAACCGATAATGGTGCTGAATTTATTTATCGAGAGTGTCAATCTTTGTTTATTGAATTTGGGATTATGCATCAAAGAATAGTTCCTTATTTACCTCAACAAAATGACCGTATTGAGAGGAAGCATTGTCATTTGATAGAAACTGCTAAAGTGATGTGTCTTTATGCCAATTTGCCTAAAGATTATTAGGGAGATTGTGTCGTTGTAAGCCCTAAAGTTAAACCAAGTAACTGTAGGATTGAACTTAGAACATAAGCCTTAGGAGAATTGATTAAAGGATCCAATTAAACCTAAATTATAAACTATTGATAGAAAAATTAGTAAAAATGACCTCGTAAACTTGAATTTAAAAAAATAAGTAATAAAATAGGAGACTATAAAATTTTCAAATTTTAAGTATAATAATTGTTAATTATTGAAAAGGCGAAAAGTGTAATCTAATAACTAATAAATTACTAGAGATAGATTATATATATACTAAAAATCATAGAACGATTTAAATAATAATTATGAATGTTCATATGTACCCCACATGTATTTATGTGTAGGTAAAAATACGCAAAATTACTTAAATTGACCAAAAACTTAGTAAATAATTAAAGAAAATTATTAATTAATTGAGAAAAAAAAACAAAGGGATAGGGAATGATGAAAATTTGGTTGTGGAAAGTCAAGATCTGAAGAAGAAAAATTATCCAATTAGAATTAAGTAACATAAAAGCAAAAAATTAAGGGATTTAGACAATGTCTTATCTCATTTAATGCATATTAATTATCAAAAAAATTTATAAATAAGGAGAAAATTTATAGAGCTCCTTTGGACAGTTAAGAATCAGAGAAAAATAGAGAGCTTCGAAAATTCACGAGAAAAATCAAAAAAAAAAAGAAAAAGAAAAATTGTACAGATAGGGCTAGTGAGCCAAACCTACATACCACCACCAGCTGGGACCGAGCTACCACCTTTACCTCACTTTAGACCCATTGTAAGCCCCAAAGTTCAGCTAAGTAACCGTAGGATTGAATTTAAAACCCAAGATTTAGGGCGATCGGCTAAAAGATCCGATCACACCCAAATTATAAATTATTGAGAGAAATATTAGTAAAAATGACATCGTAAACTTAAATTTAAGAAAATAAATAGTAAAATAAGAGACTATAAAATTTTCAAATTTTAAGCATAATAGGTATTAATTATCGAAAATGCGAAAAGTGTAATGAAATAACTAATAAATTACTAGAGATAGATTATATGTATACTAAAAATTTTAGAATGACCAAAATAATATTTAGGAATGTTCACGTGTACCCTACATGTATTTACGTGTAGATAAAAATACGCGTAATTACCTAAATTAGCCTAAAACTAAGCAAATAATTAAAGAAAAATACAAAATAATTATTAAAAAAATCAGAAAAATCAGAAGAGGATAAGCTGCAACAAGACAAGGTCGTGGTCAGCAAGAAAAAAAAAATAACCAATAAGAATTTGACAAACAAAAAGCCAAAAATCATGGAATTGGTGCAAAATCACATCAAATTAATGCACATTAATTTCTAAAATTGTCTATAAATAGGGGAAAAAAATTCCAGAAGTCCTTTGGTCAGTTTATGATTTGAGAAAAATCAAAACACTGAAAAAATCGAGAGAAAATCCAGAAAAAAAAAACTGTGCAGTTAGGGATTTTAAAGGGAACCCACACGAGACGATGAGCTGGGAGTGGACAGACACCACCACCACACGGTGGTGGCAGCGCCCAGGTCGGCCGACAAGTCCACGGCGGCCCGCGGTGGCCGGAGCCACCCAAACCGGTGAGTCCAAATTCTAGCCCGATTCTTGTGAGATTTTGTAAAAATAGTAAATATAATTAGAAAATTATGAATTTTGTTATTCTATGATATTTTTGTATGTAGTTTGTAGGACAAATATTATTTAGATGAAAACATGTCCCGTAATATAGGGTCCTTAAGAAATCATACAAAACCTAGCACATTTCGGTTTAGAAATAAATGACCTTAGAAGTGTAGTTTGAAGCTCAATTTTTTTTCTGTAGGATGCTCATGTGATATAGAACAGTGCTATGAAGCCATTTTTTAAAGTTTAATTTTCGAAATTTTTAAGTTAATTTTTAGCCCTAAAATGATAGAAAAATTGAGTAATTGGGAGTTAATTAGGTGATTAGGATATTAATTACTGATTTAGATAGTAATTAGATGTTTAGGAATGTTAATCTCTGATGTGGAAACCTGATCCTAGTGTATGGAGTATTAAGTATAAGTAATGAAGGTGTTATGTGGTAAATGTAGAAAATTAGGAATATGTAGAATTAACAATTAATAAATATGGAAAAATTAGGTTTAATTAGATAATAAAATAATGAAAATTAGAACATAACAAATCTGAAACAAAATTCAATTTTAGGTAATTATATGAAAAATGTAAAAATTTCTCACAACATGAGTAAATTCGGTACACTAATACGGGTTTAAGTGTACCGGATGGAATAGAATGCTGACTAGGGGTAGTAATCGTATTTAAGGTATCTGGAAATAATGTGGTTAGTTTCACATTATGAGTTGAAACAAAATTCTAGGGTCCGGGTACAAAACAGTACCTAGAAATCGATGCGGAACCCGAACCTAAACCCAAACCTAAAATAATTATAAAAGATTTAATACCTAGATAATTAGGCATATTAAACCTTAAACAAAACCTAACAATAAACGTTATAGGATAAGATGAACTTATAATATTATATGAAATACTGAAATCACGTTCGTGTTATAGGGATGATCGGCGATGGCCTAAGCAAATCGGACCTCGAGTGAGTGAACGAGGAGTCGGGGTAAGTTGGGATTAATACGATGCTGTATTTTGGAGGCTTAAGATTATGCTTGGTTGTGCTTGTTAGATAGAGAATGTGTGCATGTGTTTGATTATGGGTGATGCTATGATTCTGTTTGTTGCTCTGGCACATATTGTATGACTTGTATGAAATGATTGATCACCCTAAACTGGACTTAATTAAATATCTGACCAGTAATCATAATCGGACATGCATGGCAGCCCGTTAGGGGAACTTAGGACTCTCCGGCCAAATACCGACCCCTTCGGAAGGGATAGCGCAGGATTGCAAAATGGTCACTTCTTCATCCTCAGTCGAACTAAGTGACAGGAGAGGAGGTCGCGGCGAGGGTGAAGACAATGGGTCGAAGGTATTCACGGGAGGAGCAAGGTCTCCATTACACAAGCCTGGGTTTGGTCGTGAGCTGTTGCATTAACGGCAACTCCTCAACCCGGATTAGAGCGGGCGTAATTTCTTTAATTTCACGATGGGCCGGACAACGTCGTGCGATGGCATTTGCTTGCACATGCATTGCACCTAATAAGTGATTGAAAACCTTGTTGTGTGTATGGTATAGTTTTAAGTTCTCCGTCCTAACTTACTGAGCTGTAGTTGCTCACATCTCTATAGACGTCGTGCAGGTGCTGGCTAAAAAGCGGCAACAACTACTCTGAAGCTAGCAACTGCTGGATCTTGGGGAGTGAGGAAAAATATTGAAGAATAAACACATATTTTTAAACTCTAAGTTTTTATTATTTTTCATTTCCGAATGATGTAATGATATAGAAAAATACTATAGAAAAATATTGTAAACTTTAACTGCAATAACTGAATTATAACATTTATATAATTCCTCACTTTTATAGGTAATACAAACTGTCTACTTCAAAGCGGGTTAGTTGTGGACGCCTTGTGTAGATCGGGTCTAAGATAGCGGTTGTGAGGCCAACTTCTATCTTAGGGCGGTTTACACGGCGGGGCTGTTACGACTCTGCTGCTTCGGGGCGTGACACCCATTGCCTGGACCGGCCGACACACCTGGATCGGTATTGGAAAGCCAAAAGGCATCGGACCGAGTGAGTCTCTAATCTGTTTTGATTTTGTATAATTTTTTAAAATTAGTTATTTTGCTTATAAAATTATGAAACTTGTTATTCTGAGGTTTTATTGTATGTAGATTTAGGAAAAAATAGTGATTTAGTTTAATTATGTCTGAAAATATAAGGTTCTTAATAAATCAAGCAAAACTGAGCATGATTAGAACTAGAAATAAATAGGCTTAGGAGTATAGTTTGAAGCTCAAATTTTTTCTGTAGAATGCTTGAGTGATATAGAATAGTGCTATGAAGCCATTTTTTTAAAATTAATTTTCAAAAATTTTAAGTTAATTTTTATCTCTAAAATGATGGAAAAATTGGGTAATTTTGGGTTAATTAGGTAATTAAGACACTAATTACTGATTTAGATAGTAATTAGATGTATAGAGATGTTAATCTTTGATGTGAAAACCTAATCGTAGCCTTTGGAGTATTAAGTGTAATTAATTTGGGAATTATGTGCTAATTATAGAAAATTAGGAATATTATAAAAAATTAGGTTTAATTAGATAATATAATAATAGAAATCAGAATATAATAAATCTGAAATAAAATTTAATTTTAGGTGATTGTATAAAAAATTGTAAGATTTTTTTACATCAGGAATAAATCCGGTATCCTAATTAGGATTAGCATGTACTGAATAGTTTAGAGTACTAAATTAAGACCCAGTAGGATATTACAATACTCGAGCTTAATGTGATTAATTTCACATTAGGATCCAAGCATATTTAAGATTTCAGAATCAAAGCTAGAATCTAATTTAGGAACCAAACCCCGAAATAGGGTATAATGAATCATTAGTAAATAATAATTATATATATAAAAAATAAGCTAAATTATAACCTAGAATGTGAATCATTAAAATATAAGAACTAAAAAAACCTATTTGAATTATAGGATATCCAGAGATGAATCGGCTTGTAATCGAATGATCAGGCGACTGAGAAACTTCAAGTAAGTTGGGTCATTACTAATTGTATTAGAGTGCTATTTTATGGTACTCGGAGACTTAGGATTGTATATGGTTGTGATTGTAAGTAGTTTACGCATATGGTTGATGTATCTGAATGCATGTTGAAATTTGTAATGTGATTGATTGAATTGATGTGAAATTATTTGAATACCTTAAATGAAATTTAATCTTATTCGACTCTAACAACAAAAAATGTCATGCATTACAACCCGTTAGGGGGTTATAGGATTCTTCAACCAAATACCGATCCTTTCAAAAGGGATAGCACAGGATTGCAAAATAGTCCATTCTTCATCCTTAGTCGAACTAAGTGACAGGAAAGGAGATGGCGGCGAGGGTGAAGTTAATGGTTCGAAGGTAGTTGCGGGAGGAGCGAGGTCTCTATTGCACAAGCTTGGGTTTGGTTGTGAGCTGCTGCATAACATGGAAACTTCTCAACCCGGATTAGAGTAGGTGAAATTTCTCTAATTTCACAACGGGCTGGATTACTTTGTGCGATGACACTTGATTGCTGCATTGCATGAAAATAATTGTTTGATAAATTTGTTTGTGTTTGTATACATTCATGAGTCTCCAATTCAACTTATTGAGCTGTAGTTGCTCGTACTCTTATAAATCATTTTGCAGGTCATTATCCAGAGGTTATTTCTTTTGAATCCAAGGGTGTGAGGATCAATTTACTTAGTAGTGATGTGTAGCGAGAATGTCCTTTGTAGTTTGAGGATGAAAGTGATAATTATTATGTAAATTAGTGAGCTGTTGTGTGTATGTAGAATTTCTTGGGAAGTTCTGTGGACTTTACATTTAATTATATATGTTTATTCAAAATTTGTGAAATTTACCATAATTGTAGTTAAACGTTTAATTAGACTATTTACTTCAAAGTGAGGAGTTGTCGATGCCTTCTGTAAATTATGTCTATGGTAGGTACTATGAAGCCAGTTACTATCATAGAATGGTTTACACGACGGGACTGTTGTGACTTCGTGACTTCTGGGCGTAATAGTCGTAGCTACCATTTATTTGATCAATCGAATACCTACTGTTGTACTAGATTGGAAAACTCCTTTTGAGGTTCTTTTTAGCTCTTAGCCATCATATGAAAGTTTACGTGTTCTTGGATGTCTATGTTTCGTACCAAAACTTGGTGGCAATTAGGATAAGTTTGATAGTAAAGGTTGTAGATGTGTCTTTTTGGGTTATGCTATAGGATACAAAGCATACAAAGTTCTTGATTTGGAGACTCGAAAAGTTTGATCAGCAAGGATGTAATTTTTTATGAAGATATCTTTCCCTTCAAACATAGTAATACACTTTCAGAGGATAATTCAATCTTAGAACCATTGCTTTCTGGTCTTGATCTTTATCACAATATAAGGGCTTTAGTTAATGATCCTTTGACTTACAGGCGCATCATTAGTCACCTCTGTATCTTACTTATACATGGCCAAATATTTCCTTTGCAGTTCACAAACTAAATCAATTTCTTGGATAACCTTATGTTGCTCACTTACAAGTTGCTTTTCACTTGCTCAAATATCTAAAGGGTACTATTGATTTGGCGTTGTTTTATTTTGTTTCTTCCTCTTTTGATTTACATGGTTATTTTGATTCTGACTGGGGTGCGTATGTGCTCGATCGAAAATCAATCTTTGGATATTGTGTTTTTCTTGGAAAACTAAGAAACAAAATATTATGTCTACTTCTTCTACTGAAGCGGAGTATCAATTTATGGTTTTTGCTACCAAAGAACTTTTATGGATTTCTTATCTACTTCAAGATCTTGGTACTCCTTTTACACCTCCAACTACTTTATATGTTAATAACAAGTCTACCTTATTACTTGCTATCTAGGATAGGCTTTTGTAAGGCACCATCTTTAGGGGGGTGGGTGGGGAGGGGTGTAAGCCCCAAAGCTAAGTCAATTGACCGTAGGATTGAACTTAGAACATAAGTTTTGGACGATCGGTTAAGGAATCCGATTAAACCTCAAATTATAAACTATTGAGAGAAATATTAGTAAAAATGACCCCGTAAACTTGAATTTGAAAAAATAAGTAATAAAATAAGAGACTATAAAATTTTCAAATTTTAAGCATAATAATTACTAATTACTGAAAAGGAAAAAAGTGTAATCTAATAACTAATAAATTACTAAAGATAGATTATATGTATACTAAAAATAATAGAATGACTTAAAATACGTGAAATGTGCTAAAATAATACTAAATGCTTAAAGAAAATTCATAATTAATTAAGAAAAAATCAAGAAAAATTAGGAAAAATCATGAATAATCCAGAATTAGGTTGTGGCAGCTGGGACCAATAAGAAAAAATTCGGCCAATTAGAATAAGCCAACATAAAAGCCAAAAATTAAGGGATAAGGTAATTGTCTTGTCCCATTTAATGCACAATAAATCCCCTAAAGCCCTATAAATAGCAGGAAAAATTAAGGAACTCATTTGGATAGTTAGAAATCAGAAAAAATTAGGGAGAGATGAAAATTGAGAGAAAAATTCGGTTTAGAAAAAAAATTAGAAAAATTGTGCAATTAGGGCTTTCAAAGGGAACCCACACCAGACGAGGAGCTGGGAGTAGACGGCCACCACCACCACATGGTGGTGGTAGTGCCCAGGCCGGACGACAAGACCACGGCGGCCGGCGGTGGCCGGAGCTACCCAGATCGGTGAGTTCGATTTCCAGCCCGATTTTGTGTAATTTTTTAAAAATAGTAAATATTATTAGAAAATTATGAATTTTTTTATTCTGGGATATTTTTGTATTTAGTTTGTAGTAAAAATATTAGTTTGATGAGAACATGCCCCGTAATATATGGTCTTTAAGAAATCATGCAAAACCGAACACATTTCGGTTTAGAAATAAATGAACTTAGGAGTGTAGTTTGGAGCTCAATTTTTTTTATGTAGGATGATCATGTGATATAGAATAGTGCTATGAAGCCATTTTTTTAAAATTAATTTTTGAAATTTTTAAGTTAATTTTTAACCCTAAAATGATGGAAAAATTGAGTAATTTGGAGTTAATTAAGTAATTAAATTATTAATTACTGACTTAGTGAATAAGTAGATGTTTAGGGATGTTCAAATCTGATGGAGAATGATAATTGTAGCATTTAGGGTGTTAGATGTAATTATTAGGTTAATTATGTAGTAAATAAGTAATATGGAAAAATAGTACATTTTAAGTTAATTTTGTAAATTAGGGTAATTAGGAGTAAAATCTGATTTAGGATGAATTTAGACATTTTGAAATGATAATTGATGTTTAGAGATGACAATTAGAGTGTTATAAATATTAGAATTGTAATATATACATAAAAGGTAATAATACATAATAGGTAATTATTGAAAATATAATAAATAGGAAATATTATAATAAAAATTGATATTGTGATAATAATAAAAATGTAAAATAAATCTGATAGGAAATTTGAATTTATGTAATTATATGAAAAATGTAAAAATTTCTCACATTATGAGTGAATTCGGTACACTAATAAGGATATAAGTGTACCGGGTGAAATAAAATACTGACTAGGGGTAATGATGGTATTTAGGAGATCGGGAAATAATGTGATTAATTTCACATTATGGGTTGAAACAAATTTCTAGGGTTAAAGTATAAAACACTACTTAGAAATCGAACTAGAACCTAATTTAGAAATCGATGCGAAAACTGAACCCGAACCTAACCCCAAACCTAAATAATTGTAAAAGACGTAAGACCTAGATAATTAGGCATATTAAACCCTAAACAAAACGTAACAATAAGTGTTATAGGATAAAATGAACATATAATAGTCATATGAAAAGCTGAAACCACGTTTGTGTTATAGGGATGATCGGCGATGGCCTGATCAAATCGGACCTCGAGTGAATGAGCGAGGAGTCGAGGTAAGTTGGGATTAATACAATGCTGTATTTTGGGAGGCTTGAGATTATACTTAGTTGTGCTTGCTTGATTATGGGTGATGCCATGATTCTGTTTGTTGGTCTAGCATGTATTGTATGATTTGCATGAAATGATTGAGCACCTTAAACTGGACTTAATCAAATAGATGACCGGTAATCATAATCGGACATACATGGCAACCCGTTAGGGGAACTTAGGACTCTCCGGCCAAATACCGACCCCTTCGAAAGGGATAGCGCAGGATTGCAAAATGGTCCCTTCTTTATCCTCAGTCGAACTAAGTGACAGGAGAGGAGGTCGCGGCGAGGGTGAAGACAGTGGTTCGAAGGTAGTCGCGGGAGGAGCAAAGTCTCCATTATACAAGCTTAGGTTTGGTCGTGAGCTGTTGCATTAACGGCAACTCCTCAACCTGGATTAAAGCGGGCGTAATTTCTCTAATCTTACGATGGGCCGGACAATGTCGTACGATGGAATTTACTTGTACATGCATTGCACTTAATAAGTGATTGAAAACCTTTTTGTGTGTATGGTATAGTTTTAAGTCCTTCGTGTTAACTTACTGAGCTGTGGTTGCTCATATCCCTATAGACATCGTGCAGGTGCTGGCTAAGAAGCGGCCACAACTACTCCGAAGCTAGCAACTGCTGGATCCTGGGGAGTGAGGAAAAATATTGAAGAACGAACATATATTTTTAAGGTTTAAGCTTTTACTTTAGAACTTCTCATTTTTTTTAATAATGTAATAACTAGGAAATATATTTCGGAGAAACATTGCAAACGATAATTGTAATCACTAAATTATAGTGAATATATGTATTTCCTCACTTTCTTAGAGGAATAATTTATTTAAATTACAATCTGTTTACTTCAAAGTGGGTTAGTCGTTGACGCCTTATGTAGATCAGGTCTAAGATAGTGGTTGTAAGGCCAACTTCTATCTTAGGGTGGTTTACACGGCGGGGCTGTTACGACTCTGCCGCTTCGGGGCGTGACAAGGGGTGGGTATGGGTGTTGGATAATCTATTAGTCCAGATGTGTTTATTTATTCTCACACGTGTATAGTTACAAAATTAGTTGTAGACTGTTTCTGGTAGTTAGTTAGTTTAGGGACAATTTGTTAAGTTCAATTTTGATAGCTTGCATATGTAGAGAAACTACAAATAGTGGTTTAGCTGTATTTTTCATAACTTTTCTTTTGCATAACAAAGACACATAGTTTGTATCTTCTTTTTGTAGCTTAGTGAAGTTCTTTTTAAGGATTAATGGCAGAAGCTACTAGAGAAGAACAAAGTACGTTAGCTAACAACAAATTTGTCAGATACCCCATAAGTCCTTATCAAATCCTTTCATAAGAGGCCTAAAACTCTTTAATAGAAAAGAATTTTGAGCGATATTTTACAATTTTATAAAAGTTCAACGGTTGGCAATTGAAACGATGAATCAAGAGTTAGTCAAACCTAATAGTTTTGATGTTACGAATTTCAATAGATAGAAGACAAGATAACGTTCCTCTATTAGTTCTTCATATTTTTGCATAGACCTCATGCTTTCGTGTTTTAATGTAATCAACTACTCTTTTAGGCCTTAATCTATGTATGGTTTCTTATTGGGCTTTTCATAACTCATGCACACAGATAAATTTTTATTTTTGTTAGAATGCTAAGAGAAAATAAATTGTTTTGATGATGTTTACTCCTAATCTATCAAACCAAGCCTCCCTAATATATCTTTGTTAAATGGACTGACATCTTATGCATTACCACTAGTTCGTAGAGTTAACCCATGGGGTTAGACCAAACCTACTATCAAATATAACACAAATAATCATAATCACAAAGTAAAATCATATTTAGCCGTTATTTTTATTCAATTTTACGTATTTAGTTACTGACATAAACTCAAGATGAAAATACTTGTCCATGTAAATCACAATCCATATATTGCTACATGGATATCTATTCATGCAGATGTCATACAATTTTTTCCAAACAATTTACATACTTATTCCTCTAAGATGCCCTTGTGACATTTTATATCCGATATTCTATATTTGTTATTATCGTTCATAATCTTCATATACATATATTTTGTACTTGAATCTAATTAGCAACATACAATATGGGTAGCTCGTTGTGGAGTGGGTTGTGGAGTTTGGTATGTCATGGGTTGGATTCTCTTACCTAGTTGCATTTTCTTTTAGGTGAAACCATTTCTAATATTTATTTGTAAAGCTTATTAGAAACATTTTCACCAATGAAAAGAAGATTTTAGAATTGCCATTAGTTCATGTTTGAAGAAGGATAACCATGCTATTGAAAGCATTTCTTTGAAATGCAGCACTTTTGGAATTGAATTGCATTGACAATAATTTTTAATGATATCACTTTGTAATAATTGATTCGAGTGTTACCCTCTTTAATATTAAATATTGAATTTAGATCCTTTAAAGTTTCTTAGTCTCTAAAATTCCTAAAGTTTCAAATTAATAGTTATTATAATTTAAATTTTTTAAAAAGGATTATGTCAGGATGATATCATTTAATGTTTCAGAAATTCACACAATAATAACTATTGATCTATAACTTTAGGAATTAAGAAATTTTAGAGAATACTTTTTCTTAAACGCTTTGATGTTTTGTCATTTGTGGCAATTGTCATGCCAGTGCTCCCCAATTATCACGTTTAACCTTGAAGTTTGATGAATTCTAATTAAATCAAAAGGCATCTCCATAATTAGAGTTTCATTATACTCTAAGAGATACATTTACATCATTTATCTCTCTTCTCTTTCAAAATGAATGATTGGACCGGAAAATCTAATAAGAACATGCTTTTGATCCTGTTCACAATCTTTTCTTGATATCAATAATAAAATAGCAAAAATTCATAAGAGATATTAAAAACCAGACAAAAAGAAAATAATAAGAAGACTAACTAAAACAATAACAAAAATTATTAAAATACTTAAAATATATATCCACATACTCATATTCGGCTAGGAAAAAGAAAAATCGAAAACAATGGGCATTAATTAAATGGTCTAAATGTTATAAAAGCAAAGGGTGCTATCCGACATGCATTATACAGAATTGTCACAAGTTTATATGTTTTTCATTATTTTAATCTTAATGTATCTTTAAATTAAATCTTATTATTTTAATGTCTTATGCTATTATTTTAGTGATTTTTTTCCACCCTTTCTTTTTTTTTTTTTAATTACATTCTTCTACTTTCAAGTTTTTGCGAAGATCAAGTAAAGTGGGATATCGAAACATGCTTACAAAAGACATGAAGTACACATGCTGAAGGAGATGAATGCGGCTTACAAGTACACATTAAATAAAAATAAAGGACATTTTAGCTTAAATTAAGACATAAGCCTACGGTTTTAGGAGCAATATCAGTTAAGAATGAAATGTCACTTAATATTCCTATCGTTCACATGCTAAAGATTATTTCGTGTAGCCTTAACTTATTGCTTTTTCATTCTTATTATTATATCACGACACATCTAACTTGAAAGAATGCGGCGACGGAGAAGATTTATTTGATAACATCGGTGGCTTAATACAAAACAATAAAATATAGAAATGAATCCTGCAAAGAGAAGTATTAATAAAATTTTTATACGTAAAGATATAATTACTATTTTTTTTAAAACGTATATTCCTTTATTATTATGTATTAAAATTTTATCGGTACTTTAAATAAATTTTACAAATTCAATAGTTGAGATTACCATGATTTTTGAAATATCATATGATGTAATCTATAGCACGGGCACAACCACGACCATCTTACCCACACGTGTTGCTTTATTGATTCAAATAAGAACAGCTCTTCAACTCTCTTTCCTTCTACATATTTCTGCAAATTGCCTACCATTTTTCCAACAAAGTAAAGCACTAGAGTAAAATGATAGTTAGGAAAATCTTTCACTCCTAATGAGTTGTTAATCTAATAATCTATAGTTGAGAAGTTTAAGGACCTATAGAAGAATTTGCATAGATTCTAAGATTAGTATCCCTTTGATATTATAGATTTTACTGCTTTTGATAACTTTACTTCAATTGAACTAGTCCAGGTACATGATAAACTGATAAATATTGAACTCTTAATTATTGCATGTTGTTTATGTGTGCCTTTACTTAGGGGTCGATAGTGGCAGAATTTTAGGGAGAACCTTAATGATCAATGGGTGGTGATATCCTTAGTGAAGTTGCCATTGAAATAATCTAAGGAGATTAGGAAATCTTAGGGTAGAGGTGGTAGTTCTTAGGTACAGTATTAGTATTAGTATTAGTATTATTATTATTATTATTATTATTACTATTATTATATAAAAATGCAATTATGTGATTAGGGTCATAAATACCTTTGTGTTTGTTTAAAGCACCCAATTGTAGATAATAACCTATGGAATATTTATTTATTTACTGCATTTATCACATGTAATATTGCATTGCTTACTCATGTGCATGTGCTTGCATGTTGCATATTGAGTTCCAGCTTATTCTTCTTCTTCTTCTTCTTTTTTTTTTTTTTATAAATCTAGGAACTCTAACTGATTTGATCGATTATAGTGATTTTTGGATACCCTTGTTACTACTAGTGTATGACTGTGTATGCCATTTAGAGAATGATATATGAGTTTGCATAGTTAGAATTTTAATATTTTAGTTGCTAATTGTTATCAAAGAATTAATTATTTTTATTTAGACATTATTTTAGCTTATTTTGGAGAATTAACTTTATGAGATTAATTTAGACTTTACAAGAACTTTAAAGATTTTAGAAAATTGTTTACACATGACATGACATGTCAATAGATATTAGGGATATGTGACTGGTTGTGATACTTTGAATCTACGGCGTTACACTATTGCTCTACTTATTTTCTCCCTTGAAGGGGAAAAAATATTCAAAATTTCCGTATGGTACAACTTTTTTTGAGTTAAGATACAAAATATTAAAATATAGAGTCATGATTGTAACCACAATAAACAATTGAAAAGTGAAATTGTTAAATGGTAAAGGAAGTGTACGTGAGGGATCTATTTGATGTTGTCAAGTTCATATTGCGTGCGTATCTCGTGCTTCATGTGGCATCAAATGACTCACGTTGAATGATGACTTGAACAGGAACGGCAAGGAAAAGGAACAAACAATTTCAATAAGCTTGAAAACTTTAGTATTAAGTTTAGAAGTTTTGGGTATTAACTTCACTATTCTTGAGTAGAAACTTCTTTTTCTTTGTCCATGTTTTCTTTAATCTTCTAGAGTAAAAGTTTAATAGCATTGTACTAGGTTTTCTTTTCTTTTTTTTTTTTTTTGGAAAAGCTTACTCATTTTGGGTTTTTCTTATGTACTTGCCGTAAACACCTAAGTTTAGTAGTTATTTGTGTTGAGTATATAAGCCTGTTTAGAAAAGTTAAAATAAACAAACCGATTTTAAGGATTTGAAAGCTCACCAAGACAAATTTTCTTAATTCATTTGAAGATAAGGACCTAATCACTTAGATTCTATCATTGGATTAGTGAGTCAAATTTAAACTACTGCTAAATATAGAGATAAAGCAATTTAGCCGTTAACATTTTGTTTAGCATGAGGGAAGGAATATGAGAGGAATTGATTATAAGGGTATTTGATTACTTATCGTGTTTAGATAATGATCAAAAGGAAAATGAAATAAATCTTAGTCATTTTAAAAGAAAATATGGAGTGTAAAATAAAAAATTAATATATCCATATGAAGTAAAAAGAGATAAAAGTAAAATTGGAATTCGAATAACTTTAATGACTTTCTCTCTCCTTTCTCCTCGAAAGGAGAATATAAATTTGTGGAGCTTACGGAAAAATTTTCCTTTTAAATCATTCCTCTCAATTTTCCTTCCTTATTAAAATAAAGGAAAGTACATTGAGAATAAGACTTTTCTTCTCTTCCTAATTCTTTCCTTCACCCTAAACATAGGTTTATAGGAACAAATTTAGAGTTTGAAAAGTTTGTTAATATTTTGTTTAGAAAAAAAAAAGAAGAAAAGAAAAGAAAGCTGTGGATGGGATTGATAATATTTCTTGTTATTCTTAAGTACAAACAATGATTCCTAAACGAAACAACTATAGGGGACTCCCACTTGAAGAAACTACATACATACAAGTTTTAGGAAAATGCTGTTGGCGCAAGAATCTGTCCTTTCCTTGGCTTTTCTCAGTACAATGAACTATACACATAAACCACTAGGAAAAACAATAGGAAGACGTCTCCATGTAACCCATGAAAATGAAAAAGAAAGTACCAATTTTATCAAGTGGCATGACATGACACTCTTCCCATCTTAAGTGCAAATAAAGCTTGTGAATGAATTATGATTCATTGAATAAAATTGGATTGTTCATTCATTTCTCTCATGCACCTAGTTATTGCAATCTATTTAAACGCATGTGATTTTTTTATATGTAAGTAGATATCTCAAGTAGGCCCAATTGTGTGGCATTCATTCCTCAATCAATCAACTAGTCGAAAAGAAACAATATATGTGCACATTGGACAAAGTTTACATTGCAATGCAGGGGACAAGAGATTTTTGGAACATTGAGAAAACCGCTTTGCTTTTATAGGAAGTCATATTTGTGGATAAGCATTTGTGGAAACTTTTGGAGCATTTAGTTGGACGCTTTTGAGGAAACCTTAGATAAATATTCATATTACCATGATATCTTGTAGCAAAGAGTTCTCATTATCATTACCTAATCTTTAATGATTTATTAAACGATGGATTAGCATCGAGTTTCAAGTGAATGGATGCCAAGCAACGCCCTAGAGAATTCCTCTTTCGTTTCAGTCCTAATGCTAGTGATGGAGTAAGTCCTTCCTCGCCGACGAGGTGCTTTTACCCGGTCTCGTTTGATTCCAGCTGAGCACTTCAAACAGCTAGAGACTCCATACATATACTAGCAGCATCTAGAAACTGCACACTTCTAGCAACTAAACACTCCATACTTACATGGGACTCATGAAATTATAATAAATCTCTTTTATTCGAACCAATAAAGTTCGGTCTTTCGATCTAGACTAATGAAACTCATTCGTTTGTACTATTAATGAGCTGATTTAAAAGAAGGTTTCTGTGCAAACTCTTTAGCTATGATTATATATATATATATATAAGACAATATAATATAAATAATTAATAAAATATAATATAACTAATATAAAATATATAATAATTTTATAATATAATATAATATAATATTTAAACTTATGAATAGGTTGATAAACTCTTATTTATTTAAGCTCGATAATGTAAATGAACTTCTAGGTTAATATCAAGCTTAAACTCAAAAATTACTATTTTCAAGCTTGTAAAAACCTTAACTAGGCTTGATACTTAATAATTTTTTAAATGGATCGGTTTGAGTCTTCAAGAACTTGGTTTATTTTAGTTTATTTGCAACTTAATAAATATTATTGATGACTTGTCTGTGAATTTGTTGGATCGTACATCCGTTTTTCTCGTATAAACTGTGAATGAAGTTACTAGTTGCTGAAATTTATTTAAATGCGTGTGATTTTTATATGCAAATAAATATCTCTAGCACGCCCAGTCGTGTGGCATTCACTCCGTCAATCAGTGAACTAGTTGAAAAGAAACGGTATATGCGCACATTGGACAAAGTTTACATCGCAGTGCATGGAACAAGAGATTGGAACATCGAGAAAACCGCTTTGCTTTCGTAGGAAGTAATATATATTTGTGGAAACTTTGGAGCATTTATTTGGGGGCTTTTAAGGAACCCATAGATTGATGTTTATCCCATTATAGCTTCTTGTAGCAAAAAGTTTCTTATCATTATTACCCTATAAAGTTTAGGGCTCGTCACCTATAAAAGATAGGATATAGAACTGCTATTTTTAGGTAGTGTTAGTAGTATACATTTAAATGTTTACTTGTGAATTTCTATTGTAAGAATTAATTTCGTTATTATAATACCGATATACATCTTTTTAGTGAAAAACACTGACATACAACCACCACCCTCATCCTACAACCATCACCGTTGGCACAACCTCCGCAAACCCATACCTTTTCTGCAAAGAAAAATGTTTATTAAAATGTCTAGCAATAAAGACACTAAATTTCAACCAAATTGAAAGTATCCACAGTTAATTTCAAAAAACAAAAACTTTAGAAACTAAAATACGAAAATTTTAAAGTACAAACACATATAGAGCCTTTATCCCTAATTAATATTTATTGAAGGAATAGTAATTCTTATTTATTTGTGTTTTGCAATTTGTGTTGTAATCTTACAATATTATTCTTATGGATAATGTCTCATAATATTATTCAGACGTAATAAAAGATTTGAAATTTGCATTAAAATCATAATAATAAATTTTTGTTAACTTTTTCATTACATAAATTAATGAAATATAACATTAGAAAATAAAAAAAAATTTTGCAATTTAATATTTATATTTTCAATTTGGTTGCAGTTTAGTGTCATTTTATTGCTTCAAGACTTGAACTACCAGCTTGATTATGTTACGCGAGTACTTGGAGTCATCATTTTAACACACAACGCCGTACAGAAAATATATTGACGCTATCATATATTACTTGCAGTTGAAACCTTTTTGACCACATAAAGGCAATTTCGGGTTCTAGCGTAATTTACTATTCTTAGTTCAGTTGAATGATTCAATCCTAAAATGCAATTTAGGTACAAATGAAGATATATTAATAGTATAATTAATTGCACAAAGTTGAATTGAGTAATTCGGTTAACCTTATTTGTTTTTTTAGAATACAATTTCAATTAGAGTTATTAAAATCAAATCGATGTATATGATTAAATTCGATTCGATTTAATTCTTATATATAATTAATTCAGTTTAATTATAATTTAACTTGTAATCAACATCCTGATCTATTCATTTAACCTTTAACTTTTCATATATCCGAATCAATTATCCGAACTGAAACTTAATAATAGTGATTCTAATTTGATGATTCCATAAATCCCTATTTCCTGAAATCTATGGAATATTTTTTCTTACTCTATTATTTTCTCTCAATCTCCCTCTTAATCTCACACTCAAACACGCACTCTCTCTTCTTCCATCGTTATTTTGTGTTCACTTCTTCCCCTTGCCCGTATTCACATAAAATCAGTCAAATGAGATAATAAACATTCTATCTCAACTTTTTTTAATGATTAATTTAGCGATGGATTAGCATCAAATTTCAAGTTAATGAATGCCAGGCAACGCCCTGGAGAACTCTTTCATTTCAGTCCTAGTGATAGTGACGGACTAAGTCCTTCATTGGTGACGAAGTATTTTTACCTAAACTTGTTTGATTCTAGCTCAACACTTCAAAGACCTCAAGATTCCACACATACATTTCCAGCATCAAGTGCATAAAGTATAGATATTAGGCTACAAATCATCCGACCAGTTTGCGAGCAACTTGAATTTGGTTCTCTTCAAATTTGGTTTGACTTGATCTTCGCAAGCTTACTTGTAGTTAGTTTGCATTAAATTTAATTTGATTCGAACTGGTTTGTGAATAAGTTAATCTTGAACTAGAAATAAATCATTTTTATTTAAATAGGTGAAGTCTAAGTCTCAATTTAAACTCATAAGACTAGCTCATTTGTATTATTAATATATTGGCTCAAGAGGAAGTCGCGAACAAGCTTTTTAATTATTTATATATAATATAAAATATATCATAATTATATAAGATAATATTTAAATTTATGAGTAAGGTTATGAGTAAGCTCATAAGCTCCTATTCATTTAATTAGGCTAGATAATGTGAATTAACTTTCGAGCTAAGTTCAAGTTTTAGGTACTTATCAAGCTTAAATTCAAAAATGCAATTTTTCAAGCTCAATAAAAATTTAATTCGACATAATTCGATAATTTTTAAAACGAATGGAGTTTGATCCTTTAATAATGAAGCTGGGCCTTCTAGCTTGACTTAGCTTATTTGCTGTTGTCACACAAATATTATTGATGATTTATCTGCAAATTTACAGGACAAGTAGTGCAGATTGGTGTATTTATTTTTTATTTTATTTTACGACATAGCACATATTGATTGTCACGAGAATGATTTTATTTATTTATTTATTTTTTTAAAAGTTGGGTGGTATTGTGAGGCCTATAGTTGCCGTTAAACCCCAATGTTTTGAATTATTTGAAATAAGCACGTAATTTTTCGAAATGATTTATACATATTTTGCATTTTTTAGGACCCTTTATTTTCTGTTATCTCCATGGAATTTTTCACTTAAAAAAAGAAAGAAAAAAAAAAGAGGGGACATGTAGGGTTCACCAAATTCAATTCTATACTAAGGCAATTTTTTTTTTTTTTTGGTCAATTATGCTACAATTTGAGAGAGATAGCATTCGAACTCGTGGTCATCTCAATGGAAGATAAGTGATAATGCTACTTAAATATAATGACCTTGGCTGGAAAATGAATAGTTATTGTAACAACGTGGAAATAATATTGCAATATAGAGGATTATCTTATTTATTTAAATGAGTTCTCAAAATTGAATAACGTATTTGCCATAACAAAAAACTTCGATAGTTAATTATATTTTCTTAAGATCATATGCTTTACACGGGCCCGAGTGTTTGTTTAATCCACTGTTGATACAAGCCCATGGGTGTAGTGGCCCCGAAGGACAGGGCCCAGCCATTTTGTAAAGTTTAAGATTAAGCACGCTTACCTTCAACCCATTGAAGTTAAATGTATTATGAACTTCATGATTTTTCATCAGCCAGAAAGGAAAAAAAAATAAAAAGGACTTATGTTTGTCGCTCCTTTTTTGTATTTTATGAAACTTTTCCAGATACAGCTCCTAAAATTCGAGGAGCACAATTTAATTGAACACTAAAATTTTCAATTTGCAACAATTTATAACTACAAAATACTAGCCAACTAAGCCTAGAATTGCCATATGGTACTAAGATGATATATTATTGCCAAGTGTTAAGATGTGTAGATGCTTACATGACAAGACATATTGGCAAATCATATTTTTAGATTCAATAATTGAAAAGGTTTAAAAAGAGAGAAAAATACTGAAAAATTATAAAATGAAAGAACTGAATAGCCTTTGTTTATGTTTTTTTGACCATAAGTATGCGAAAATCCCCATTCTTGATGGAAGTTTTCATTAATGTTGCATTTCAACTTGAGACGATATAATATTATATTCGAGTTTAATTTCGAACATAGTTCCAAGCTTTAAAACTTCAACTTGACTTTAGCTGAACCAAGCATAGGGTTTCTTGCTAAGTTGGACTTGTTTATGTTTAATGTATCTTAAGAAATATTTTTCTTTTTTCCATAAAATTATATTAATATCTAATCTCGACTTCAACTCAACTATTAAGCTTTATTCAAGTATGATCAGACTTCTAAGTTAGTTTAGCTACATATTATAGAAACTTAAGCTTGAGTTGACTATTATTTGATATGGCTCAAATAAATCTTCGCTTGGGCTGCTTCTTGTAGCTCACTCATGTTTGACCACTCATTCAAGTTGAGAGATTACTACTTATCACCATGTAGCTTCATGAAATATAAATTTGTGATGGTTGGATCATGATTGAACCTATAAACTTATGAAAATGGAAATTTTCAATGGTCACAATTAGTGGGTCATATAACTTATCCTAGTGTGAGTCACACAACTCCTTAATCATAATTCGTCATAACCTACGTAAATTTATCATACCACATGCTTTTTGTTTTCTAGAATGTAATTAGTCGTGAGTGGGAAGGTTGACCTATTACTTTCACAGGACCATTTAAACTTATCATTGTGGTTTCTCATTACTAGCATTGGCTACATGGCTTGAAAAGATGATTAGCTAGTATGGCATGCTGTGGGTTAGGATAATGATAAAATATATTGATTAATGCCATACGGTAATTGAAATGCAATTACATTGTACATATTTTTCTCATATTTATGTTTTCATTTGATTATCTAGGTTGAAAGAGTTAAAAAAAAAGGTCTTAGTTTATCTCAATTAGGAGAGTTATTATTATTTCTTTTTCATGGAAAAAAGACAATCACTTATACATATGAAGTGCACATATATATGGATCTAACGAGGCATACTCCTTATGAAAACAAAAGCCATCGAAGTGCAAAAACATTCAGTATTTGCAAAATTTAACTTAGGCCTAGTCTTAGTTGAAGCTACATCATAACTTAACATACTGTTTACATGATCAGAGGACATTAACAAAAAGGATTTAGTTCCATCTATGTTTTGTGTTGCAATTGCTTAGGCATCTACCACCCAATTTAGCTCCTAATGAGCAAAGTAGGGGTTGATTGCTATAGCCTCTTAAACATTTCTCTGCAAGACAACATTGCATTAGATGAATAAAAACAAGGAGCATGTGAATTTAATAACCGTATAGCAGGCTTACAATCCATTTGAATTTCAAGGTAATCAATGTGCAATTTATAGCATAGTCATAAACCTTAATAGAGTTCCCAAAGTTTAGCATCCAAAATATTATTTGCATTGATAACTAAACACCCAAAGTCTCTAATTATTACGCACAACTCTTACAATTGTTGCTTCTTGCAACTGATGTGAATACAATGCATCCATGTTGAGTTTGAGCTAAGTATTTTGTAGAGTATGCTAAGCTAATGTTTGTAGTTCAGATATTTTACTTTTATGCTTTAGATACACTTGTTCAACCAAAAATTCATAAGCTAGGTGCCTTGTTTTGTGTGATAAGTTCATCTTAAGATCATGACCATTAGTACCCTTAAAGAGTAAATTGTTTCTTTGCTTCTAGCGTAGCTAAAGCAAAAAGAGAACAATTATGGAAGATGGTGGTGTTGGCCAATGTCTGCATGACTTGGGCATTCTTAGAGTGTCAAACAATAACTTATTAAAAGAAGCACTCTTAGGAAATTGTAAATCCAATCTTTTGTACAAGTGGCTAACAGCTGGGCATAATATGAGGACATGAGAAATGTCTTCCTCTTGGAAGTAGGATCTAGGATATCTCCCCAAAGATAGATTCTTAGGTATTCAAGGTTGCTCTCTAAAGGAAGATCTTAATCTATAAGGGAAGGGGAGAATTCCATATTACATTTAGGTTTCTGTCCTCTAATCCAGTAAATTCTCTTAGTGTCAAAAGATGTCAATAGATCATCTTTTATGTCATGGTGCAGCATATATGGTTTAAACTGTTGACATAATAAACTACTTAAACTCAAAGCTTGACAGATTATCCTTCCAACTCATTTCATTATTCTAACCTTAAGCTATAGTGATATGCATTGCTTCCTTATGTAAGGGTCCTGCCATAATTGATCTGAATGATTTCTTCAATATCCATCTCACTATAACAAAATTTGGAATTAGCGAGGGGTAAACATGTGACTATCTAAATATTCGGTAATGCTAAACAAAATAGTAAGGAACAAGTTGCCTATTAAGATCAACGTGGTGATGCAATTCTTGCTTGTACTATTTATGAGAAATTAAATGCCACATAGACACTTATATGGAAAAGTATTCCTCTGTAAATCTATAGCATCGGTTCAACCAAATAATACTGAAAACATTTTTTTACTATACACTTTATTTTCACACTTAAGTTGTACATTCTCTTCATATTTCTCCCCTTTTTCCATAAAACACTTTAGGTTTTTCAAGCATTATGAAGCCTAACATTACTCCAGTTGCCATCCATCATAAGTATGTAATTTCCCCCCCTCTCTCTCCCCTCGTTCCTTCCCAACCCTACCCCCCTACTCTCTCTTACATATTCATTTTTCATCTTGCACTTAATAATCACCGAAGTTGGGGCTTTTGTTTTCTTGTATAGGATTTAGGAATTACGAGAGTTGCACTTTTAGCATGCAAATTCGTTCACCGTTTCTTTGGATTGACAGGTTACCTCTTACTCTAACTTATGGTTTGTCACATCGTCACATATGTTTAGGGCTTTTGCATTTTAGTGTTGATTTATTAAAAAAAGAAAAACCTAAACTTCTTGTGTAAGGTATAAGAAAGGTTCAATTTTTATGTAGAATTTCTAAAGTATTGGTTGTTAGAGAGTTGTTATGATGGCTGATCCATCTTATTAGTTTGTGTATTAATATGGGTTTAGTTAGGTTTTTACTTTTTCTTTTATTTTTTGCAATAGAGTTTCTTTTTTTAATTTTTTTGTTTTTTTTTTATTTTTATTTTGGGGACTTTCATAAGTTTTGAATAGCTATTTATTTTGTGGTAAGATGCTTTGATATTTCCTTTTCCTTAGAAAATTAAAAGCCATTTGTAGGTAAAATCTAAGTTATAAATTTAGTTCCTTTTTAACTTCTTTCCATCTCATACTGCAACAATTGTATTAATAGGGCAGTTTTTGCGACACGACTCCTAGTAGTATTTAATTTTTGAAAGGTGAAGGAAACAAACAATTTAGAAAATGGAATCCACTTGGAAATATTTCCCACTAATTGGAGATTGTGACTATTCCTTTGTGAATGTTATGACCTAAAATTAAAGCAACAACTTTACAATAAGAAGGATAGTTGCAGATATGTTAAGGTTGGCTCCAATCTGATCCTATGTGTGGAAATTTGTTGAGTTTTGATGGTAGTATTTTTGAACTTTGGAGTTGTTTTTGAGCATGAAGATAACATGTTCTATATGTTTGCTTCTCTTGTGTAAATATAGGTGCATGGGATTCATAAATTCTGCGATTAGGGGCATTCCTCATTTCATCTTTTTTTTTTTTTTAATGGCACCCTATAAATGAGATTTTCCCTACTAATGGGATTCATAAATTGCTTTGATGTTTCTTGTTGCCTCAATTTTCTTTGGTTCTTACTTAAACATGTAATTACAAATAAACACTTGTTGAAATAGTATTCAATGTTGAATTTTGTATTTTGTTGTATTGTTTCTCTTATATAAAAATTTTATTCTTTAAAAATATAGTAGGTACTCATCTTATATTAGGAGGCAACAACAGTAATGCCGAGGTATGTCTAAATCTGTGTGATAACCATACCAAGGAGTATACACCATTTTCCTCTTCAAATGTGCAAACTCTTGAGTCTTGTGCCATTTTCATATGGTGAATAATGGCATTATTAGGAGGCAACAACAGTAATGCAGAGGTATGTCTAAATTTGTATGATAACCATACCAAGGAGTATACACCATTTTCCTCTTCAAATGTGCAGACTCTCGAGTCTTGTGCCATTTTCATATGGTGAATAATGGCATTATTCCATTACACGACCCGAATCAAAATTTTCTACAACCTTTAAAATCAAAACGGGTCCCTAAAAAATAAGACAAGTTCTATAGAGCATGTCTTTAATGGCTATCTTTTGACTCTTTTCCTCAATAAGTACCTTCATTTGAGATTTTAGGATATATCTTAGTGGAAGACCATGTTTATAGTGGCGATCTTTACAACCATTTAGACAAACCAAAAACCAACCATACCGCTTCTTCTCCATTGCTTCTAAAATGTATTTGCAAGCAATTTCACTTAGCTTAGTTTGATTATATTCCTTATCTAATTCTATAACCTTTTTCAAAGTCTCTTGATCCTAATCCTCTATATCTCTTGATTATGCTTATCACTATAGAGATTAATCTTCTCACCCGTTCTCCAAACATTCAAGTCTCGAGAGAATTGACATTTGAAACCTTTAGTACACTGTATTACCTTGTAAAATTCACATAACATAAACTTAGGATCAACACCAATAGGTAGTTATGCCTTCCTATCCTTTTATAATCCTTTTTATTATTAATAAAATTTAGGACTAGCAACTCCACTAAAAAAAATGGAGTATCTTACGTTATCTCCAATAGTTCTATATAGACTAAAACAATCTATTGCAAAGAATGGAAAGGTTTTGATTTGATGGGAATTCTTTGTGATGAGAACATGCTAGTTACATCTTTACTTTCATATCATAGAAGGTTGAATTGATTTTCTTCTTAGAAGGAACGAACTATTTTTTTCCCCTAAACTAGCTATGTTTAAAAAGGAGGCCAAAATAATTTTCTTTCAAATACTTTCTTAGTTGATTTAATTTTAGAGAAAAATTTGTATTAAGTTTAATATATCATAGGATAAGAAGAAGAGTAAACTAAACTAGAAAGGAACATAAGTATCAAGACATTCTTGAAATTTTTTATTTTTAAGCATCGTAATATTGAAATTTTTTTTGTCAAAGTAGCTCTATTATGCTCACCAACTAAAGTTTCTTGCATGACAAATTAAAAGCTTTGACTAAACTATCCTATCTTTCTTTTTGTTTTTCTTTTTTACGATAAGTCAAACTATCCTATCATTCCAATAAGAAGTAGAGTAAAATTGAGACGGTGAAAGTAGGAAGCTCCATTCCAAATGGATGATTTGTATTAACTAAGTCTATAGCATAGCTTATTCTTTAGGGTAGATTAGGTGAAGTTAGAGCACGATACCTTTTATATGTTTACCTTTATTCGCGCATGACTTATTGCTTGCCAAAAAAAAAAAATAGGTATGGGATTATATGATATTTTAACATGAGCCACATTTTATCCATTTCTTCCATGCCTAATACATTCTCAGGATTTAGGGAAAAAAAATACCATATTTGTCACATTCCTTGGAAGCTTAATATTAGAGTTTTTAACATTTTTTATTACAATATATAAGGAATTAATGGATATAGGGACAATTGAACAAACCTATAAAAAAACAAAGGGTAAATCAAGTGAATGGGTGGATTCTATAGCAAAAGAAAAACATATAAGTTTTATTTTAAATTTTGTGTTAACTAATTTTATAACCTATTTAATTTAGTAAAAATCATTTTTTTTCCATTTATTTAGTTTATTGATTAATTATATTTAATATGATGTAGAGAGCTATGGTAGAATCATATGAAGAGAACTTGTAACTGTCACGCCCCGAAGCGACAGAGTCGTAACAGCCCTGCCGTGTAAATCATCCTAAGATAGAAGTTAGCTTTACAACCGCTATCTTAGACCTGATTTACACAAAGCGTCCACAACTAACCCGCTTTGAAGTAGACAGTTTGTAATTTAAATAAATCATTTACCTATAAAAGTGAGGAATTATATATATGTTATAATTCAGTTATTGCAGTTAAAGTTTACAATATTTTTCTATAGTACTTTTCTATATCATTACATCATTTGGAAATGAAAAATAATAAAAACTTAGACCTTAAAAATATGTGTTTATTCTTCAATATTTTTCCTCATTCCCCAGGATCCAGCAGTTGCTAGCTTCAGAGTAGTTGTTGCCGCTTCTTAGCCAGCACCTGCATGACGTCTATAGGGATGTGAGCAACCACAGCTCAGTAAGTTAGGACGGAGGACTTAAAACTATACCATACACACAACAAGGTTTTCAATTACTTATTAGGTGCAATGCATGTGCAAGCAAATGCCATCGCACGACGTTGTCCAGCCCGTCGTGAAACTAGAGAAATTACGCCCGCTCTAATCCGGGTTGAGGAGTTGCAGTTAATGCAACAGCTCACGACTAAACCTAGGCTTGTGTAATAGAGACCTTGCTCCTCCCGTGACTACCTTCGAACCACCGTCTTCACCCTTGCCGCGACCTCTTCTCCTGTCACTTAGTTCGACTGAGGATGAAGAAGGGACCATTTTGCAATCCTGCGCTATCCCTTCCGAATGGGTCGGTATTTGGCCGGAGAGTCCTAAGTTCTCTTAACGGGTTGCCATGCATGTCCGATTATGATTACTGGTCGGATATTTAATTAAGTCCAGTTTAGGGTGATCAATCCTTTCATACAAGTCATACAATATGTGCCAGAACAACAAACAGAATCATAGCATCACCCATAATCAAGCACATGCACACATTCTCTATTTAACAAGCACAACCAAGCATAATCTTAAGCCTCCAAAATACAGCATCGTATTAATCCCAACTTACCTCGACTCCTCGCTCACTCATTCGAGGTCCGATTTGCTCAGGCCATCGCCGATCATCCCTATAATACGAACGTGGTTTCAGTATTTCATATAATATTATAAGTTCATTTTATCCGATAACACTTATTGTTAGGTTTTGTTTAAGGTTAAATATACCTAATTATCTAGGTATTAAGTCTTTTATAATTATTTTAGGTTTGGGTTTAGGTTCAGGTTTGGTTTTCGCATCGATTTCTAAATTAGGTTTTTAGTTCGATTTCTAAGTAATGTTTTAGATTCCAACCCTAGAAATCCGTTTCAACCCATAATGTGAAATTAATCACATTACTTCCCGATCTCCTAAATACGATTACTACCTCTAGTCAGCATTTTATTCCATCCGGTACACTTAAATCCATATTAGTGTACCGAATTTACTCATGTTGTGAGAAATTTTTACATTTTTCATATAATTACCTAAAATTGAATTTTGTTTCAAATTTGTTATGTTATGATTTTCATTATTTTATTATCTAATTAAACCTAATTTTTCCATATTTATTAATTTTTAATTCTACATATTCCTAATTTTCTACATTTACCACATAACACCTTTATTACTTATACTTAACACTCCATACACTAGGATCAGGTTTCCACATCAGAGATTAACATCCCTAAACATCTAATTACTATCTAAATCAGTAATTAATATCCTAATCACCTAATTAACTCCAAATTACCCAATTTTCCCATCATTTTAGGGTTAAAAATTAACTTAAAAATTTTGAAAATTAAATTTAAAAAAATGGCTTCATAGCACTATTCTATATCACATGAGCATCCTACAGAAAAAAATTGAGCTCCAAACTATACTCCTAAGGTCATTTATTTCTAAACCGAAATGTGCTCGGTTTTGCATCATTTCTTAATGACCCTATATTACGGGACATGTTTTCATCTAAATAATATTTTTCCTACAAACTACATACAAAAATATCTCATAATAACAAAATTCATAATTTTATAATTATATTTACTATTTTTAAAAAATTTCACAAGAATCGGGCTGGAATTTGGACTCACCGGTTTGGGTGGATTTGGCTACTGCGGGCCGCCGTGGCCTTGTCGACCGGCCTGGGCGCTGCCATCACCGTGTGGTGGTGGTGGCCGTCCACTCCTAGCTCCTCGTTTGGTGTGGGTTCCCTTTAAAATCCCTAACTGCACAGTTTTTCTTATTTTTTTATTTTCAGGATTTTCTCTAAAATTTTCAACTCTCTCTAATTTTTTCTGATTTGTATCTATCCAAATGAGATTCTGAATTTTTCTTGCTATTTATAGATAATTTTTGTAATTATTATGCATTAATTTGACAAGACTTTGTCCAATTTCCTTGATTTTTGGATTTTAAGTTGTTCAATTTTTATTGGCTAACTTTTCTTTTTCTGACCAAGACCTGATCTTGCATCTGCTTATCCTCTTCTTATTTTTTTCTAATTTTTCCATAATTATTTTATATTTTTCTTTAATTATTTGCTTAGTTTTCGGCCAATTTAGGTAATTACGCGTATTTTTATCTACACGTAAATACATGTAGGGTACACGTGAACATTCCTAAATATTATTTTGGTCATTCTAAAATTTTTAGTATACATATAATCTATCTGTAGTAGTTTATTAGTTATTAGATTACACTTTTTGCCTTTTTAGTAATTAGCAATTATTATGCTTAAAATTTGAAAATTTTATAGTCTCCTATTTTACTATTTATTTTCTTAAATTTAAGTTTACGGGGTCATTTTTACTAATATTTCTCTCAATAGTTTATGATTTGGGTGTGATCGGATCCTTTAGCCGATCGTCCTAAACCTTGGATTCTAAGTTCAATCCTACGGTTACTTGGCTGAACTTTGGGGCTTACAGTAACAATCACAATTATCGAGTCAAACACCAAAGACACAAGTTGAGATAATAAGAGAGGTGCTTAGACATAAGCTTGCCTATAGTTGTGGTTTAGGTTATGGTGGCCTTAAGCTACCTGCAAGTTGTCTATAGATTCCCTTTGTTTTCCATTTTGCATCTACTGCCTCCATTGAATAGGTTACAATGTTGCAATACAAAATATCTACGTTAGAAGATACTGTTATTGCTTAAAAATAATAACTTGACTAATTTATGACACAACAATAACAACTTTTTGCTTTGCAACAATAATGGTTTGCTCGTATGATGTTTGCTATACTAACACAACCAACTTAATCATTCTAATCATCACTTTTCTTTAGAGGGTTTGAAATTAGGAATATGCCACTGTCTTCATTGATTACACCACTTGGTGGATCTTTACAGCAAACTTCATAACTTCGATCTGGGTAGATCTTTACAGTAAACTTCACAACCTCGATCTTTGGTACAGCTATTAGTTAAGAATATGCAGTCTTTCTTTCCAACTTCATTTTATCATTTCCCTTCTATTTAGCAGCAACAATCACAATCTCCAACGAATGGACCTCAATGATGGATTCAATTATGTAAATTGTCGACTTTTGATTAGATGTCTATTGGGTTTACTAAGCAACTTATTTATATTTGAAATCTTGTTGACTTCTTTTGAAAAGATGCTTGATTAGGTATTTTTGGGTAAACAATGAGGGTATACTACTTCTAAGACTTATGTCATGCAACTTGTTTAACTTTGATATTCTCTTGAATGCTGTTAAAAGATGGTTGATTATGTGACTTTTAGATCATTTGTCATTTTGATTAGAAAAGTTTGAAAAATATGTGCTATGTTATTTTATTTTGAGTATTGGTAATGTGTTTGGGCTATTATATTTGATACGGAGAGATTTGGATATGACTAAGTTGGTATTGGTTTAGTATATGTAATAAAGCATGTTGTAAGAGGATGTTTATGTATAAGGAAGATAGAGAAAAGTCAATATATCTTAGAGGAAAGGATTTTGATACTTTATGTTGAACAGGAAGTATGATGAGGATGATGATATGTGGAATGAAGATTCACTATGAATGGAGTTCTATCTTTTTTAGAAGGAAAAGAGTTGCTTTATTGTACTTTAATGGTTAACAACTAATATAGGTTTACTTGAAGAAATGAGTTTAAATAAGTAGATAACTATTATGGTTATTACTTTTTTTGTTCTAGAGTGAAATGTGTAGAGAGAAGATGATTTAGTAAATTTCGATTTCTATTGGCAACACATTTGATTTTTGTTGATAGAGATGGAAATAGAAATAAATTGATAATAAGCTAAATTCTGCTTCCACCACATAAAGGACATTCTCATATATATATATATATAATATGTAGCAAGCATTAATTGTAGGTATTACTGAAAAAAAAAAAGACATATTGCAAAGATAAAAAATGTCAAAAACTTTATGGGCATTGATTTGTTGCAAATAATGGCTATATGCTAGGTGTCATCAACTTTATGAGAAGATACTTGGTGGTAATTTCTATAGTTATTGCGAGAATTCTCGATTGTTGTAATTAAATGTTAAGGATTTATTTCTTACTATAGGGCAAAGTTGAGGGACCATTTTCAAAAATTTCTTGGTGTGGATTTATATTCTCTAAATAACTCTATTATGATAATTTTCCCACCTTTTACTTGAAAAAACATTCTCACATTTTATAAATTTTGAATTTTTGTTGTAGTGTTTGTCAAACCAAAAACTAGTATTTTCCCCCCTCTCCACCATTATTTGCTTTGTTACTATTAAGTTATTAAAAACCCTAGCGATCCCTTTCCATGTGCTAACAACGGCTGTTGACCTCTAACGTAGTTGCGATTTTTGTCTCCACAAAAGAGCGCCCATAACTTTGTTTTCTACAAGAGAGATCAAGCTCTTTTCATTTCAAAGACTAGATTTCTCGTGTAAGTTTAGGAAGCCCAGACCATCCATTTCCTTTGGTTTGCAAATAGAGTCCCAGGACATCCAATGAATGTTTTCAGTACCTGTTGTGCTGCCATGCTATTTCAATTACTTTCATAAAATTATTCGTTAAGTAGATGATATATGACATGTTGCATGGATTTTACAGGAAAGCATATCCGTGCCTCGTCAACTGATGAATTTTTCTAATAAAGATGGACCATTATAATTTGTTTTTTTGCTCTTTCATTTTTAAATGCGGACCAAGAATTCTAAAAACGCTTAATCTGGTATAATAATGCATGTATATGTCACCTAGATTTTCTTCTCCTGTTAAGCTTCATGAGTTGACCCAGTTTTGTGGTCCAGAGAAAACTTGCAAGTAAATCATGATTCTATAAATCTTTTATTCAAATTGCTTGTTGTTTCATAGTGGGACAATATGTGTGTCATACAGAGTTGAATGATTCCAACCCTTTGACTGCTGCACAACTTGATCGTCAGAAGCGCCAATCAAAGATTTGAAAATGATTGCATCATCCAGGATGTATAAGGTAAAATCAAACAAGAAACGTAATGGCTGTTAAGAGAACAGTTCAAAATTTGGGTGATTGGTCCTTCCAAGAAATTCTCATGAATTAATATAAGAAGGTTTCTCGGAGAGAAATGTTACTCTAATAAGTATAAAAATATGAAAAAAAAAACAAAAAATTATGGTCTAAGAAAACTCCAATATTACAAAATATATTATAAAATATGTAAAATTGTAAATGAATCGAGCCATTTATAAGATATTTTAACGATAATTTTACTTATGTGCTTAATAATATGCTTTCCATAATTTGAACTAGCAATAACATATTTCGCTACATCCAATAAAATAACGTATTATTTTATCAATTTTTTTTTTCCATTTCTTTTTGGGACAGGTCCAATCCTTTGACCAGCCAAAAACCCACCAACCCGATGGATATCCCTATATGTATTAGATATGATTTTGGACCTCTCTGGGCCGGTGTGCGAGTCTCCAGTTTGGACCCACGCCTAGATCTAAGTTGGACGAGCAGTTCTAGTGTGTGAATGCCTTATAAAAGAATGTTCTACCATAAAACTGATTATCTTTTCTTATCTAAGACTTTCGTTCGAACTGACACTTGAGGTTCTCAAACGATGCTCATCAATTGTATCAATAACAAGTTCACCAGTTCGTCCATGGACTTTGGTCCTGTTTCGACTCTCTAGATACATCAATTATACGCCTCTACATGATTTTTTTAGGTACTTCTTTGGGATAAATTTGCACTAGCAATAAATAGCGCCCCCAACTCAGTTCTGTATTCGCAATTGACATTACAGAATTGTCGCTTCTTCTGTTAGATTGAGTTGGCTAATAACATGTTGAAGGGCATTCCTCTGCTAATATGCCTCCAAATGCTATCTAGAATCGCAAATAAAATAATTCAAAATACTTCTTATTATTTTAAATTGATTTAAAAATTTTTATTTCCTCTCATGACTTTTCTAGTCCCTCTATGTAGGGAATATAGTTGCTATCCTCTATAGGATGGAAATTTTTTATTCCCTTTCCATTAGGAATAAAAGGTTCAAGTAATTGAGTGATTATTTTCCCAATTAATAAATAAAGTTATATAACTTTTAGTTGTGGACATATTAGTGTTTTTTTTTTATCATATTCCTAATTTAATACTGTAATTAATAAAGTAAAACGAACATTGTAATAAGTATTCTTTATAACAAATAATTAGATGAAGTAAAGATTGAAATATAATATAAATTTTTAACCTGCTATTGATGATAGTTATTATCGAGGCACAATTTTCCCATTCTCTATTCATTCTATTTTAAGAAAGTAAACGGGTTGTGAATATTTAAATAAAAAGGCTTTTTATAGGAAAAAATAAAATATTTTTTACACTTTTAAATGTTGATGACCATGTAGAAGCAAACGTCTGGAAAATATAAAATTTTCATTTTGTCCGTTAATATTTCCCCATATTATTAAGCACATAGGTAAGTGCATAAGAAAACAAATTGAGCTAGCTAGAGATTAAGATCTTCAAAGTTTATAGGTAGTTAGGATAACCTAGTGATTAGCATACTTTGTCCATGTTTTTTAGGGTGCTTCCCAAGTATTCGACCAGGCGACCATGTCAAAACTATTACTTTATATACATAAATTATATGTCTATCTTTGTCATGATCTTGTACCGAATGTTTTCAATATTACAACTTGTAAAATATGAACGCCTCCTCTTCTTTCCTTTGCTATTATTTACTTATTTCGTTTACCCTTTTTCTTTTTCCAAGACCATTTCAGTTCACACACAATTTTAGATGTGTTCATACCAAGTACACACGCATGTTGTGATACGAAACCATTGACTTGGTAAAGGAATAATGCATACATATTCCTACCCATGTGGACCCTTGACAGTTGCAGGCTCAACCAAACATGTAGAGTACGACTGAACTGTTGTCATTCGTACGGAGTTGCACGTAACATGTAGTAGGACATGAACAAGAAGAATTGGCGATGGTTCAATCTGGCTTTGCTGCTTGTGCTTGCAAATAAATATATGGAATAATTGCATATTTGATGGCTTAGTGCAAATGGATGATCTTATGAAAGCATAATTTTATCTTTCGTGAGAGTGACGGTTTTTGGGATTTAGTGGGATTGTGGAAAGTATGTACATGTTTTTAAAAATTGTATAAAGATAAGAGCACAGTTTGTAATTGGGAATTCTATTTACACTCGAGTTATAGTTTGAAGAGTGTATTTATAAATTGCCTTTAGCAATATGATGAGATTACTAATACTTCTTTTCGTCGAATTAGGAAAGAAAAAATAATGAAGGAATGAATGCAAGATGAAAGAACTATGAAAGCATTTGATATTTGTTTTTGTTTAGAAAAGGAAGGAAAAGAAAATGAAAAATATCTTAATCTTTATAAACAACAAAATGATGTACGGTGTAAAATTACTTATTTACCTATAAAAAATAATAAAAAAGTGAAAACATAAGGCAAAAAAAAATTGATAGAATGGAAAATTAAATAGCTTTTGTTTCTTTCCTTTTTCCTTTCATATTTGAAGGGTGGTAGAATTTAGCGAAGTTTAAGGAGCTTCGTAAATTTGTTTCTTTCCTTTTTCCTTTCATTTTTAAATATGAGAAAAGGTACTGAAAGACAAGGCAAGGGTATATATACATGCGCACGTTCATATATACGGATAATGCCAACAATTCCAACTACAATTAGACATTGACATAAATGCTCGAACTCAATCCAACCCGTATAAACCTTGCGGGTCATAAGTTGAGGACCAGGATCGAGAGTGGCCCATGCCCATCGCGCTCGTGTGGCTAGTCCTTGCATTTACTACCGCTACAGGGTTGGTTCATAGGTCTAGGACCTAAGATAATAAGATTTTATTTTTAATTTTGATATTGCTTTATATTTTTTTCTTGTGTTATATTTATAGATACATTGTTAACATAGATTGTTAATTGTTGACTCGATGCTTTCCCTCATTCAAGTAGAGCACTAGAAAATTTTTTTATTTTCTTTTTATTTTTTCCGAATGAACATGTTTTTAGGAGTTCTACTCCATTACAAGAACATATAATGCCAAAAATAAATGAAGTAGTACTACTATTTTACGTGAAATAATAAAAAAGGAAAATAATAAAGTCACAAATCTAGAAGTTATTGCTATTTTGCACAATATAAAATTTTGCAAGTACATACTAACTTCTATTGCAATCATAGTTGGTGTTCCTCTATGTAGAACTACTTTTAAAGCTTGGATTAAAGTAAATATTGTCTTATGTATTTTATTTATTTTATATGACATTTACAAGCTTAAACTTTCACATCATTTGAGACATTCTTAAATGGTATAAATGTCTGCATGTATGATTGAAGGGAAATAGAACTCAAAAGCCCAGAATTAAATATAGATGAAGACAATTACATTAACAAGCACTTAAGTTCTATTTTATCCAAGTAAAAAAAGGGCCAAACGTTAAGGGTTAAAAATGTATCTTCTTCTTCTTTTTCATTCTTTTGGTTTTGTTGGTAGATCCATCTTAGATCCAATGGGTCCATAGGTGTTACAATCTCCACTAGCATCGAACCTATGGGCCCATTAGTTCCAAACATGAGTCATGAGTTCATCCCATGAACCGATTGATGGTTTCTTTTTTCTTTTTTGTTTATTATTAAAGTGATCATATGCTAGTTACTGATTGCTCTACTTTGTGAATATCACATAAGTCTTCTATCAAGAGAGTTTAGATGGACTGTTCATGTTGCCTTGGTTATGGAGATCAAGCAAAGCAAAATTGAAGCATTCCTTTTTCTCCATTTATAACACTAGTATGTGATACTATTATAAGTATCGATTACTCCTTCTAATTCTTCACTATCTTACTTTTTTTGAAGTTTTATTTTAAACGCAATACCAATATCTTGCATGTGGTGTATGTTTATACTATATCCATGTGATACTTACTGAGTTCCTTAACCATTACCACTATATGTGTTCAAATATGACTACTATTTGCATATTGCTCATTCAAACATATGTAGTGTTCTTAAGTATATAGATATTAATGTATCATATGCTTAAGCCCTTTGAGCTTCACAATCATAGCTTTGCAAATCATCTTTGATGAATTCACATGCTTTAGCTATTTCCTACAAGATTGTAAAGTTTTCGGCCTAATTTTTAGGATTTCAAAATTGCATAAGTTTTTCAATTAAAGTCTCAAAATATAAGTTTATAAAAAGTCATCTTGTGATTTTAATTTAAGCCAATCTAATTTTTTATTAATAAAATTAGATGGTGATGTGGATAGCTAAGGCTAGAACGAACTCAATCTATGTTGAAATTTCAATTAAATAATATAGGGTTTTTTTTTATGTAGGTTTTAATATTGAAAGGATTTTTTCTTATTTGTGAGGTGGGGGGTGGGGTGGTGATAATTAGGATATGATTTTTTCTATATATTTAATTCAATTGATGGAATAATTTAGGTTCATGTGTTTTTATATAATAAATTAAAACTAAAGGATATGAATAATCTAACAATTGGATATGATATACCAATTGTAGAATCAAATTAAGGTTGAATTGATATAACAATATGACATTCAACTTAAGGAATAATATAAAAGATTCGTTACAGTCAAAATATGATTGATAAGAGAAATTTGAAGAGAAAGTTTCTTAACAAGTAATAATAGTCAATAGTAATCGAAGAGTTTCAACACTAAATAGGAAAGCGTTTACAAGAATTTATATATGAAGCCCCAAAACATAACAAGGGAAATATTGGAAATAGACTTAACTAAACAAATAACGTGAAATAATATGGAAGCAACTTAGGAGAATCATCAAAATAACGCATAAGAGGAGGATAATTAGCTAAGCCGTAATGAATTGGTCAACCTAAGACTAGTTGTCTAGTTGCCAAATTTGTGGTTATGGCTAGTAGACCTCAATTGGTTGACTTTTTTTAGTTAAGGTCAACCAACCATATTCACTTTTAAGTCTTGCATATGCATTCTTGAGTCCGTTTGAGCTTAGTCCACATTAATTATGGTTCTTCTTGGGAAATGATTGATGCGTCTTTAAGGTCAGATGCATGGAAAAAATCACAATGAAGACAACAAAAAGCGAAATAAAAGAAAAGTAAGCAAAGTCTGGGCAGCTACCAAGTGGATATAACACACCAATCGATTCTACTCGGCATATAATCCGTTGGATATGAGTCATCAGTCTAAACTAAAGGGTTACTTGCCATTATTTCTTACTAAAAGGAATAGATAAGAGTTAAAGGGTAATGGAAACACTGGGGTTGCTTTAAGGAAACTTGAATAATATTCTAATATTGAGGATTCATTGTTTACATACAATTAAGTGGGGGTTTATATACTCATCCACTAGGGTTTATATACTCATCCACTAGGGTTACTTTATATGTATGAAAAGACAAAAGGGTATTCTTATAATTAGGTTATGCAATACAGACTAAAAAGGGTAAAAGAGACAAAGAATATTCAATACGGAAAGTAAATAATCTTTTTAGAATATCGTGCTAGAAGATACGTATCGATTAGTAGCTTGATGTTAGAACTATGGTACAAGTAGTCGAGAGAGAATCTATAGTTAGGGGTTGACCTGATCCTAGTCAATCTTGTTGTAGAGTAGTTAGTCAGGGTTGGGATTAGACATCTATTGTTAGTTAGAGAGCTTGCATCATAACATAGTTGTTTAGCAGGTCTGGCGCATGTGAAGGCTTGACAATCAGGTTGGTAGAAAAAGGAAACACAGAGTTCGGAATAGAAGTTTATGTCTTAGATTGGGCTTCGAGTTAGTATTTTTTGAGTGAGTCCTTGGAGTCCTCTAGCTTGGCTTCATGTGATTGGTTTAAAGGGTTGATTCTTATTATCTGCTTAGGGGTCGGAAAGTGTTGTCCTCAAATTTTAAGTGGTCTTTAGCTCTTATTTTATGACACTTATGGGACCCTTTGTTGGTTGGTGAGGAATTGGGTTAGACATACTAAAAGTGGGGGAGACACCATAATCATTAGGTAACTCAATTTAGTAGGCATTGCAGTTGACCTTCTTTAGGATCTTGAACGGATTGTTAACTCGAGGAGATAGATTGCTTTGTCTCAAGTGTGGAAATTGTTTTTGGCTGAGGTGAATCCATACTAAGTTTCTTGGCTGAGGTAAATCCATACTAAGTCTCTTGGTTAGAAATCTTGGCTAGAAAGAAACAGCTTGGCGGCCTCGGCTACCAATCTCTTATTATCTATGATTGAACTTGGCAATCTTCCTGGCTATAGACTAGTGTAGCTCTTGTAACTCTAGAGCTTGGTCAACTTTAGATCGACTCTCTTCAGCAACTGTAGGGGTGCTAATCATATCCAGGAGGATGGTAGGATTGAGGTCATAAATGACCTTGAATGGGATCTTCCTAGTGGTGTCATAAACAGTTTGGTTGTATGTGAATTCTATAATTAGTAAACACAGATCCTATTCCCTCAAGTTCTTTCCTATGATAGCTCTAAGTAAGTTTCTTAGGGTCTTATTTACCACTTCAGTTTGGCCATCTATCTGAGAGTGGCTACTAGAGTTGAACATAAGTTTGGTTCCAAGTCTTCTTTATAGAGTCTTTTAGAAATAGCTTAAGAATTTTGTGTCCCGATTTGAAATGATGGTCTTTGGCACTCCATGTAATCGGACAATTTCCTGCAAAAATAAATCAATAATAAGTAAAGCCTCATTAGTTCGATGGTATGGAATGAAGTATACCATTTTGCTGAAGCGGTCTACTACAATGAGTATAGAATCTCTCCCTCTAGATGTTTAGGGCAACCTTAGGATAAAGTTTATGCTAAGGTTGGCCTAAGATAAAGTTGGCATCAGTAAGGGCATGTATTTTTCATGGGGCTCCCTTTTCCCCTTAGCTCGCTTGCACACTTCACAAATACTAACTATCTTATAGACATCCTTAACCAAACCTAACCAATAAAAGTTTTCCTTTAATAAATTGATTGTCTTGGTCTCTCCAAAGTAACTTAATAATCCTTCACTATGAGCTTTCCTAACCAATAGCTCACGCGTGGAATAGCTTGGAATGTACAGCACTACTTTCTTTCCTTAAAGAGATAGCCATCCTTGATATAATATCCTCCAATAGTAACTCTATTTCTATACTGCTCTATGATAGGATCAAAATGAGGATCATGAGTGTAATGCTCAGCAATGAGTGAGAATTCCAATACTTTTGTCTATAAAGTGGTCAGTAAGGTTTGTCGTCGTGATAGAGCGTCGGTGACCAAATTGCGCTTCCTTTCTTTTGTCAGATTACGTATGAAGACCCTTCTATAAACTCTAACCACTTAGCTTGTCTTTTAGAGAATTTGTTCTAATTCCCAAGATACTTCACAGACTTATGGTCTGTATATATAATAAACTCTTATGGTAGCAAATAGTGTTGCCAAATAGAAAGGGCTCTAAAAAGAGCGTATAACTCTTTCTTATATACAGAATAGTTTAGAGTAGCACTACTACGCTTCTCACTAGGCAATAGATTATCGCTCCTGCATTAGGATAGCGCCAATTCTAACTCTTGATGCATCACATCCTAATTCAAATGGCTTATCAAAGTTTGGTAGTGATAGGATAAGGGCATAAGTGAGCTTTTCCTCGATCTCCCTAAAGCTCTATTCAACTTGGTCGTTCTATTTGAACTCATTACACTTCTTTGTTAGTTCGATTAAAGGGGTGGCCATAGTACTGAAGTTTTTAATGAATCTCCTATAGAAAGAAGCTAGACTATGAAAACTTTGAACTTTAGTGACATTTTTCAACCTCGACTACTCCAGACCAACTCAGATCTTTTCCCCATTTGCTCAAATTCCTTCCCTTGACACTGCAAACCCAAGAAAAATCACTTCATCTTATTACAATGTACATTTCTTCAAATTTCCATATAACTTCTCAGTTTGCAAAATGACAAATACTACTCGAAGATGTTGAACATAGATGTTTAGATCGACACTCTATACCAATATGTTATCAAAGTATACAATCACACATCTTCCAATCAGAGGGCGTATAACATGGTTCATTAACCTCATGAATGTGCTCAATGCATTAGTAAGTCCGAACGACATAACTAAGTATTTATAGAGACCATGCCTAGTCTTGAAGGCAGTCTTTCACTCATCATTTGGTCTCATGGGAATTTGTCGGTAGCTACTTTGTAGATAAATCTTTGAAGATATTTTGGTGCCATAGAGCTCATCCAGCATGTCATTAAGCCTCGATATTGGGCACCTATATTTGATAGTGATGCAATTAATTGATTGGTTATTAATGCACATGCGCTATGAACTATCCTTCCTAAGGAGAGGCAGAGCTAGTCCAACATAAGGACTTATGCTCTCCCTCATGTATCTTCGCTCTATGAGTTCATCCACCTATCTTTTTAGCTTGACAGCCTGCTTAGAATTCATTTTATATGTAGCTTGGTTCGATAGGGTGACGCTTGGTTATAGATCGATATAATGCTCTATGCCTTGGACTGGAGGTAGTCCTTTAGGTAGTTTCTCAAGGAACAAGTCGGAAAACTCATTAATAAGCCTTCGGATTTCATCTAGAACATCCCTTAAATCTCTCATCTCTAGGAATCTTCTAATCAATAGTAACATAGGCTCTTAAGCCTTCTCAGCAGCTTAGAGTTTTCTTTGGCTTATCACTAAGGCCTTTTTCTTACTAGCTTGGATAAGTTGATTATGGGTCCCATTTACTTGGGATGGGGTCATGGGTTGCAATACAATTTTCTTTCTGTCGTGAACAAAGGCATAGGTGTTTTTATACCTATCATAAGTAACACGTTGGTTGAATAACTAAGGTCTTTCAAGTAACGGATGTGAAGCTCCCATGGGGACAACATTGTACACTACCTTATTCTTGTACACATTTCTTACATTGAACGGTATGGTTGCTTATTCAATAATGTGCAAAGTACCCTTATCATGAAGCCAATGTAGCTTATTTTTTAGGTTGGTAAACCTAACTTATGTACAAAGGATTCTGTGACTATGTTAGTACATCTTCCTCCGTCCACTATGATAGTGCACAACTCTCCTTGGATGGTACATTTAATATGGAGCAAATTTTCTTTCTAACCTTCCTTGGAGTTTGGTAAGGAACTCAGTACTTGTCTCGGGACTAGAGTTATCACTTCTCCCTAATCGGTATAGACACAAGTCTCCTTTTCTTCCTCAGCTTCGACTTTTCTAATATCCTTTTTCTCCTTGAGCTTGCTCTCGTTAGTATTTCCACTATATCTTCTTGGAGCACCATGATACGTCTGTTTGGACACTCAGCAGCCGTATATCCAAAGCCTAAGCATTTGAAGCACTTTACCTCCCCGGTCTTCCGTTCGGAGGTTTGTCTTCTCTCATACGTTCTCGAGGTCCGTTTGGCCTTAGCTTTATTCAACTGGCTGCTCGGCTATTGATAAGTTAGTTATTCCTTTCCTAGGTTTGGTATGACCTCCTTAGCTTAGCTTGAATAGGTCAGCACGAAGCAGGAGTTTGGGAAAATGTTGGCATAGGTCGGCTTGGAGCGCTTTTGCTCTACTTTTCGACCCTTTGCACTATTTTAATCGCCTCTTCTAAGGTATAAAACTTTTGCAATTCTACAATATTGTGAATTTCATACTTGAGCCTATAAATGAACCTCGATACTATATGAGCTTTAGGTTCTTCTACGTTGGCTCGAATCATAAGCATCTGGAACTCTCTTACATAGTCATCAACAGATCAATCTCCTTGGCAAAGTTCCTGCAACTTTGCAAATATGTTTTGTAAGTAGGTCTTGGGCACAAATTTACCCTTTACCAACCTTTTTATCTCATCCTAAGTCCTTACTCCTCGTCTTCCATCTCTTACTTTAGCTACATTCAAATTTTTTCACTACATTGTCGTATACGCCTTAAACTCAAGTACAGTAAGTTGGACCCTAATAGTGTTTATATAACCATAATAGTTAAATACCTTTTTAACCTTCTCTTCCCACATTAAGTATTCATCTGCATCTCCACTTTCACTGAAGGGTAAGATTAGGACCTTAACATTATCTAGTCTTTGAGGGGCTTGGCGTCATCGTTCTTATGCTCGGTAATAATCGGCCTCTTCTTCTTCCTCTCCATATTCCTCAGCATCAATCTGCTCACCATCTTTCTTAATTTCCTCTAACTCTAGTCTTCGTCTATTGGCTTAGTTTGTAATTCCTCTTGTTTATTGCAGTTGAACTAAGCAATTGGTTCAACTAGCTTGGCCATAGTATCACTTAGGGGCATTTTCTAGTAGGTTATAGTGCTGTATACCTTGGGGTTATTGTTTGTTAACTTACATTACTGTTATTAGACTTTCAACAAGGTTAGTGAGTTTGTTAAGTTTGTCATCAATCAACCCTAGGACATTACTATCATTATGATTATGACCAGGTTGAACACCACTACTTTGATCACCAATAACAACTTGAATACTCGAATTTGACATGGTACAATACTTTTCAAACAGATTAACAACACACTACACATAAAATACTACTATTGTACTACCCAAAACTTTAGTTAACACATTCTATCAACTTAAACACTTAGTAATCACTTGATAAAGATGGAAATGAAACTGACTTTGTTTTCATGGTGAAAAACAAAGCAAGAATAGGGTAATAAAGAATTTCACCTACTAACACAATAACCTCTACTACATAGCTTACAACTCTAAACTTATTCTGTAAAAACACATTGCAGTAGTTATAGAAGGAATAAAGCAGCTACTAACAGCAAAGAAAACCAAAACTTTATTGGAACTTTACATACTCCCTCTTGGAATCGTACTCTAATACCAACGAAGTTGATGCATCTCCGAGGTCATACACATAGAGAAACACCACAATGAAGCGAATCGAAAAGAAACAAAAGAAAAGCTAGCAAAGTTCGAGCAGCTATTAACTGGATATGACACATTAATTGATCTTACTTGGCCTACAATTTATTGGATGTGACTCATTGATTCAAATTGAAGGGCTACTTACCACTATTCCTTATTAAAAGGGAATAGATAAGAGTTGAAGGGTAATGAGAACATTAAGATTGCTAAAAGGAAACTTGAATAATATTTTCATATTAAGGAATGATCATTTATGTACAATTAAGTGGGGGTTTATATACCCTTCCACTAGGGTTACTTTATAGGATGAAAAGATAAAATGTTATTCTTACAATTAGGTTATGTAATACATACTAAAAATGGTAAAAGAGACAAAAAATATCAAGTAGGAAAAGTAAAAAATCTTTTTAGAATGTTGTGCTAGAAGAGACGTGTTGATTAGTGGTTAGACCTTAGAACTATAGTATAAGTGGTCGAGAGGGAATCTGTAGTCAGGGGCCAACCTGACCAGGATCAAGTCGAACCTCAGTCAGTCTCACTAGAGAGTAGTCAATTAGGGTTGAGATTAGACATCTATTGTTGGTTTAGGAACTTGGCTTGGATAGTCTTAGGATTGTTTGCTCAGATATTCTATCATAGTACAGTTGTTTAATAGGTTTGGCATACGTGAAGGCTTGGCAGTCAGGTTGGTAGAAAAATGAAACATAGAGGTTAGAATAGAAATTTATGTCTTGGATACGACTTCGAGCTAATATTCTTTGAGTGAGTTCTTGGAGTCCTCTAGCTCAACTTTATGTGATTGGTCCAGTGGATTAATTTCTATCAATGATGCCTTAGAATTCGATCCCCATCTTTTCCATGAAGTTAGAGAAGATACGCCTTCGAATATGATTTATACCTTGGTAAAAACTTGAAAGTAAAATCCATTAAGAAAAAATACTCTTCTTTTCTAGCTTCCACTTACCTCGTGCTATCTAGTTTCTTTTGATTTCTATAGGTTTTGTAGGTATTAATATTAATTGTTGCCTTTAAGAGGTATAGGTTTTATGAAAACTATGATATGATTCCCTCTTGTCATATTGCCCTTATTATTCTAGAAGGACATAAGTGGTATCCATCGATACCATGTCATTAGTGACCTCATCCACATAATGCATAATGATACTTTACTGTTTTACTTACATGAATTAAACCCTTTTCCACAAACCACTAGAAGGTGCAAAGAGTTGGATGTACCTCGATCTTAAGTCTGAAGGTATGAATAAGTGTAGTTGAGGTTAAGTTAGTGCAACTATCCCCATCAATAATTATTGAACAAACGTGTCCCTACACCAAACATCCAGTGTAGTAAAGATTAATTCACTAATTATTCTTTGAACTGTATTGTACAGTTAGAGTTCTCTTAATAATGAGACTAATTGATGGACCCCTTATAACCTTAGTCCAATGCCATGCTTTAATGTTTGTTTTTATCCTAGCCTACACATTAGTTACATCCTCATTTGTGTCTTCTTTAACTTTAACTTTAAATTTGCGAACTTCCCCTTTTGTAACCATTCCATGTTTATTTAGACCTTTTAAGGAAAAATGTCTACATCTCAAGCATTTAAACATTTCAAATTTGCTAAACTTTCTTCTAGTCTATCTCTATTCGAACTCTTGCATAGATTGGGTATAAGGAGTCCTTAGTATATTGCCTTTACATTACTCATAATGCCTTACATCCCTCTAACCAAAAGTAGGACCTCGGTTGATAGGGATTAGGCTATTGGACCTCTAACTCGCAACTGAGCTTGAAGCCTGAAAGGACTAACAAGGCAAATTCTCCTGTTCTAACCCACTCCTACCAAGGCCGAGTTGATCCTTGTTGTTAACTAAATTCTTATGCTGAGCCGAGTAACTATAAATCTTTCGAAAGTCGTATGCCGATTGGTTGAACGTTTTGCTAATAGCTCGGCCCCTTATACATACTTACTTGGCTTCGATTGAGTCGACCTTAAGATCGGTAACATTGGTGCCGAGAAACCAAGAGCTACAACATATGTTTGTAGTCACTCCTTCTTAGACGAACTTAGGTTTACTCGATACCTTTGTCGGGTACCTTTTCTTAGCCCTCTATCACGATTATACTATTTTGTCTATTTTTACCAGAAGTACCCTAATTTGCTCTTACTATGTATCCTAAACCTATGTGAAGGAATCTACAGCTCCAATTGTTAATTTACTTGAATTATCATTTGTATACTTTATTACTCTTTGTACATTACTTCGTTTAGACATTACCCTTTTTGTCTTTTCTGTTTTAAGCTGGTTGCCTTAGTTTCTTAGGTATAAATACCTACTATACATGTAGTCACATATCCAATTATCCTCTTATCATTAATATACCGAATATACCCTTTTGTGAACACTATTCATGTTAGCTTATTTACTCTTTTCACTCTTATCCTAACTCTTAAGTAAGCCTAAGTGGCAAGTAATATCATCAAACTATTTCATGTGTTATATCAAGTTGTACTATGAGTCTTCGAAAGTTCCACTAGTGTGTCATATCTTTTGGAATTGTTCGTGGGTATGCTTACTTTACTTTTGTTGTTTTCACACAATCCCATCACCTTCTTCAAGCTTTCTATAAGTTTGGACCTATCTCAGCAACTACCTTGTCTATCCTTGTGTTCGGTTCGCATCATCTTGGTATTAGAGTGAAGGTTTTGTTTAGGTAAGTTGTGTTTGTGTTTTGTGAAGTAGTACTTGTCGTAGCAACGTGTCAAAGTTATGAAGAGAATCATTGAAGTGTTTGAGTAATAGAGTTTAGTAGTGTGTTCTCGAGTATACTCTATTTTGCCTTGTTTTGGACATATGAGAATATAGTAAGTTTCGATGTAGTGATTTGTTCATCAGTATAGTTAAAAGTGTTTTCGGGTTAATTGGGAATTTATGTGGAAAGTGTGTATATTGTTTAGTTTGGAGAAATAGTGTTAATTGTATCTCAAAATTCGATGTTTGAAACCAAATATGTCGAAGAAATGACAAACCCAAATGTTAATGCTGGCATTGGGGATAGCAATAGCAGTACTGTTTACTATGGTTGATAGCCATAAGATACCCTTAAAAGCAAATATGAGAAACTAGCTGAGGTGGCTAACCTCTTAGTTAGCCAAACTAGAGTTTTCATGCAACGACTTATCGACTTGCTGAGGTTGTGTAAAATACTTTAAAGCTACCTAACATATTCGGGGTTAAAACCTAGCTCGATACGTTCGAGGTGGAGGAGTAGGAGGATGAGTACGTTGAAAGATTGATTTGGGTGGTATGGTTGATGAAGAAGAAGAGCGAGTTAGAGTACCCTGAGATATTAACCATGTAAAGCTTCAAATTTCAAGCTTTAATGGTACTGGGAGTGCAGATGATTATTTGAATTGGGAGGTGATTGCCTCTTAATTAAGGTACCGAGTCTAACAATTTAAATTCATATATTTTATCCTTTACTTGGTTAAATAGGCAGGTATACCTATCGTTTGCTAGTATAGATAAATATAGGGTTGTCTCCAATAGGAAAAGGATTCAAACACTAGTACTAATTATTCTTTCTATTAACTAGCGACTAAATAATTGAATGAAGTAATTTAATTAATTTCTATAACTAAGATATACTAATTCTACAATTACACCAAGAGAACACAATAAGTAAGATTATAATATGAAAAAAAAAAAATTATAAGGTAAGTTTACTCCATCAAATTAACATGGCTTATGAACTATCCATCCTAATAATTACTCATATGCAAGAATTCTCTACTCATATGTGAGAAAGTAGTCTTCTCAAAATTACTTTATTCTAATCCCAATTGCATTCCTTAGAATCTCTGCTCAAAGAATAGACAAATCAAGATTACATTAGAAGTTTACTAATCCTTGAATTCCATACAATATGCAGTGAACTTCTTAAAAATATCTCTATTAGTAGAAGTAGTTCGTTCTAGTGACTAAGATATATTTAGCAGAATCATTTCTCAACCTATTTTGTTGTAATTTTCTACAAGATTGTGTCGTGCACTATACTATCTCTACTTGTATGAAGTTTTAATCACTAGAAATGTGTAATCATTAGGAATAACAACAATTCAAAATGCATTCATGTTAAAATAACTTCATAAACCCTGATTAATTACTCACACATGATAGAAAAAGAGTAAATACAGAGAAATAAGAAAAAGGAATTAAAACAAAACATAAAGGAAGAGAGTAGAATAAAACCCCTTTTGATTCACTTAAAGGATTCTGATACAAAAATCTACAGACATTGGATTCTTCATAATTCTTTTGAAGTTAGTGAAGAATGTTACACAAAACTCTAGTTATAGTATTACTATACTAAAAAACATAAAAAGAAACTTAATGGATTCTAATGATCTGTTGTGTTCCTTGGTGGTATTTGTTTTGCTATAATTTTCTCTCGATCTGGTGTTCTCTGATCTCTATCTATCTAAAAGTCATGGTATGTTTATACTTGGCTCATCAAAGGACTTAAATTATACCACTTGAAGGTATCGCTTGATGTGAAGACATGTTCCACATACTGGTTCATGTGAAAAAGTTGAAGAAGAACAATTATGTCCACTTCTATTACATCCTTGACTTGGGGAGTGATAGTCTCGAAAAATAAGATTCTACATCAATCACGGCCCTAACAATGGATGTGAACTCTTCGTTGCTTCATTACATCTTATTACGCTTGTGATTGAAGGCTTGAACACCTTCCTACTATATAATCACAGCCGTAGATGACAGGAGGATCAACATCACTTCCTTAATCATGCTCGTGATGGAGAGTATAATCAGTGTTGGCCATTCCATTCCTTTATTATCATGCCCGTAATCAAGTGAATTTTGGTTCTACTTCAAGGTTTTCTTCTCCTTATGGTCGTGATTGTCTTAAAAGTCATTGTTCTTGTGTAAATTTCGCCCCCTAGCTTGTGATTCATCTAAAATCAATACATTACCTAATTAAGTACCAAAAACTTAAGAATTCAATTACAATTATGAATACTTAAATATGTCTTGAAAGTATAGAGTAATTTACCCTTATCAGGAGGAGAAGGTTGAACGTATGTTTGATTATTATTAGTATAAAGACTGAGAGAAGGTGAGGAATGCTGTAGTTGAGTTCTCAGGATATGCCGCCATGTAGTGGAAGAATTTTCAAATCATGAGGAGATGAGAAGGATATGGAGAGGCCAATACTTAGCTTGAGATAAAGAGGATACTCAAAAATAGGTTTGTGGTAGATACTTATTTGCAAGACATTTTTGCTCGGCTTTAAGAGTTGAGATAAAAAAGGTCGAATCATTGACAAGTATGTTTAGGAGTTCTAAATACTCATGATTTGTTATGAATTAGAAGAACTGTTAGCTTGAACAATATCTAGATTCCTCATTGGATTAAGTAGTGATATTTGAAATATTGTGGAACTTTAGCAATTTACTACAATGGATGAGGCTATACGAATAGCCCAATGAGTAGAGAGATAGAGAAGGAGCAAGATGTCGACCAGATTCCGATGAGCCAACTTGGTCAGTCAAGTTGATGATAGGAATCAACCCCCTAGATTGATAACAGGAAGTCAAGCTAGAGGATTCGTAGGACTTACTTGAAGAATATAAGCTCGAAACCCTATCTGAGACATAAATTTCCATTTCGACCATTATGTTTCCTTTTTCTGTTAACTTGGCTACCAATCTTTTACTTGCGCTAGACCTGCTGAAAAATTGTGCTGTGATAGAATATCTGAGTAGACAATCCCAAGACTATCCAAGTTGAGCTCCCAAACCAACAATAGATGTTTGACCCTAACCCCAGCTGACTATTCTATAGCAAGACTGACTGGGCTTTGGCCTGATCCCAATTAGGTCGGCTCCTGACTGCAAATTCTTTTTCTCATCTTCTTTATACCATATTTCTAACGTCTAGCTACCAAGTGACATGTGTCTTCTGGTATAACATTCCAAAAGGATTTTTTACTTTCTGTATTGAATATTCTTTGTCTCTTTTACTCTTTTTAGTATGTATTGCATAACCTAATTGTAAAAATACCCTTTTGTCTTTTCATACATGTAAAGTAACCTTAGTAGATGGGTATATAAACCCTCACTTAATTATACACAGACAATCAATCCTTAATATCAAAATATTATTAAAGTTTCCTTTGAGCAACCTTAGTGTTCTTATTATCCTTTAACTCTTATCTATGTCCTTTAGTAAGGAGTAGTGGTGAGTAATCCTTCAGTTTGAACTGGTGAGTCATATTTGGTAGATTATAGGCCGAGTAGGATTGATTGGTGTGTCATATCAATTGGCAGCTACTTGGACTTTGCTAGCTTTTGTTTTGTTTTGTTTTTTTTTTTTTTCGGTTCACTTCATTGTAGTGTTTCTTTGTATATTCGACCTCAAAGACGCATCAGTTGACCTGTTCAGGGAAGCTACTAAGTTTAACTAAGTATCGAGCTGATAAGATGAACAAATGTCAGGATTGAATAGAAGGGTCGACTTGGTGGTTACGTATTGAACCGAACATATGAGAAAGGACAAGGATCTAGGAGGAAGATAAGTTAGATCAAATTCTTTCAATGCTAAAGATTTGAGAACATGGTTACTCAGTGTTCGAATTGATGAACTACGGTCATCAAAGAAGATGTCTCGAAGATTAAAGTGGACAGTATTAATGAGGAACTCGAGGAAGAGGTTGTTCTTGAGAAGGAAACCACTCAGGAGGACAAATTGGTCGAGGAAGATGTGTTTGCCGAGAACCTAGACAAGTTAGCTTTAGTTATCCGATGTGCAATGAGTTTAGAACCCTTACTCGAGGAGGAGTAGAGGGAGAACTTATTCCACATTACTTACAGAATGAGTGATCAAGTGTGTGCATTCATAGTAGATAGTAGGACCTGGTTAAGAAACCGAAGCTACCGATTATCTCACATCCGAAGCCATACAAGTTGTACTGGCTGAATGAGAAAGGAGCACTACATGTCAATCAATGAGTTTTATTACTGATCTCTATTGGAAATTATTCTAATGATATTCTCTATGATGTGTTTCCCATGTGTGGATTTCATGTTCTATTGGGCTGACCTTGGCTTTTTGACCAAAGAGTTATTTATGACAATTATAAGAATACGTATGTGTTTGAGAATGATGGGAGGAAGGTTACTTAGAACCCTATGACGCCAAGTCAAGTTAGCAAACTGCAAGCTAAACTTTCTTGAGGATCTAAGAAGACTTTAATTCTGAGTAGAGCTGAGCTTCGAGAAGCTATAAAGGCCTATACACCGACTTTTGTGTTGGTTAGAAGGCTATTAGAATTAAGGGAGCAAATTGAGCTACCCCTTAAGGTAAAAGAGCTACTAGATGAATATGTCGACCCGTTTTTAGGATAGTTATTAAAGGATTACCCCCATTCAAAGGCATTGAAAATTGCACTGACTTAATACCTGACGCTACCCTGTTGAATGAGCCAGCTTATTGAATGAATTCTGAGTAAGCTTCTGAGCTCCATAGACAAGTCAATGAATTACTGGAGAAAAGATATGTGAAGGAGAGCCTCAACCCCTATGTTGTGCTAGCATTCTTTGTGCCAAAAAAGGATGGTACCTAGCGAATATGTATCGATAGCCGAGTCGTAAACAAGATCACCATCAAGTACCAGTATCCTATCCTTAGGTTGGATGACATGTTGGATGAACTGAGTAGAGCTAAGGTATTCACTAAAATTGATATGAAGTCTGGCTACTATCAAATCCGAATAAGGTCGAGGGATGAGTGAAAAACTGCCTTTAAAAATTGGCATGGACTTTTCGAGTAGATAGTAATACTTTTTGACTTATCTAATGCCCCAAGCACTTTCATGCAACTGATGAACCATGTATTGAGGAATCTAATCGAGAAATGTGTTATGGTGTACGTTGACGACATCCTTATGTATACTGTCGACCTTACAAGCCACTGTAAACATCTCCATGCTGTGCTCAATGAACTTCGAGTTGAGAGATTATTTGGTAATTTAAAGAAGTACTGCTTTTGTTAGGAAGAAGCGGTATTTTTAGGCTATGTAGTAGGTAGAGGAGGCTTACGAGTGGATGATGAGAAGATTTAAGCTATTGTTAAGTGGTTGACTCTAACCACTTGTGCCGAAGTGAGAAGTTTCTATGGATTAGAATCCTTTTATAGAAGGTTCATTAGAAATTTCAGTACCATTGCTGCATCCCTTACCGAGTTGATAAAGAAGAACATTGAATTTAAGTAGGGAGAAAGAGAGGAAGGAAGTTTTATTGAAGTGAAGGCAAGATTGACTTCTATACCTATATTAGCTTTACTTGACTTCGAGAAGATTCTTGAGTTAGAATATAACGCGTCAAGCATAGATATAGGTATTCTTTTAATGCAAAATGGTTGACCAATTGCCTATCACAACGAAAATCTTAGAGGACCTCAATTAAACTACTTCGTATATGATAAAGAACTCTTAACCCTTATCCAAGTGCATCAAGTGTGCCAGTACTATTTATTGTCGAGAAAGTGACAAGCAAGGTGGGTTGAATTCTTAGAAGGATTTAACTTCATGAGAAAGTACAAACAAGGCAATAGCAACATTGTTGCTAATGCTCTATCTAGAAGAAATGTTCTCCTAACCGAACTGTAGACCAGATTGTTTGGGTTTGCTAGCATCAAGGAATAGTATTTAAAGGATCGACGTTTTGGACCTATACTTGGGATTTGTAACGATGGAAAGATCGTAGATGAGTACCATATGGAGGATAGTTATTTGTTTCGAGGTAGAAAGTTATGCGTACCAACCTATTCATTAAGGTAGTCACTTGTCAAGAAAGCCTATAGTAGAGGACTCTTTGGACATTTTAAAGAGAGAAGAATATATGAGCTATTGAATAGATGGTTCTTTTAGTTGAGAATGAGACGAAACGTACACTAAATTATTGAGGGATGTGCTACTTTAAGAGAACCAAATTCTGAGTTGAGCAAGGGAAAACAATGCTTTTGCTTACCCTGACTAAACTCTGGACTAAGTTAAGCATGGACTTTGTCTTCGGATTATCAAGAACTACCTTAGGTAAAGATTCTGTAATGGTTGTTGTGGATAGATTCAAAAAGATGCCCTGGGTTGTGCTCTACTCTAAGACTAACGATATTTTGGCTATTGCTTCTCTCTTTTTGTAGGAAATTGTTTGGATACATGGCGTGTTAAGAAGTATAGTCTCAAATAGAGATCCAAAGTTCCTAAGCAATTTCTAGATGACTCTTTGGCATCGAATGGGGACTAAATTGCTAGTTAGCATCCTGTCATCCCCGAACTAATGGCTAAACAGAGGTAGTCAATCGTACTTTAAGATCACTACTCCAAGCTACAGTAGGTAAGAACTTGGTTGATTGGGACGTCTGTTTGCCCATGGTAGATTTCGCTTACTACTGTACAACACATTACACCACCAAATAGACCCCCTTCGAAGTAGTTTATAGTTTTAATCTTGAGCTGCCCCTTGATCACACCTTTGTGCCCATATCTGAGCAAGAAGGCCCTGATGCGAGAGCCCGAGCACAGTCCCTACAATACACCTACAACACGGTTACTTGACAGATCGGCTAGGATGCCAAGAAAATGTTAGAAAAGGTTAAGGGAAGGAAGTCCATACAATTTTAGTTTGGAGACTTAGTATGGCTGCACTTGAGCAAAGAGAGGTTCTCGAGTAAGAAGAAGAACAAGCTATCCACTTAAGCTAAAGGCCTCTTCAAAATCCTTTAGAAGATCAATGATAATGCCTACAGATTGGAACTACTCGAAGATTATGGGGCCTCAAATACTTTCAACATTGCTAACCTCAGTCCTATCATCTTGAAGGAGCATTGAATGAAAACAAGTCGAATTTGATCCCAAATCTGAATTAACCAAGGATAAATGATAGAAATTAGGCTACTGGACCTCTAATCGGTAATCGAGCTCGAGGCATAGAAGGGCTAATGAAGCGAATCCTTCTATTCTAACCTACTCCTACCAAAGCTAAGCCGATCCTTATTACCGACCAATTTCTTATGCTAAGCTGAAGAACTACAAATCTCTCGAAAGTCGTGTGTCGACTAGTTGAATGCTTTATTGATAGCCTAGTCCCTCATACATACTTGCTCGGGTCTGACCGAGTCGACCTTAAGATTAGCAACATTTGTGTCTTGAGAAACCAAGGGCTTTAATACATATCCATAGCTACTCCTTCTTGGACGAACCTAAGTCTGCTCGGTACCCTTGCTCGGCCTTCCATCATGGCTATACCATTTTATCTATTTCTACTAGAAGCATCTCCAATATGTTATTGCCACGTATTCCAGACCTACGTAAAGGAATTGACAGCTCCAATCATTAATTTACTCGAATTATGATTTGTATCATTTATTACTCTTTGTACATTACTTCTTTTAGACATTACTTTTTTTTTGTTTTTTTTTTTTTGTTTTAGGCTGGTTGCCCTAGTTTCTCGAGTATAAATACCCATTGTATATATAGCAGCATATTCAATTATCCTCTTATCATTAATACACTGAATATACCCTTTTGTGAACATTGCTCTTATCAGCATGTTTACTCTTTTAACTCTTATCTTAACCCTTAAGTAAGACTAGATGACAAGTAATTTTATTAAATCATCTTATGTGTCATATCAATTTGTACCATGAGTCCTTGGAAGTTTCATTGGTGCGTCATATCATTTACAATTGTTCATAGGCTTGCTTACTTTACTTTTGCTGCTTTTGCATAATCCCATCACCTTCTTTAAGTTTTTTGCATGGACCCATCCTAACAATTGGCCTTATTTGTCTTTGATCTTGGTTCACATCATCTATTCTTTTACTCAACTCTAATCAATTTTCCATATCTAGGTTCACCATAATGCTCTAGCAAAAGTGAAAATCCATGAAACCTCACCACCCTCTTTGCCTTTGTCTCTTTACTTTGATAGCTAATTTAGTGACATCCTTCAAAGTTTTATAAGATTGCAGCTCGACTACATTAGCGATCTCATATTTAGACTTGTAATAAATTTAGCTATCTTATGTTCTTTTAACTCATTAACATTACACCTAATGATTAAATTCTCATGCTCTTTTGCATATTCTTCAATGCCAATGTCACCTTTTCTTAATATTTGCAATCTCAAAAATAGTTCTTACGTACAATAATGAGGCAAAAACACATGTAGTCACTTCTATTACTCATCCTCTAAGATATCAATCTTCACCAAAGAGAACTGTATATGATAAATTGTAAAGTAACCAATCATACTTTAACATCCTTGCTAAACTCATAACCCTTATAAACATTTTTCAACCTAATGTTCGCGATCCAAATAAATCATTAAGGGAGTCACACTCATTAAGTTATGAATTTTTTTTTTTAATTTTACAGCCTTTATATGCTGTGATTCTATCTATATATTTCATTATTGTTACTACCTCCTTTTGCTACTTGAACAATTTCCAATCACCCTCAATTACCAATAATGTGCCCACTGCTACCATTGCATCTATCAACTCTAGGTGCTATTATATGAATAATCTCATTCATCATATTTGTTTGTGCCCCCTAAATTCTATATCATGGTAGTTTGGTTGGTTATAAGCTCTTGCAAGATTTTCGTAAAATTCATCATAAGTTCATTTAATGACAACTTTGGAATTATTTGCTACTCTATGCTTAGCCTTAGCTCCCTTACCTTATTCTCCACCACCATCACATATGTTGCTCAAGACATATTGGTAGATTAACAAAATTTAATCATAAACTTTACCTAAGAAACTTGCCTAACACCTAACATGTGCTAGATATAAAACGTTCTCTACAAATAATTTCCTCTTCCAACCCTCAAAATACCCATGCCATAACAAACAACAATTCACACTTACACCTTCAAAGTTAGTTATTAGCTGAATAAAAAGTAATCACTAACTAGCTACCACAAATAACTACTATGCCAACACAATGAGGATTGTTACATAACATAATCAAAATATGCCCTTACCAAACCTTTACTTTGATACCAAATATGATATGAATAGATTTTAATGTTAGAATGGATCGCATTGATCTTTAAATTGCAATTAAATAGCCTATGGTTTTTATGTAGGTTTCAATATTGAAAAGGATCTTTCTAAGGTTTTTTATATATTTAAATAAATAAAATGAATTTAGGTTTTTTTTTTTTGAATGTTTATGCAGCAAATTGAGACTAAAGATATCGATGAATCAACAATATGACCTACCAATTATAGAATCGAGCTAGGGTTAGATTAATCTAAAGAACGATATAACTGAAGATCTAAGGAATAATTTAAAGTATTTATAAGATAATTGATATGACATATAGTAATCAAGAAATTGACAAGTTCAATACAATCAAAATATGATCGATAAGAACAAGTTGAAGAGAGAAATTCTTAATAAGTAATAGTAGTAAATAATAATCTAAGGTTTCAATACTAAATGGAAAAGTATCTGTAAGAGTTTGAATATGAAGTGTATTGATAGACTATTTCAAACGTATACCTTTAAGCTTAAGTCGACTTGCTTAATGCATAGGCCAAACATAACGAGCCTAAGTTAATCTATTGAGGGCCTTGTCCGAGCTTTTCGAGCTCGAGTAACGTACCAAAGGCATTAATGCTAGGATGACCTTGTTAGTGCCTCAATCGAGATCTTACAAGCTCAGTTGATCTTACTAAGAAATGCTGGCTTAATTCCCTACTTACTCCAGCATCTTAGAGCTTAGGTTGTTAAGTCTATAATGTATAGGCCTAATCCATAAAAAAAAAAGAAGGGTATGATGGGAATTGCTCTGGTTGAATTAGGAAAGTATACAATTGGTGCTCGCCTAACACAAGATATTTCCCATAATATCTTGAATGTATTTTCTTGATATGGTACTTGTATCTTTAAGATATGGTACATTATCTTGGAAAAAATTACAAACTTTGCTTGTGAATATCAAGTAAAGCTATAGATAAATAGTTTGGAAGCTTTGCTCTCTTGATGAGTCCTTTCTCTCTCTACTCTCTGAACACCATGTTAACTTAAGTATTAGAGTGACCACATTTGAATTACTTCTGACAGCTCTCAAAGTTTTGCAGTTCATTAACCTCTAAATACGTAACCAAAATCTACTAACAACATTGTCCTAAAACATAATAAGGGTAAAATAGAGAATAGACTTAACTAATCAAATAACATGAAATCACATAAAAAACAACAAAGGATATTAATTAAAATAACATAAAATAATAAGATAGGTTGCTAACCTTAAAGGATCCATCAACCATGGATTGGCTAGTTTGGTTATTTGAGGCTGGTTGTTGGGCATGGTCAACCTCCATTTGACATAGGGGGTAGACATTGGTTGGTTAAGGTCATTTGACCTTGTTCACTTCTAGGTCTTTTGTATGCTTTTTTTTGGAGTTCATCTTTTCTTGGTCTACTTCGATTATGGTTCTAGCCTTGGAAATGAGGTCTTAGAATTTGATCCTCATACCATTGTAATTGTATTTAAATTTTTTCATCATGATAATGTGAAAAAAAAAAAAAAATTAGATCAACTATATAAACAACACCATAAGTCCTAATCCATTTTGATTTTGAAATTAGGTTATAAACTTTTAATTTTAGCAATGAATTTTAGGTGGCGCAAATGTGATGATATATTTATGCTGATTCATAAATGGTCATGCTACTTAGTTGCTAAAGTTTGAGGGATTTATTTCTTAAGCATTTGGCATGTTTATTTACATCAAAATTCTGTGCTATAATTCTTCTGATCGGTATGCAAAAAGTCCAGAAGCTTTTATGGAGTTTGTCATTTAGTTATAAACTTTGTAAGAATGACAACTTGGTTTCCAACTTTTTCATCTTGCATTTGCACTAACTTTGCTTTTTTTTTTTTTGTTTTTTGTTTTTGAGGGAAAATGCATAAGCATCAACAGAATAGAAAAGGAATGAAGGAATTCATTGTCAAATGGCTTGACTCATAATCTGATTTTTTTTTTTAAAGGTTAATAATCGTATAAGATGAATTTCTTTTTACATGCCTGTACTTTCACACTTTCCCTACTTATATTTTCGTTACCTGTTGTAATTTGCTATATATCTATCTCTGTGACCATTAACCAACAGTTATGTATGAATTTCAGATTGATTCATAATGATTAATTTATTATAATATTATTATACATAGTTAACAAAAATTAGGGGGATATGAGAAAAATGGAAGAAAAAAGAGCAAGTGTTTTATTATCCTTTAAACTATTTAATTATATGTATCTAACAATATTATTCTATTAAATTTATTGTTGTACTTTCAAATTAGAAGTTGATACCTATTTACTTATTAGAAATGATAGATAGATATATTAAAACTATTATAATTTAGTGATATGCACTTTGATCTCCCAATGGGATGAATCAAGTTTGAATCTTGCATATCTCAAATTGTAATTGAGTTGATTAAAAAAAAATTGATAGATAGAGATGAAATATAGATATATTAAAATGGCAATACATATTTGGATAGTAACAAAGATTATTAAAGATACTGACATGGTAAAAGTGAAATTTTCCTAAATAGTATGTAAATATATAGGAATCATAAATGACCCGACATAAATTTGTTTATTCATTAAGATACAAAAGCAAGGAAGACTAAGCTGGAAGTATGAACTTGTTTGGGGCTGTCTTTTTGGACCACTTTTCTCCCTTGATACCTATGCTTCTGTTATTTTCTATTTTAAGCAGACAGCAGGTTATCACACTGGTGCAAGTCACCATTCACAAGTGCCATATTCTTCGGACATAAAAATCATACTGGTTTTAGAATATGTTCTATTTTTTCTTTCCTTACTTTTTACTTGAAATAGATTTAGAAAATTGAATAGGGTGTGAATTTATTGAAAATGTCCCTCTACATTGGCCCAAAGGTGTCTACGGCTATACTCAAAATATATAACAACCAGCCAAAAGATGAATTTACCACTCTATAATTTTATTTATTTATTTATTTTATCATCTACCATCACATTACAATTTCAAAGAAAAGAGAATTTGAGTTTAGTCTATCTTGTTAAGAGACTAGTGTTTATATTGTTAGATTACAACTGTCTTGGCCTTTCATTTGTTATTAGAATGTAATGAACCTATATTATTAATTTCTCTCTTTAGATGTGTAATTTAACCCATATAATTTGTGCTTCCAAAATATAAAGATAAAGGGAACATAAAGACTAGATATAATGTTACATCATTACATGAATTTCATTTTTTTTCCTTAATTTCATATTTGAATTTGAAGTTCCTAAATATTATATTCAATTCAACATTTATTTGTTAAATTTTACTACCATTACCATCTTTCCTACTAATCATCATCTCATTTGCACTCTTAAATAAATGAACATTTGCCACGATATATTTGGAAAGACTATGGATGTAACAAATTTATCCAGCTAAAGTTTAATCAAATATAATGTTTAATGCTTTCAAACTTTAGGTGTAAAATTCAATTAGTAACTATTCGATTAAATATGATAATTAGTAACACCAAAATTTTAGATATAAAATTGTAAAAAAAAAAACCAAAAATTCAAAAGGTGGTTTCACAATATTTCCATTTCAAACTTTTGATAATACATGTGGTAATAGTCAAAGGTATACATTTACACTTCATCTATTAATAACTAGGAAACAAGTTAAGACAACATGTATTTGAACAGATCGGTTCTAGCGTTAAAAAAAAAAAAAAAAAAAACTATCAGTATTTAAGAAAAGCTCATATATCAAGAAAGAATTGGGCTACAAGATAACTATTTGACTCTATCGTCCGTACTGTATACCAATTTAACGGGTACGTTATGCTGCTAATGAAACGTACTAAGTGGTAATTGATTTCCATGTTTCATATTCTTATATTACATATCAAAGTTATTCCACGTAAAAGAATATAAAAATTTAGAGTATGTCTACGATATGATACATTTTCTCCATGATTGCCTTTAGTACAAGGAGCTATAATTAATTACTTAGGAAGTGCATAGTCGTGGAAAACATTGTCCCACATTCTTTCTGTATTTCTATAGTAAAAAAATTTTGCAATTATAAAATATATCACAATAATTTTATGACGTTGCATGGTTGTAGAGGGTTAAAAATGATTTTAAATTTTAAGCTCAATAATAATCCAAGCTAGACTCTTAAAATCCAGTTATATGGTCTATAAAGCCAAGTCAATTAAGTCTGTAAGCATATTTAGTATATTGAATTTAGAGTAGAAATGATTAAATCAACTCGTTCACTCTCAATCCTTTATAGAGTATTTATGCACTTATAGAGGTCCCTTAAGGGTCTAAACTCGAGAGGAGTCCTTTGAAAGATTCATTATTGATCCATCTCAACCATTAACTATTAGTATGATTAGATAGATGTTGTCGATAATTAGACTATAAATATTAAAGATTTTTGGCTCATTTGATAACTCATAATTGGTGAAAAAAAAATCATCATACTATCAGATTCTTATCACAAAATTTTAAATAGAGCTTAAAGGCTAAAAACATGCCATTCTTTCTCAAGAGTATCAGGGTTTAATGCTTTACAACTCCTCCATTTATTATGCGTGTATTTAAACTCTTTGAAATTGCCTTTTCCTTCTTTCTACCTGTTAATTTTATGGTCATTCCTTATGTGTCATTTCTTGTTACTAATTTAGGTTTAGGTTTGCATATAACACAGCATGATAATGCACGTCATCACTCTTATAGCTAGACTCCTTGAGCTAAACATGTAGTTTCTTAAAATGGTGAAAGGCAATAGTAAATTAGGGACAAGTTTAGGGAAGCCTCAACTCCTTAAGTTTGGGGAATAGTTAACTTTTAAAATTTAAAAAATATATATATATTAAATATGTTTTAAAGGATAAAACATAAAATAAAATTAAATATAGTTTAATGGTTAAATACTTAGGTTTGCAAGGTTTTAGTTTCGAATCTTATATTTGTTATCTTAATTTCTTCTAGATGCATTTATCTCGTGATATGATGTTTGTCTTTTTGCATTTACTAATTTTGCTTTTCAATATAACCAATAACATAGATTTCAATAATTATAAATCATATTTTTTAACAAAATAAATTCTTATATATTTTTATTTTTTTATTAGCAATAATCCATAAACAATAATTATATTATTTATATTACTAATATTTCGATCATACCATATAAACTATTGATAAATAGTACTAATTATATAACTTGGTTAAGGCATTTTTGTTTTTACAATTAATGTTGCGAAAATGAATGTGAAATTTTGAGTAATTGATTGTCTATAATTTATATTCAAAATATATTTCTTTTTTTAGTATTATTAATGAAACAATTATATAAAATTATCATGAAAATAAATGGCACTATAATTTTATTTTTATTTGATATATATGCATAATAGAAATATAGAAAGTTTATTATTTTAATTTATTATGGTGTATACCGATCACCCTTAATCCTATTGTAAGTCAAATCATTAATAAGACCATATTATATAGAATATATAATTATGATAATAAACAAATCTTTTCCTATTAATACTTTTAATATTTACTTAATGAAGATATATCCTAGGTCCATCTCTATATTCGACTATGAGTGATTGTGATTAACAATTACGGAAAACATCAATAGAAAAAAAAAGTGAATGATTCCCTCTCTTTAAACACAAAAATTTTTCATTTTTTATTAATATTTTCGGTGATAATTAACTAGATTACCGGAAGCTCCTTTATTTTTTACCTCGGTTGTCAATTATCTTTAAAATTTACTACTTGTTGAGAGCTATAATAACATTCGACAGTTTTAGGGCTTTATGATAACAATTACTTAGGGGAAAAAAAAATTGATAAATATTTTCCGTAAAAGAACATACCCGTTTATTTTGACAACGTTAATGCTAGGTAAAAGAAAATGATCAGTGTATGGCCTTAATCCGTAATGCCTGACCATGTCAAATTAAATGACTCAGTAAGAAGTAAATAAAAATGAAAGAGATAAACCCAACAATAATTTAGAAGAAGGATAAAATAAAGTAAGGCAATAAAAATATTGAACATAGACAATAGTAAATAGGATATAGTATATAGTCCTACAAAGTCAAAGATTAACATGGCATCATTACCAACTTTATATATCCCCTACCCAACAGCCCACTGATTTTGTAAATAAACGTTGTATTTACTTATCTGGCTTGTCTTCTTCTTCTTCTTCTTCTTCTTCTTCTTCTTCTTCTTCTTCTCTCTCTCTCTCTCACTCACTCACACAAATACAAATACACATCTCAAGATTCTTGGGATAGCGAACTAGGTGGAATTATCACTTTCAAGTAAAGAAGAAGACATGGGAAGAGCACCGTGTTGTGACAAAGCAAATGTGAAGAGAGGACCGTGGTCCCCTGAAGAAGATGAAACCCTCAGAAACTATGTCCAGACTTATGGCACTGGTGGCAATTGGATTTCTTTGCCCAAAAAAGCTGGTCTCTCTCTCTCTTCTCTCTCTCTTCCGTCCCGGGTTTATTCTATGTGTTCCTCGGCGTGATGGTCAAGTTTATCGTTTCAGTTTTAAAATAATTTTTGTATATCATCTCAGATAGATAACTCAACGATCAAATGATCAACTTAACGGTGTTGAAGGGAAGACATAAGTCCTTCACAAACTCCTTTAGAGGAAAACATTACGGAAATTTGTTTCCATGGTTATATATACTTAAATTAAATTTTAGAATGAATTCTCCTTAATTTCAATTTACTTTTGTTAATTATATTTAAGCTAACACTTTCCTTATTAGAGCATTCCCCCAATATACTACTTACATTTACATTTGACATATGTATATATATATATATATTTGATTTCGATTTTCCAGAGATAAAATATATAATATAAGGACTATATTTCAGTTTTCTTGGATGGTTATGGGTATTTATTGATCATTTATATAATAATTTAACTTGTATATCAATTCGTTGACGTGGTCTCTTTACCCTCTCGTCTCATTGAACGTCAATTTTGGGTTTCATCACAATTTGCTTAACTTGAAAGATAATTTCTCATTTTTTAAATAAAACCATCAACATCATATGATTTACGCACAAGAAATATTATTGGAAAAAAGATATATTATATAATGAATGTCACTCTTTATACTTTTCTTTTTCTTTTTCTTTTTTTATGTGATTTCCTGAACTCTGGAAGATCAAATTTTTTATAAAATGTTATTGCTATTTAATTTCTGATAAAAGCATTTTTCTTGATTATTACAGGGCTAAGGAGGTGTGGTAAGAGTTGCCGTTTAAGGTGGCTTAATTACCTTAGACCAGATATCAAGCATGGAGATTTCACAGAAGAGGAAGACACCATCATTTGCAGTCTTTATAATGAAATGGGTAGCAGGTAATTAAATCTCCCCTACATTTTATTTTTATCAAATAAGCTGCCCAAAAAAAAAAAAAAAATAGTGATCAACAATGATTTTTTTATAATTTTTTTGCCCATGTTGTTTAGTTAATTCAAGATAGGAATTTACAGAATTTTCCTTTTGTTAAATAAAAAGTAGATTTCATGATTTATAAATTAATTTTCTTCACGTTTTCGACGAACACAAGACAAATTGAACTCCATAGATTCAATCAAACATGGGTTTGTCCAATAACTGTGGCTTAACTACAGGATACCTAATTAAACAAATAAATGACTATCAACCCAATTTGGTAATTTTATTGGTCTACTTAAAATTTCTATGATAGTGATTTTATATAATCGGGTTACCCTAAGATCTATAATTTATTGACGATTAGTAATTACAAAGGTTGTTGAAACTTTGTTATTTTTGGTTGTAATTTAATTTATTCATGTTGCCATTTTTTGAAAATTTTGCTAGATGGTCTGTCATAGCCTCTCATCTATCGGGAAGAACAGACAATGACGTGAAAAATTATTGGAATACAAAATTGAAGAAGAAACTCCAAGCCGGAAAGATAAGTCTCACCAGCAACCTCACCACCGCCAATAATGAAACCCTAATTAGTACTAATAACAACCACAATGCCATGACAATAAACTTTCAAAACAACATGCCGCCACAACCCAATATTCGACAAATTGATCATCAACTCGTATTCGGAATCCCACCACAGCCAAATAATAATGCGCCACAATTCACCATATCGACCGGATCGTGTCCCCGGTTTTTGGTTAATAATAATTTTCAAGATTCGTTGTGTTATTTATCGGGGAATTACTACCATCCACGGTTGAATTTTGCTGAGCCGGAAACCTCTGCGAGTCGCTTAGAGTTTAGTGGCAACAATAATAATATGTCGACTTCGTCTTCAAGTGTTTCCAATTCATCTTCTCTTGGAGTGGAAAGCAACAATGTCTCGTCCTTGCATCGCAATGATGGGTTTGATGGATGTTTCGATAATTATCTCATGAATTTGGGTTCTAATGGAGAATTTTCTTGGGACATGATCAATGAGTTTCTACTTGGAGAAAGATCATCATGAGCCAGTGATATATGCGAGTTTTGATGAAGATGAAAAGTTAAAAGAAGAAGTAGGAAAAAAAAATAAAAAAATAAAAATCTTACTACCCAGGAGGCAGGACAATGGATATTAGCGATGGTTTATTAGTAATTGCCACGATGGCTATTATGTAATAGCTATTGTACTTTTACTAACTTTGTATAGATGCGATTTTTATTATAGTAATAACTTGTTAATTAAATATACTTTTTAAAATTTGTCGTACGAAATACTACACTATTACAATATGGTCTAGCACTTTAAAATAAAACGCTAATGCTTAACGGTTAACAACCGCTAGTTATAAGATGTAATAGTAAGATACAATTTGCATCAATTTTCGATATAGCAAATTATGGTTCCCTAATGTCCAATCCGTCCGTAAAAATTAAAAAAAAAAAATTGCCCCCGCCCGTAGCATTTATCAAAAATAAAATGGTAACAATCGTAATTATGATTGATAAATCACGCTATAGTTTCTTCCCTATATGGTCCTATATTCTTTTTGTGTAAGAGGGAGGGAAGGGCTACTTATTTACTTATTTATTTATTTTATTGAAGAAAGTTTGAGTGATTTCGATTCTGATTACTACCATAGATCAAGACACGCCTCTAGAACAATAAGCTACTTAGCAAGGTATATTTACAATCAATACAGTTCTTAACTTTACTCTTCATATAGACAAAAGCCAATCCTTACCATACAAATTCCAACCGGTTCGTTTTTCGGGTTTGATGCTTTGGCTAGCTTTTCTTGTATGTATTCGTCAGATGACTGATCCAGAACTTTTCTACCGTGATTGATGAACCCTGATCATGTCCTCACTAGCATATAAGGAAGTTGGAGTTCAAGGCATAGAATCACAATTTACCAAGTATTAAATACGGAATGTGAGACATGTGTATGGAACTGTATGACTATCTGAAAGCAGAAATGAGAAGAAAAGATTGTTTTTAGACATATATATACGTGATATGAAAATTTCTATAAATCTTGATATGTATAATGCATATAAAATAGAGGTAATGAATATTTTTAAAACTATCTATTTTACTGCTATAGATAAAATATTTTGTTGGTATTTATACATTAAGTTTAGTTATATATGTAGTAATGTGTAATATATAATAAATCTTTTTTCTTGAAATGAAGAATATCTGTTTAATGAAATTGCAAAACTATTTTATGAGGTGTTTTTCTCCTCTGAAAAAGAACAACTACGGTAACCCTAAAAAAAAAAAAAAAAGAAATTTGTTTGCCAGTTAGAAGGCCACGCCACACTGACGATTTAGACTTTTTCATCATATAAGCAAATGATAAGGTATGAATTACTGGAGATGAAGCTTTTGCCTCCTTAGTTAGACATCTATATTCGAAATGTCTAAAATGGTCGTATGAATAAAGACGAAGTATCATGAAAATAGCTATTTTGAACTAGAAATGCAAAAAGAAGTATTTCAGAAGTCCTTAAGTGGAACCTTTAAGTAGGAATGGAGGAAAATACAAAAATGTTTGAAGGAAGTAACATCATAATTACATAGTATTCCATGTTGACGAACCACACACATGCACACGCGCACACACGTGTGCGCACCTAGACCGGGATCCTAAGCCCATGTAAACAATCTAAAAATTAGAACCTTCTCACCAAGTCCTCAATGAGTTCTCGAGAAGGTAGGATGGTAGTGAAGAGTACCCAAGAAGAATTGTATTTGTTTCCAAATTCGATGCCATTAGAGAGAGGATACCATGCTTAACGGGGCCAACTCATGATCCTAAACATCTAGGCACCAGTGGAAAGCCTCTGATCCGCGGTGCATCACATTCCTCAACCGAAATCGTTCTTAATAGTAAAAAAAGTCACTGTTTTTGAGGTGAGCTAGTCGTTTTCTTATAAGATGATGAAGTGAAACAAGAACTGGATTGTTGAAATTTGCACTTATTGGACGGTTTTTCAACGGTGAGATTTGCTTCAAAAGTTCTCTCCCCATAATATAATATAATATAAAGAAAAAATTGGGATTTAAATATAATTCATTTTATTGAAAAATCAATATTTATATTATTAAATTATAATAATTTTAATAACTTGCTTTATAAATTAAAATTACGGATTTAATTGTCAATCTATTTAGGACCATTGTTTCAACCATTATTTGGATTAGGAATCTAAGTGGCACTGGTTCAATATCTAATTACAGAATCATTCGTTAACCGAACGAATTAGGAAATGGACTGGCATTTGTGATTTCAAGTTCCGGTTCCAAGCATTGATAACCGGTTTATACGAGCCCGTTGTTCTGCAAGAGCAATGCTTATCTCAAATTGCTATCACTGTGCAATCTTTAGCTATGTTCACGTTTCTTAATTTTCTAATCGTACGACAAAAGCTCACGTCCTTTCCTTACTCCATCGTCGAAATGCTACTCTTCTTTACTCGTACATTTAATAAATACTTAGGTCTCGTATGGCTTTCCTATTATCGAAGCTTAAAGTGGTTCCATAAAACCTCCTCTTCCAGGTCTCCTTCCCAAGTATTATGTGAGACCTAAATAGGTCGATCTACAGCTATGTAAGTCAATCTTTAAATCTCCATCTTGATCTCACGATCAACTTAATAATTTTTTTTAGTTTATCCAGTCACTTTTGTTTAGTGAAATAAGACTATAATATAATAATTATTATTGAGGAATCAAATAGAACTATAAAAACCATGAATCAATATTCCGTTGATTGGAGAAAAAAAAATTTAATTTTAAGATTGAATAGCTGTTTTCTAGACCAAAAAAAAAAAAAAAACAGATATCGCATAGCCATTCATTAGCATGAAATGTCTCCCTCGGACCATCTATCTTCCCTTCAGCAAGAATCCTGGACCGCTCACGCACAATCGAAAGAAAAGAACTAGACTGATTTCGATTTAATTAAAAGATATAAATATTTGTGGGCTCAATGTGAAAATTGTTATGGATTAAATTATAAGAAATTTTTTTAAGTCAAATATGAATATTTGTAAAGAACGTGAATATCACTTGAAAATGACTAGTTCCCATGAGTTTGAATAATGAAACGAATAACTATTTAATAACGTTTTTATAATAGAGATTTTATGAAATCAATATTGCAGATTTAGAATATAATTAAATGATGTGATAACTCAGTCAAAAATACTAATAGAGAGATAAAATTACTATTAAAGCGAAGTTCGGAAGAGTTTCACTATTCAACTTCTTAATGGATGCACGGAAAGCAACAAGCATCTATTTCCTTCTTTAAATTATTCAATAGAACCAAAATTCATTAAAAGCTTAACTATTTGGCGAAAAGCTAAATTATTGAAGCGACTCGGTAGCCGTACTTTGCAATGCGTTTCGTGGTTCCTTATCTATCCGTACATAAAATAAAAAGACAAACAAGTTGACTTATTAGCTGGTAACTCCGCACATCCTGCGTGGTTTCAAATTTGAGATCGAACTTTTCATTCATCTTTCCTTAATATCTCTTAATTTATTTTTCTAAACTATTATTGCTTACAATCAATAGATAAAATAACCTAAATCATTTCGAATTTCCGCTGATGTAAAACCTCTTTTACTTTTGCAGAATCAAGTTACTATGAAAAGTTTTGGTAAAAAAAAAGAAAAAAGTTTACTATGAAAAGTGAAAGCCCTTGAGATTTAGTACCATAATTATTATATCATATAATTTATAAGTTTCCTTTCTCTACAAATGACCGGGAAAAGTATTCTATTGGATATTTTTAAGTTTATACCAAAAGTTAATCGAGTTTTCTGTAATTGAATTGGATCATTCTAGCTCTTAAGTTTATACAAAAACTTAATCATGCTCTTTATTGTATAATTAAGTGAGTTATATGATTCCTTTATTTTCTATCAATGCATCACCCTAAGTGAGTCTTCACGTATTTTTTGTAAATAAATATATTATTAACTTTTTTCTTTTTGCATGAAAAATAAAGTTACTATTAAATTTAAAATATGAATAATTAATTAAATGTTAATATAAAAGTTGATGACATAAATGATCCATTAATATAGAGATCTTGGTTGAATATATATATATATATATATATATATGCATAAAGGACTTGGAATTTACTTTTTTAAATCTGATTTATAATGCAAACTATATTTTATAATTTTTTGGAGAAGGAAATTAAATCTGATTTATTTTTTAAAATATTAGTATTTATGTCATAAAATTATAATGGTTTGACATTTATCTCTATTTTAAACTCTTGAAGGATGAAATTCTTTTTCCATATAATGTAACTTGAAGCTAATGTATCGTAAATATTATATGGTAAAATAAAATTGTAAATAAGGAACATAAGAATTACCGAATTTGAATCTCGAAAGTGTAAAATTTCAGTTAATACCAGAAGAATTACAAATTAATGAACATAACCTTTCCATTTTATTTTTCTTACACAAAGAAAACCTAGATGCTCTTTACCGTCTAGAACTAGTCTCAGGGCAAGCGCCGCCCTAACATCACCAGCATTTCTCACATATTAAAAGAGCATGTCGGAATCAGTTTGACAATTGATATTGATGATTGACTTGATGCAGTTAGGTGATGACAACCGTAAACTTTTCATTAAAAATATTTAATGAAAATACCTTTCTTATTTTAAGTATATAAAAATATAAAAAAATAGAAGAAGAAAACATCTTTCTCATGCATACGTATCTTAAATAAATTTCTGTCCCTTAAACATAGTACGCTTGTAAATTGAAATATCCTTACATGATGGATATTCTACCTTCAATTTCATTTTTTTTTTCCCTCTAAATCAAAAGATTCAAAATATACTGCGTATAATATCTTATGTAGCTCTGGGTGGTACAAACCTTAGCGATGGGTCTTTTTTTATTTCTCTCTCTCTCTCTCTCTCTCCAAGTCTTAGGCATACAATAGATTGTCTCCTCGTTCCTTCATTTTAATATACATTTTCCCCCATCAAGTGTTGATTTAATTATTTATTGACGCATTTCTCGGATGACTTAGCCACGACCACGAAGAATAAGTCTTTGATTGCTTCAGAAATAAGAATAGAAAAAAAAAATAAGCTGATAAGAACATAATGTCTGACATTTCATCGTTTCAAAGCTTGTCGTTAATAGCTGTTTAATTAGAAAATCTTAACGATTCCGTACAAATTAATCTTAACGAGGAACTGGGTTTTAATCCCTGGACGAAACTGGGGCAGCCATGTCATGTGTGTCTACCTTGAAAACATACATTTATAGAGCAACAAAAATTCATGGTCGTGCTTTAAATAACAAGGGCTTCATCTACCGTTAACCAGGCAGACTTGTCAAGGTTCGAAAAAAATTATTTAGTTATATAATATATTGAATAAGGTAAATGTATATAGAAATATGAAATAAAATTATTTAACTTTTAAACAACTTCCACGGCACGCAAATTAACATATTAGTCTTTTTCTTCTCAATGTTATTTATTGTTAGCCTTATGGAATGCACACACAAACAATAAGACTGAAACCCGTCCGTTGAGAATTTTATTTATAGATTATTCGCGTTCTCAGGATAAATATTTGTAGTTCTATATTTGATATCTTAAGTGTATATTCATTAATCATTTGCATACTCGATCCGGTGAAATAAATTTACACAGTCATGAATTATTTCTTTGTTCAAATGCGTGCATGTGATTAATGAGAATACACTTGAGATAATGAATTAATATCACAAATATTTATATGTTCTTATGATGCTTTCTTCATTTTGTAATATGCTGTTACTTTTATAAACTTTAGTTTATCAATCATTCTTAAAAATAAAAATAAAAATAAAAGAACTACTATGTTGAAATGTTTATCCCACACTTAAAAAAGAAAATAAAAAAGTAAGCCACCTGTGTGGAAACTATAATAGTTATAGATACACCCAAATTTTTTTAGTGCATTTACATCCTTTGAAAAATATTAGCACTGTAAGATTTCTCTTTTGATATGGTATTAATAAACGCTGCATATGTGATGCGTTTGTAAATTAAAAACAAAAATTACTATGAACACATCATTCCCTAAAAAAGAAAATTACTTAAAAATGCTTTTATTGATTTTATTATTATAATTCCTCATTTTTATTAACTTTTTCATAAATACTTTTATTCAATTATTATTTTTTATCTAAAATAGTATTTTACGTTTTTTGAGTGTTCTTAGAAAGTGGCATTAATGAAAGAACCAACATTGTAAAAGAATATAAACATGAAAAAGATAATTATGAAAAAGAAAAAGAAAAAAAAAAGCGCCTATTCCGGTGAAAGCTATTGAAAAGGATAAACATGACAAACTATTTCTTTAGAAAAATCAAACACATGGATAATGGATCAATTTTAAAAGGAGAAACTAGAAGTCGGAATTTTGATTTATATTGTGGGTTTATAAGATATTGAGATAATTAAATAAGTTAAGAGATTAAAGAAATCGAATTTCGTAGTTATTGGTAATTATTAGAACCTTTTGATTTTAATAATACAGATAAAACTATAAATCAATTGATTTATCAATGTTAAAAGATAATGACAAGTATCTATATATAAAAAAGACTAACTTGGTATTTATTGGAGAAAACCTTTGATGCAAATATTTTTTTTAAGGGATATAGGTGCATTAGTTATAAATTTGGAGTGCTATAATTGTAATTATTTCCAGTAGGTGTTAATTTAATTTGCTCAAATAGCAATACCCATTACAACAATTTAGTGCAATAGACATTAATACATTGTTAAAAAGGTGCTATTATTAGTAATTAACTGTAGCCCTTTTTTTTCAGCTATCTCAATGCATCTATATAATAAAAACTTTTAAAAATTGCTACCAAAAGATAAAATATAGCAGTAGTTTTGGGTTATAGGAAGAATAACTAAATTTTGACCCAAGCCTTTATCCAATTCCTTTTTCATTTTTTCTATTCCTAATCTCTCTCGTCCACTCTCTATCTGTCTTTGCTATTTTGTCTAGCTTCACCTACATTTTCCACTGATCTCGAACAAATCTCTAATTTGGAGCACATTTAAGAAGGTTAGCTCTTAATTTATTTCATCTTATATGGTTTTTAATGGTTATGTGAAGATTTATTTATTCCATTCTATATTAACTCTTTGATTTTTAATTTAAATTATTAACTTATGTCGCTCTTCATGGATGGTTGAAATAACTTGTTTCTTGTTTTTTGTTGCTTATATGTGCTGGATGTTGGATTTAAACATTCAATTTTGAAAATTAGGGTTCTAATTACAAGTAAACTATTTAATTTAGTGATATGATATTGGAAGTAGACAATATGCCAAGGGATTTATCTTTTTGATTATAGAATGTTTGTTACTACGATGGTGTAGATGCAATGTTATTTTCTACAGATCCCATCAATGGTATTGTCGTTTACTGTTTCAATTTGCTAAAACAAGGTTGATATGCCAATCATTGGTAGTTGTGTTCTTATGTGTTGTGTTGTGTGGATTATTAGAGGTTAGAGGATAGAGAGAAATAAAAATTTAACAAGTAATATTAGTGTATTGATGCTTTTCAGTAAATAAAAATTTAATTCAGTAAATTAATGCTTTTCATTTAACCAACAGTCTCTATAAAATAGTGTTGCTATCCCGTCTCCTTAAGAAGTGGGAAAGGTAAGTGATGATACTTCCATCCAATTCAAGGATTATAGCTGCAATTGTCATAGTAAGAGTAAGTCTTTGTTTGATTTATATCACAAGAGTCATCGCTCTTTGTTCTTTCTGCCACTTGAGAAGGCTTTTTGTTTGCAGATTGCTGTAAACTAAATGGTTTATTGTAAGCAACCTTTATATGGGAATTGCTATGAAGCAAATGGTTTCGATTGTTATTCTATTTATCTCTTATACATCTGCACTTACATTTATTCTTGTACCATTATTCTTTAAGCCATTGATTTTAAATTTTCGTCTATACGGATCCACGAGTTAGAATAAACACATTTGTGGAATTACATTAGAGTATGTCACTCTCCGAAGCGGTAGAGTTGTAACAACCCCGCCGTGTAAACCATCCTAAGATAGAAGTTGGCCTTACAACCGCTATCTTAGACCTGATCTACACAAGGCGTCCACGACTAACCCGCTTTAAAGTAAATAGTTTGTAATTTAAATAAATCATTTATCTAAGAAGGTGAGAAAATTTATATATATTCACTATAATTCAGTTATTACATTATTTAGAAATGAAAAGTAATAACATATGTGTTGATTCTTCAATGTTTTTCCTCACTCCCTAGGATCCAGCAATTGCTAGCTTCAGGGTAGTTATATGCCGCTTTTTAGCAAGTACCTGCACAATATCTATAGGGATGTGAGTAACCACAGCTCAGTAAGTTAGGATGGAAGACTTAAAATTATACCACAAATACAACAGGATTTTTAATCAACTTATTAGGTGCAATGCATGTGCAAGCAAATGCCATCACACGATGTTGTCCGGCCCGTCGTGAGATTAGAGAAATTGCACCCACTCTAATCCGGGTTGAGAAGTTGCCATTAATGCAACAGCTCACGACCAAACCCAGGCTTGTGCAATAGAGACATCGCTTCTTCCGCGACTACCTTCGAACCATGACTTCACCCTCGCCGCGACCTCCTCTCCTGTCACTTAGTTCGGCTAAGGATGAAGAAGGGACCAATTGCAATCCTGCGCTATCCCTTTCGAAGGGGTCGGTATTTGGCCGGAAAGTCCTAAGTTCCCCTAACGGGTTGCCATGCATGTCCGATTATGATTACTGGTCATATATTTGATTAAGTCCAGTTTAGGATGATAAATCATTTCATACAAATCATACAATACATGCCAAAGTAACAAATAGAATCATAGCATCACCCATAATCAAGCACATGCACACATCCAACTATCTAACAAGCACAACCAAGCATAATCTCAAGCCTCCTAAAATACAGCATTGTATTAATCACAACTTATCTCGACTCCTCGCTCACTTACTCGAGGTCCGATTTGCTCAGGCCATCGCCGATCATTCCTATAACACAAACGTGATTTCAGTTTTTCATATAACTGTTATAGGTTCATTTTATCCTATAACGCTTATTGTTATGTTTTGTTTAGGGTTTAATATGCCTAATTATCTAGGCCTTAAGTCTTTTACAATTATTCAAGGTTTGGGGTTAGGTTCGGGTTCGGTTTTTGCGTCGATTTCTAAATTAGGTTTTAGTTCGATTTCTAAATAGTGTGTTATACTCTAACCTTAGAAATTTGTTTCAACCCATAATGTGAAATTAATCACATTACTTCCCGATCTCTTAAATACCATCATTACCCTTACTCAGTATTTATTTTACCCGGTACACTTGAATCAGTATTAGTGTATCAAATTCACTCCTAATGTGAGAAATTTTTACATTTTTCATATAATTACATAAATTCAAGTTTCGTATCAGATTTATTGTACATTTTTATTATTATCAAAATATCAATTTTTATTATAATATTTTCTATTTATTATATTCTAATAATTACATATTATGTATTATTACCTTTTATGTATATCATACACTTCTAATATTTCTATCATTCTAATTATCGTCTCTAAACACCAATTATCATTTCAAAATGTCTAAATTCATCCTAAATCAGATTTTTCTCCTAATTACCCTAATTTCCAAAATTAGCTTAAAATTTAGTATTTTTCCCTATTACTCATTTACTACATAATTAACCTAATGATTACATCTAACACCCTAAATGCTACAAGTATCATACTCCATCAGATTTCAACATCGTAAAACATGTACTTATTCACTAAATCAGTAATTAACCATCTAATTACTTTATTAACCCTAAATTACCCATTTTATGCCTTATTTTAAGGCCTAAAAATTATCTAAAAAATTCAAAAATTAATTTTTGAAAACGGGCTTCATAACATTGTTCTATATTGGCTAAGTGGTCTACACAAAAATTTTGGGCTCGAAACTACACTCCTAAGGTCATTTATTTTTAAACCGAAATATGCTCGGTTTTGCACTATTTCTTAAGGACCCGATATCACGAGACATATTTTCATCAAAATAATATTTTTCCTAAAAACTACATACAAAAATATTTCAGAATAAGAAAATTCATAATTTTATAATAATATTTACTATTTTTAAAAAGTTACACAAAATCGGGATGGAAATCAAAATCACCGATTTGGGTAGCTTCGGCCACCGTGTGTCGGCCCACCTGGGTGTTGCCACCACCGTGTGGTGGTGGTGGCCGTCCATTCCCAGCTGCCCGTCGGGTCTGGGTTCTCCTTTGTGGCCCTAACTGCACAGTTTTCCTTTTTTTTTTTTTCTGAATTTTCTCTCAAATTTTCGAGTCTCTCTATTTTTCTCTAATGCTAAACTGTCCAAATGAGTTTTGAAAATTTTTTCCCTATTTATAGACAATTTTTGTAATTATTATGCATTAATTAGACATGACTTTACCTAATTTTCTTAATTTTTGGTTTTTGTGTTGTCTAATTTTAATTGGTTAATTTTTATTTTGCAAATCCTGACCTGGCATGACCTGATTTTTATTGATTTTTATTAATTAATTATGAATTTTCTTTAAGTATTTAGTATTGTTTTAGCACATTTTGCGTATTTTAAGTAATTACGCGTATTTATACCTACATGTAAATTCATGTATAGTACAAATAAATATTCTTAAATATTATTTAGGTTATTTTATAATTTTTTGTATAGATATAATTTATCTCTAGCGATTCGTTAAGTACCAGAATACATTTTACACATTTTACGCATTTTCGATATATAACGAGTTATATACTTAAAATTTGAAAATTTTGTATTCTCCTATTTTATTACTTATTTTCTTAAATTCAAACTTACGGGATCAGTTTATTAATATTTCTAGCTTTATTTTATAATTTAGGCTCGATCAGGTCTTTCAACCGATCGAAATCCCGGATTACTAGTTTTGGGCCTTACAATAACCTTAAGCTCTAATTCCCTAAGATATGATGTGCCTTAGAGCTAAGTTATCATAAAGGTTTATCGTAATGAATCAAATGGGTCCTTCAAAGTATCAAAAAAAGCATAAGATAGGTTGGTTTGAAAGTTACAATATCTTCGCGAAGCTATTCTCCAAATATGACACACCAAGGAATACTATACAACTTAACTCTCACTTGATAATGCACAAGTAAAAGCCATGACCCACTTACTACTAACCTCGAGCTAATAACAAGATTAGATAAGAGTATGGAGGCTGTAACTTGGAGAGGGTTTCTTGTAAGACAAAAGAAAGGAATATTCATTAATATTAATTCTGATGATTTAGGCTATAGTGATAAAGGGACTATTTATAGTATGTTCCTAAGGTAATAAGATAATGACATAAATAACAAAAAAGGGTAATGTGGAAATAAAACTTCTTAGTATAAACTAAAAGGAGTAAATGTGACAAAGGATAAAAGAGGGTAATATGCAAATGTTAGAAAAGTTATGACCGATGGCGCATTGTTATTATATCCATACATGGGGCAGTGAAGCACTACAACCAAGCTATTCAAACGCAAAAACAAGTCGGTAGAGAAATGCTTGGAGGTTGGAATAAGAGACCTTAGCACTCGGTAAGTCAATCATGCTATGAGGTAGTATGAGCTCAGCATTTGGGCTAGTTGTAGAGCAAAGTAGAGTACGTTTGAGCAAGGCTTGTAAAGAGTTCAATAGTAGGCCTTCTTAATATGGGAGCTCACCCTAGGCAAGTTGAAGAGACTGTATCCTTCTTACAAGACCTTATAGGCCCTTGAGGTGAGCTCGGTTGAGAGATCCTAAGGTGGGTAGTCCATTAAAGGTGCGCAATGTTTCCTTTAAATCCAAGATCAACTATATTTTTCTTTCAAGAAAAATTGGATAGATGTTTTCACTATGTTCTAATTATAAAAATGATAAAAACACAATAGATTTAATTCACTAATATCTATCTTATCCTATTTTATCATCTTTGACATGCTAGTCAGTATTATTGTCACATATTATATATCGTTTCTTATTGATGATTACATGTGAGGATATAAATATATTTCCTTTTGATTCTTTTTCATTTTAGCTAGTAAGTATGACAATTCCCAGGAATTAGCACTTATTAATTTTCCTTTCCATTTAATGCTCAAAATATAACCAAGTAAGTCGAGTTTACTCTTAATTATCTTTTAGATGCCAGGCGTCAATAACCATAAAACATAAGGAGTGAGTGGAAATGGCATTATATATATACTTTTGGAAGTAGATAAATTCTTGCACTTGTCCATTTTCTATCTAGTTGCTACATTGTTTAGATGTAAAAATTTGTGCTATACTCATTATCCCACTATCAGTTTGGATAAGTTATCCTTAGTTTGTCAAAGTTCTATGTATAATAATAAAGTCCATACAACTTAAAGGTATCAATATTCATTCATCTGTTCTTATCTCCCTAAGTACACATATTCTCTTCTACCTATTATGGATGTAATGATTATGAACTTCATAGCTACAACAATGGTTTTTTTCTTTTTTTCTTTTTTAAAGATTTTTAGGAAATGATATCATGCATAGTATAATGATGGGATGGTTTTCTTTCTTTTCATCAAAATCCATATGGGGGTATGCTTTTTACAATTATCTTTTTTTTTTTCTTTTTTGATATGATGAATATCCTACCATTTTCTCTTTGCAATGAAAAAGCTTAATTAAGGCTTTATATAATTTTTAATTGAAGTACGTTGTGAAGGTTTTGATAGGAATCAAACTACTGAACCTTTAACCTGAGCTCAAGAGCGAGGACTTTGTAGGACTAGCAAAGTAGATTATACTCTTTCAGCCAACTCCTATATTGGTTGAGTTGATCCCCACTGCCAACTAACTCCTTATGTCAAGCTGAGAAACTTTACATCTCTCAGTAGTTGAGTGTCGACCCAAAGTATGCTTTTCTGATAGTCTGATCCCTCACACGTCTGCTTAGCCATGACCAAACTGACCTCCAACTCGAAATTATTAGTGCCAAGAACCCTAGTACACATCTATACCCATGTCTTCTTAAGAGGATCCCAGGTTTGCAAGGCACCCCTACTCAACAAAGACCTTAGCCTGACCATACAACTTGATGTTTCTACTAGAAGCACCTCTAGTGACCTAATGCTACGTATTTGGTCCCCAACATGAAATGATTCATTACACCAATCATTGATTTCTTTATATTTTCATTTATACCTTTTTGTTATTCCTTGTATATTACTTCTTTTAGATAATATCCTTTTTGTCTTTTCCATTTTAGGTAAGTTGCCTCTAACATTTCAAGTATAAATACCCTTGTAAAATGTAGTAATAAGGCATCATCATCATACATCAGCTATTAAATATATTCTTCTCCTTTTGTGAACGTTGCTTTTTACTAGTTTGTTTACTTCACTCGTTTCCTAACTCTTAAGCAAGGCTAGGTAGTGAGTATCCTCACCAGACCATCTTGTACATCATATTAAGTTATGCCGTGAGTCGTTGATACTTCCATTGATGCATCATATCCTTTAAAGCACATCGAGGGTTGCTTGTTTACTTTCATTGTTGTTTGTGCACTTTTCTACCTTTATCTTTTAAGCTTTTTGCAAGCTTAGACCCACCCTAATACTATTACCTTTGTCAACTCTAGACGTAGTGTATTAGGTTCCTTAACTTAAATGCTTTTGTTCACAATTGCTTAAGTAATCTCTTAAATTTAAGAATTTGTTTTTTTTTTCCCTTTTATTTACTCTATAAATGTAAAATGCTAAAAGGGTGCTTATTAGTTTTTTTCCTTACTTTTTATTGTTTTAGTCCTGAAAGATGGGGCATTTGAAAGAGAAGTTATCGGATCATTAAAAGAGACAAAAAAAGAAAGAAAAAGAAAAAGAAAAACAAATAACCAAGGAGGAAAGAATTTACATGGATCACGAAATGTTGATGATACTAGAGATGACTCTAATATAATGGTAAGTACTACTATACTTTTTAGTACATATTTTTCATGATTAAGTAATATTTTCAGTCCAATAAACCCGATCCATTGGTTATCAAAACTATTATGTAGATAGAGATTGATGATTATTAGGACTAGTATCATCTCTTGTGACTTTATTTTTGTTTTATTTATGTTGGATCAATTTAGAGAGCTAGATGAGTTAATATGGCGTTAACCTTTCAAAAGGTGTATCTACATCTTCAGCTAATGTGATAAAAAAAAGTGTTTCAAGATATGTTCCCAAATGAATGGGAGGTATTATATTCATTTATTTCATATCCTTAGTTTAAAATAGTGCTTATAGAAATAATTTAATTGTGATAACAATTTGAGAACTATACATGGTTGTGTTATAAGTTTGATTAAGATATGACATATGATTCTTAATATAGTTGGAGACAATAGTTAAGGATGCTGAAGGAATTGAGACTCCTAATATTGCAAATTGGTTTTAAAGTTACACTTATGAGTCTTCAACTTGATTGTTAGCTTTTTTTTGTTAAACTTGCACGTAAGTGATCCTTCTATTTCCCCTTTGATACTATAGTCATCAATAAATCTATGTGCTAAACTATTTTGGATTTTTATAGAATAAGTTTTTTATATAATGCAATATAGTGTAGCTAGCTTGCTAGGAGTGAAGAGGGTGCTGATGAAATTAGCTAGATGTATAATCGTAGAGTAGTTCGTTAGATGATCAAGGGTTTTGATTGGTATATGATATTGTAATGGAAACAAACATCAAACTCTTTACAACTTACATGTATCTTTGAATTTTAGATGTTGTTCTTCTATCATAACTCATTCAAGAGAATGAAATACCTTAAGGAGTCATATATGTATTCAAACTTTGTTTTACATTAAATTGAATATTTTCATTAATGGGAAATAAAATTAGATACTACCTTGATAGCATATTGTTTGCAGGGTGTTCTTATTATAAGTAATTTACAAATCATCCGTAGATGAAATGGAGTATTTATAGTTGGCAATCCTAGAAGCATATATATGCTTTTCCTTTCTTTTCCATGAGAAAGGATATAATGGTAGATTATAGTAATTACTATTTTACATTATTAGTAACCTTTTTAAATTGCATTAAATATAGAAAATAGTAATAACTTTTATATTATGTCATTATCGGTAGTTTTAAGTTGCTTCTATATAATTAATTTAGTAGCTTTCAATAAATGCTATTGTAGTATACATACAACTTCACTTTTTAAAATTTTCATTATAACATTGTATACACCTACATTAGAAAAAGTACACTAATGACACTTTGCTACTCTTGTATCCACACTGGTATTATACCGCCACCAAAGGTCTTAGTAGCCACTTAAAATGCCACTAAATATGTAAAATAAATACCACTAAAAATCAACACTCTTATAGTGATTGATGCTTTTATGTTAGTGAAACTATTGAGAAAAAAAATTGAACATTCTGATAATTTAGCCCATACTTTAGACTCTAAATAAAATAAATATATGTAAATTGAAAATAACAAAAAAATTGATATATATATATATGTTGAAGTTGTATACTAATTTATAGTTTACAAATGTGAGGTTTAGTTATATATAGTCTTTTATACACGTGTTATTTATTTTCATAAAAACTCTCTATAACAAACTCCACTCTAATTAGTTACATTTTTCATCTATCACATCTCACACTTTCTCTTGGTGCTCTCGAGTTCTTTGCATCTACTCACAAATTACTTTTCGTTTGCAATAATCAAATAAGTAACTTTTGAATTATTCTCTATTGCAATTCTAATTTCATCTTGGTATCAAAGCCATTATAGAAATAAGTGCAATTATAGAAAGAAACAAATAGTTTGGTAGATTTGAGTAATGTTAATCTGCTTTATCTGTCAAGTTTAGATAATCCAAGAAGTTAAGTGTTGAATGGAATGAATTTCATCCATTGAAGTTGTTCAATTCGATTATCTCTTGGTACTAAGGCTAAAATTGGCTTTATTGATAAATCTTGTGTTAAAACTAAAGATAATGCATTTGGTGAATAAAGATGGTTACAAAGCGATTTTAAGGTGCAGTGTTGGTTGTTAAACTCGATTTTAGGGAAGTTTTTGAGGGATTTATACATGCTACCTTTGTGAAAGAGTTATGGGAGGAAGTATGTAAAAGGTTTGGGTAATGGTCCGTTGTTGTGTCAGTTGCAAGTAAAGATCATAAATGTTAAGCAAGGTAATAGTAGTATGACTCTATACTTTAACAAACTCAAGAAACTATGGGACGAGCATAGTAACCTTACTGTTGTTCCTTCTTGCTTATGTGGCTTATTAAAGTAATGTACTTATGGAATTTTAGACAAGCTACTAAAGGCTTAGAATAGGAATAAGTTGATTTAGTTTCTCATGAAACTTAATGACATGTTTGAAAATACTAGAAATAAAATTTTGGAAATGGATCCTTTATCATCCATAAGCAACACTTATTATCCAATATATCAAGTTGAAAAGCAGAAACAAGTTACTTTTGGAAATTCTTTTCATGAACAGAATGTAGCTTTTTCTGTGAGGAACAAGAAGATGGTGGCTATGTATGATGATAAGAGAGACGGAAGAGTAAGGAATTTTGAGAACATTGTGTGTGATCATTATAAAAAATCAGGTCACATAGTGGATAATTACTTTGAGATCATAGGATTTCTAGATTTGTTTAAAAATTCAAAAGATAGACACATAAACAAGCATGTTATAGCAGTAGCTATAGTAATTAATAATAATGGCATTGTGCATGTTGTAGCAGGGAATTCTATGATGCATACACTAATTGAAGATTATTCTAAAAATAAATCATTAGGGAATCAGAATCAATTAGTTGCCAAAATTTGTTAAGAAGTTGTTAAGATGCTCAACGAAGATCAGAGTAAGGATAATAACCATGTCTCTCTTATGTATGCAAGTATACATTATATCTTTGCTTCATTTACTGATTTAGATAAGAAATTATATTCTTAGATTGTTTATATAGGTGTATTGGACCACATTACACAATTCTGACAACTTTTGACACAAACACATAACCTTCCTACACCTATTCGTATAAAGTTACCCAATAGATAAAAAAAAAAAACTAGTGTACACGGTTGGTAATTTTGTTTTAGGTGAGCAAATCCTCCAAAACATGCTTCTTGTACTAAACTTTTCTTTTAACCTTATATTGGTCAATAAGCTTATGTCTCATAACAACGTGGTTACTACTTTTGATCCTTATCATTGTGTTTTGTAAGAACTGACATATAAGAAGGCAATTGCTATTGCAGATGTGCAACATGGTCCATATGTGTTGTAGTCTAAGCTAGTTACTTCAGTTTTAGTTGTTTCTAAGATTCATTGTAATATGAATATTGTTTCTAGTAATGTAAGTACTTCCAATAAAACTTTATCCTTAAATCTAGTACATAATAGAATAAGACACTTATCATTATCAAAGTTGAAATATTTGCCTCAATGTAAGGATTTGGATTTGTCTCGTTTTATATGTGATACTTGTTTGCTTTCCAAATTTCATCAGCTTCCTTTTCACTCTAGTTCATCTAGTTTATTGCATATTTTTTACTTACTGCATATTAATATATGGGGACCCTATAACACATGTTCCCTTCTAGGTGCTTGATGTTTCTTTACTAGAGTTGATTATATGACAAGGTATACATGGACTTATTTAATGACACACAAAAGCTAAATACCATCCATCTTTTCTACTTTCTTCTCATATACCAGAAACCACTTCAACGCCGTTCCTAAAGTAGTAAGGTCCAATGATGGTAATAAGTTGTTATTAAGAGAATGTCAAGATTTGTTTAATAAACTTGGCATAGTACATCAAAAGAGTGTTATTTACACACCATGATAAAATGGAGTGGTAGAGAGAAAACATAGACATTGCTCGAGCACTTAGAATTCATATAAATCTACCTAAGAAATTTTAGGAAGAATGTATACTAATTATAACTCATCTTATTGATAAGATGCATATGCAATCATTGGAATAGAAATCCCTTTATTTCCTTCTCTATCATAAAGAGCCTTCTTTTGATGAGTTGAGAGTTTTTGGTTGCTTCTGTTACCTACTAAGTCAAAAAGGCTTCAAACTTTATGATATAGAGAAAGAGCAATTGTTTATTAGCTATGATGTTCAATTCATTGAGAATGTCTTTCCTTTCATAGATCTTTCTCAAACACATTTCAATGCAAAATTATCTAATCATGTTCCTTTGTTTCCAACTGTTGTTATTGTTTATACAGAGGATATAGATACTTCTACAGTTCAGCCATAACCTTACACTAATAGTCCTCCTTCAATTACTGTACATCCTTCTTTTGATGTTGTTCATAATTCACAAGATGAATCTGTTCCTTTGAAAAGATCATAGAGCAGTGTACATCTACATACTTGGTCATGTGATCTCATTCATCTAGCACATGTTGATTCATTGATTGTAACAACTGCATGTGTCTCAAATTCCTTGTACCCCCTGTTTATTCATACCTTTTTTTTATTTTTTATTTATAATCTTCCCTAAGACTATGCAGTTTCCTTAGCCAATGTATTTTTAGTCAAAAAATCTAAGTCTTATCATGAAGCAAAACAAGATGCAAATTAGGTTAATGCCATGAATAAGGAATTGTTATCTTTAGTAGGTAATTGATATTTGGCAAGTGCATCTATAAGTTTTACTATAGCGGATGTGAGTCCAAGTCGATCCCTCAAAGATTTTGAGTACTAATATTAACTTTAGCTCTATTATCTAACTGGAAAATTATGATGAGTTGAATGAATTAAAAATACTAAAATTAATAAACTAACCTAATTATGAGACTTGATTAAATAATTTAGAAAGCGATAAAATTAAGAACGAATTCAAGAAGGTAATAATGTATTTAGGAATTATTTTCCCTAGTATTTAACATGTAACCGCTTAAAATGTATCCAATTCAATCTCTATTATTCTTGATCGGAGAGATTCACAATTAAAGTTAACACCTTTCTCAAGCATATTAACCCTAATCCTAAATTATTTACCGGAATCTCTTCACTTAGTAATATAATTCAGAATTGCATTAATGTATAATGAATTCCCATACAAAAGAACAACTTTCCAGAAAAAACATGTATCTTATCTCTAAGTATACATGTAATTCTTTCTAATTATGTCAAGATCTCATTACACACGTGATTTCTCAATCATCATGTATAATATTATAGATTGATACCCTAGAAATATCAATTAATAATTAAATAACATAATTGAATCAAGAAAAGATAGAAACTTTATTAAAAATTATCAATCAATCTAATAGTCACATGAAACCCTAGGTTCCATAATCTTAAATACAAGAATTTTAAGCTATCATAATGAAACTAAAAATGAATTGCAACAAAATCATGAAATAAAACATGAAAACCCCCTTTTGTTGATGAAAAATCTTTTCAATCTTGAAGTTGGGTATTTCTTTCGCCTTTTGCTTCTCCTTCTCTTCAAGTTTCTTCTTTTTTGAATGTCCAAAAATTATGTACGAAACCCTAGTAAATCTTTTTATAATGTATTGTAAATCTTCTTTTTTTTTTTTTTTGTCACCAGACATAGCACAGCCTGGGACACAGTTGTGTCCCCAGGTTGTGTAACTTTCTAACCTTGGCAAATCTTCCTGTATGGATACAGCTTGGGGATAATTGTGTCCCAGACTGTGTAACTTTCTGACTAAAATTCCTATTATTTATGTGACTTCAAAATTTCATAACTCATTCAGTTGAACTCCAAATTGAGTGAAACTTAATTCCTTTTCTTCGTTTTCAATTTGAGAATGCGTTCAAACCTTGAAATCAAAATTTTACTCAATTAAGTATCAATTTCTTTAAAGAAAACCAAAGATGTAAGGGGAATACTATAAAATCACCATGTGAAATGTATTTAAAATAAGAGTTATTAGTAATCAATCTTGAGAACTTACTTCTTTGCCTTGAGTAAAAAGGCAATATGATCTAAGTGTGTGTACAAAATTAAAAAGGCAATATGATCTAAGTGTGTGTACAAAATTAAGTATAAGTTGGATGGTTCTATTAAAAGGTATAAAGCCAAGCTTGTGGCTAAGGGATATAATCAAATTAAAGGTGTTGACTACACTTAATTTTTCTCCAAATGCTAAGATAACTTTGATTAGAGTTTTATTGGCTATAGTTGTGATTAAGCAATGGTATGTTCATCAACAAAATGTGAATAACGTATTTTTGTATGGTTTTCTTGATGGAAACATTGTTGCCTTCGCATGGTTATACTCAAGCAAAATCTGGTCTGGTTTGCAAGCTTATAAAATCTTTATATGGACTTAAATAAGCTTTTAGGTACTGGAATAAGGAGTTTACGGTTTATTGTTTCTTTGATTTTAACTTAATCAAAGGTTGATTACTCCTTTCACACTACTTCTATTGGTTTCATTGCTATTTTAGTATATGTGGATAATATATTAATAACAAGGGATTCTTTAGATGACATAGTAGAAGTAAAGTAAGCCTTCCATTAGGCATTCACCGTTATGGATCTAGGGGAGGTTAGATTTTTTCTAAGCCTTTAGATTTGCAATTTGGGTTTTAGTTTTCTACCTAATTAGTGTAAGTTTGTGCTAGATATTTTGTCAAACATTGGCATGTATGGTACGAAACTTGCGCAAGTTCCCTTTCATGTGGGTATATAACTTGACAATAGTTTAGGGGAGTTACGTAATGATCCTAATGTGTATCAAAGGTTAGTTGGTAAGCTTTTGTATTTGCTAATTGTAAACACTTGATTTTTCCCCCCTTTATTTATTTTATTTATTTCTTTTCTCAATAGGCCCTAAATTAGAAAAAAAGTTCAAAAAATAGAAAATGAAAGAAAACCCAAAAAATTAAGAAATTTAGAAAAAATAAGAATTTTTAGAAAAAACACAAAAATAAGAAATTTCAGAAAGAAACCCTAACAAGATAAAAAAGTTAGAAAATGAAGTTTAAAAATTTAGAAAATTGAAAAATTACAAAAAATAGAAAAATTAAAATCAAATAAAAGATTTTAGAAAATAACTCTTTATTAGGGTAGTATTTTATTTTTTAATTAGATTTAGAAATTGAGCTGTTGAACTTGGGTTTAGATTTAAATTTAACCTAAGCAAACCAAATCCATATATGCAATAGTTGCACATATGGACAAGGTACAGGCCAACGACCTATTGATTAAGCACATGAACATAATATTAGCATAGAGCATGAAGTCTTAGATTCAAATCTTGGCAAAGGTAGGGAGGTTTTTTTATTTTTTATTAACTAACATACGTCAGCTGACATGTCCTAACACATGGCACATGGACATAACATAACATTAGCATTGATAGGATCTAATTGCACTACGTGTTTTGACATGTGGAAGGATAGGATTGGGTGACATGTTGACATGGCGCCACATTAGCCTCCATGTATTACGTAATGACACATGGCACGTCGGGGTTGGCTAGTACATTTAACATGGTGCCACGTCAGCCCATTTTTTCCCTCCCCTTCTTTCCTTTTCCCTTCATTTTTCTCTTTTTCCCCTCGTTTTTGTCCAGATTTCCAACGCTTTCCTATTTGGATAGCCAACTTCAATAGTTGCAATTTCACTAAATCAATGGCGAAATTGCAAACTAGACATAGCTTACTATGTATCAAGCCCTTTAACATATCTAAATATGGTCAAAGGGGCCTTCAATTTGAGCTCCAAAAATCGAAAAAAAAAGCTGTTTTTTTAGGCGTTCTTCATTAATCCAATCCAAGCTTTCCATGTTTTCTAGGAACAATTCGAGTATAAAAGGAGTTTTGGGAGTTCATATGAACACACACAACCTCGGAATCAACTATTGCACTCTTTCTCTCTCTTCCTGATCACTTTCTCTTTCTACCAGTCTCTCTCTCTCTTTAGGTTTCTCTCTCTAGCCAACCTTGAGCCCAACCACAACTATGGTGGTGACATCTACTCCATCAACTCCCTAACCCGACCACCTTCGACCTCTGCTTTGGCCTATGGCATCGCTACTAATTCGTAGCCACCCAAACCCTAACCATCGCCCCTTTCTCTCCTCGAACCACCACCCTCAACCATCTTCGACTTAAACTAACACCATGGCCACTCTCCCCACACCCTTAAATCCCCAGCCCAACACCTTACTACACCTAACTACCACTACGTCGAAGGACTGAACGCCACCGCCAACCGCCACTTCCAAAACCACCTAAATGAGCTCTATTAACTACGGCATCAAACAAACACCCTTAAACCTAATAAAAAAAAACCCATGAAAATGTCTTTCCTCGCTTAATTTAGTGTATGGATCGGCCTGAAGCGCGTCTTGCTGCTATTGTTAAAGAAGAGTGAAAGACGACCTGACCTAGATCCATATAGTAACCCAATTCAACCTGACCAACCTGCCTAGGCTAGACCCACGTGTCCAAATCTGTTCGAAGCTTTTTTTTTGTTTATTTATTTATTTATTTGTTTTACTTATTTATGTAAATGTCATCAAATAAAAAAATAAGAAAAGAAAAAGAAAAGGAAAGAGAAGAAAAATAAGAAAAGAAAAAAGAAACAATAATTTTGTTTTACTTTATACTAGTTTAAATAAATAAGATATAATAAGTAATAAATAAATTACGTGATAAAATAAGATAAATAAAAAATAAATAAATAAGGAAAAATAAATAAAATAAGAATAAATAATTATTTTGTCATACAGAAAGATTGATTTTTTAGAAAAATAAAAATTATAGATCCTTTTCAAATTAGGACACTTCAGGTTTTCTAAAGAATAAAAACCAATTTATGGCCCTTTAGGAAATTTGTTTAAATAAATCAAAACGAATAAAAACGTAAACCCAGTTGCTTTAAAAACTAAAATTAACTCAACTTACTAAAATTTTTATAAAAGAATTACGTACGTCTGATTCCAAATAGCAGGTATGTGAGCACATATGGGGTGATGGTAAAAAACGAAAAAACTTAATTTTCTTTTTTCCCTTCAGTTTAAATTAAGCCTTGTCTTTCAAAATTAAAAGGTGATTTTTAAGATTAATTTTAATTTTGGAAATTCGATAGTATCCACAAGAGTTTAAAATTCCTAACCCCCAGTCCTAAATCTCTAGTTTCAAAAAATCGTTTTACAAAAGAAAAAAAATTAATTTTAATCATAAGACTAGTGACTAAGTTATAACTAATCTATTCAATTGATTATAGCTTCACTATTTTTCTTAACTCCAATTGAGTGGCGACTCCGAAGTAACCTCAAATTGAAAAGAAAAAAAGAAAACGGTTTTCTTTAAACCCTAGTCCAAGGCCTGTATTAAACAGGTATGGTTTAATACTAGTCGGTTTAAAGAAAACCCTATTTTATAAAAGAACTAGGAAAGTAAAAATCTAGACTCGACAATAATTTCAAGACCAGGTTTGTCTTTTGTTGTGCAGCAATTAAGCTAGTTTGTGGCCTTCTCTTTGCACTCCACATTATCATGTTGCGTTACATATTGTGGATTGGGGTTCTAGTGTTGTTGATAAGAAATCCCTAACTAGTTATTGCATTTTCATTGGTTCCTTAATTGTTTCTTAGAAAACAAAAAAGAATAATACTATCTCAACATCTTCAGTTAAGGTGGAGTATAGGAGCTTAGTTACTACAATCAAGGAGCAGTTGTAGTTGTGATTTTTTATGCGGGATCTTTGTTTACATGTATCTTTACTAGTTTGTTTGTGTCGAGCTTGAATTTTTCCTGATTTTTATTAGTTTCCTTAATTTGACTTATATTGAACCCTATACTTATTCAATATAAGATCCTTGATCAAGGATTAAGAAAAACTTGGTTTTCTTTTAAAATAAAAAAAAAATTGGGGGTCGCCGTCCAACTAAAGTCAGAAAAAGTGTTAAGTCATAATTAATAGGTAGATTAATTATGATTTAACTACTGATCTATGGAAAAACCAATTTTAAAAATAGTTTTTGAAAAACTAGAGTTTTGGATTCAGAGGCTAATTTATTAAACCTTAATAGGTATTACTTTAAACTTTTGAGATTAATTTTATTTTCAATTACCTATTTAGCTAATTCTACATTCATAATTAAAGAAAATTAATTTTGTTCTTTTTAAATAAGTAAGTTTATTTACAAAAAAGGGAAAATAAAAATAATTTTCTTATTATAAGTTGCCTTGTAAGTACCTACGTATCTTATAGTAGGGATCAAACTTTGCATAGTTTATTTATTTCTTTTAGTTTTTGAAAATAATCAAGTTTAAGTTCTTAGCCATTTGATTTTTTATTTAAAGAAAACCTTAAAGGGTAGTGTCCTAATTTTGAAAACGGTTCATTTAATTTATTTATTTAAAACAAGCTTTTCTTTTCTTTTTTCCATTTTTTAAAAGGATTTTTTCCCTAAGAAAAAAAATCTAACATTTTAATAAAACACACTTTACTTTAAAAATTTTGCAAACAACTACTTTAAATGGAATAAGAAAGAGGAAAGGAAGAGTAATTAGTTTTTATTTTTTTTAAATAATGAATAAAAATAAACAAATAAATAAAAAGAAAACCAGACAAGATTGAACTTGAGGAATTGGACATGGGTCAGTAGGTTGGACTTTGAGTCAGGTTCGAAATGGAGCAGGTCGTCAAGTTCAAAGTGGGTTGTGAACTTGAAGAAGAGGCCACAGCTGTCCCAAGTTGCTTTAAGTAGCTTGGAGGGGAATTTTACGTAGGTAAGTGTGGATTCATACAAGTTCTATTGGAGATATGGGGTAGGGGGGTTGTATTAAAAGTACCTTAGCTGGTGGTGGTGGTGTTTTAAAAATGATCGTCGCAGTGGTGGTTTGGTGATTCACATGGTGGTCGTTGTTGTTCGAATAGGGATTGGGTGTGTGGTTTTGAGACATAGAGATTCTAACCATGAGCTTGGTTTGCTTCGAAAACCACAAAAAATGGTGGATTTTAGAGAGAGAAAATGGTGGCTCATAGGTTAGAGAGAGAAAGCTCCAATTTTCACTTATAAAGAGTGTTTCAAAGCTTAGTTCATGATCCAAATGACTTCCTTAACTCCTTTTTATACTTGTGCATGCTTGATTTCTTTTAGCAATTCATTAAATTACCTAAAATCAAAGCTTTGTATTAATGTTTTTTTTTTTCCAATCGATTTCAATTCCAATTGACCACGACTTTGCAATTTGGTTCTTAATTAGTGGGTAATTCAAAATCATTATCATAAAAAATGCCAAATTACACCATTCGACTACATCTAATTTCTTCAAAATATATTTAATTTGTTAATCTTTGACTGATCACGAATGGGTGTTCGATGGTTTTTTCCATTGTTTGAGTCTAATTTTAATAGCCATTTTATTGTTGATTTTAGTAGTTAATGAATCATTCCTAATCTACTCCAAGTTTACTACCAATTCTCACTTTTATTTTGATAAAAATTTCCCAAAAAATGTTTTAATTGAATCAGAAGGAAAGGGGGTCGTATAGGGAATTTGTTGCACTTTGCTAAAAAAAATGTGGAAGAAGAGGAAACTTATGTGTGGTCATGTATAAGGCACGGGCCACGCGCCCCAACCCAAGCATACATTGCATACACGTGGCTTAAAAAGAGAAGCAGGTGCTTCTCGTGACTGCATGCATGGGCTTGGTTCCATGCTAAGGCCTTCGACCCTATTTTAAACTTAGTTCTTGAGTCAAAATTAAACCTTAAATGACTAAGTCACACACACACATACACATGTTAAATAATCATTCCTAATCTACTCCAAGTGTACTACCAATTCTCACTTTTATTTTGATAAAAATTTCCCAAAAAATGTTTTAATTGAATCAGAAGGAAAGGGGGTCGTATAGGGAATTTGTTGCACTTTGCTAAAAAAAATGTGGAAGAAGAGGAAACTTATGTGTGGTCATGTATAAGGCACGGGCCACGCGCCCCAACCCAAGCATACATTGCACACACGTGGCTTAAAAAGAGAAGCAGGTGCTTCTCGTGACTGCATGCATGGGCTTGGTTCCATGCTAAGGCCTTCGACCCTATTTTAAACTTAGTTCTTGAGTCAAAATTAAACCTTAAATGACTAAGTCACACACACACACATGTTTTAAATAGAAAATTAATAAATAAGATAAAAATAAAATATTTTAAATGAAGCCTAATTTTAATGATCGTATGCACTTGGACATTATTTAACCCTAAAACCTAAAAAATCTATTTTTCCTAATTTTTTTGGTATTTTTCATTTTTCAAAATTTTTTTTGTCTTTTTCCATATATATATATATATTTTGTAATCTTGAATTAGGACCCTTTTCTCTTAAAAAAAATTCTAAAACTACAAGAAGGATAAAAATGGAGTGCCTACAATTTGCTCACGAATAATAAGTTTATTAGGTTAATAGTTGAAAATCCATATCTTCTTGAGCGAACGAACTATATAGAGCTTCATATACATTTTACACGAGATCACATATAGTTTGGTCTCCTCAAGGTAAAGTATGTTCCTTGCATCTTCAACTAGCGGATCTGATGACAAATTTTGTAGGTGGTACACAGTTGAGTTACTTTAAGTCTAAGTTAGGCCTCTCCACATAGCCAACTTGGGGGCGAGTGCGTTGAAGTTATATATTAATTTATAGTTTACATATGTGAAGTCTAGCTATACATAGGGTTGGCAATTTGGGACTTAGATATGATAAACCCAAATATGACACAGCATGATCTAAATGGGTTAGTGTATGAAAAAAATCGATACAAGACACAAACAGATCGAATCCATTTAGATACAGCTAAATTCGTGTCTAGGTTTGGGTTCGGGTCCAAGTTCCAAACTTGTTTAAATAAACAGGTCCATGTTTGACTCGTGAATCTATTTAATATTAATAGAAATAAATTACATTTATATTTTTCTTGTAAAGCGTATCACATCACATATGACATAACTCATAAGCTAGGGTTTTCAACTTTATTTCTTTTACATTTCTTTCTACCTTAGCTGCATCTTCTTCTCCATATTCTAATGGCAACAGGCAACTAGTTTGAATTTGATGATGGCGAGCGATTGAAGGATTTCTATTAGATTTAAATCCAATAGCAACATGGCCCTTATTAGGCTGCGTTGTCTTTCTTGCAAACGCCATCAAAGGTATGCCTTTTCCCTCTCCTCTGAAATGCAGTGGCAGTGGTAGATAGACTCTAAGAGCTTATTCTATGTGCCAATCAAATCTGTGATTTCTTTTTTTTTTGATTTACATTCAATGTGGAGGTCTCAAGTATTTTTCTCTAGTAAGAAAAGAAAAGAGCTTATGTTTTATGTTGAAATGTCATTCAGATCCAGCAAGTTATTTATGTTGCATGAATGGGAACTTAGACTTGGAACCTACGGTGTTAGTGTCGATAAAGAATTGAACTTAAAAAAAAAAAAAAAACTTGGAATTGGCTTTATTGGAATTCAATCTAGCATTCAATTTGCGGACCTTTATGTGCTGTGTTATTTACTTTTTTTATTTTTGAAATATGCTGTACATCATCATTGGTAATAAGAAAATTTTTTCTATTGAAGGTTTCTTCCTTGTACATTGATGGTTTTATATTACAAATTCCATTGAGGATAATGTTATATTTTAGTTTCATCATTTCAAGAACTTAATACTCTGTTATGAAAGTTTTGTGGTTTAGAAGCTCCGTGGAGACTCAATTTCCCTCTACCATCCTTGGTGAAGACTGGCATTTCATTTGCCTAAAAGAAAATAAGGCATCACTTAGACTGACCGAAATGGAGTATAATTTATAGACAAAAACGTGCTCAAATGCTATCTAAACCATCCTCGGAATTGGACGGATATATGTGTTGAAATGCTATGTAAACCCTCATCTTCTGAATCAGACTTCTTTTTCTGATATTCATGCTTGGAAAATGATGTTGAATTTGATTTTCATCCTTCGTTGGAGTATGGCATTTTTCTCTGTGTTTATTGCTAAAGCATTTTATTTTTTTATTTAATGTTCAATTTTTGAATTCTTTTGTTGTCAATTTTCTCTATTGTTGCCTTTCTCTACCAAATTTGGTTATAATTAATTTTAATATCATTCTATAACACTAAAAATAAGATTACCTTCTACAACACCATAACTGAAAAACAAACTTTAATATATGAGAAAAGAAAATCATTGCATGAATAGGAGAAAAAGCTACTTGAATTTTACTGGTGGCATGGGTTTTACTGGAGTCTAGTGAAATTTATGCCTGTATATTCAATTTTTACTAATTTTACTAAGCACATAACTTTTATTTGACATAATAGATGGATTCACCTATAGAAGATTTATTAAACTTTGATGAGATGGAGGTGTTAGGAGCAAATGAAGATAATGATGTTGTTGAAGTTGAAGCATTTGCATCAACTATTGATTCTAAATGACAAAGTAAACTTATATATCCGGTATGGAACAATTGTTGAAAAAGCTACATGTAATTCATGTAAGATTAGGATAAAATGTAATAGTAAGTTCGAAATTGGAAATTTAAAGAGGCATATGAAAAAATGTCGTAAATATAATGTTATCTGCAGACATGAAACTTGGTAAGAAGTTTAATCTTGAAAAATTTTGTGAGTTGTTAGTTGTTATAGTTGCTAAGATGAACTAGCTCTTTCATTTGTGGAGTATGGTGGAATAAGAACATTGTTTGAACATTTAAATGAGAATATAGTGCACATATCTAGGAATAAGGACATGCTTTTGGAATGTCTTTGTAAAATTTGCTTGACATTTGATTTGTGGACATGGATATCTACTAATAGATATGTAACTACATATTTTATTGATAAAAATTGGATCTTACAAAAGAGGATTTCAAGCTTTGCATATATGCCACATCTATATACAAGTGTTGCATTGGCTAAAAGAGCAATGAATTTGCTAGGGTATAGAAAATAAAGTATTTTGTATGACTTTGGATAATGGTTTGGCAAATGATCTTTTTGTGAGTTTATTGAAGACATGAATAAATATGAGTTGTGGAATATTAGCATCCGGTCTTTATTTTCATATTAGATGTTATGCACACATTCTCGGTTTAACTTTAGATGAGGTAAGGGAAAGCATAAAGTATGTGAAAGAATCTCAAACAAAAAAGGTAAAGTTTGTTGAATGTGTAAGTTTGTTATCTTTATCTAAAGATAGAGGTATGAGATAGGATGTTCCAAATCGATGGAACTCTATATATCTTATGCTTGAGAATGCAATTTATTATAAAAGTGTGTTTTATTATTTGAAGTTAAGTAATTCAAATTATAAGAATTGCCCTTCTTTGAAAGAATGGGATAAGATTGAGAAAATGAGTAAGTTTTTGAGGTTTTTTCCATAATATTACTTAGCAATTTTCTAGAACAAATTATCATACTACTAACTTGTACTTTCCTTTAGTTTATAGGGCATATAGAGCATTGAAAAATAATGAGGACAAGTGAAGTGTATTTGAGAGATATAGCAATAATGATGTTTCTGAAATTTGAAAAGTATTGGCATGAGTTTAATTTGATTTTGGTAATTACTATTATATTAAACCTATGATACAAACTTGATTTTGTCGAGTAGAGTTATTAAAGGATTTATGGAGATAACTCAAATGAGTTTATGAAAGTCAAAAGAGCATTATTTTCTCTATGCGATGAATATGCAAAGAAAGATGGTGCAACTTTAAATCAAGATGTGAATACCAGTGAATCAAAAGGAAAAGAGTGTATGAATGAAGAATGGGGTGACGACTTATAGATAACTTTATTTTTCATGATTGTATGAATATTTTTACATTTTTAAAGTTAATTTTATTTCATATGATGCTTACAATTTTTTACCCCGTATAAGAATTTCAATCTTTTAAAAGCACATAAATCTTTAAGAGTATTACTAGATTTGAATTAGAGTTGTATTTAGATAAAGAGCAGCATATGATGGTTGAATTAGATGCATTAAGTTATTGGCAAACCAATCAATTCTAACATCTTCATGTTGCAAGAATGGCACATGTTCTCTTAAACATACCGATTTCTATAAGAGCTTCAGAATCAACATTTAGTACTGAGGTCGAATCCTTAATCAACATCATAGCTCATTGAAGCTAAAAAATATAGATGCTCTTTTATGTACAAAGGATTGGCTCCTTGGAGAAGAAGGTAGTAAACTAATCTACTCTTTGTAAATGTTCAACATAATTCATATTATTCATACGATTCTTTTTTTTTTTATGTGTAGATTCATTGAAAGCTTTCCTTGAAGATTTGGTAGAAAATGTCGTAAATTTAGAAATCAACACTAGTAGCAAGCTTCTTTCAAGCCACGGTTCTAGTTAATTTCACTATATTAGTTTTTTTTTTTTTTTGGCTTAAGATGTTAATTGGAGCTCTATGGATTGTTGAAATACTAGCCTCATTTGTATGGATATGTGTCTGGATTTAGGCATTATTGTGATTAGCAGGTGTAGAACTTAGTTTTTTCCTTCTCGATTTTTGTAAATTAAATCTTTTTTTAACCAATTAATATTAAACTCTATTCGTTTAATACAAACCCTTAACTAGGGTTTAAATAAAATTGATTTTTTATATTTTGAAAACACTTTGGAGTTGCCACCAACTAAAGTCGAGAAAAGGAGTTAAGTTATAATCAATTTGGTAGATTTGTTATAACTTAGCTACTGGTCTATCGATTAAATCAATTTTGTAGAAGGTTTTTTAAAACAAGAGATTTAGAACTAGGACCTATTTTATTAAACCCTAAACGGGTACTACTTTTTAACTTTCCGAATTTAATTTTTCTTTTCAAATATACCCTTTTTTAATTTCTAAACAACTAATCATATCACATATGACTAAATTAAATAATTTACACTAATATTTACAAAGATGGAAAAAATAAAACATTTCATATTTTAAGTCGCCTTATATGTACGGATGCTTATATACCCGTTATTCAGAATCAGACTTCCGTAGTTCGTTTACAAAAAATATTAACAGGTTGATTTGATTATAGTTTTGAAAAAAGGTCAGATTTACGTTCTTACCCGGTTCAATTTATTTAAGGAAAATTTCTAAGGTCCTAATTTAGGATTTTAATTTTGAAAACTCTAAAGTGGTTATAATTTGAAAAAAAAATCCATTTATTTTTATTTATTTCTGGAAAGTTGATTTTCTAAGTGATAAAATAACTTTATTTATTTATTTACTCTTTATTATTTTTATTATTTTTCTTTTATTATTTATTATTTTTGGTTTTTTGGTTAAAATGTGAAAATAAATAAGACTAGATTATTCTTCCCTTTTTTTTTTCCTTTTCGCTTTTTTCTTTTCTTTTTTCCTCTTTTTTTCGATTTTTTATTACAAATTAGAACAAACAAAAAAATGAAATAAATAAATAAATATATAACAACATGGGCCTAAACTAAAGAACAAAGTTAGACCAAAGGAGCTAAAAGTGGGCGTAGGTTGGTTTGGAGGTATGGATCGGGTCATTTGAGTTGGAACGTTAGGTCAAAGCGAGTCGGATGGTGAATTGGGTTAGGTCGCATTCAGCAACTAGAGCAGCATATTGGAGGTGGTTGCAAGCTGTATTTCGAACTAGTGAGAGTAGTTTTGTGAGTTTCTTATTAGGGTTAGCAAGGGTAAGAGCTATGCCGCGACTTAATTGGGTTGTTAGTGGTGGTTGGTCGTGTTTGTCGCAATTAAGTTGGTGATGGTTTGCGGTTGCTATGATCGTGCAATCAGTGTTGAAGCGAGAGAGAGAATCGTCAGATGTTGGGTTACAAGTAGAGTTAGGTGCTGGTTTTCGGTGTCACATGGATGATGGACAGAATGGTATAGGTGTTTAATGGTTTGTGCAAAGGGACTTGGAGTACGGTTGTAGGTCCGGGTATATTGCAAATGAAGGTTAGAGATAGGGGTTGAACACGGATGGAGTGTAGTGGTTCGGTAGGTTTGCAGTGAGAGAGAGACATTGGTCGATGACGACATGGTTGGGTATATTAGAGTGGGGGTTACTGTGCAGGTAAGTGCACACTGTAGGCCATGGCCAAAGGTGGCTAAGGCGTGCAAATAGAGAGATAAGTCGAGAGAGAGAGATTTGTAGGTTTATGTATGTATGTTGTGTGTGATAGTGTGTATCGCGTGAGAGAGAAAGGAAGCCAAGAGTATGTGTGTGTCTGGTTTGGTGAGAAAGAGAGAAGGGTGTGTTGTGTTTGGGGATTGAAAGAGAGAGAGAGAAAGAGAAAGAGAGAATCAATCAAGAGAGAGGAAGGGTCCAAGAGAGACAAGGCTAAGAGAAATTGAGTGAGCTATAAATGTGTGGCTTTAGTGAGAGAGAGAGAGGGTTTAAGTCGAAAGTGAGATAGGTTGAGAGCAAGAGAGATAGATCGGTGCTAAGAGAGAGAGCTTAGTCTCCCCACTATCATATGTGTGTTTGAAAAATAGATCCACTTCCCTTCTTTGCTGTGTGGTTTTTTTTTTTTTTAAAAAAAGAAGAGAATGTGAGGGGAAGAAAAGGAAAGGGGAGAAGAAAAAGAAGGAAATAAAATGTGTTGTCAAGGCCAATTGTAAAGCGCCACATGTTTCAATTAGACACGTAGCCCAATGATGCTTTGATACGTGGTAGCTCATGAAATGTTAAAAAAGAAAAGGGTAAAAAGCATTTTTATGCCTTTAAAGAGTTTTAAAGCCCTAACCTTTAAGTTAAACTCAATCAATGCTCAAGTGTTTCACCATTAGGTCATTGGCCTGTACCTTATTCATATGTACAATTAAATTGCATATATGAACAAGGTCAGCCTGGATTAGATTCAAATCTAAGCTCTAGTTTAGGCTCAACGGTCCTCTCTTCATTTAAATTAAAAAAAAAAAAATCTATTCTATTTAAACTATCTATAAAAAAAAGCATTATTTTCTAAATTCTTTAAATCTTCTATTTTTTCAATTTTTTTTTTGTGATTTTTCAATTCTCTAAATTTTTTCATTTTTGTATTTTTTTTCTAAATTTCTTCTTCTTTTTTTTTTTTACTTATTCCTATTTTTTTATTTTTCTAAATTTTTTATTATTTATACTTTTTTGGGTTTTCTTTAAGTTTCTATTTTTTTTCTTCCTAATTTAGGACCCTTTAGCCTATTCTAAAAATTTTTAAAAATAAAAAAGAAGAGCAAAAATGAGGTGTCTACAGCGAGCGTTAATTTTTAAGTGACTTATATGTTACTTTCATTCTTTTAGGCATTGAAAATGTAATATTTTAGAGTCCGATTTAGATACTTGCATAGTCTAATTTTTTAGTCTAATTTAGATATCATGTCTTTATATTATTTATTGTTCTAATGAGCACAAATAAAATAGTAAATCATCAAATTACCTAATTAATAACTTTTAATAAATATATACTATATACAATTAATAAATTTTAATAAATATATACAATTATGATAAGATATAAATAGGTCCCACTTAGATACGAGATATGATAGGTTACGGGTTTAGGTTTGTTTGCAAAATACATAAACAAATTATGTCACAGGTCTAGGTTTATCAAACATTAATCCATTTAGACCGAAATATGATACGATAACATGAATTACTAGCTCTAAATATACATAGTCTTTTGTACATATGTACTATTATTTAAGGTAATGTTGCATTTAGTACTCGAACTTTTACCATTTCTACAATTAAATACGTAAAGTTTAGAAGTGTTAATTTTACTAACTAATCAAACTTTTCAATATCATCCATACTACCTCATATAACTCCATTAATTTACATTAGATATTAACTATAGATGAGGGGTTATGATTAGAGCAACTATGTGCAAGTTACACAAATATCGCGTTATACGTGACTTCAAAGTAGTGATATGGAGATAACAGTTAATGAAATGATTGAAGAGAGAATAATAGAGAGGAGGAATAGACAATTTTAGAGTCTTAAGTGCACAAGTGACATACAAGAGAGCCTATGAGACTCAGGACATCAACTTTATAATTCTTAAGCAAACTGAGATTATTCTTTGCTTGAATGTTGTTTGATCTTAAAGAATAAAGAGTTCACAATGAAACACTATTTCTCAGATCTTTAGAGTTTTGTTGAATGAGGAGGAATCATTGAGTTTTATAAACTCTTAGGCTTGATAATATTTATTGGATCGTCTTGGCGATAAATGAACGAGATGGAATTTTACTTATTTCATAATTATCTAGAATTAGTTTGCAAATGACCCTTAGTAGCTTTTCTCATGGTGCATAAGCCTACTATGAAAAGTTAAAGGCAAATGAATCAGTCCAATGGTTTTGGTTTTGGACTCTTAAGACCCTATCATCTAACCTAAATGTAACATTTAGTTGCACAATTTTTATAGTATTGGACTGATAAAAAGTTTTGTCTCAGTTTGGTTTACAAATTTGCTAGGTGATTGGACAAAAACTAGGTTAATGGATTGAACAAAATGTTTAAATTTTGTCATATCTGTACTGCAGTACAAAAATGAAATTCATTGGACAAAAATAAAAAATATTTTACATTTTCAATAATATCTCTTCATGTTATAATATTAAGTTAATAAATATTAGTTTTATTAAATATTACAAAAAAATTATTTAAATTTTAATATAAATTTTATGTTTAATACTATATACACCAAATATGATACAATAAACTTGTACCATCCAATTCGTTTTATCTAGTAAAAAAAAAAAATACAAATAGTTGATATTGTTATTATCTAGATAAATTCTTATTTTTAAGGTTTAATTATAACCATCCATGTTTCCTGCCCCTTCGTGGAGGTTGTTACTTAACTTATATAATAGATTTAAACATAGAAAATAAGCAATATGGGACCGAAATTTGCAAAAAATGGGCCAACTTTACTTATATACTGAGTTTGTGAAGCAGCATGCTTTCATTCTCCCTTTTACCTGCTTCATCATTTCCATTTTTTCCCGCTTCAAGTAGAGCTCTTGTCTTCTCTTTTCCTTCAATCTCATTGCCCCTCCCATGTTTCATACTTGTATTGCTATTTTCATTCTCTATTCCATTTTTTTTTTCTTTCCCCATTTGTCCGTAGAAAGTACTACAAAGTGCTTGTGACCTACCTTGGGTTGTTTGGACTTTGCGAGCAGGTGGTGGTTCAGAGACACAATGTTTGCCGAAGTCATTATTTTCAACTCCCAGCAGCTCCATTCTTCTTCTCGTAAACAGGGGTTGGCAAGAAAATAAAATGGAGAGAGAAAGGACAATTCGACGGTGAGACATCATGAACAAGTTGTCAGACACATGTTGAAAGTCTACCTAGTTTGTTTGTAGCTCGACGTTGCGATCGCTGGAGTTTCACACTGCCTACTGCAAATTGCTCTATTTCCTTGGATTGAAATTGACAGCAACGAAAATAAAGATGAGAATCAAAATGGCCAAAAGAAGAGAAGTGAAGACTCTCTTATTGGCTTAGAAAATGGTCACGATGGGGTGCTGAGTAGGACAAAATTTGACGATTGGAATGAGATTGCAGTAGAATTATATTTGCAGTATGATTCATGCAGTTTGTCCCACATTGTTCCAAATCCTTAGTAACTAGCCTAATATATAAGTGCACTTGGATTTATTGCCGAGACCATTGCCTGAAGTGGCATGTGTAAATTTATTACAGACAAGCTTATGATTTCAGCATGCGTGCGTTTTTCCTAACATTAATAAACAACAACAATAATATTAATAATGGCATAAATAACAGCTGTGAAGTCGCATGGGATTTTTCGGACACATTCATATGCTAATATTTAACGAAAATTAACGAAGTTAGTTAAGGCAGTGTTGATTACCCTCTAAAGTTTAATTATGTAGTCTAGTAAACTAGTGAAAGTTAAAGGTAGTAAATGTATTTGTTTTGCAGTATAAAAGCTCTTTATAACAAGCTTCACTTTAGTTAGTTACATTTTTCATTTCTTACATCTCACACTTTCTTTTAAGTGCTATTGAGTTCTTTCCATCTACTCACAAATTACTTTTCGTTCGCAACTATCAAGTAACTTTTCACTAATTCTTTGCTACAATTTTGATTTTATCAATAAATAAATATACATATATATATATATATCTATATATGACGGTTGAACTATGAATATAATTAAGAATTATACATGTCAAACTTATAATAAACCGCTTATAGATGAATGAGATTGTTAATATAATCAAAGGAAATATATGGGTGGTAAAGAATTTTTTTCTTTTTTCTTTTTTGATAATTAAATTCTCACTTTTTATTAAACAAGAAGCATATGTACATGAAACGGTAACGAAGTAGGGTGGCTAAGCTATGCTCAAAGTAGTAGCTAGGCTCACCTTATTTGTTCTTTAAAGAAGACCTATTCCTATTAATTGCAATGTTATTAGGAACAATAAACATAAAAAAATAGAGCTACATTATTAAAATTATTATAATCTAATGACATAAACACTAGTCGTTCAATGAGATGGATTGGGTTCTAATTCCTATTCCCCTATTATAATCATCGGATAGAGAGAGAAAGATAGAGAAATACATCATAGCCATCAGAATTATGGCTAGCTTATCACGTTTATTATTGTATCACTTCGAATCGGCCTTGTTTCCAAGATTAAATTCTCATGCAACAAACCCAGTTTTAACTTCGAACGATCCCATTAAAGTTGAAATACATGTAAAATCTAGCCACCAATATATATGGGCCCCTATTCAATGCTACAGTGAGCTACAAAAACATGTTGTAAAATAGCTATGGAAGAGGATGATGGAGAATCTTTAGAGCATTAGACTAGTTGTCTAGATGAGGAGTCGAATTAATATTTACAACTAAGAGTGGCTAGCTAATAGGATCAATGGCGATAGCACACTCTTCTTCTTTCTCTTCTTTTAGAATATCCCTTTCTTGTTGGCTCTTACTAAAGCGGAAGGACAAATGGGCTCTACCGTTAGTGCCTTCTGAGGATGTAGAGATAGAAAACTCATATTATATAAGTTCTTATAGGAAGGAGATCACATAAGAGGATGAAGCCCCTACCATTACAACAATAGTTCTATAGTTTATTAGATTTGGATAGATGTTATATAACAAAATTTGTCCTCCAAAATTGTCGTATTGAGAAGAAAATTACATGATTGGTTTCAAGGTAATCTACTTACACTTACACCTCCATCTCCATCTTTAGCTTCACCTTCATTTTCATCTTCGAAAATTAGGCTTAATTTTTTTTTAATCTTTTTATATGTTTTTTTTCCTTTATATAAACTTATAAATTGTAACTTCCCATTTAAAATGAAAAATCAAAGTTTGTAATATATTACTATAAAACCCGAGTTAAAAATATAAATAATAAATTAATTAATTTAAGGGAATTAAAGTAATAAGTGATTTTTATATTTAAATAGATATCAAGTACTAAAAGCAAAACTATCACGAGAAAAGATCTAAACATCGATATGACATATGATTACACCTTAATACTAGCAGCATTTTGGTTTAAGAAAAATTTACACTCCCCTTTAAATCAATTAATCGTATATTACATTGCCATAACTCCCTCTCACCAAAAATACTACAATACTTTTCCAGGAAACTTATAGTGCTTATCTTAACCCCAAAGCCCTAGTCAAGATTTGTACCATTGAAAGAGGAATTCATCAACAACCAATCTTTCCTTTGTATTTAAGTAAGTCTTCCTTTTTATCTTTATTTTACTTTTTCTAATCTAAGTTTTAGGGTTCCTTTAAGTTCTAGAATGGAGGTATTGATATTGTTAGTATGGTGGCGATGATGCAATTAATGTAGATTACATCTTGATAGCGTTGCGGAGTGGTGTTCGGATGTACGATTGTGTGTATGTCAGGTGTAATCTGCATTGTATGTGTATGGGTGTGAAATTTTGTGGCGTTCGAAAGTGCGGGTGTACACGTGAAATTAGAGTGGCAATGTTAGGGTAGTAAATATAAACCAGATTAAATTGAAACTTGGACTTAACTTATATTGCCGATTGTGCTTGGCTTCGACCACCCATTGATCAAGTCCAGTGATGCTAATGAGATACTTGGTGATCTTTGCACAATGTTGTCCCCTATGGAGTTTTATACTAAAATGACCCAAGTAAATCTAAGATAATTTATGGTATTCGAGTGTCGAGAAGTACCCAACACCAATACTTATATAGTATTTATATATTGCATGTTAAAGATCGTAAGTAACCCTTAGTCTCAAGATGCTGGGACTGTAATGTTTATGGGCCTAAATGAAACATTAAAATTATTGCTTGTTGTATTTAATAGCGGTATCGTATATATGTGCTTAATTGATTCTTATGTTTCATGCGCTTGTGTATGGTATCCTATACTGGCCATTAGGTCACCCTACATGAATTGTTATTTTTTTTTTTCTAGTTGTAGGAATAAGTTACGAGGTAAATGATATAGTTTATATTAAGGATTTTGGATATGACTATCTATACCGTGATGAGTAGTGAGAGTATTACTATTTTGATGATGGAGTTGGGGTATCGTAATTTAATCATAGGAGTAGATTTGAGATTGTGTTTTTTTTTTTTCATTGTAATTGGTTAATTGGTTAATGATGAGACTTATATGGTTATAGAGTTACCTGTGACTCATGTTGTTAGGCTTAGTAAGTTTAATTATCGTTGGAGCTATGAAACTCCAATTTATGACCTAAAATCCTTTCATGTTTTAAGTTGTGAAGTTATGGTAATTTTCGATTATGTTATTACAATTGGCGGTGGAGTTTGAATGGTTGACATCCTACTCTAATAGTATATTTGAGATTATCTATTGTGAGTTGGTAGATTTGTTAAAAATTGTGGTTTATAACAAGTATATAGATCCTAATATGCCTTAGTGTATTTAGCTCCAAGGTTGATATGTGTCAGAGTTATGATATCTGGATTTTGGGATATTACAATTACTTTTCGTATTCTTTTTTTCTTATGACAAGATAAAAAGATACATGGGAAAAAAGAGTGGCAAACTCCTCAATATTGTAACTTTTGATAGTGACCAAACTCATTTGAGGCACAACGCAGAAGGACCGTGCAGGCATATAGATATATGGATTATGAAAGCATGGCGTGCGAAATAAATGGGCTCTCAAACGCAATGCATGCTAGGCACAAGTACGAGAAAGATTTGCAAAAACACGCAACTGTTTAGACACGTGGAGGTAGGAGCAGATATCATCTAAAAGCGCTGCCTATATAGCTATCCCTGTTCTCAATAATTTGAAGTGACCGGGCATATATATTCGACGTATATACCATCACCTCTTCACATGATATTGCAATTTATTCACATATATTAGTGCACCAGATCTTCATCCACTTGAATTACGATAAACCCTCAAACACAGATTCATGTGCATCGTAAACATGAACATGTCCATTTGACTCCCTGTACGTCTTCATATGGATGAAGTCTGCATGAATAATAACGTTGATGTAATCATCTGAATTTTTTCTTTTCGTCGAAGTAATCATCTGATTATTCCACGTGATTTTTCTTTTTTATGTTGGCCACATGATTGACAAGGTCATGTGTTCTTGTTTTCATTAGTTAAACCATTATGGAAGCCCATGAATCATGTTATATGGTTTCATGTCAGTTTAACCTCCATTTATTGAATGGAGTTCAAGTTGCAAGCGGATCAATGTGGCATGATGATTGATGTAATTGTAAAAATTCATTCCCATGTGCACGTATCGATTGTCTAGATATAATGGCTCCAAACTTTGGTCCTCCTTCCATTCCACTTTCTTGAGTTGATCCTATTTTCCTTTTTTATTTAATGATTATTCAATTAAGAAAAAATATCCAAAGGTTCAAATAAAGGAGAATATAGCTTGTTATACTTTCCTGTACTCTTAACTCTTGTAGTTTCCTTATTCCTTTTTATTTTTTGGTATTCACCGGTTCATAACTCATTTAGTTGACTGACCAGAAAAATTGTTGGTATTTTTTTTTTTCTTTTTGGGGATTTTAACCTTGTTTGGTTCTTTTAATCCCAATAGTTATAGGAGCCTACGAGTGAATCTAAAATAGAAAAAAAAATCTACTTAAGTCACCACCACATTGTTTGATTCCTTATTTTTCTCTTTCAGTTACTAAATATTATAGTTACATAATACCCAATTCATTTCATAAAAAATCAGTTTTCACGTCGGTAACCACAAAAGGCTTTTATGTTTGTGTAAAACCCAAACAAAAAAAGAAAAAATAATTAAAGAAAATGAACGATCTATATATATATTTTCATTAAGGACATGAGTGATATTGTTTTTATGTGTCAAGAGCAATTTCGGTATAATATAAAGTTTACAAAACCGTAGTATATAAGCAGGTTTATGCAATACAAAACCCCTTTTTCACAGTCTCTTAGTGTATGCAACTATTGTAACCTATGGTTTTGCACAAGACTTATATGATAAGGAATCAAGAAGAAGAAACGGCGGTAGATCTGGAATGAAAGAATAGAAATGGGTATTCAAAAGAGAATGGGTATGAAGAATAGGAAGATTTTGATGGTGATGGTGAATGTGAATGAATATAACTCATCAAGACATAAACATAATCAAGGGTTTAAGCTCTAAGTAGAGTTCGATATGACTCATGAACACTAAATATTGCTTGGGGTTTCAAATGAAGGTTAAATGTAACTCACTAACCAGTTCAAATAAAGAGGTTCATCACAATTTGAGAACAAGATTGATAAAAATGTAGGGATAATTAAAGAGTATGATCAATACTCGATAACTTGGCAAATGCTAACTCAAGTATAGCTTTACTCAAAAGAGGAAAGTTTCACTCTGTATATATTTCTGTATATCTATTTGTCTATCCGTATTTGTATAAATATTGCTATCTATAGCAAGTCCTAAACCCTAATGGCAAAACTGCAAATAATGTATAAGGCCTTAAACCCTAAAGAATTGGGCTTATAAATAAAATGAAGGAAAACATATACAAGAATACAAAACTATACGTTTTATAAAACTCAGCATGTAGTCATTCGGCATGTCCTAGTAGGTGTAGTATCCGAATGGATATCCGGGTTTGAGAAAGGGTCCCTAACGTCTCGCATATCTTGGCTGAGACACCACAAAGGTCAGCCTACAATTGCCGAGTCATAGAATCAATCGGCACGAGTCTCTCTCTGATGTGCCGAGTAGTTCTTTGGTTCCAATTACTTGATTACATGATTTCTCGGCACATTAGCTGACGATAGACCTGATACCAATGTTCATCTTCCTTCTTCTCATCCTTCTGGCTGTAGTTTGGCCTTAGCAAGCATTGATAAGCCTCAACTTGGATGTGGTTGGAGGCTAATTCCCATCACTTGAAGTAAGAGAGAGATTTATTGTGACTAAGCACAATTAATGGAGAAAGAACCAAGGCAAGTGTTGGAAATTTTTGTTTGTTTAGCTATAGGCTAGATCTTATTCAAAATTCGTTTTTTTCGTTTAGGGCTGTGAGAAAAATGAATTTTAGTTTGTGATTTGAAAGTATTATAATGAGATTGTAAAGGTAGAGGTATGGAATTCATATTCCAAAGATAAGATTTCATTGCCTATACTCTATGTGTAATGTTTCATAAAAGTGTTGTCAATTTGTAGAGGGTTGAATCGAGATTTGGTGGTAGATTGACGTTTGACTAATGTTTTGAGGGTTGTAAGGTTAAGTTTAAGGTTAGGAAACGACCTTAGAGTGGTGGTTTTCAAAAGTGTCGGGGTGGGAATAAATTGCATGGGGTAAACACCACTGTGATCTGTAGAAAACTACAAACTATAAGCTAGCACTTGGATGCCAAGGAGTAGTCTACTCCTTTGACCATGGCGTTTGGATGCCACTTGTCATAACGTCTTGACATCATGATCCATGCCATGAGTAGTAACATTCTTCTTAGTTTATTTAAGTTTTCTGGTTATGTTTTTCCATTTCTAATCCTTTTCATAGTTTTTCTAAACCTAATTTTTCACCCAAAATGCTTTATGAATGAATTTATCCTCTTAGTTATCCTAAGTACCTCAACAGACTTAAGTTGTAAGTGTAAGACGATTGAGTTGCTAAGTTAAGAAGCGTTGTTAATCAAGTTTAGAGACCAATTATTGGTGTTATTTTAGTATAAGAGTAAAATTGAGTTTTGGTATTTATGATATGTTAAGTTCTAGAAAAGTGTTAGAGTTGAATCCCAAAGCTGCAACTAAACTAAATACGAGATATTTGCTTATTGGTTGTGTTGTCAAGATAGTAGATATAACCGAACTAAACAATCATTGGACTTTAAATAAATGTGTGAAGCAAGTGTTTGGCTGAGCTTAAGGGACTAAGAGGACTAGACCTTAAAGTGGTACCCTAATGATCCTTGCACAACGATGTCTTAATTGAAGTTATACTTAGAAATGATCTGAGTATATTTAAGATGTTACTTTGTTACTAGGGTATTAGGGAAGACTCAACACAAATACTATATGGTATGTATATTATGTATGCTGAGGTTATGAGTATCCTTATTATGCTCTATGAGCTTAAATAAAGATAAATAAAAGAATGGTTATAGCATTATTTTATTCTATAATTGTGTATGTGTGATTGGAATTGCATGTTCATGTGTATGTGTTTAATATATTTTGTACTAAGCTTTATCCTTAAAATTTTTAGGTACAGATACAAGTCAAGGCAAGTATAAAGTTTATTACAATAACTTTATTATTAAGGTGATGCAGCAAATTAACATGTATGTTTTTATGACAATAGCAATGGTTTCGAGAAGTTTGAGTAGGAGCATAAGATTTACTGAATGTCATCAGGCTTTAGTTGTTTAATTCTAATTGTATTTTGGATCGCAAAGAAGTCTCAATTAGAATTTGTGGTTGAAGTAGAATAGTTGGAGTTTCTTATATAATTCGGATAGATACATTTATAAATAGTAAAGTTTATTTTATAGTTATAAAGTTTTATTCAAATCTTAGATTTTGTTGGAATAATTATTGGAGAACAATAAAATTATTTAGAGAACTAAATTTTATGAAATCATTTGGAAGTAAAAAATGTAATTGCTAAAGTTTTTAGATAAAAGCTTATGCTTGGCATGTTAGTAGAGGTTAAAGACATGCGACAGACTGTAGTACTCCAGATTCGAAAGTATTACAATTTAACTTCTCATTCATATAACGATTAATTTAAATAAGCTCAAGAGATTCTTATTTAAGTGTTATCTTGTTGTTTTGAAGGTATCTAGATGATTTAGTTAATTACACATTAGTTCTTTGTAGTAACATAGAACTAGAAAATTACATATATGGCTTGTGAACAAAAAAAAAAGTTATTCCATACAATTTTTTTTCATATCAACATTTTAGAATTTTAAAAGAAATTTCATCTCAAAAGAAGAATTTTTTATCTCTTTGGTCATATGATTATACTATTGTTATACTTTGCATAGGTTACTAGCAAGGTTGTTAAATTTGTAATCCAATCTAAAATAAAAGCATGTAAACTTGATAGAATCATAAACTTGTAATACTGTATACCTAAATTTATAAATCTATCAACAATTTACACTTAAATAATTTTATATATTTTAATTAGGAAAAATCCCATAAAATCGTAAACTTATGGAATTGTGCAAATTAACCTGTGATTCAATAAACACAATTACTAAATTGGAAACTAGATATGTTGAAATTTCTTCTATTAAGAATACATGGTTGGTAGCTTTTATGATAGCTGAGAAAAAAAAGAAAGCTAAATAGGAAAAAATGTTGTAAGGAAAATAAATATTTTTTCTTTCACTTTTGTATAATGAAGCATTTACCAAAAAAAAAAAAAGATTGGTAGTTTGCCTTCTTTTTTTAAAAAAAAAAATATAAAATGTCATTATCATGCCCTTAAGTCTTTTTTTTTTTTCGCGCCAAACCCTTAATTCAAATTTTTAAAAAGACAAAACCAACTATTATTGTTATCGTGATGAGGGATGTAAATCTAATAACTTCATGTACTTTCTATCAACTTTCACCGTGGGCCAATTGATTTTGACTCTTTTTCATACTGCAATAACAAAAGATAAATATATGAAGTATGGAGGAAAAAAGAAAAGATAAATATATGTAAAATACAAAAACCAAAAAGAAGAATATTAGTTAATGCAGTTTTCTACTGAGATTGAATTATGTAAACTTACATACTCTACATTTTATATTAGGGGAAAATGCATAAAACACATCTAAACTTTGATGCACGTACGAAATATCTCTCTAAATTTTCAAAGTGTATTTTTTGGGTTTCTAAACTTTCATAACTTAATAAATAACTCCCGTAGGAGTATAAAGACCCTCTAAACTTTAATTTCGGTATATAAAAACTTCATAAACTTTGATTTTATTATATAAATATCTTCTAAACAGCTTATAGTTTAGGAGGTATTTCCACAGCAAATTTAAAATTTAAGAGGTTATTCTCAATATAGAGGGTTATTTACCAATTTATGAAAGTTTAGGGATAAGAAACCACACTTTAAAAGTCCAAAGGAGTAATTTGCACCTGAGTCAAAGTTTAGAAAGATTTTATGTAACTTCTCCTTTATACTATTGTATAACAGTAATAGTTAGAAAATAGGATATATTTATTTACATATACTCTCTTTCATACACATGTTTAACAAATATGTATAAATACTGATTGTAAAGTCTATAGCTAACCAACTAATTCATTTTCTCCATTTTACACATTAAGTATAGTTTTGTTTTCTTTCTCTTTCTGTACTCTTATTTCCATTGTTTTTGTTGATTTGTTACAACATTAATGAAGATTAACATAGTAATGTCGATGCAAAAACTTGACATATCGATTAGTGATTCAATATTTCAATTCTTCATTTTTTCTGAATTATTGTCATCATGAGCATTGTAACATCAAGTTCCAATATTAATTTGGTTAGTAATGATCCATTGTATATTTCAAATGTTGATAATCCCGGTCTTATGATTGTTAGAATTGTTTTTATTGGTATGAATTACTTGGGGTGGAGTAGATCGATCAAACTGACCCTAGGTGCTAAATTGAAATTAGGTTTTATCGATGGATCAATTGTTAAACCTGTTAATAATGATAATGATTTACAATCACAAATGTGTTGCAATTATAAGATTTGATGCTAGATTTTGAACTCTATGTCTAAAGAAATTTTTAAGAGCTTTATCTGTGCTCAATCCGCTAAAAGTATTTGGGATGATGTTATGGAGAGGTTCGGTCAAACGAATAGTCCTCCATTATTTCAAATACGACACGAAATATCAAATATATGATAAGGAAACAATACTATTAGCATGTATTACAATCGCCTAAAGAAATTATGGGATGAATTATTGAGTCTCTATGGATGCAGTTGTAACGCTATGAGTACTTGCAGTTGTGATATTGTTGGGAAATTAGCAGATATTGAGAATCGAAACCACTTAATGCAATTCCTCACTAGTTTAAATGAATCCTATGACAGTTTCAGGGATCATTTGCTTTCTTTAGATCCTTTGCCATCAATGAATAAGGCCTATTATCTTATTCATTAGGTGGACCAACAAAAAAAAAATTAATGGAATATTTTTAGTTAGCGATGAATCTACAGCTTGCAATGTTAAGTCACCATAGTTTAATGATAAAAGGGAAAGGAAGTTTAATAGGAATCTAAAGGCAATTTGTTCACATTGGAAGAGATTTAGGCATCAAATTAAGAACTGTTTTGAATTAATTGGATATCTTGAATGGTTTAAAGGGAAAAAGGACAAAAAAAATGCCAGGATAGTGGCTTAAGTAAAGAAACAAATTCAGACTTCTCTTAATACTAATGTTGTTTCTAAAACATCTGTCACATAAGGAAAGGATCTAGTTAGCCACATCTATAATAAAGTGTTGCAAATGTTGAAAAGCAATAATACAAATAAGGATCATACTGCACAACAGTCTTTTGTGAATTTTACAGGTTAAATCTATTACTCCTGTTTCTTTTCATGATAAATTGTATGGTGAATGGATAGTGGATATGGATGCCTCAGATCACATAACTCCTTTTGTTTATCTTTTCCATCATATACAAACACTGACAAAACCTATTAGGATTAAACTACCCAATGGAACAATTAAGCTAATGCACAAAACTAGCACTATATTTCTATTAGAGAAAATTGTCCTAAACAATGTTCTCTTCATACTAGATTTTCATTTCAATCTTTTTTTTTCATAAATTTGTTCTTGACTCTAATCTTGTTTCTATATTTCCTTCTACAAATTGCATATTTCAAGACTAGAATACTAAAGGTGTTCTTAGCATTATTAATGCTAGAGGAGGACTCTATGTAATATAGTTTAGTCCAATAATTCTTGCTATTTTTTCTTATGTATTTCCTTCTAAATCTCAACCTAATTGTAAGGATTTTACTTGTAAGGATTTTACTTGTAAATAGCAAGACATCTCTTTTGAATTGCTTCATAAACGTCTTGAGCATACTTCTCTTACAAAACTAAAACATATTGCTGGTTGCAATGTACCGTCTAATAATAGCCTTGTTTGTGACACTTGTTATCTTGCAAAGTCACATCATTTGCCCTTCTCCTTAAGCAATTCAGTTTCTAAACACACTTTTGAACTGTTGCACATCAATTTATGGGGACCATATAGCATTCCACCTATCTTATGAACTAAATCTTTCCTTACAAATATTGATGACAAGAGTAAGTGTACCCGAACTTATCTCTTCTAACATAAACACCAAACTTCATGAACCTGAGCTAATTTTCTATCCTATATTCATAATAATTTCCAAGCTACACCTAAATACATTTGAAATGATAACGTAAGTGAGGTTATTTCCTATGATTGTTAACAACTTTTCCTTACCCATGGCATTATATACCAAAGAACCACTACATATACACTACAACAAAATGGAGTAATGGAGAGAAAACATCAGCATTTGCTTGATGCAGGTCACATTTTATGTATTCATGCAAATTTGCCTGAGAGATTTTGGAGGGAGTGCATTTTAGCACCTACTACTTTGATTAACAAAATGCTTGTTGAAAAACTAAGCTGGTTGACCTTATACCGACTTCTATTTCATAAAGAGCCTTCTTATGGTGAGTTGGGAATTATTAGGTGTTTGTGTTATACTCCTATTCTTGATGGTTCTAATGATAAGATGGATGTTAAAGGTCAAAGATGTGTTTTTCTAGGCTATCCTTCTAATCAAATGGGGTACGAGTTATTTGATCTCACTAGCAATAAAATTTTTATTAGTAGAGATATAGTGTTCGTGGAAGACGTGCTTTCTTTTAGAGATTCAATTCCTCAATTTGTTTCATGTCCTTTGTTTCTTGATAATCTAGACTTAACTGATTAGACTGCATTATTTTCTCCTCATTTCAGCACATACACTACTACCTTACCAAAACATTTACATTTTCCCTAAGTTCACAAGTCAAAGTGCATCAGAAAAACACCCACTTAGTTGATAAAATTTGTTCATTTCGTATCCTTTAATGCACCAACACAAGTATCTTCTTTACATAATCCTTTATATTCTCTTATTAACCGTAAAACACTTATCAAATATCCTATAGAGTATGTGGCTTCTTTGGAAAACATGTTAGCTATTCATGAACCTAGAAATTATCATGAGGCTAAGCATAATCTTAAATAGATTGATGCCATGCATAAAGAACTCTTAGCTCTATAAGTTAATCAAACTTGAAAGTTAATGCCTTTGCCTTTAAAAAAAAAAATACTATTAGTTCTAAATAGGTTTATAAAATTAAATATAAACATGATGGATCTATTGAATGGTATAAGGCAAGATTAGTAACTAAGGGCTACAATCAAGTTGAAGGCATTGCTTTTGTTCTTACTTTCTCCTCGATTGCTAAACTAACTACTGTTCACATGTTATTTGCCATTGTTGCTATCTAAAGTTGGTATGTTCATTAGCTTGACATTAACAATGCCTTTTTACACAGTTATTTGGATGAAGAGATCTATATGGAACCACTTGATGCATACCATAATGTTCTTCCTTGTCATGTTTTTAAGTTGACTCGTTCTCTTTATGGATTGAAGCAAGCATTGCAATAATGGAATCGTGAATTTAATCATTTCATTCTTCCATTAGGTTTTGAGTAATCTAGACATGATTATTCCTTGTTTACAAGGAAACATGAGGATCAATTTTTAGTTATATTGGTGTATGTTGATGATTTTTAGTTGTAAGCACTTCACTTGATGTAATTAAGGCTATTAAATCTTCTCTTGATCATCTTTCACCATAAAAGACATGGGTAATATTAGATTTTTCTTACGATTAGAAGTTTGTAGAACTTCTACTATATTTCTAATCAACTAAAGAAAATTTCTTATTGATATCTTCTAAGACACCAACGTTACTGTAGCTAAACCTGCTAAAGTTCCATTTCCACAAGGACTTCAGCTAGATCATACTTCAAGTAGTAAACTCTCAAATCCTAGCTATTACAAGTGAATTGTGGGTTGGTTTCTATATTACATAATCACTAGACCGAATATTTCTTCTAGTGTTCAATAGTTGAGCCAATTTGTGACATACCCTTAATCTACACATTATCAAGTAGCCATTCATCTTTTAAAGTTTTTGAAAGGGACTGTAGATATTGGTCTTTATTACTTCGTTACTACTTCTATGGAGTTAGTTGGTTTTTCATATGTTGATTAGGGGTTTAATTTGTATCACAAATCATTGTCTGGGTTTTGCATGTTTCTTGGTTCTTCCCTCTTTTCTTGAAAAACCAAGGAACAAGCAATAGTTTTTACCTCATCCACAAAAGCTAAATATAGAAGCATGGCTCCTTCTACTAAAGAGCAGAGGTAATTGTCTCATTTGTTGCAAGATTTTAATCTTCTTATTCAATTTCCTATTTGTCTTTATACCGATAGTCAATCTGCTCAGTTGATTGCAGAGAATCCCTATCTAGATGGATGTACAAAGCACATAGATATAGATATTCACTTCACTAAGGATCATGTTTCTAATGGTTTTCTTTGCATTTGTCACATTCCTTCTTCCTCTCAGCTGGTTGATATTATGACAAAAGCTATCGAAGAAATATAGTTAAAGTTTTTTCAATCAAGTTAGTTCTTCTCCCTTACCCAACTTGAGGGGCTAAGTAGGGGTTGGGGAGGTCAGAGTGATAATTAGAAGATAGTATATATTTATTTACAAGTGTCTAGTAAATATGTATAAATACTAATTGTTCAATCCATAACTAACTAACTAATTCACTTTCTCCATTTTACACATCAAATACAATTCTGTTTTATTTCTCTTTCATTACTCTTATTTCCATTATTTTTGTCGATCTACTATAACATTCATAAAGATCAATATAGTAATGTTGATACAAAAACCTAACAAGTTCCCTCAAAATTATTCCTATATAACCAAACAAGCGCTTAGTCAATTATGAACGCTTCAATTTTAGACCATGTACTTTAATTTTAAATGATTACATTGAAAGGTCTATATTTTTATTTTGGCTAGAAAACTTTACTCAGATCAAACATATTGAAATATAAATACAACATGAAAAAAAAAACGAGAAATTTGTGTGTTTACCATTGAAATTAATAAATATTATATAACTATAATTATATAAAAAATATTGCCAATATATAATTATTATATTACATCTAAGAGATTAGACAAAACTATATACATATACAAATGTCACATCTGTAATACGTGATATAGTGATCGTATATAAAACATGAAATCATATCTACAAGATGAAAGATCTTTATTAACTTAATTGTCATATTTTAAAGATACGATTTAACCTTAGCATTTAGGTAATTTTTTTATTAAATTAATATTTATGTAATTCTTTTAAAAAAATCGATAGATACATATTACATCCCAACGAATATAATTCTTAGATAAAGATGAGTCACATCTATAGATAAGAAAATTTATATAATATAATTTTATTTCCAAGCTCAAAATTAATTAAATTATTCTTAGGCCCATATTTTCCATTAGTGACATTAATCCAAATAACTAGATCTATTGTGAGTTGATTCTGAGAGTTTTGAATTGGTGGGCTAAAAATTTAATAAAACCACCGTATACTATTTTATCCATTTTCAACAAGTTTGAGTATTCATTGGGACATTAACTCATATCTTACTTAAATTTCCTCTTTATTTGGTACATTATACTCATTAACCCTAATAAATCTCATTTGATGATAGTAGGACCATCAAATGGTTGTACTTAATTATAAATATCTATAAACACTCTTAAATACTACTTTTGAAAGAGGAAGAGACTTTAAACGTAGCTCTGTTAGTTCAAATTGTCACAAGTGCATCTACCAAATTGATATTACTTATTCCATACATGTAATTCCTTGAATTTTTTACAGTGCTATTCATGTTTTTGATAATACTAGTCCAACTCTCCATCTCATCCTTAATTTAAAATCTGTTAAATTTAAATCATTCAACTGATTGTGATCTCGACAATTTAAATGTAATGCATATTAAATCAATAGTGAGATAAAGGATTTGACTAATCTCATCAAATAGAGGACAGGACCATAAAAGATCTTGTAATTCCTCTCTAAACGGTTTCTTTCTTTGTTAAGAGTAGTTTCATAAGGTACTAACCTTCTTTCAATTCTTACGAGGCACATGGATGTACGTTATATCCACTTAACATATACAATGAACCCATACTTCTTTAACATCAACCTAAAAAATTTCTTACTTAATAATGGAATGAAATCCAATACTGGGGAAAATCCTATGGAGAGATGGCAAATGGAAAAGAAACATAATTAAAAACGTTAAATTAGAGAACTATACTTCGACATAACTTTTATTTATTGATGGAAAGAAGATCACAAATCTAAATTGACGAATTCTAGCAAACTCGATCGTAATACAGCAATTACCATACAATAACAACAAAAGCCACACAAGTGCTATGAAAGCTAAAAGTAATTCTCTTATTGTTAATTAATGGAATGAAGGTATTTACACAATGTGAATTATAGCTATAACTGACTAAAAGACTAATGAATCAAAAATATACAAGTGGTAATACAAAAACTGTACAAGCAGACAACATATGTTATCATCCCCTCCTTAAATTAGAGCGGCTTGCAGCAATAACTTGCTTCTAAAAAAAGATAATGGTTACTCACCCAAAGACTTAGTGAAGACATCAACTAATTGTAAATGTGTAAGAACATATGAAACAAGGAAGAAACTGGATGCATTATGATCACGAAAAAATGGATATAACATCAATATGCTTTTTATGCACATGAAGACAAGGATTAGAGACGACCAACAAAGTTGACTTGTTATCGCAATTGATAGAAATCAAAAGAGGCAAACAAATGTCTAAATCGCATAAGATGTAGGAGGTCCAAAGAACTTCTTTAATAGTGGCTACTAGTATACGATACTCGACTTTCGTGGAGGAAGTGGACACTATTGGTTGCTTTGTTGATTTCCAAGACACTAAAGTAAAACTAAGAAAAATGCAATAGCCAGAAATGAAGCAACGATCAATAGAAGAGGCAGCCTAAGTAACGTAACACATGAAATAAGGCTTGTAAGTGAACTATTCAAGGCTTGCACATATGTTAACTAAAAGCATGAGTAACAAAGCTAATATTTGGACGCATGAGATTTCTTAGGTTTAGTAGATGCTAAACTAGTCTTAACCAACACATTAGAAGTAAACTTCTACTGAGTAAGCAGACAAACACTAGTTACACTGCAAAGCTCCAATCTAAGAAAAGATCTAGTAAGCTTAATATCTTTTAGCATGAATTCAGCATCCAATTGAGTGTTGACTTGCTTAATAAGGTCTTCATTAGAACTAGTTACCAAGATATCATCAACATATAAAAGTATAACAACAAACCCATTATTAGAATGATTAGTGAAAAGTGAATGATCATGTTTAGATTGACAAAAACCTTATGCAACCAAGAATTGAGTGATTTCAACATTCCACTATCGTAAGGCTTGCTTAAACCCATATAAGGAATGTTTTAGCTTACAAACTCCACCTGGCTTTGCTTTAGTATAACCTAGCAGGGACATCATATAAATCTCCTCATTAAGATGGCCATGTAAGAAAGTATTATTAATATCAATATGATGAATTAACCAAGAGAAAGAAGTAACTACAGCTATCAAAATCCAATTTGTATTTAACTTTGCTACTAGGGAAAATGTTTCAATATAGTCTCTACCCTTAATTTGTGTAAACCCCTTTGCTACAAGCCTTACCTTATAACGATCAACACTACCATCTAATCTATACTTAACCTTATAGACCCATTTACAACCAATTAGTTACTTGCCAATAAGTAAGGGAATAAGATCTTAAGTATTGTTACTTTCCAATGCATACAACTCCTTATCCATGGCATCCACCCATTCTTATTGCTTAACAACTTGAGAACAATTAGATAGCTCATGAATGGACAACAAATGTGCAAGAGATATGACATAATCAGATGGAAAATGTTGATACATGTATTTATGGAACAAAGTTTATTTAATAGAAGAAGAAACCAAAGCTACAACAGAAATAGTAAGGTGAACTAAACTAATGAAATTGGATAAGTAAGCAGGAGGCCTTTTTGATCTGGTCGAGTGACAAGTAGGTAATGGTTCACACATTGGAAAGGAATGTTAACTAAAATGATATGTATCAAAAACAAGGGAAGAAGACTGATTAGTAGGAGAAGAAGATTGCACAATGGTAGGTGTATCATAGGATATTGTGGGATGTGGAATAGAAGAACTAATTGAAGGACTCCTTCAGTTAATATAGGACTGATCTTTAGAAGGAAAAGTGTCCTTGTAAAAGATGACATCTTGGCTACATATAATTTGCTTCTTTATCAAGTCATACATTCTATACCCTTTATGAGCTGTAGCATACCTAAATAAAATGCATTTAGCACCTTTAGTATCAAACTTATCTCTTCCTTGCCCAATATTGGCTATGTAGCATAGATAACCAACAACTCTTAATTTACTATAATCAAGCACCCTTTTAAACAACACCTCATAAGGAGACTTCCAAGAGAGTTTAGCTACTGGCATGAGATTAATGAAATGAGTAGTAAAAAGTATGCATTCTCTCCAAAACTCTTTAAGCAAATTGGCATGAAGCCATAGTGCTCTAGATGTATCTAAAAGATGTCAATGTTTCTTCTCCATTCGACCATTTTGCTAAGGTGTATAAGGTAAAATTTTTTTGATGTAATATCCTAAGGTCATGAAACAGGTCTTAACAGGTACAAGAAATGAACTCACCCCCATTATTAGTCCTAATCGACTTAGGTGTGATAGAGAAATGGTTAGAGACATAGTTAAAGAAATGTTTTACAATGTGTGGTGTTTGACTCTTGTGATGCATCAAAAAAGTCTAAGTTGATTTGGAGAAATAATAAAGTATAATGAGAAAATAATTAGCACCACATGATGAAGGAACATGATAAGGGCCCCAACAATCAACATGAAGAAGCTCAAAAGAAAAAGAGCAATGACTTATACTGACATTAAATGGCAAATGATGGAATTTTGCTTCTTGGCAGATATTACAAATGAAATTGATAGGACTTAAGTTTTTAAAAATTGACAAGTACTGTAACTTGGAAACAAAAGTATGTCCTAATCTATCATGAAGAAGGACAAGATCTGTTTTATTCACATTATTAACAGCACTAAATAAAGAACTAATAAAGTTGGATGAAACATTAATACGTAGAACATAAAGTCTAGCCTTAGCTTGAGCTATAGCAACAGTCTTCATAGAAATTAGGTCTTATAAGGTACATGAGGATGAATTAAATACTGCTTGCAAAGGTTGCAAAGACATAAGTTTGGTGACAAAAGTGAGGTTCTGTGTAAAATTAGGAACAAATAGAACATTATATAATGTGAGATGTGGATTTATGATAGTATCTGTCTTATGAACATATAGAATACTACTATCTGGTAGTCCGAATTAGTATGGGCTTTGTAAGATGTTTAATATCTTAAAGAAGGTTAAGATAAGATGTCATATGATCAATTGCCTTAGTATCAACCACCCATGAAACACAACAATTATTCATTGATTTAGTAAAAGAAGAAAGTGATAAAATAGTACCTGCACAGTTCATTACATAATTAACTGTACTAGACCTAGATGCAACTATTTCCTATTCCACGCATTAGCTTGAACATCTCAATACGTAGCTCCTGCATGAATTGCTTATTTTCGATAAAAGAACTAACATTACAAGAATCTTCATCAAATAGTGTTTCAATAGAATCAAGAAACTGTTGCCAATTCAAAGCTAAGGAAACCGAACTAGTTTCTCCTTTAGTTCTAACCCTCTTACCTTTGTACCAATCTAGATACCCAACCAATTGAAAGCATCTATCCATCAAATGAGCTTTTGTTTTGTTGCAAAACAAACCTTTCTTGTTCCTTTTCCTCTCATTAGCATTATCTTTTGCTAAATAAAAGGCAGTCATATCAACATTTGAACTCAAAACTCTTGACACTTGCCTTTGTTTTTCTACTTGTTAAACTAAGTAGAAAGCTCTATTAACCAAAGGTAAAGGTTCCATAGAGAGAATTTGATTCCTAATTACCTCATAGACTTCATTTAAACCCATTAAAAATTAGATCAACCTAGAATGTGACTCAAAATCAAGAATCCCTTCTTTTAAAGCATATGTACAATAGTCCATTCAACTACAGTCGCAGCTAAGATACGAATACAATTCATGTAACTCATCCCAACACTCACACTAATAGCTTGATCTCCCTATCGCACATTACTAATCTCATATTGAAGTTGAAATATTAATGGACCACTCGCAATTCTGTAATGTTCCTTCATCTCCTTCTACAACTAAAATGCAGATTGTGTATACAAAAAGTTTTGCGACAAATCACTAGACATCAAGTTAAGTAACCAGCACCGAAACATATAGTTTGCCTTAATCCATTTATGCAAATCATCATCAGGTCTAATAATCGAGCCATCGATAAATCCAGATTTAACTTTTGCTCCTAATCTTAGCTTCATAGATTTGCTCCAAGGAATGTAATTATTGCCATTAAAGATGATGTTACCAATACACATTCCAGGATTATCCAAACCAGAAAGAAAATAGGGATCACCAATTACTAATTCTAGGTTATTATTCATATTCACCAGACAAAGAGTCACATACGAATCAAATAGTCAACAAAGATATTGTTAAATGTAACAAATGATGTAGTAGATTAGAAAGAAATAAATGGAACCTACTTTGATACGATGACGGATTCCAGCAAACTTAATTGTAACACAACAATTACCATACGATAGCAACATAAGCCATATAAGTGCAACGAAAGCTAAAAGTATTTCTCTTATTGTTGATCAATGAAATGAAGCTATTTATACAATGTAAATTACAGTTATAACTAACTGAAAGACTAACAAATAAAAAATATATAAGTAGCAATACAAGAACTGTATACGTGGAAAATATAACTTATCATAAATTAAGACGATTACTTATTATCATAATCATCTAGAGACGAGTACAGTTACATCGAATAATTTAAGGTAGACAACTAAAATATGCCGCTGCTCTTGGATTTTATTTGAACAAGAAAGACCAATGTGACAAGGAAAATCTAGTCCCACTAATATGTTCTCGATCGATTTCCTTTAATGGTACTTAGTCAATATCTTAGCCTGCCCATATAAAGTACTGTAGTCATACAAAATATTGAAGAAAAATATGAATGGATAGTCATCTTCATAAGTATTTTATTATCATTATTGGTGAGAAAAATCATGAGATCATTGTTCATCTTCTTTGTTAAACTAATGATACTTAATGAGGCATTGTAATATACATAGATGAATAGAGTATTATGCGAATAGAGAGATAATCTTGATACAACATTATATAACCTATTAGTCAAGTGTAATTATTAAAACAAATGCAATCTTGTTTCTTCATATTTCTTTAGGCCACCAATTCTTCAGTGATCCTTATTACGAAATGTATAGGTGCTATTGAATTCATCATATATGGCTTTCGATCAAGTTATCACGATCTACCCAGCAACATATGTATAGCTCTCTATTAGCATTACATTACAAGTAATGTCATCTATACATTTACCAATACATGATGGAATATGCACCTACTTATTGACTCACAAAACTACCTTATCATTGAGCCAATACAAGATACAAGAGCTCTAATGCATCATAAGTTTTTAAGTTCCATCTTTTGAATTAAGGTAGTGGAAGCCACATTATTATAATTGCCTCCGGTTCTATCAATAATGGTCAATAAACATGCCTTCTCCTGGAACAAATATAGTCTATGGAATAAATTATCTCTCTCTTCTTATTAAGTCCTCAATGCACATAAAGTCTTTATGATTACCAATTTAAGTAAAGGAGCTTATTAAGGGGGAACCAAATGAGCCTTTAGTTTTTCTGAGCTAAAGTACGACGTTTCATTATCAGTGAGCTTAATGTTTATCCACGACTCTCATAGCTTATATGGCATTATCACCCTAGAGAAACATGTAGAATTCTAAGAAAAAAAAAATAGAACCGGAAAGAAACAAAGCCTAAGGAGTACGTGGGATTAGCGTCACACCATTCCTCTAAGCATGTGTGTAATATATATGCACATTATCTATAAGGAGTAGATAAGTAAATTATTAACAATTGATAACTGCGACACAGTGTCGACACATGAGCTCATAGCTTATCCCCACCCACTTATCCGATCATGTAGAATAGGAATTTTGGGGAAAAAGATTCCAAATAGCCATGTTGGGTGGTTAACACGGAACTTCTACATTCTCTAAAATATTTTAATAGAATAAGATAAAAACAAATTGGAACGTACATCTCAAAAATATGCATAAATATTTGCAGTCAAACTGCCTTGATAATCAAGCACATATCATGTCAATAAATTTATATTTTACAGAACCAAGACCATGTCAATGTTTGAATACGATATCCAAAAGTTGTATTCTTGTGGAAGTTTTGAATTTTAGGGTTCTTGGAGAAAGAGAAGAATCGATTACTTAGCCTGAAGTTCGCGTAAATAATGTTATTTAGTGTGATTGAATGCCGTCCACTATCGGTTGGTTGATAAGTCATGTTTCATATAAGGATCATCTTTAAAAAACAATCCCAAAGCTTTATGCATGTTTACAAGTTTGATCTCGCAATCTTCATATTTATTTTTTTAATTACAAAATATTTACATGTATTCTTCTTCTTCTTTTAATATTTTGCATGTGCGTTTTGATTTTATGTACTTTTACATATTTATAATATTAAGTAGACGGTAAAGTTAGACATTTGGAATATATATGGTAAAAAGATAATTAAACTCTAAGATATTAGGGTTTGAGAGATGAAAAAGGGTAGAGATTTAGGGTTTTATTTCCCCCTTCCCAAAACCTCACATGCATTTAAAATTAGCTTTTTTATAAAGGAGAATGCAAACTATTCAAAACCATGTCTAAGATGCCAAACTACAACCAAGGCAACCTACTTCTAGGTTGTTACAACCATAACGACACATTGAGGAGGGAAGGGATGGCTGTGGTTGAAAATTATAGTTTTAGGCTTGTTTTATTATTGGGTAGGGGGAAGGGGGAGGGTAAGTAGACCCAAGCATGGTCCGAGTCTCAAGTTCATGACCTAGACCCATAATATGGGTCAAACCTGGCATGTAGACTCGTCAGTTTAGTAGATCCTAGATAAGTCACATGTGAAGACCCATTATGACCCAGTATCACAAGCAAGAAGACTGGTACCATAAAAGGTAAGGTGCAAGTATCATCTAGTGTCCCTATGCTAAACATGGAGTTAGATTATAAGTTTCAAAACTTTATTTAGGATTGAGCTCCTGATGTAATGCAAAGTCCCCCACTAGGGTTTGAGCATATGATGCTTATGTATAACTTAGATTGGAGGAAAAGGAAGCACTTAAGGAAAAGAGCAAGATGAGCAAGAGATGGAAAGCCCTCCAGTAATGGAAAGGAACCCAACGGTAAGCCACCAAGATCATTAAAATAAAATATATTTACTACACATTTCCACAAAGTTGCAAGTGAAGATGGAAATATTTGTGCACATTGTAAGTATTGTAACAAACACTATGCATGGAAAACTAGTGAAAGATATGGAAAGTTGAGAAAGCATATGTAAGGAAAAGACCCTAGAAGTATGGCCTATAGAGTACCTAACAACAAATAGTAAGGCCATCTACCTCATAAAGGTTTGTATTGTTCCATTTTTCAAAGGAAAAGCAAAAGGAAGGTTCGTTAAAATGATAGTATGTATGCATATCTCTTTTAAAGCAAGTAATAATCCATTGCTCATCTCTTATGAACAAGAATACTTAAATCCCAATGCTTAATCGTTTTCTTCACGAATATTGCGTAAAACAAATATTCCTCCTTACCACATTAGCAAGCGACAACTCCCAACTATGCTAAGCGCTCTTGATATACATGTTTCCATCTATGTGGACATATGGACGGACATATGGAATCAAAACACGTACATTGATGTTACTTGCCACTGGTTAGATGAAAAGTAGCAGCCATAAAAAAAGGTTGCTTCTATTGTGAAAATTTAATGTATGCCACATGGCTCGAATTATGTATGCTATTCTACATACTATTCTAGAAGAATACGAGTTAAGTAGAAAAATATTCTCTATTGGTTTTGATAAAGGTACAGCCAATACAGCATCAATATCGAAACTGCAAAGACTATGCCAACCCGCACTTACGGGCATATTCTTCCACATTTGCTATGCATGTCACATACTGAACCTATATGTGAAGGATGGTTTAGCTTGTCTGGATTTCAAAATGTGTCCTATCAAACAAGTAATTAATCAAATTTTAGGTAAACTAACGATTCATAAAAAATGGATAAAATTTTGCAAAAGTATGGGGAAATGCCCAAAAAAATCAAAAGAGATATACGGCATAGGTAGAACTCAACAAATGAGCTCATCCAAAGTACTATCCTATTCAAAGATGAACTATGCTGATTTGCTTTGCAACATATCCAAGAGGTTCCACTACACTCGAGTGATTGGGAATGTTAAACCAAGTTACTTGTTATATTGAAAACATTTTATGACAACACTAAGATATTCTTGCAGTATACCAACTTAGCTCTCATTTGTTTGTTATGGAAGCTATAAATAATATACTAAGTACTCTAGCAGATGCGCATTATGATCCACCCTTACAAGAATTTATTAATAATATGGCTACTAAATAGTTGACTTATTATAATTCCTGATATTTATCTCCTTGCTAGTGTATTAAACTCTCATACTAAAATTTATGGTTGTCTGATTATATAAATTGTTACTATGAGTACATCGATAAGTTATGTGATACATAAGATGTTTACTCAATTTTGACGAATAATGTCCTGATCGACGAACTAGATATTGCATAAGTTATTCTAAATTTTTCATACGTTTATGATAGTTAAGTTCCAATAAGTCCATTACTGTCCACTATTTACCAATCGGATAGTGCTGGTAGTTTACTTATTGTGGATTGTCTGCTATTGCAAAGATTAAGTTTGGTGACAGCATTCACATCCGAAACTTTGATGTTCTCAATTGGTGGAAGAGGCATGCAAAAACATTTCCAACTCTTTCTCGAATGGTAAGACATATCCTCGCGGCTTTAGCATCAACGGTTGTTATTGAACAAGCTTTAGGCACAATTAGGCTCATAGAGTGTCGCTATCGATAATACCATAGAAGCCCTTGCGTTCATTAAAGATTAGGCAAAAGCAGAAAGGCAAGGGTAAGAACCATGTAGCACATCTAATGAAGATGATGAATATGTCAAGTATTCAACACATTGGGTGGAAGAGCAATGGGATCTACACTCAAGCACTAACAAGGTGAAAGTGATTAGTTACGTTAACTTTTATTTTTAAAAGTTTTGACACTTACAAAAAAAAAAAAAAATATTCTAATTGCAACAAAACTAAACTAATTGTTTTAAAAATTAGGCTATCACGTTTAGCATTTTGAAAATGCTAGGTAGACAAACTTAGAACATTTTTTAGGATTTTTTATCAATACTAATAATCAGGTTAATCATATAAACTTGGAATTTTTTTATACATTAAAATTGAATAACACTAAAATTTTTCTCTAAAAAAAATCAAACTACAAAGGTCTAATTGCATGAGATTCAAAATTTTCATTATGAATTTTAAATTGGATTTAGAATTATAAGATCGAAATTGCAAATAAAGAAATATACATAACCAAATAATAAGTATCTTATAGTCTTAATCACAAAATCCTTCCGGGCAAACAATCTCAAGAACGTTAGGCCAATATTTATATATGGTACATACTATGTTATATGATGAAAAAAAAAAAAAAGGAAAAGGAAAAGGCAAAACGCTACAGTAACTTAGCTTGGAAAGATCTTGATGAGATTATATTGGGAAGAAAGGCTTTGAACAACATTGTCACCATCACCGCGCTCACATGGATTTTTGCACAATCAACAACGATCGAAAAGAGATATAATATAAAATTATCAATATATCCGTTAAAAATAATAACAAACGAAAGAAATAATAAATAAAAGGGATAAAATCAGAATTATAACCATTTTTTTTTTCATTCCTTTCCCTTTCTCTTTATTTTGGAAAGAATTAAAAATTATGGGACTCATGAAAAATTTTCTTTCCATTTTTCATCCCCTCTTAATTTCATCCTTCACAAAATAATGATTTTAAAAATTCCCCTTCTTTTTTCATTCCCTCCCAATTCTTTTCTTCTATTACCCTCATCCCAAACAAAGGGTTAACAAAGAGTTAATTGCACTAATACAAAATTCAATATCTTTGATCAGTGCATTAAATTTGTTCTTAAATTTTCCTTCATTTTAATATTTTGATTAAAATGGAAAGAGACTCTTGCACAAAATGCTGGGGTGTCATAATCACATTTTATTATTTCATCATTGAAATTGACACTAAACTAACCATTGAAAATGGTGCTTACTCCGTGTATCCGTATCCGGGACACTTTAGTCAGCAACGAAAAAAGTATTCGCCAATGACTCTTCGAAAACCGAACAGACGTAACGAGGGACATCAGTTAAATTTTTTATATCTAAACGAGTCATTCAATTAATTGGCCAGGGAAAAACAAAAGAATTTTTTTTAAATATTTTATTCTAACCGGTGGCTCAGCCACTTCGGCTTCACTTGATTTGCAAGTTCATTTTTTCTTGTTGCTAATTTCAGTATAATTATAATATTTTTTTATACATATTTATTTAACTTTTTCTTAGGATATTTTATTTTTCAAAATAAGGTCTATATTTTCCAAAAATAAGGTGAAAATGACATTTCATTGATAATGCAACAATATATGATTCTTCTTCAATATTATGGTTCTACGGTTTCTCAGGATATTTGTTATCTCCAAAATATTATTTCAATAATATCGTTACCAATCACAATCAAACACATATATAATACAAACTATAAATAAGTATTGGAATTCCTGTCATGTACTTGCGTATTTAATTATAGTTGGTGGGGACACTATTGAGACGGTATTTTTGAGACAGCAAACATTAATCCCGAAATATTTTTAGGTCCTTCTTTGTATTTGGAACAACATTTCGCAAATTTTTACTCGGAAACAACATATTAATGTCCAGGAATCCTTCGTAGTCTTTGTTGTGGTATGTAGCACCAGAAGGTTTTGAAGTATATATGTTCTGTCGAAGGAATAATACTAACTGATTGTACTGGTGATGGTTGTGTTGCCAACGGTAGGAAATTAGAATCCCAACTAACAGGGACACGTTTGACAACTTGCAAGTAAACATGATCGATTGAATCCAGCGTTGAAGTTTGGATAGTGGTGTTAGAACTATGCACTTTGACCGTTGAAGGTTGAAGCTATAGTAGATATTCACGTGAGTATCCTGATATATCGGTTTTGAGAAAGGATCGTTTCTATTACTATATGCTCAATTTTTTCTTTTTTTTTCCCCCGTTTGTGATGAAATAGAAGCACTAACAATAACGAGTGTCAAGATTAAAAGGAACAAAATGCCAATATTTTACATCCAAAGCCGAAATGGAGAAAACCACATAACCACACCAATAAAGTACTTTCATATATTTGTATCTAATATATTCGTCAACCTTGTAGTCTCCAACAATATAACCATACATTTTTTAGTTACATATTTCTCACTCAAGCATACATCCAACATTAAGGACGAGAGAAAGTAATAACATATAGGGAAGAAAGTAAAAGGTGATAAAGAAATGAAGAATGTACTATTGTTTAGGGTATTTAGCTTCTACAATGGGTGATGGGTTTAAGTCTTGAACGATTCCTCAATCAAAATATATTCTGTGATGTTTGATATTATTAATTAAGAATTTTCATTGGGGAACCACTCTACATCTACTTCCAATTTTCCAACACAACCACTGCCTTTGAAACTTACCATCACTACTATGGACAACCACTCCAAAATGTGCCCATCAGAAATATTTACTTGGGATTTGATGATTTAATGTGCTGATGTTTATGACAAAATATGATGCTGCTTGATTTATGAGTTGTGAATGTTGTTTTGCATATAAGAATATGATAACATTTTTTGGAATGCTTATATAATGAACTAGTTTACTGTCGGATGATGAATAAGCATGCTTTCTTTGAGTTTTATATCTACTATTACTATCAAAGCCCAAGCTGTCCTGATGCCAACAAAGAGGCGTTCAAATAACTTACTCAGACTCAAGACTATTGTTTTCCTTCGAGGCATCCAAACAACTCTTGAAAGGTGTCCGAAAGCCTTAACCCAATAGCTCACTTGTAGGGCGCCATTTGACTGGCACCTTGACTCCATCCAAATGGAACATCCCGACACCTTTTGGAGATACGTTTTTAACCATGAGCTCCTAATATGAAACCCTATAATAAAATAAGTAAAACGAGGACTCCTTTTATATTTATGGGATAAATTTTGTTGTGCGATGAATGATGAATGCCTTTGATATGTTACGAACTTTGTTGTACTATGGTTTTTAGTTTGATTGCATGATGTGCATTTATACTTATTATGTCCTCCAGTGCCTACAAAAATTGTTTGATCAACCCTAATTTGACTAATTAACTAATCTAGATTTAATTAAAATAAGACATGCATTGTATAGAGTTTTAGGTGATTGAAGGCCATTATTGCTACATAGTAGTACTGAAAGGGTATGTGAGTCTTGTCCTACTATTTGCGAATTAACTATTGTAAGTAAGTTTTGTCCTACTATTTGCGAATTAACTATTGTAAGGAATGTTACATGTCCCTTAAAGTAGGTATCTACTGTTATTTTTAAGGGTTTTTTGTATGTGACTAGAGGTATGTTAAGTGTCAGAGGATAGGAGACTTGCTCCTCCTCAAATGCCTATAGCATGCTTAACAAGTTACCTTTCTCTTCTTATTTAACCCAAGATTGTTCTAAACTACCTATTCCTCATTAGGAATGCCTTCTAGCATTGTCATAGGCCCTCTTATGTTTGCAAGCCTCAATTATCACAATTAGTTTTACCCTATCATAGCCATCTTCGAAAGAGCAGCATTAATTTCTAGCCAATTTACTCATGGAAGGCCAAACCTACCTTCAGAGAGTATATGACTCAGAAGAAACTGTAAAAGCTGCAGATTTAGCATTTTAAGTAATAAATCGATTTAAAAATTATAGGTAATTATCCTAACTTAACGGAGTCGATAAATTTAAAACTAATTAAAATTTTAAACTCGAACATAATATAAAAAATAAAAACTCTAAAATTTTGATCGAAACCTAAATCACATATAATAAAATCTTAAATTCAATGTACACGTAAGAACTCAAAATCAAACCCGAACTTAATCAAAACCCTAAAACTATAACTTTAAGCTTATAAAATGAATAAATATCACTTAATAATGATATAAACGTAATCAATTATAATTATCAATTAAATCGCATAATCGCATAAAACTTTTAACTAAAACGTTAAAATAACTTATAAATATTATAAACGTAATGGGTAACGATTAATTTACTAAATTTTTATAAAATTTCAATATTATTTTATAAATATTAAATTTATAATTTTTGTAATTGGAATAATCTAATATTTTTCTTTTTATTTTTCCTTTTCCTTTCTTTTCTTTTTCCTTTTTCTTCTCCCTAATTTTTTTCTAGTTGCCACGTTGAATTATAGATCTGGAACAACAGCCCACGTGATGTTTTTGTTTTACTTCCTTAAGTATCTCATTAAGAGAAAAGGAGCAAAAATTATAAGAACATGTCTTATCTTATTAAATGTAGCATCTTGGCTTGATTTCTTTTCTTTCTTTTTTCTTTGTTTTATCTCAATAAATCTAGCTACTCCTCCATGTACATCACGCTAGGAAAATTTATGCATAAATGAACACATAAATTAAACACACTTTCTTATTTTCCTTTCCTTTCAAAACCATGAAGTACCCTATCTTTTCTTAATTTTTTTACTCAAAGGATAAATAAATCAAGAAGAAGAAGAAAAATCGTAGGGATTTTGATTCAAGAAAACTCTAAAAGTATGGTATGTATTATGTATACTATGTGTATTTTGTATTCTATATATATCATTTTAGTATTTCTTGTTAGATGTATGTTCATATATATATGTATAGATATTTAAGGTATATTCATATGTATAGTATGCATGTTATAATATATATATATATATATATATTTCAAATAATTAGTATAAGAAAGTTATGTACATGTATGTATGTGCATATAATATATATGTATACTATGTATTTCCTTTACTCATGTACATATATATATATATATATACCTAGTATTTTTATTATATAATATATATATACATATATGTGTATAGTATATAGATACATATATACTTGGTATTTTTATTATATGGTACAATTATATTTAGATTATGTGTGTATATATATACTCTTGGACATGATGCATATGTATATGTATTTATGTATAATACTATATATATAAAATATTTTAGTATATATATATAATATAATATAACCATATATGTATGTATATTTACAAAATATAATTACATGTATATATATATATACTCATATGTATAGTATATGTAATATTTAAGGTTATGATATTATAATACATAAGTATATTATACGTATAAAAGTATGTATATGAATAGTACAGTATATGTAGAAATACGAATATATTCAAATAGTACATATATGATATACTATAATATTAATTTAATAAATAAAGTAATTTAATAAATATATATAAATAATTAAGAGTACCGTAATTTAGGAAAATTATAATAAATGATTAAATTAGAAAATTTAATAAAATATAATAATAAGTATTTATATATATATACTAATACCGTAAAATATAAAGAAATAGAAAATTATGAAAAATTCATAAGGGTAACACATGGCACTCTCATACACTGCTACGTCATCGCTTATGTATAAATTAAGTAATTGTCGTAATTAATAATAATAATAATATTAATTAATTAGAAAAATAATAAAGTGAAAAAATTGAATTAATAAATATTAAAACCCAGAAATAGGTAGAAATAAGTAATTATAGTAAAATAGACTCAAAATAAAAAAATTTCAAATTATATGATACAAACAATTATTAAATCATAATTATACTAAGAAAAGCCTAAATTGATATTTTATAACCATTTAAGTCAAAATAATAAACTTTATAATATTTTTATATCACGGTCAAAACTGCGGGTTACAACGTCTAAAATAGCCTCCGCTACAAGAAAGTACGTCCAAAAATGATTGGGGTCCACCTATATTGATGTACTCGAGGGGCCTTTGATATGTTTGGTGGGTGGCCCTAGTTGGGGTCCACCTATATTGATTGTTAATTCTCAAACTATGTTAATAGTTGAGTAATGTCTGGTAGGATCGTGCCCTTAGGCAGCTTCATGCTATTAAGATAAAGTGCTCTTTACAGTTAAGTTTGGAAGAAAAATTGACATATAGACGACGCAAATCTACACCTTCCATTGTTCCAGACTCTTATGACTGTGTTACTTACATTCATTGCGCTTGCATTCATTTCACATATAGATAGCTTATATATGTACTAATAATATTTAATAACTCACTTGACGATAGTGGTAAGGAACGAACTTACTGAGCCGTGGTTTGCTCATTTTACTATAGTTTCTTTTGCAAGTTTCTTATAAGGATTAGGATAAAATTAAGAGCAAAGTACAAACTGGAAATAGGATTAGCAATATTAAAGTCAATTGAAAAGTATATTATGGTACAGAAACAATTTATGTAAAGTATATTCATATGATAAGATTATTTAGTTTTCCTTCTAAATTAGTAAGGTGTTTTACTTTATCTTAATATTTGGTAGGAGATATCAATTCTTTACGGTTCTGATAGACTATAGCTTATCGAATATCCATACTTACGTATATTTTATATCAAACTATTTAATTAAAATCGAAAACCTTAGTATTTAATTATTTAGAATCTTGTAATATTTAACTTGTAAGGCGATTTTTATATCATGAGTGCACACATGATATAGAAATTTTAAACAATCCTACTAAACCCCCTCTTAGGATCATGATAGAAACTACCTTATTGATGATACTCACCCCGTAATGTGCCTAAGTTAAGCCCTCATAGTTAGCTCTTGAATCTTAGACCATGATACGTTGCTTGACTTCTTATGGTTGTTCATGCATGTCATATGCTAAACAGCTTACTTGACTTATTTTTTTATAGTATTTGAGAGCATACTATTATGGTAAAACATAATGAGTTCTCATTCACCTACACGATCATTCATATTGTAAGTTCACGTTAACTCAATAATTTAACAAGATTACCATCTTTTAGTATTCTCCTCCATTAAAGAGTAAGAATAGAAAAGAGTTTATCGTGTAGATTTTCTTTCCTTAGCTTTAGATGTTTTATGATATAATGTTATTATGTAATTATATTAGGACTATGTAAGAGTAACCTATATAAGGATTTTTTTGTGGTGGTTGAAAACGAGGTATCCTTGGAAATAATATGAAATGTTAGTATGCTTTAAGTTCAATTTTATCTTAGATAGTGTTTTGTAAACAATTCATAAATAGCCAGTGGGATTTGAGACACCTTCAACTAAGCCCTCTCCTCCTAAGAGTATTCGTAATAGATTATTAAGTCTAAGATACTCATATATCATTACCATTACCATAACCATTAGGCATCACTACCATTATGTATCCTTAGTATGTGGTGGTCACTAAAGTAAAAATGTGGTGATGCTTGTAACAATATGGTGGTGGTAATAGCAATATGGTTGTACTAGTGGAATTTCAAGGGTAATGGTAGGGTGGTGACAGCAGCATAGTGGTGGTAATGGTGATATTAATGTAAATAATGATGGTGGTTGTACTTTGGAGAAGTAAGGAGGGGTTTTTGTACTTTCTTGTCATAGACTTTTCTAGTTAATTACTTTTATTTGAATTTTAGGATAAATTGATATGACAAAGATTAAACAAGTGTATCTTATGGTTTTTTGCCCAACTTTGCCCAAATGCTTTTTAATAGTCTAAGGGGACTATGTTGTCATTTGAAAAGGAAAAAAATGATAAGGTATGCAAAATGAGAAAATTGAGATATTTAGAATAAAGTTTACCTTAAATGATATTATTATTTCACTAGTCCTAATCTATACTAACAAAAGCTCATCTATGATGGACAAGTTAGAATGCAATTTATATAAACTAAGGGTGAGCAAGTAAACTTATTGTATAATAGATACTACTTGTAACCTACTCGTACCCTACTCGATCGAATAAATTCCAAGAGGACATCAAGGGTTTTAGGGTAGGTTAAGAGTAATTTTTCTAAACTTATTTTTATAGGATAAAGTATGATATGATGTTTTCTTACTTTATATTCACCTTAATACCTGTACTATAAGATATAGAGGATACAAGTTCTACAGTATTCTATATTTATCCTATAAAAGGTTATTAAATAATATTAATAAATGACATTATTATAATTTTCATCCAATAAATTTTTCAGTAAAAAGTAAGAAAGAAAGGAGCCTAAGCCCATGAGCTAATCACCATAAAAGCTAAACTTAATGTTGCCTCTTACTTTATATTTTTCATTCTCTCTACTTGTTCTTTCCCATTTGCTAAATATTAAGATTATATGCACTTGAAGTAATGAAAATAGGAAATATTAATATTTTTTTAATTTCAAAAATTTTTCTACATGTTGATAGGTGATTTTAGACTTAATTCGCTGGGCCCAATTCAAGTACAAACAAACAAGAAAGGACTAGAGAAATAACTGGAAATAAAGCTTGGCCTACAACAAGTTGTACAACCTCACCTCGATTGACCTTAAACAACGACTAGAGAGGCATGAGGTCAGCAAAAACAAGGCCTTATAGAGCCCATCAAGACTCACTTACCTAACTAAGTTGCATGTCCAAGAAGGCACTTACTTAATTTGGTTAGATAACCAAACAAGCACTTTCCTAATTTGTCATGTTACACTTTCCTAATCAAGCAACCTACTCGATAAACTCTTAATTACTTATATTTTAGAGAGTAATTTTTAATAATTTTCCCTGAAATTTTGAGTTTATTTTGAGAAAATAATACTTAATTGAGTAAAATTTTATTTTATAGAGCTTTGAATGATTTATGAAAGAAAATAGAAATAAGTTTCACTCAAATCAAAACTCAAATAACGGAATTATGAAGTTTTGAATATTGGCATAACCAAACAACACGACTATGTCATTTCTAGTGGAGGTTTGAAGCGAAAATGTGTGTGATTAGTGAAGGACACAATCTACGAGACATGGCCATGTCCTAGGTCGTGTCACTCCCAAATTTGATGAAGATAAAAAATAAAAAAGATTCAAAGCAAATTTAGTGTATCATATGATATGGTTATGTCACTAGGCCGTGTCATCGACTGTAACATCTTAGTTTCGCCTTTTCTATTTAAGGCCTCTTGCTAAAACTTTTGTATGACTTTTTGAGAAAACTTCAAAAGCTAAATACCCATGAGAGCAAAGTGCTTTAATGATTTAAGATTTAAGACTCTTTTCATTGCTTTCACGGATTTTTCTTCTACTATATTTTTAGATCTTGCTAAAGAATGTTATTTTATCATGAGTAGCAAGTAAATATTTTATATCTAAGTCTTGTGAAACCTAGATTTAGCATATGATATTGTTTTTTATTAGATTTAATGAAGATCTTTAATTTTCTTGATTCAATTATGAGTGCTTGCGTGCTTTAGATTGATATTTCCCCGGATATTAGCCTAAAATCCAATATTGTACTCGAGAATTAAGATATTTCTTGTATAACTAGATCTAAGCATAATTGATAAGCGTTCTTGCGAGTATAGAGATAAATTGCGAAATTTTTCCGGATCTTTAACATTATCTTAAAAAAAATTACTGTACTTTAGTACGATCTTAAATTATGCTATTGAAAAGAAATTCTAATAAGTAATCTAAAAATTAAGATTAATACACTTAAGAAAATTATTAATTTTAATAGAGAATTCTCTTGTTCTAGAAAATTAATGATTTAATTAGGTTATCTTTAATGAAAGTCGTACGTGTAAGTCTAAGAAAAGCAAAATCTAGGTCCTCTATCGAATCTTAAATTAAATCATAATTTAATTACTTCCTTGCTTAGCTTCTTTAATTTAGTCTTGATTAGTTGAGATTTATTAATTGCTACAAGTTAGTATAATTCTTTAAGTTTTTTTTAATTCAATTTTTGCAATTAGATAATAAAGAATTAGTTAGTATTAATACTTATAGTCTCTAAAGGACGACATCTATCATTTGAACTACATTACTAAAGCGATGGTTACACTTGCCTATATTTTCATAAATTACTGCTCCAATGAGATTCAACAAGAACTTTCCTAAATAAGAGCAGCTCCTAGCTCAATCACCTTTAAGAAGGAATAAACCTCTAAGTATGATTATCTTGATTGAATTTTCTACCACTAATTCTTTGTTGCTAACTTGAGTGTTAAGGTGCCTGGATTGAAGCAACCTCCGATATATTAGGCTTAATATCAATTCGAACCAAGAGAAAAGTATCTAAGACCTAGGTCAAAACTAGAAAGAACCCAGATTGCTAATACCTAATAGAATACAGGTCATAAGTTCTACATAAATAATATGGCAATATCACAAACATTATTTTTTTTTTTTTTTAGGGTGCTAAAGGATAGATTTTGATTTAAAATTTGGGAAGCTATACTTTACAAGTATGAGTATGATACGAGTAGGGTCTCATATAACCAAACCGTCTATCTACCTTATACTCGCTTATTCTTTATATATATATATATATATATATATAAAATTAAGAGTTTCTTAAAACTAGTCTAGTAAAGAAAACAAGTTATGTACACATAGTAACTTTTAATTGTTCGCTGGTTTTACTTTGCATATTCTCTTATAACATATTTTTTATATGGCAAATGTTTTTACAGGATTACATTAACTAGTATATTGGGTAAAATTTGTCAAAATAAGTATAATTGAAAATTACTTGGTGTAAGAAAATGACCATTTTGTACGTAAAATTTCGAAGATTAATAGCTTAATCCGTCTCTTTTTTCCTTGTAATGTCTTTTTTCTTTTTTTTTTTTCAATACATAACCTTGTAATGTCAAATCAAAGCTATGTTTTGATAGGTAGAGGCCGTGGAAAGAAATGGAAGGAAATCTTGTATTTGATGATTTAAGTAAAAAATACTGGAAATAAGTTGAAGTGAAAGAATATGAGTAAAAACATTCGCATTTTGCAATTAATTTCTTTTTCTCTAATTATTTGAATGAGAAATGGATGGAAATGCTGTGGAAATTACCACTTGTAGCAATTTTAATCGAAATAAATTAGGGATAATTTTATCAATTACTGATATAGTTTGTCTCTTTTTATATTTTGTTTTCGTTAAAAAAAATGATAATAGGAAATCTTCTTCTTATCTCCTTTTATTTCCCTTCTATTTTACCAAAAGCATTCCATTTCTACCTGATATGAAAATTACAATTATTTCTATTTTCATTCGTTTCTCTCATCATACCTATAAGATAAAAAAGCGCAACAAATCAAATGTTGGATTTAAGAAGAGATGTGTTGAAAAAATAACTAAAAGAAAAAATTGAACTCAGTCAAAAGAGCACAACAGTGGCTGCTACATAATATAGTATATATAGTCCTATAAAGTGAAAAGATTAATTTGGCATCACACACCGTTCCACCAACTTCATTGATCCCCATCCGACGCAGCTAACCTGCTGTTGTAGCTTGACTTTGTTCTTTGCGTATCTGACTTTTCTCTCTCTCTCTCCCTCTCTCTCTCTCTCTGCCTATATTCCTGGGATTTGGGTTTGAACTGGGAACTACGGTTACAGAAGATATGGGAAGAAGACCATGTTGTGACAAGGCAAATGTAAAGAGAGGACCATGGTCTTCTGCAGAAGATGAAATCCTCAAAAATTATGTCCACACTTATGGCACTGGTGGCAACTGGATCGCTTTGCCCAAAAAAGCTGGTCTCTCCCTCTCTCTCTCTCTCTCTCTCTCTCTCTCTTACACATTCATGATAACGGTCAGCGGTTACGATAAAAGCGTGATGTGAATTAGGTCTGGTCTGGATTTGTTTGTTCTAGGTTTTCGACCAGTTCCAATGTTACATGGATTTAGTTTTGTCTTTTTAAAAAATTTAGCTACACTTTATCCATATTATTGCAACATCAAGATTTGCATCTTTCCATTTATGTTCTTCCTTTAATTTTTTTTTTTTTTCAATTTATAGCCTCGAAAAACCATCACATGCAATCAAATAGTTGATATCCATTCCCTAGTTAACATTATAAAAAAAAAAAAAAAAAAAAAAAGATACCATTACAACGATATCTTAAAAGAATTTTTATAAGTAATTTTAATTATTACTTTGTAAATTAAGAGATATTAAGATGATGAAAATAGAGATATCCATTTTCGTTCTGATTTGTCTTTTGCATAGGAAATTATAAAAAGAAAAAAATCATGGTTTGTCAAAATATGATATGTCCTGGTGGAGCCCTTTCTCAAACTGTACAATTATTTTTTGAGATTTTGCTAATATCTAAATGGAGGTTTATGATCAGAGCTATTATACCTTCTTTCACTGTAGAGCTAATATAAATATTTCATGTATTCACAGTTGAATACATTTTAGTAGGTTGTTAATTAGGACCATATCACAATTTTCTTGGATAAATTTAGGGTCATTTATTAACTACTTAGAAGTTTATTTGTTTCATCAATTCGTTGACTTCCTCTCTCTTTAACCCATCTTTCTCCTTAGAACCTCTTTGTTGGTGGGTTTCTTTCATAAATGATTTATATGTAGGAAAAATAATATTCGTTTAATCACTTATATTGATTTTTTAGGACTAACAACCCAAAAAAAAAAAAGAAAGAAAGAAAGAAAGATTAATCGTAATATCGTGATATTTCTACGTGATCGCTCTAATATAATCTCTTGGTAAGTGTAGGCCTGAAGAGATGTGGTAAGAGTTGTCGCTTGCGATGGCTAAATTACCTTAGACCAGATATTAGACATGGAGATTTCACAGAAGAGGAAGACAACATTATCTGCAGTCTTTACGATGAAATAGGGAGCAGGTAATTAAATCACTGTTCCACCTCATATGTTATTATCAACATAATCCATTAGATAATTAGCAATTTAAGTTGTTTAATATATTTTTTTTTCCTATTCTTCTAGTGGCTTGAAACTTAATTATTTTTTGAGAAGAAGATGTTACGATGTATAACTAGACCAAAATTAACCAACGACCTTACATGAACCAATCAAAAAGAAACGATCCAATGTTTTTTTCGGTGGCACCTGTACGAAGAATTTAATTGTTTTGCTAATTTTGAATGATTTGAGTAAATATGCACACATAATACACTTATAAGCATGGTTGAGTTGACTTCATAGGGATAGAATGAAATATATATTTCCTTCTTGTAAATTCATTATGGTTGTTTAGTTTACTGGAATGGTTATTCCACCAAATCCTTGTTGCAGTCAAATAACAAGTTGCAGTTACTTTTCAAGGCCAAATGAATTACTATTCCTTAGTCTCCTTGGCCATTTCCAGTATATTTCTGCGTTCTACTCAAAAGACTTTAACCCATGATAAAGTTACGAATTAGCACAATGATATATAGATATTTCTTTTAAATATATTCTTAGTCTATTATTTGTGTCATCTTAACTATATTTAAAAAAAAATAATAGCTTTTATTATTCTATTGTCTTCCTTAAGAATTATGTAATTCTATATTTTTTTATTCTATTCCTTAACAATTATATAACTATATTCTAACCATAGATGTTATTTAATTAATCTCATATAATAGGCTTGTAAGTTAAGCCAACTTAATCCTATTTACTTTTTACAGGTAACTTTTCTCATGCCAACTGAATTCTCATTTAATAGAATAATACGGATTCCACGGATTCATATTCCATGAAATTATAAGAACAGGGTTATTGATTTTGCAATTTTATTGGTGCAATGACAATTTCATTTTGTTTATGATGTTGGAACTTTAATTTGCTACAAATCTAAACTGTGTCAGATGGTCTATCATAGCATCTAAACTATCTGGAAGAACAGACAATGAGGTGAAGAATTATTGGAATACGAAATTGAAGAAGAAACTCCAAGCTAGAAAGATTAGCCTCAATAGCAAAATTGCCAAGAACAACGAAAACCCTAGTACCAACAATTACAATAATGCTACCACATTAAACTTTCAAAACAACGTGCCACAACCCAACAAGATTCAACAAGTTGATCATCAAATCATCTTCAATCAATCTAAATTCCAACCACAGCCAAGTAATCCCCCACAATTGAATGCATCGACGGATCCATGGCACGGTTCTTTGGTTAATAATAATTCGGTTTGTGATTTCTCGGATTGTTATCGTCCCCGGCGGTTTAATTTTGTTGAGATGGAACCTTATGCAAGCAGCTCACCAGAGATTAATGGCAACAATAGCATGTCAACTACCTCATCTTCGAGTATTTCCAATTCATCTTCTCTTGGTGTAGACAACAACATTATTTCATCTTTGCTAAGAGGAGGGACGATCGACAAATGTTTTAATAGTAATATTTCCATGGATTTTGGCTCTGGAGAATTTTCTTGGGACATGGTAGATGAGTTTCTACTTGGAGAAGGGTCATCAGTTAGTAAATAATTATTTTTGTAATAATTTCTCCAATTGTCATTGAATTTTGTTGAAGTCGGATTCTATCTCAAAATAGGGAAAAGGCTTTGGATAATCAAAATGTTGGCAATGTTATATGATCTCTATTCTTAGAATCCCATATTTTAAAGCCGTAAGACATGCCATCTAACGAGCTTGACAAATTTCAAGTTTAATATTTTTTCATATTATTTTTTGGGGATCCTCTTTCTAGAAATAGTTTTTCTAAAAACAATTAATTTTGTATGGTCCTTTTCTACTAATTCTCTAAAGTTTAAGAATTGGAATTCCATAAATCCACCTTTTTTATGTATATATCCTTTCACCTCTACCATGTGCAAACTTATCAAAATAATGACAGATGATATCGTGTTTATTATCTAAACTTAGGGCTTTCCTTTATACCCATAGGTTTGGCGATCATCGAGTGGCTATTATGTGTATGCTAAATGCCTTGCGTGCTTCACACGATAAGGACGAGTTTTGAGCAATGTTATTCTGCATATCATGAATGAGGTGGTGAGGGATCAAAGAAAAAGATTATAGAGTCCCAGCAGTCTTTCATATTACTATGGCAGGTGATAAAATAAGAAATCTAATAAAAAAATTGTATATTTTAAGAGTATAATTAAATAAAATGTTTTCGATAGCTTAGTGCTTAGATGGTTCTTTTTGTAAATAAAAGGCCATGAGTTCAATTCCCATGATAATCATTTGACTTTTTCCGGAATGTATTTATTATTATATTGTTTAAATGGAATTTTCTTTTTGTTTCTTTTTTCCTTCACAATATCCAATATTTAAATTTCCATTTACAGAAAATAACTAAATAAATTTACTATTAATTTAATAATTGTACATCGTAAAAATAATTACATTGCTAATGTTATAAATTTTTTCAGCCTTATTGACACAAAGATTAGTAAATAATAATATATTATTGATATATCTTTCTTATAGTTATTATTATAAAATGAACACGAGTTATTAAGTGACTAATTACTATTCACTTATATTAAAATTGATAATTTTTGTAGTATGGTTAAAAAATCTTGTAAGTCCACACTTAGATTTATATCAATTGCACCTTTTTGCTCTACTCATAATTTATTATCAAATTTTGATAATGATAAAATTTACACAAGTTTATGTATTAATTTAATTTCTTTATAAACTAATAGTTGAAGTCCAACCAATATTTGCCATAATGAAAAAGGTAACAAGTTTATTATTTAGTTTCCTACAAAGTACACTAAATACTCTTATTTATTTTCTTAAAAAAATTAAAATTTCCATCCTATTAAATATTAGAAAGTTTTGTAGGTATACTTTTTATAATATATATACGTGTATATATGTATGCATGTATAAATAATTATAATAGTATCATAAATATGTTAAGTCCAACCTCCTAACCGCATGCTTCTACGTCTATCCCTGTTAAGAAGGTTTAGTCTCTTGAGTAATACTCAAGTTGAATATCAAACTAAGTACTTTTAGGAGAAGATCTAATGGGTGTTTATCAAGAGGAGTAACCAATGACCATCAATGGGTTGCTTTATATTAGGAAGACCATATAGATTATCTTATGGACATAGCAAACATCGGCTCTAAAAGAAGTATAATAGATCTAAGAGGTCAAAATTAGGCTTTTGGATGTCTTCTATATGGGTGATGATAGTAGGTGCTCTAAAAGGTCTACATACAAGTGTTCAACTTGAACTCTAAGAATGGAATTTTGAGTTTCAGCTCCACTCATGTATGTAAAACTCATTTAGATTTGATTCATCTAAAAATGACATTTTTCTTCTAATTAAGAATGATATGAATATCAAATTAAAAATTTGAACAAAAACAAATATTTAAATTCAACTCAACAAATATTTTTCTTCCTTTTGCTAACCTTACCAAACATAACAATAAGACAATGGATTTCATTACATCACTTTATTGGAAACTTTTAAAGCAACCCGTCAAATAGGTTAGAATCGCAAAAGCAACAATCTTTATTAAAGTCTCTCCACCTAATCAACTCAACAATGATTACTTACATATTTATAGCATCCCTTCATTCTCATTCTTCACAACCTTCAATCCATCATTTTTAGAGTGTTCCTACAAGGTAGGCAATCATAAATATTGACTAAGATGCTCTATTACTCCTATACCAAGCAATTAACCACCTACTATTTAACATCTTCATGTGTATTCTTATTAAATAATTTACAAAATTTAGCAAAAGTCACCATTTTCCTTAAAGCCCTACAACATACTACTAATATGCTCTTCAAACACAATAAATTATCTTCCAAAATGTCAAGAAAAAATAGCAAAGAGTAATGATTCATAGGCCGAATCTTTAAGACCGAACAAGCTACTGAATACATTGGAAAAATATATTACCCATCAAAGAAAGGCAAATGCATAAATACATATTGAGTATAATCACTAATCATTGACATGAAGACATGTCAGTCAAAATCCTTTTCTCATTATGGACTTCGTCCTAACAAGCATTTCCAAATGATAAATCGTAAGCAAATAAAAGACAAGTAACCCATGAAATAAGCCCTAACTAGTAAGCATATTTAATCTTCTAGATAAAATATGAATCTCAATGATGAACAAATATGAAGAAAGAGTATCTCCTTACCCCGACCTTAGTTGGCAAAACATGTCCCATCACTTTACCAAACAACATAACGTTGCTTCAGCAATAGTAAGGCAATTCATAAACCACCTAAACCATATATGATCTAATATTGATCTCTTTAATACTTGTTATAGAAACTCCTATTACATTCGATTACATGCCTGACTCATGTCAATGTATAAGCAAAATTGAATATATATATATATACATATATTAATTTTTTATTTTTAAGGAAACAAAAAAGCTCATAAGCAACTAATTATCTTATATTAACATGCCTAAAATATAAGCATTTTGACTTTTAGTAATGGAATCACTAAAAAAGGGTAAGATGATTATATATAGAAGCCTGCATAAATTTATTGGCCTTAAATGAATCTTCAATTAAAGATTTAAGATTCCTAAATTAAGACTATATATGTACAATTCAAGTATATATATTACTACTTACTCAAAACAAAGAAAAAAAAAAGAAAGAAAAATTGCTAAACAGCCTTAATTGTAGCTCACTCAATAACATTCCAGTAGCTTTAATCAAAGCTTTAATAAAAGATCCTACAAAATAAAAAAGAAAAAGAAAAAAAACCCATCCAGATAAATACTCCAAATTCTTATAAACACCTCACTTCTTCTTTCATTTAGATAAGAGAGAATTTGTTATAAACACTATTACTCTGCTGGATTCGCATCTTAAGGAATCAAATACTCAAATATTTCAAAAACACAACCCAGTTAATCATTTAAAGTGGAGTTTGATACCATCAAGCGCCTTCACCTTTGACTAGGTGTTATAAAGCCTTATTGAAATTGTTTATTCCTCCTCCCTACCATTCTTCACTCGATCATCCCATATATACAATTCAAGTCATTCAACTTAACTCCAAACATTAATTATCTTGTGTATAATTTTTCCATTTTTTGTATTTTCTATTATTTTTTATCTTATTACATTGCTAATGATTTAATCAAATTAATTATTATATACTAATTAAAAATTGATTCTTGTGTTCATAAAGAATGTCATCAACAAATGAAACATAGGTTTGCAAAATGCCAAAGTGAAACCGCATGTATGTAAGGTAAAATTTACCTTCACACCCTTTACCTTGATGTAATAAGTTAAAAAATTTGTACCCATACCTACCCTAAAACGTACTCAATCATATAAGGTCAACGGGCTCTTATATCCGATAGTTTGTGATGCTTGATCTTAATACTTATACATTTTGTACACTATTTACATATTGGGTGTATGTGCATGTGTATATTTCCTTTTTTTTTTTTTAGGGGGGTGGGGGGGTGGGGTAGCAGAATTTCAGATAACCCTTCCTAAACTTTGATCTAAATACGGATTTACTCATGAACTTTCAATTATACAAGTCACTTGTTTAAACTTGGATAAATTGTTTTGAAAAAAGAATTAATAAATCTATAATATAAGGAATATTTCCATTTTCAATTTAAAAAAAATGCATTATGATTGATGTTTAGGGGAGTTTACATTGCACTTTGAACTAAATGAAAGTACTTATCAATTTGTATCCATTGTTTGTTCAATACTTAAAAATCAGCTTATAACAGAATGACAATAGTATTCATTATCACGCCCTAAACTAAGTAGTCATAATAGCTCTACCGTATAAACCAACTTAAGTCAGATGCTAGCTGCTAATATAGGTATAGCTTATACTAAGACTTTACTACTTCACAGATTTGCGTCATTCAATTCAGTACATGTTTGGTATCAACCTATAGTGTAACTTTTTAAAATAACCTTTGAAAGAAATTTTGTGGTATAAAAATTGAAGAAGAAAATAAATTTTATATATAACTTTAGAAAAATAACACAATAAGGATTTATAAAAGTCCACAAATTTACATAATATAGTACGAGTAACAATAATTGAAAACTAAATGGTCACCTAAAGAGACCCTATTAGTTTTCCTAAAGGTAGCATAGTCAATAAACAAGATAAGAATTTAACCAATCGGTCTTCAATCTCACTTCTTGACCCGATTCTCTACACTTTTAGGACTTAAAGTAGTACATGTGTATCTATTAGGAAACCTATAAAATAGCTATTAGGAAACCTACAAAATAACTATAAGAGAATGAGTAACAACTTACTCAATAAGTAAGATAAAAATAATAGCATATTGACATAAAGTAACCAAGGTTTTCAAATGAGTTTAGTTAAATGCTATGTATATACAAGTAAGTGTCATCGCACGATGATATTTAATTCGTTGTGAGATCAGAAAAATTTTGCCTACTCTAACCTAAGTTAACAAGCTTGATGTCATGTACTTCGCCAATCAGAACAAAACCTAGGCTTTTGTAATGAAGAAACACACTCCACTTGATACTTTACTTAGAACCACAGTCCGCAACCTTGTTATGACCTCTTCTCTTATTACTTAATTCGACTAAGAGCGAAAAAAAGACCATCTCAACTATCTTCATTGAAGGATCCGTATTTAGCTTGAGAATCCTAATCGTTTTCCTAGCAAGTTGTAATGCATGTCCGATTAGAAGTTAGGCCCAGTTTTAGTTAGATTACTTTTTGATGTGATCAAGCAATTTCAAATATTTCAATCAAGTAACATCATAAAGCAATCAATACAAAGTCCAGCAGTCTAAATAGTATAACCATATTCAAGCATACGTGTCGCATACACACAAGCAACTAGCATACAATTGCAAGTAAGATATATACTAAAGCCTCCAAATATTCATAAATAATACTTCAAACTATAGTAAAACATTGATCCCACTTACTTGGACATGTCATGCTCGACGGTACTGATGGTTGATCTAGTACACTTCAATTGTTTTCTAAATATTCAATATAATTTCTTTAGTTTTACTAAATAAAAAGTTAAATAAGTTCATTTTAATAATTTAAGTGTGATTATGACTTATCTCTAACGAGTAACGTAAGCGTTATATTGAGTTCTAACTTACTATGGAAGTCTCTTAACACAATTCTAAAAGCTCGCCTTATACCAAGTTTTGATCTCAAAACCTTATGATAAAGTCTCTGAGATTATTTTAGTCATACCTTTACTCCAATCAACTTCCTAAATAAGACTCCAAAGTCATTTCCACTAAGAATTTTACATTAACCAAACCTCACATCAAGTTCCGAAGCCATTCTAACCACATTTCCTTTACCAAGTATTTTCCAAAAAAGTCTATGATGGGGTATAGTTAAGTTCCTCTTACTATCTAATTTGCTTAGCAACTCTTTAAACTAAAGATTAGATCCCCTCTTTGTAGACTAATCCTCAAAAAATGTTTTCGAAGTAATTTCATTTAAGCCTTCTAAACTAGTCAACTCTATGGTTAAGTCTCTAAAATCAATACGATCTTACTTCTTTCACCAAATACTTTCTAAATGAGGCTCCATCATATTTAAAGTTAGAATTCTTTCATCCGCCAACCATCTTAACATATTAATGAAGTCTTTACAACCATGCTTTTTTTTACCAAATAGCTTCCCAAACAAAGCTCTAACAGGGTTATACTTATGATCCTTTTACCATCTATTCTTCTTATCAAGTATCTGAATCAAGAATTAAGTCCCTTTTCCACCATTTTAACCGTTTGAAGAACTCTCTAAATATATTCAATCTATAAGTTTACTTCCAACAATTGGCCCTAGCAACCTATTTCATTTTACAAGTATGATAAAACATGATTATACAATAGGTTCAATTTGCCCATACTCACCTTATCACCAATACTTCTAAATCTATATACCCTCACCTTAATATATATAAGTCATAACCAATAGTTTGTGCATACATCAAATTTTGTTTAGTCCAACCTACTCCAGATCACTCTCCGAGTGATATATAACACTAATAAGCTTCAGAACTGATACAAATAGGTTTCTTTAGAATTTATTATATGAAAATATCCTAAAAAATGGCATTTTTACTAAATTTTAGAGGCTAAAAAATTACGAAAAATCATGGAAAATATTTTTGGTCAAAATCTCTTCATAGGATTTATACATGCAATAAAGGAAAGTTCCAAAAAATTTTGGTTTTGTAACAACAACAATAAAGTTATTTTAAACAACTTCGAAAATTACCCGGTTTTATGCAATTTTTAATGGAGGTCATAAATCCATTTAAAATTTTTAATATCTAATATTTTTTTCTAAAAATATGCGAAAATAATTTTTCTATAATTTTCAAAATTGATTTAGTATTTTTAGAAAATATAGGAAAATTAAGTAAATTTTTTAACTCACCAGAAGTTAGTCATTTAGCCACCATCTGCAGCCACCCCATTGTTGGTAGCATTAGGCATTGCCACTGCCACCACCACTAGGTAGTGGTGGTGGTTGGCGCCTAAATTTCTTTAAAGCTCTAACTCTAGTATCATGTTCAATTTACACATTTTCCTTTCTAATTTTTCTCTAAACTTTTTTCTCCTTTTCAATTTTTTTCTAGCTTCCTCCTTTATTCAATAACTCCAAAGAGTAGTAAGTGATTTTTCTTAAGTTGTATAATGTTAAGGGGAGAATTTTTCTCTCTCTTCAAGGGTTATATACCCCTTATTTCCTCTTACTAAGTGTCCAATGTTTAATTTCTAATCCAATAGCTATCATGCATGTACCATGCTCAAATCCACTATAATCTATTAGTTCCACAATTTTTTTACAAAATTTTAGGATTTTTCTTACTAATTTTTAGTTAATTATATATGTTTTTGAATATTTTAAGTATTTTTGGACATATATTTATATATAGTAATTATACCTGAAATACACATACTATCTCCATTTATTAATTTATATTATTTTTATGATTTATAATACAAATAATTTATCTTTAAAGTTTAGTTAATTTTTATTATTTAAACCGTGTATTTACGGCGATTAAATTATAATATAATATAATTTTATAAACTATAATATTATTATTTTATTATATTTCTATAATCTAAAGACACAAATTATTCTCAATTAATCCTAAAACTTATTCATGAAATATTATTCTAATCAACTTACTTTCACATTAATCCCAAATTACTAATTCAAAATGTTCATGATTTATTAAGTACAATTTCTTAGCAACGATGCTTATCAATGTACTTACTTTTTCGCCGATTTTCGTAAATGTGCCATTCATTTTTTTTTCCCCCCCGATTGAAGTGGACAGTGCACCTCTCGAGCCAGCAAAAACAAATGTTTAGGTTCATAGTCACAGTTGACTTTTGATGTTACGTTATTGAGATCAGAACTCATATCTTGTTGGAAGGGCCTAATGGAGTTGGCGACTGCCATAAATATTTCTTTCCAAACCATCCACACCCTCTCCCCTCACCCCCACCCCGCAAGCTAAGAGCATTTTTAATAATATAATATATGGTATAAATGGATAAATAATATATAAATATTTATAAAATTTTAATAGTAAAAATATAATTAATATTTAAAAAATAATAATTTAATTTTAATACATATTAAAAATTTATTAATATTTATATATTACTAATTAATTCACATAACGTATTAATTCTATCAAATTTTATTTCGTCATATCCTTACTATGAAAGTTTTGTAAATCTAATAAAATATTTAAAGAAAGAAGTCATTTTAATTTTTAGCTAAATATATAAACAAATCAGATGAAACATATTAATTCAAATTAAGATAGGGTTATTTTTCTGAGAGCATTGATATACAGACCGAAACATGGAGCAGGAAATTTTTTCGGACCTACTTTTAACCAATAGTTATTGAATAACAATCAATGACCGAGCATTGATGTAAACGCTTGCGCAACTGACATTAAAGACACGTTAGTCCGCGTAGGAGTTCGGCCAATATTTTCGCAATCTGCATCATTTCTTTTTTTCTTTTTGTTTTTTTTTTTTTAAGTTAATGCACATGTCATGACTTATTTGAATATAGAATAATTCATCCGTCCTTTTGATAACATGACGTGATGAACTCACTTGAAAAATCTCGGTGATTTTACTGTTACAGTTGGATTTGAATAACATATGCCTCATAGATTGGTTTATGAAGACTTAAAATTGCTCTCATTATATAACCTTTAAATTGTGCTCACTAGATCTTGTGGTTCTTCATAGACTCTTTTATGGTTCATGTACTTCAATGTATTAGAGAAGAAATTACATAATTGTGTCATGAAGTAGTATCCATTCACTTATTTACTTTGAAATTTAGTAGAACAACTTTTCAAGAGAGACTATAATGTGCTTACTTCAATAAATACAGCTATTGCCTACTATGAGATGATATTAGTGATTCCTTTTAAATAAATAATAAATTATATAATTTTATGACATTTTTAGTCAATTATATCGCCACCACCGACCTTACATCATTAACTATACTTTTCTCATCACCACTATTACCACTATTACTACTATCACTATCATTGTTACCTTCACTGTTATATAATCACTATTAACATAAAGCTTACCTTACTACTATTAGGAGTAAACACAGTTCAATTCGATATGATTTGCTTCCCATTACCAAATTAAATATATTATAATGATTTTTTTTTAAATCGAACCTAATTATATAATACGGTTCATAAATTTTTTTAACCTAATTAAAACAAATTCAATCTAATTTAATCTATAGTTCGAACTATTTATAACAAAAGGATAATTTAGCAAATAAAAATTCATAAATATAAAATTTCAAATAGAACTCACTTAACTTAATCTTAATAATTAACCTAAAAATAAGATAAAGAAGGACAAAATATGAAAAATTTGATAAAATTCATTAAGAATGGTAAAAAAAATTAAAAAAGTACAAAATAATTGAATAATTTTTTTTTTTTTTTTACCAAATGGTTCGGTTCAATTCATTTCTCCGAATTGAACTACAAACTAACTAGTTTGCCAAAAGACCAATTTTTTAATTTGGTTCAATTTACAATTTTATCCGTGGTTCATGGTTTATTTGCCTAACCCTAACTACCTCTATTGGTACCACTTTCATGTTCACCATATCCATATGACTAGTAACACATTTACATCATCAATACTATGATCTTCACTACAATCTCCATCATAAGATTATTATATATCTCATCACCACTACTATTGACACTTATCACAATTTTTATTCTTCCACCACTACTATTACCACCACCATCATCAACCCTCACTACATTACTTTCGCCATTGTTGTTGCATCAATATCAATCACCACCAGCTAATTATCCCATAAAATACTCACGATGACCACCTTCATCTTTCCACCAACACCATTATCATTACACTACTACCACCATCATATTGCTATTATGCCATTATGCCATTAGTATAATGAAACATCACTACCATTACCGCTACACCTTTCTATCAATACAACCCCTATGACACAACCATGCCACCATCATTAATAGTACCATTACACCCTTATATTGGCACCAATGTTACCACCACTACCAACACTAACACCAATATTGCCACACAACCATTATTACTGTCATGATATTAGTGATGATGGTAGTAATAGTGTAGTAGTTCTTCTATCTCTTGTCCTTTCACTCTTCAAAATAACCAAACCGTTTAAGTATCCCTCTAAGCTACAATAACCGCTATCTTAAATGAGAGCCATGAATGGTTCCTATGAAACTGTTGGTCTCTTAAAAGGTTCTTTACCCATTCCCAATTAAATCAAGTTAATTCATAAAGAAGTTGCAATGAGAGTACATAAGTAAAAGGAGATTAGTTCAGTAGTACACTTGGTCATGTTTGCAACGAGTGAACAATGGAGTCGTTATTAATCCATAGAAATGTCTATGTTTGGTTGAACAAATAATAACATTTGGAAATGGTAATGGGAATGGAGATACGAAATTTAAAAAAAGAGTACCCCTTTTCTAACAAAATAATAACTCAAAGAAGGGGAAGAAAAAAGGAACAGTAGTTTAGCTTAGCGACTCCATAACCTTTCACCAGAGCGCAACCTGTGGTCACTTGTAAATATATGGCATAAGGTTAGTCCTCTTACATTGTGTTGAGATTGGTGGAAGCCGATGGATATCAAATGAATAGTATAGAAAGCAATAGAAAGTTTGTGTTTGGTTAATTTTAAATTGGATGTAAATGTGATGAATGGGAAGGAAATAAGCTAAATCATTTCCACTTAAGATGCTAATCAATATCTCTTCAAAATTGGACAGAAAACAAGGGAAATCAATGAAAAAATCTTGATGTTACCATTATATCCCTAAAAAGAAAATAAAAATAAAAGAGCTACCTCTAAACAAGGGTAATTTAATCATATTGTTATATTTTATTTTCTCTTTTTATTCTATTTATACCAACCAAACAAGAGAAATGGAAATATTTCTACCCATTTCTTTCCATTTTCACTCTTCATATCCAAACAAAGAAAAAACTTCTATTTTCATTGATTTCCTTTCTTTTCTTTTCCTTTCTACTTTACATAAAAGTTGCCAAACATAGTGTTGATATAAAGTTTGATTAAATCCAATATTTTATTAGTACAAGCATATTTCATGAAGTTGGTAAGGATATTTCGGCATCTAACCTATAACCAACGGCATGGTGAGCTACCATACACCTTTGAAAAACACACACCTATCTCAACCTGTTCGCACAAACCTAACCTGCTCGAGATAATAATAATAAATCGTCAATTCTACTAAGACAACTAAGATAAGATTATGAAAGTAGGTCATATAATCTTTTTACAATACCTCGGTTGTTACATAGTTTGAGAGAGAGAGCCAGTAAGAAGAAGGTCAGTCATCACCTAATTTAGATACAATGTGACTAGAATGTCAACGATATCATCTGCTGCCATGACTCTATACATTCTAAATGCAGCATAATGGAGAGAGTCCGCATTGCTGAAGAAGCATCAACACTGAGGAAAAGGTATCACCGAACTACATGAGAAGTTTATTATCAGCCGTGATGACTGCAGAAAGAAACACAATACCACATTAGTCAATTCATATAGAATAACACAGTTTAGTTTCGATTGAATTTACGGGGATGTTCAGTCATTAATGCAAAAAGAAGAGAGGAGTTTTGGGTTAAAAACTTTACAAGGAAGTGCCTGCTTATAATGCCAATTCTGCCTGCAATGCAGCAAGCTCATCTTCCTCAGGTGCGTTCTTTTGTACAGCTGGTCGTGTCTGCTGCCTTCCAGAAGGAACATTCACTTGAGCAGCAGGAGCAACTGGCGTAGACTGGAGAAGCTCGTCCAATTCAGCTCCTTCCAGTTCTTCAAGCTCTGCTTCCAGTTCATCCTGCAAGACGAAATTAATTAGGAAAACACTTTCAACGAAAAGAGGACATCGAGTCAACGGTTCAGCAAATTTGAAGAGCCGTTACTTCATCAAAGTCAGCTGCTGCACCCATTGGTGTTGACAAAGCATCCTGGATTTGTCGCATGTTTTCAGTCTGCTCATTGACCTCATCCATCGTCCTATCCAGATCATCAATGTTTCTGCCAGAACAAAAATGTTATTCTTGGTATTATAATGGTCTAAACTTTGTTTCCTTAAATTTGTGTGTATGTACTCTTTGATACTGTTTGATAGGAGTCTTGACTAATAGGAAAAGTAGCATACGTTGCTTTGTTCATGGCCTTCATCGTGGCAGCTCCTGTCCGCAGTGCATCAACTGTCTCTGTTGTAGCTTTTGCGCCTTCTAACATTATCATCTACTATCCAAATAAAATAAATAAGTTATTCAAATGTTTCAAATTTCTTGCCAACTCCCTACCAAGTGGCGCAGAAAAATAAGCGCACCTGGTCGTGAATGCGTAGTTGATACGTTCCAAGCTGTTCAATTTGATTTTCATACAACTTTTTCTTCTTTAAACATTGAATAGCCGCTGCAAAGCAGCAATAGCACACGTTCAATAGCAAGAAAGCAAATAATCTAGATCATCAGAAAATTTTCTTATCCGATTCCAGGACTCAATATGCTGGCTAGCTCTCAAATTAATTAACTGAAGTTTACACATCCATATTTATTGGTGAAAGAAAATCCACAGATATGTCGGTTAATCTTTTTCCAACAATTAATACTTAATGCAGCCCCCAAAACTGCTATATAAAAGTTTACAAGGAAAATGACTCGGTCCTTAAAAATCAATGAACTGCATACACAGATTTATTTTCCAATTCAAGATAGAGCAAAGAAAGCATTTCCGAGGAAGTTTCATCATAGTGTCTCTATCGAAGCTTATCATGATCATTTCATAAAGATTCATTGCAAGTGTATGATATCTAAGGTCTTTCCAGGAGTGCAAGCATCATGGCACTTTCTGGTCAAGACTATCTTCTGAGACAGGAGGAAGATAGGTGCAACCAGATGCACTTTCCGTTAAATTCCTAACACATATAATATGGGATTCATACATAGGAAAAAAGGACCAGTCCTGTTTGGCTGTGTAAGAAATGAAATATTCACATCGTTCTGCATACAACCTGTCCTTCTAATATGTCTTTCCAAGAAAAGCTACCTATGCAAGAACTTTTGTTTAGTGCTTAGTGGGAGCATTTCAACTCTGGTGCTAATGATTGCATCAGATGATAATATCTGGTTATTACATATTTCCTTGGTCAAGTAACATCCTATATCATTTTTTTCCCCATGGATTTGGATCCCAAAGAATGCAAATTTGCCATGTTTTTTGTAAGAACTTCGTGGAGAAGTAAGATGGAATGCTCAAAAAGCAGTCCCTCATAACTCTCAAATGCTTGGATCCTAATAACTATAGAGAAACAAGAATTTAATTTTATAGGAATTTGGAGTCATGAATCATATGTTTCATCACTCATTCTAAACTCCATCAAACTCTCATGAAATATTTAATAAAAATGACTAGAAAATACATGAGTAAGATGTATATGATGCATTGTCCACTTGTGTTAGGTGGTTCAACAAGACCATCGGTTCGAGCATAGGGTTCAAAAAAGTACTGTGAGTTTGAAGAGTCCATCACAATTTTGTCCATATCGGTAATGCTCATTCCATTAATTGTGGAGCTAACCAAGGGATGGAAGATCAGAAGGCTGTGACTTATGATCTGGGAAGAGTTAACTCTACCTTAGTACCAATTCCAAGAACTCAAGAAATAGGCTATGCAAATTGGAGAGCACCCCCAAGGCCGTCTTCCTGGTTTTTGCTCTATCCTTGGATCTGTATTTGTTTGCTGAATCTACAGGACTAGTTAGAGGCAATTATCTCTATTTCCAACTATCAGTTCACTAACCTTAACTGTAAATAATTATAAGATAATGGAAGAAAGGAACAGAACTTGCATAACTATAAACTCACTGTAGAGAACCCAGAGAAACCAGTGGCTATACATAAAGCATTGTGGCAGGAGTCGGACCACATAATCTTTCTCTTGTTTAATGCTTGATTTCCTTTTTCTTTTTCTTTTTCTCAAGTTACATTCTTGCTATTTTGCATTAGCCATGGTGTGTAATTTAACTATAATGACTAGGAGAGACAATAAGCACAGCTTAGATTAACTTAATGAAGTATGCCTTCATAAAAGAAAGAGCTAGACAGTTTCAACATCAACAATACTAGAGATAGTATACAGACAAATAACCCTCTTAAATCAGATAGTAAATAGATTCCAATTTCTACTACAGATATCACACTAGTAAACTAAAATGCACAATAGGAGTGATCTCATCAAAGAAAGTTGTTATAATATCAACGATAAAAGGAAATGATTTTATATAATCACTACCAAGATCTGAGACAATTGAGTCCACCAAATAATTCATCACCACACCACCTAAATCCACATCTAATCACATGCAAGATAGCTATAGCCCTACTTTGTATATGTAACAGTGACACAGTAAATCAAGTAGCAATACATGCATTTGATGTAAAAAATAACTTAAAATAGCATATCATGTTGACCAATGACTATCCTCTTGAAACAACAACATAAGCAATGCTGCTCAAAACAAGTACATCGATTGCCATATATTCAAAACAAAATTTCTGTGTATGTCTTGTGTGCTGTCCAATTCAGATCTTTTAACGCGGTAAAACAAACTCTTTGTACTACAAAAAAAATCATGAATCAACAACATATTGAAGACATTAAATGCTAGGCAACATTAGAATCTCAGTATTTCGGGTCATACCAGTTTTCTTCTTAGCCTTGGTATACTGCTTCGCCCTTTCAACTTCTGCAGCAACCTTTTTCAGAAGGAAGTTCTCCTTCTTTTCTAGCATCTCTAAGGTCTGCATTTAAGAAGTCCAAGTTTGGGATACGCCCGACAGTGATAAATGCTACGAGACACTGAAAGAGCACATAACAGTACTAAAAGTTCAAAGCAAAATAAGCTATTAACATTTAGAAATAGATTGAAACAAGTTGATCCCTTTTAGGTCAAAACAACAATAAGATATCCTTGTAATCCCTTGTGTCACAATTTCCAATCACTACAAGAGGCGGCGGGTTTAAACGACATTCAAAGTGTTTTAACAACACTTTCACGATTGAGATCCTCATAAAACAAAACCTCAAAATGAAATAAAATACAGGGCAGTTACTGATATTTCTAGTTTTAAATACTTAACAAATCCACAATCTCCTGAAGGAGGGGAAAATAAAAATAAAATAAAATAAAATAATATTAAGTTTACTTGCATCAACACAACATGAAGTTGATGGAAATTAACTACTGAACTATTCAACCGATAAAAAGAACAAAAATATTCCATTCTTACCTCATTCAACTTGTCTATGGTGGTTGCTGCACTGGGTTCTTCCGTTGTCTTCTTAAAAATTTTCCCAAACATGGCTTAACCAAAAAAATCAAAATCACCCCAAAATTTTAACCCAAGTAAATAAAATTATAAAAAGAGGAAGAAGAAGAAGAAGAAGAAGAAGTGGTGTGAAAGGCGAGTTTTGTTAGGAGAAAACAAAAAGTGAGAGCAAAAAGAGAGAGATAAAGTATCTTCTTTTATTCCTTTGTAGTGGACGGTGGCAGTAAGTTTCCTGGTATGTAATTCTAGTCGTAGGATGTCTTTGTTGGATTTTCATTTTCTTTTTTGGCGGTTGGAAGTATCTAAGATGTGTTGGAATTGTTGAACTGAAGAGGGCTCTAGACTTTGCGAAGTCATCGTTGTCAAATTTCAGTTCGTTGATTATACACGTGCTTCCTCCTTTATCAAAGGGAGAGAAAAATATCTGATTTAAATTGATAAAATGGCGAAAAGCAACGCTGACTTCCTAAACAACGGATCCAAGTCTAAATTCATTCTCCCTATTATATCGTATTATTAGCTGTCGGCATACCCCGTTATGTCTGTAAAATTATTTTCTTTTTCTACATCTAATAAAAAGAAAGAAATATATATTTATTTTAAATTTATAGTAAAAAATTTTGTTTTAACTATTATAAATTTTACTTTTAATATATCTACATACATAATTTATAATGACTTCTTTTAAAAAAATCATATTAATGAAAGAAATTATAAAAATTATGAAAAAAAAGAGCTTTATGAAAATTGTAAAAGAAAATAGATAAGAAAGTGGGAGAGAGAATAAAAGATGAGAGAAAAAAGTGAAGTATAGTTTTAGAGAGTAAGGAAGAGAAATTAAATGTAAGTATTATAAAGAAAAATAATTTTATCTATGATATAAGTTATATATAATTTTATAATATTAATTTTTTATTAAATAATATTTGATATTGATCAAAATAGTAATTTTAATTGTGATGATTACTTAAACCTCTAAAGGTTTTAATAATATATAATTTTAAAAACTTTTTTATTGATACCATCTTCTCAGTGTTCAATAATCATATCCTTTTAGTCCCTATAATTTCTAAAGGCACCACTGATTTTACGATACAAAAGATTATTTTATAAATAACTAGCAATTGGTACATTTACATTGCATGTGCAAAAATTAAATAAAGTGACATTAAAAAAATATATACACGATATGAAAATCTTTTAAGATAAAGGAGAAACTAAGGGACAATAACAACAGTACATGAAAAATTCATTAACGATAAAAAAAAAAAAAGAGATAATACTTATATTGACAGTGTTTTATTGAAATTATGCTATACACAACTAAAATACTCCATCTAAAAAGTTCTCATTTTCCTATAAAACAATGCAAACACAACAATTAGGGATCTTTGTACATAGAATAAAGAATCATGAAATGAACAATTATTACCTAATCATTAAGTTATTAATCTCCATGTACATGATTTCATTAGTGAAACTCCTACGACTGTAAAACTACATATGGAAATAAAGGTAGAAAGTAACATATTTTTGTTGTATTATTAGAAATTTTGAAAAAAGTAATAGTGATGGTTACAAACCTTAAGAAGACAGAATGAAGAAAAGCATAAAAATCTACAAAACTAAAGAAAGATTTATCAAAGCAAAATAAATTGGAAAGACAAAATGGAAGAAATGTTTCAAATGTGATCTTACTGCTGTAATGATCGTGCTTAATGATCATAATTAGGCTTTTCTTCCTTCTTAGACTGGGTATGTTGTTTTAATTTCGCGATCTCTCGTCTAATCATCTTCTTGAAGGTTTATATGTTGATTCTATTAAAGCTTCCCCAATCGAAACTATAAATGCTTAAGCAATTTTTCTATAAGGGAAGAATAAATAAATTTTATGTTATATCATTTATTTCTTACCTATAAAGGCATACAGAAGAAAATATATATTAATTATATAGTTATTGTATACGGGGATCACAATGCACATACAATGGAAATCTCCAAATGATTAAAAAAAAAAATCCATAAGGCATGTAGCACTGCAAAATTCCTAAATTTCAAACATGGATGATTCGTTGTGTAAATAAATTTTGCTAAAGTTTTTTTTTAAATTAAAATAATTGGTATTTGTATAGTAATTCAAAATTTGAATGAAATGCACTTGAGGGAAATTAAGAAATCTTCTTTTAATCTCCTTTATTAAGACATGCTACATAGTCCAATAATATATCATGACAATAACCGCAAATAAAATATTTATGTATTATGATAGTAACAAAAAGGAAAAACATATAGACATCTGTATGATAATTACAAATGCGAATGTGTAATCCCTTATGTACTTGTACCTTTATGATACTAACACGCTTTAAGAGAGAACATTTCGAGTGTATAAGCCTTCTGCTCCATGTATTTTACCCTTTTTTATTAACACTTTTGTTAATTCCATTAAAACCCCTATTTAAAAGGCTACATACAGTTGTTTGTAACTGAATACGTGCTCAAAAGGTAGATACCCACATTGAAACCCCCATTAATAAAGCTACATACGGTTGTCTGTGGCTAAATACATACTCAAAAAGGTAGATACCCCTATTATATATCGTTTGACTTTGTGCTTTATTGATTGTTAGAGCAAAACTTAACCATACGAGAAATTGTTTTCTTATCATCTCAAATGGGAGGTGTAAGTTATCAAAGGTTTTTAAAGAGATTCTTGGAATAAAAACTTTTAGACCCCTTGATTGGCCAATCAAAACCTCAGTGTGGATGACATTCTTCAAAAAGTCAAGACAAATTAACCCGATATCATTAAACAAACCCACATTTGGGTCTAAGTTCCGTAAAAACATGATTGGAGCTCCTTTTTGAAGGGTTACTACATGTAGAGGCATTCCATTAGGAGTACTAGAATTCAAATATTATTGTTGGTATAAATGCCCCTTATCATCAGAAACTAAATCAAATGAGAAGTATAGGCCTTACTAGGAAAAGATTGGATGATTCTATCGTTTAACTTGTCAACCTCTATGTTTGTACTATCTTGTACATGTGCTAAAAGGTTTGAAAAGGTTGCTTCAATTAGATTTTGAATTGTTTATTCACCCTCCCATGGTATGCATATTGATGGTAGTATATGTATAAAGTCATCATGTATGGTACATTCGACTCCACCCCAACTCTTAATATAAAGTAAAAGAAATTCCTATCATTAAGCGATCTCATATTTTAAATTAAACATAAGATACGTACACTTTTCCATAATGGTGATTTATTTAAGGATGCATTTATCAATTGGTGTTTTGTCCGTTTTGACACCACAAGAAGAACTTGTCTGAAATCTCCTCTTAGTATTATAACCTTTCCACTAAATGGTAAATCAACTTCTATGATATCTCTTCATGTTATTATCACACCATGAAGTAATAAAGTCATAATAATCATGCTATGTAAACCATTCTAAAATATAAGTTGACTATACAGTCGTTATCTTAGATCTGATTTACATAAGGTGTCCATAGTTAACCCGCTTTAAAATAAACATTTCATAAATTAAACAAATTATTTACTTAAAAAAGTATGAATATATATATATTTATATATATTAGGATTCAAATATTACAATTAATGTTTGCAAGGTTTCATTGTATTATATCACCTAAGTAATACTTTATTCGAAAATGGAAGATTCTAAAATAAGAGCTAAGACCTTAAAAATATATCTATTCTTTAGATGTATTTCCTCACTTCATAGGATCCAACAGTTGCTAGCTTCAAGGTAAATACAAGTCGCTTCCTATCTAAAACCTGCAACAATGTCTATAAGGATGTAAACAACCGATAGTTCAATAAATTGGGATAGAGACTTAAAACCATACATTAAACACAAATAGGGTTATCAACCAATTTAGTTAAATACAATGCATGTACAAGTAAATACTATTGCATGATGTTGTTTAGTCTTTCATGAGATTAGAAAAATTACACCCGCTCTAATTCGGGTTGAAGAGTTTCCATGTTATACAACAACGCACAACCAAACCCAAACTTGTACAATGGAGACACGACTCTTCCCATGACTATATTCAAACCATTAACTTCACCCTTGTCATGACCTCCTCAATTGTCACTTAGCTCGACAAAGAATGAAAAAGAAACCCATTATGTTATCAAACGCTATCTGATATGAGGCAAGTGCACCTATCAGTTTTAATATAGCAGATGTGAGTCCGAGTCGATCTCTCAGAGACTTCGAGTACTAATATTAACCTTAGCTTTATTATCTAACTGGAAAATTATGAAAGTTGAATTAATTAAAAATACTAAAATTAACAAACTAACTTATTTATAAGACTTGATTAAGCAATTGAAAAAGCGATAAAATCAAGAACGACTTCAAGAAAGTAATAACGTATTTAGGAATTATTTCCCCTAGAGTTAATCATGTGATCGCTTAAAATATATTCAATTCGGTTTCTATATTTCTTGACCGGAGGGATTCACAACTAAAGTTAATACCTTTCTCAAGCATATTAACCCTAATCCTAAATTATTTACCGGAATCTCTTCACTTAGTAATATAATTTAGAATTCAATTGATGTATAATGAATTCCCATACAAATAATTAACTTTCCAGAAGAAACATGTATCTTATCTCTAAGTATACATGTAATCCTCTTCAATTATGTAAAGATCTAATTACACATGAAATTTCTCAATTAACATGCATAATATCATATATTGACACTCTAGAATTATCAATCCATAATTAACGACATAATTGAATCAAGAAAAGGTAGAAACTTTATTGAAATTATAATTCAATCCAAGGGTTACATGAACCCTAGGTTCCATAATCCTAAATACTCTAATTCTAAGCTATCATAATGAATATAAGAACGAGTTTCATCAATAATATAAAATAAAACATGGAAACCCCTTTTGATTGATGAACAATCTCTCTAATCTTGAAGTTGATGTTGTTCCCCTCTTTTTTGATGTTGTTCCGCCTCTTTCTTGATGTTGTTCCTCTCCGTTTCTGTCTCTTGTTTCTGTAATGTCTCTCATGTCTTTTGAAACCCTAATATGTCTTTTTATAGTGTATCAAAAAGATTTTGTTTTCGTCACCCGACACGGCCTAGGACATGACCGTGTCCCCAGGTTGTATAACTTTCTGCACTTAGGCAAATTTCCTGCACAACTTAAAAAATTCATAACTTCTTCGTTTGAACTCGGAATTGAGTGAAACTTGATTCCTTTTCTTCGTTTTCGAGCCTAGAACGCGTTTAAACTCTAAAATCAACATTTTACTCAATTAAGTATCAATTTCTTTAAAGAAAACAAAAAATGTGCGAAAAATACTATAAAATCATCCTATGAAATATGTTTAAAATTAGAGTTATCACTATCCCTTTCGAAAGGGTCGGTATTTAGCCGAAAACCCTAATGTTTTCCCTAATGGGTTATTATGCATATCCAATTTAGAATTACAAATCATATATTCAATTAAATCCGATTCAAAGTGTTTAATCATTTCAACAAATCATACAGATACAAGCTAGAGTAGTAAACTAAAATCACATCATCAAACTAAAAAACAAGCACATATAAGCATGCACATAGTCAACTATTTAACAAACATAATCAAGTACAATCTTAAGCCTTTGAGTACTTTAAATTAGTACTCCAAAATAAAATAACATATTAATTATTACTTACCTGTAATCCTCGGTTAACTCACTCGACTTGCCGCAGGTCACTTATCTCCAAGTGACTTATAATATAAATACTCTTTCAGTATTTATATCCTTATAATATATAAACTTTAGATTGCGATTTGACTCAATTTTCCATATATATTGTAAACCCTAGGAAATCAGTAGTTGAATCCTAACTCAAGTCCGAGTGTCCTAAACTGTACAATAACTCAATAAGACTTATAACCATAGAAGATCATGAAATTTAATAATTTAAATATAACACCGATAACTAAAACTCTAAAAATTGATTAAAACCCTAAATCGTATACTAAAACCCAAAACTGATTGATGCACCATTAATCAAAATTAAACTCGAATTTGGTCGAAACCCTAAAATTATAAATATAATCTTATAAAATAGTTGATTATTACTCAATAGTGATATAATCATAGTCGATTGCAATTTTCGACTAAATCGCCTATTTGCATGAAATTTTAACCAAATCACTATAATAACTTGTAAAAATTATAATTGTAACGAGTACCAATTAAACTGATAAATTTTCATAAAAATATAAAAATTAATTTATGATGAGTATTGTTATAATTTATATGTTTAGAAAAATTACATGTATTTATTATTAATTTTTATTTTCCTTCTCTTTCCTTTTCTTTTTATCTCTTTTCCTTCTTTTCTTCTTTTTCTTCAATTGCCACGTCCTGCAAAACAAAGAAAAAATCAGTTAGAAATAGCAGCCCACATGAGGAATTAAAATTATAAGTAGTGCAATTGGGAAAAGTAAATCAAATACAAATAGATTAGGTTGTCCTTTCTCCATAAATGCTAAATCAAATGGATTTGTGTAAGATATATATATATAATATTTCCAACCAAAAGTGAATGTTTGGACGTGAAATTGAAGAAACAAAAATTTGGAAAATTTCTTTTTAAACAAACTGAAAATTTAGGAAGCAAAACCGTAATGAAAAGAAAGAAAAAGAAGGAAGAAAAGAAGAAGAAAGAATTAAAATAAATAGGCAAGTAAATTATTTTTCTAGTATAGATGTATATTATATAGTATATACATGTATAAATGAAGTATTTGTATAGTATTTTTATAAATATAACATTACTAATATATGTATATGTGCATAAATACATAAATTGAATTATATATGCATGTATTAGGCAATTTATGCATACATGTATGTACATAGGTATATTATACGGAAGAGTATGTATTATGTATTTTTTTTAAGAATACATATAATTAGTATTAAGTATTTTTGTTGAATAACTATAATATATATATGTGTGTGTGTGTGTGTGTGTAACTGTGAAATGTAAAAATAGTTATGAATACATGTATAATTATTTATATATATATATATATATGTAATCGTATAATATATATATGTAGTAGTATATTTCCATAAGTAATAATATATGTATATAGGACATATATATATGTATAATACAGAGTATATGTTGCGGTACACCACATATATTATAAAATATATGTATAATATATAGCATACATATTTTATAACAAATACTATGTAAATATATATATACCAAATATATAATACAAGGATAGGTATTTGTAAATTATTTATATATATCTAAGTATTCAGAATTATATAAGTATATTTATAAGTATAAATACAAATATATGAATATATATATATGTACATAAGAGTATGTTTATTTTCATAAAATAAGTATATACATACATATAGCGTATAACATATATTATATATATGTAGTATACCAAAAATATATATAATAGTATCTATAAACTAAAATAAATCTAAAATTACGTAAGGAGTAGGTATATATATATATATATTACCATAAATTAAGATTTTTTCAATAAGGTAAAATTATAAATTTATAAAATATATTATAAGTATACATATATATGTATGTATAAATCGTGAAATACATAAATAATAAGAAAATGAGAAATAATAAAAATAATAAAGGCAATAATAATAATAATAATCATAATAAAGCTAAAAATCTCAAAAATAGGAAAAGTATGCTCAAAACAATAAAAATATCAAATATATGATTTAAATAATTATTAAATAATAAATATGTTAAGAAAAAGCAAAAATTAATATTTTATAATTTTTAAACTTAAATAGTAATTTTTGTGATGTTTTTATAATACAATTTAAATTACGAGTCACAACGTCCAAAACAGACCTTATTATGAGAAAATACGCTCGGAAACGATCAAAATGGACTATAAGTTCATAACAATCCGAGCTAAAACAAAAAAATTATACTCAATTCGAAAAAAAGCTTGAATCGACGATTTCACATAACTAAGTAAAGTACATCCTATAAATTATAACACTAGTTAGCTTTAAAGTCTTAAACTTATAAAATTTTTATTAATTTTCAAATGATTTCGAAATAGACCCTAAGCTGCCACCAAACTACTACAACCTTTGAGTTAGCCATGCTTGAGTGAGTTTTTTCTAATGATTTCATACTTGTTTGTGTTTGTAGTTAGTGAATAAAAATTATCATTTACAAATGAATGTGTATGGGGTTGGATTATACTTGTACACAATAATTGTTGTTGATGGTGAATTTACTTTAAACTTCAATAATATAATGATTGTTGCATAGTAAATTCACTAAAATTGATTGTTTGTGACTTGGAATAATCATTGAATAAATAAGATTTAATTTTATTCAACTAGAAAAAGTTAACTTGGATCATGCATAAATCATGCACTGCATAACTAATTCCAGCAGTCACGTTACACGGAGGTAGCGAGAGACCATACATGGGTTGATTATTGATTTTTATAGATTTCGTATGGTACACACGTGCAATATGACCTTACCTTGGCCCGCGAGACGACTAGGCGTTGGAAGCGCCAACTGCTTAGCTATGGGTCGAGTCCAGAGGCCTTCATTTAGGAGTAAGTGAGGGTTGCGTGAATTTACTCACAATCATATGTAGAACTCGTAAGGCGGAGTTTCATTACATTTCAAATACGAGACGCAGAGTTTCATTATGAAATAAGTTATAATATAATACCTGGATCTGACTGTACCGATGAAGCTCCAACCCTGACTTCGAAAGGCGTTAAATCCGAATTGCATGCAGTACATGGTCATCTACATGTATTTGTTTGGCATACTGTGTAAGCCCTAAAGTTAAGCCAAGAGACCATAGAATTGAACTTTGAGCACAAAGTTTAGGGTGATCGGTTAAAGGATCCGATCAAACACGAATTATAAACTATAGAGAGAAATATTAGTAAAAATAACCCCGTAAACTTGAATTTAAGAAAATAAGTAATAAAATAGGAGACTATAGAATTTTTAAATTTTAAGTATAATAATTGTTAATCATCGAAAAGGCGAAAAGTGTAATCTAATAACTAATAAATTACTACAGATAGATTATATGTATACTAAAAATCATAGAATGACCTAAATAATAATTAGGAATATTCACATGTACCCTACATGTATTTACGTATAGGTAAAATTACGCGAAATTTCTTAAATTGGCCAAAAACTTAGTAAATAATTAAAGAAAATTATTAATCAATTGAGAAAAAATCAGAAGCATATGGAATGGTGCAAATTTGGTCGTAGCAAATCAGGAGCTAAAGAAGAAAAATTATTCAATTAGAATTAAGCAACACAAAAGCTAAAAATCAAAAGAATGGGGTAATGTCATGTCTAATTAATGCATATTAATTACCAAAAAATTCTATAAATAGGAAAAAAATTCAGAGAACTCCTTTGGACAGTTAGGGATTAGAGAAAAATAGAGAGACTTGAAAATTCAAGAGAAAAACTAGAGTAAAAAAAAAAAAGGAAAGGAAAACTGTGCAGTTAGGGCTAGTGAGCCAAAACCACACACCACCACCATCTGAAACCAAGCCACCACTACCACCCCACTCCAGACCCACCGCCTGGATCGATTGATATACCTGAACCAGTGTTGGAAGACCAAAAGCTATCGGACAGCGTGAGTCTCTAATTTGTTCCGATTTTATATAATTTATTAAAATTAGTTATTTTGTCCAAAAAATTATGAAACTTATTATTCTGAGGTTTTATTAAATGTAGATTTAGGAAAAAATAGTTATTTAGTTTAATCACGTTTGAAAATATAGAGTCCTTAACAAATTAAGTAAAACCAAGCATAATTAGAATTAGAAATAAATAGGCTTAGGAGTGTAGTTTAGAGCTCAAAATTTTTCTGTGGAATGCTTAAGGGATATAAAACAGTGCTATGAAGCCATTTTTTTAAAATTAATTTTCAAAAATTTTAAGTTAATTTTTAGCCCTAAAATGAAGGAAAAAATTAGGTAATTTTAAGTTAAGTAGGTGATCAAGACACCGATTACTGATTTAGATAGTAATTAGATGTTTAGGGATGATAATCTTTTATGTGGAAACCTAATCATAACCTTTGGAGTGTTAAATATAAGTAATGAAGGCATTATGTGCTAATTATAGAAAATTAGGAATATTATAAAAAAATTAGGTTTAATTAGATAATATAATAATAGAAATCAAAATATAATAAATCTAAAATAAAATTTAATTTTAAGTAATTTTATAAAAAAAGTGTAAGATTTTATCATATCGGGAATAAATCCGGTACCTCAATTAGGATTAGCGTGTACCGAATAGTTTAGAATCTTAAATTTAGACCCAATGGGATATTAGAATACTCGAGCTTAATGTGATTAATTTTACATTAGGATTCAAGCATATTTAAGATTTCAGAATCAAAACTAGAATCTAATTTAGGAACCAAATCCCGAACTAGGTTAAAATGAATCATTAGTAAATAATAGTTATACATGGAAAAAATAAGCTAAATCATAACTTAGAATGTGAATCCTTAAAGTATAAGAACTAAAAAAGACCTAATCCAATCAAACGCATGTGTTTGATGTATCTGAATGCGTGCTGAATTTGTAATGTGAGTGATTTTGTGATTGATTGAATTGGTGTGAAATTGTTTGAACACCCTAAATGAAATTTAATTTTATTCGATTCTAATAACTAAAAATGTCATACATTGCAACTTGTTAGGGGATCATAGGATTCTCCAACCAAATACAGACCCCTTCGAAAGGGATAGCGCAGGATTACAAAATGATCCCTTCTTCATCCTTAGTCGAACTAAGTGACAAGAAAGGAGGTCGTGGTGAAGGTGAAGTCAATGGTTCGAAGGTAGTCGCAGGAGGAGCGAGATCTCTATTGCACAAGCTTGGGTTTGATTGTGAGCTGTTACATAACATCGAAACTCCTCAACCCGGATTAGAACAGATGAAATTTCTCTGATTTTGCAACGGACCGAATTACATTGTACGATGACACTTGATTGTTGCATTGCATTAAATAATTGTTCGATAATCTTGTTTGTATTGGTATACTCTTATGAGTCTCCAATTCAACTTACTGAGCTGTAGTTGCTCATACTCCTATAGATCCTTTTGCAGGTCCTAATCTTTGAACACTTCAAGTATTATGCCACCTTACAATTATCCAGAAGTTAGTCCTTTTAAAGCCAGGGGTGTGAGGAGCAATTTACTTAGTAGTGATGTATAGCGAGAATGTCCTTTGAGGATGAAAGATTGATAATTATTATGTAAATTAGTGAATTGTTGTGTATATGTAGAATTTCCTGGGAAGTTATATGAACTTTACATATAATTATATAGGTTTAATTAAAATTTGTGAACTTTATCATAATTGTAGTTAAACATTTAATTGAACTGTTTACTTCAAAGTGAGGAGTTATCGATGCCTTGTGTAAATTATGTCTATAGTAGGTACTGTGAGGCTAGTTTCTGTCATAGAATGGTTTACACGGCGAGACTGTTACAACTCTGTGACTTCGAGGTGTAACATACTATTTGTCATGCATTTATTTAGTTAAACTTAACTGTTGTATAACTTGATTACTGTATAGTTGAGGGAAATTTTCTCACTAAACTAGTTAGCTTATACCCTTATATTCTTATCTCACAGGCTGACCTTTTTATGGAGTCGGGCCGTCGCATGCCTGAGGTTATTTTTCTATACGGAGTTAGTGTGGGAGCTGGATGAGATTAGAGAGTACTTATGATAAATTATAGATCTGAATGTATAATTGCTATACTAGTTGAACTTCAAACATGTTTCAAACTTTATAGTTGTAAATTTTTATACAAATAGACCATTCATTATGTTGTTATAATTTTATTATTTATCATGAAATGATATTACTTAAGCTTGCACACTCTTGGTAGTTAGTAGTAGCTGTAGCCTTATGTATCGTATAAAAGGGTCGTCGATTGTAAGGAATTCAATCTACAATCCTTTATACGGTATACGGCGACTGCTACGATTAGCCCCCTCGGGTCGTGACATATATATATTATTTATTTTCGTTCTATTATAGGTTAGTTTTAGAATCGGTTTCTAAATCCGATTCTAATTTAGCTTCTAATTCAATTTCAACTACGGGTGTTATATAAAAATCGTAAGATCTCGTTTCAAACTACAATGTAAAATTAATTATATTATGCTTAGGTGTCTTAAATATCACTTTTAGCCAGTGTTCTAGTCTATGCGGTATATCCTAATTCTAATTTAACTATTGATTTAGCTCTTAATGTAAAAAAAATTTACATTTTCCATATAATTATATGAATTTATATTTCATATCAAATTTATTGTTATTATTATTAGGGAAAATTGTAAAAAAAAAAAAAACCCTAAATTTTGACTTAAATACAAATTGACCACCTCAACTTTCAAAGTAAGGTTTTTGACCCCTTAAACTTTCATAAATTGGAAAATAACCCCTTAAAACTTTAATTTTAATCTGTAAACACCTCTTAAACTTTTATTTTAATACGTAAATGCCTCTAAATACCTCATAATTTAGGAGGGTGTCTGCGCACCAAAATAAAAGTTTAAGGAGTGTTTATGCACCAAACATAAAGTTTAAAGGTTATGTAGGTTGTTTTATTAATTTATCAAAGTTCAAGGGATTAAAAACCTCATTTTGAAAGTTTAGGAGGAAAATCCACAACAAAGTCAAAGTTTATGGAGGTTTTTTACATTTTTCCCTTATTATTATTATCAATTTTGACATAATATTCTTTACTTATTAATTTCCTGCATTTACATATTACCCATTATTACCTAATATGTACTTAACATGCACATCTAACATTCCTAACACTTCAAATATCTTCTTTCATCACCAACTAACATCTCAAAATGTCTAAATATATCTTAAATCAGAATTTGTGCCAATTTGACCTTAAATTGCAAAATTAACCTAAATATGCCTTTTTACCTACGTATTTATTACATATTATACATAATATATGCAACTAATACCTCAAATTCTATTAAAACTACGGAAAATATACTATATTCAGTAAATTATAGTTGTTATATTATGATCATGAGAAGTAATAAAATAATTTAATATATATTATTTTTCGAAATATCAATTTTAGGTCCGATTTTGCTAAAAATTAGCTTAAATCAGGTAAATGACCAAATAAAATTATAAGATTCAAATCGAATATTCCCAAAATCATAACTAAGCTTTAGAAATCAGTACAAAGAAGATTCACTAAGGAATTTAAGTAAAAACATATTATTTCTTTCATATGAAAAATATGGTAGATTCAACAAAATAATTTTAATAAATACTAAATGTATAGTTTATCAAAAAAAATTTTATTTAAATTAAATATATCATATAAATATGTATACATAAAAAATTAGGTCGAAATAAGATTATTTACTAATTTTGAAAATTCATATATAATTCGTTAGAATCATGCCTATTCTTAAGGAGCCTATATAAGTACTTCTAATTTTAAAAAATCGATTTGATATTCAGATTGTACATGCAAAAAAACTAAAGGAAAATAAATTTCATAATTTTTCATATATATTTGATATTTTTAATAAATTAATAAAACTTAGAAAGAAAATAGAAACTTATAGATTAAAGAGCCTCCAGCCACCAAAGGTAGCTTCACCATTGTCAGCACCACCAAGCGATAGATTTGCTGTTAGGTGGTAGTGGCTGTTCATTTCCAAGTGGTCATCGGGTGTGGGTTTCCATACGAAATCACATACGAGCATTAAAGTCCATACGAAATCACATCGAGCATTATACCCACGACAAATATAATACGGTTACAATCCACGATGCACAGTTGTGCATATTGATACAACTTACGATAATTAACACGAACATGTGGACATGTATGAATCAATTCATTTAGGTTTTTTTATTAGTGTTATTATTATTATAATCATATTATTGGATACTTTTTAGATAATTTCACTTTTTTTTTAAATTTAGTTATTTTTAAATTGCATTTTTTAAAAAAATAATTATATCTTTTCTTTAAGATTCGTATCTTCGGAGAAGATACGTATCCTATAGTTAGGATTTAGAAAAGATACATATGAATATACATATGAAGATACGTATCCAGATCGTCTCTTAACGTATCTTACAGTTAGGATTAAGAAAAGATATGTATATTAGTGGATCTTACATGTAGGATTTAGAAAAAATATTTTTGATACATAGTGAGTTTTCTTAAAAAAAAAAAAAACTTAACCGGAGTCTTTTAAAATGATTTAGTTAGTTAGGGTTTTCTTAAAATCATGAAATTAGTTTTTTTAGTTTTTTTTTAAATATAGATAAATTGTTAAATAAATACATATATGGCTTAACTTCCAAAATAAACAAGAATTTACCCATTAAATATTTTATAAGAAAAAAAGACTATGTTGGTTTGATCTCGACTAGCGGGTACGTAGGTAACTTTGGCGTAACCATATAAAAAATAATAATTTTTCTTCTTGAAAAATTTGTAATAAAAAATAATTTTAGTTATATTTTGTATATTTAGATATATTCTTAGTAGTTTTTAGAAAATAGAAAAATAAAAACCATTAATTAATATTTTGTCTTTTACATGGTAACTTAGTTGGTTAGTCCCCAAACCTAGTATTTTTTTGTTTAATTTTCTAAAAAATCTATAAATCAGTAGCCAAATTAGGGTTTTCCCACCTGAAAACCATAATTTCATTTTTTATCAGTTTAATTGGTTGGCGATTTCAATTTTTTTAAAATATTTTTTTTCAAAACATTTTTTTAAAGAAAATTGTTTCCTTAATTTTTTGTCGAGTAATCTATATTAAGCAAACGAAATAGGGCTTGACACTCTCTTCTTCTTTTTCTTATCTCTTTTTTTACTAAAGTTTACCAACGATTATAAAGTCTTAAGGTTTTTGGTCAAAAGGTTTAAAAAATTATTAATGATAAGGCCTATTTTGAAAGAAATACTTTTATTTATCTCAAGTATACAAGTCAAGAGCCTTAAGAAAAAAATTAGAAATATGTTTGCCCTAATTTCAAAAACAATTTTTATTGAAGATAAATTGTCTTTTAAGATAAAAAAAGCTTTTATTGCGTAAGGGTGGTATCATAGGTGGGAAGGGCTTATGTAATTTAGCATAGGTAAGAGAGGCTTTAGAGTGGATATGGAGATTTTAGATTTTCAAGCTTTGGAATGTGATTCAGGGCCTTGTGTTTTTTGGACTATTTGGGCATTAACTCCTGACCTTTTGATTTGGCTGCCCCTACTAAGATGTAATATATCCTTTAGGGCTTTTATCCTACACTTTGGCTCAATTTTTCGACCTCTTTTCTCCTTCTTCTCTTTTCTTTTTTTTTATTATTATTACTTTTCCCCAATATCTCTTATTGGTCTTTCTTTCTTTCTTTCTTTTTTTTTCTTTTGCCCTAAGAATGATTGTGTCCATTGCCAAGTTTTTACCTTTTAAGTGACTCAAAGCCCTAAATCCAATGATTTCTAGTATATAGGTTTAGGTGAGGTAAGTGTAAGCTTGAGGTGTTTGAAGGGCTTTGACTCTTCTTCATTTCAAAGAAAAATAATTTATCAAAAATAAAAGTTGTCTATGAATTTAACGTTACTAAAGCAAGCACAAACTAATTTTACTCTTATCTCCTAATCAATGACCCTAACCTCGGAATTGCCCCATGGTGGGATGGTTTTTGATAGGGTTTAAATTTAAAAACTCTCCAAATTGGTCTAACGGGGTTAACAAGAGATACTTGTGTTTGAGATTTGAAAATGAATACCTAATTTCATTTTAATCTATATATCACATTCAAAGTGGACCTCCTTTATAGAATGAGTCCAAAAAATATCCTTACCATCATGTCGCTAAACTCTTAAAGTATTTTCAGGGTTAGTATATAGGATATAGTTTGTTTTTTTTCATCCTAAACCTTTTTCTTTAAAAGTAAGTTACCAATTCCTTAAGGAGGAGTTTATTTTTTATTTGGCCTATGGCAAAGGTTGACTTTACCTCCTAGTTTCTCAAAACATGCCTTAGTGTTTTGGCTTGGTTTGTAATTAGGCTTAGCTTTCTAAATAGACCAAGGTTTTTGACTTAGCTTGATTACCCTTATGGATTGAGGATTATGTCTGCGTCAATTGCCTCAATAGGTTAGGGTCCATGTTTAGATTGATTGCCTTAATAGACCAAGTGACTTATGCTTGGATAGGTTACTTAAATGGGCCTGAGGTTAGATTAAATGCTTGGCTAAGTGGCTTTTATTTAGGTAGGTTGCTTGAATGAGCCTAAGGTTGGTGGTTAAATTGAATGCCTAGCCAAGTGGCTTGTGTTTGGGTAGGTTGCCTAAATGGGCCTAAGGTTAGTGTTTAGATTGATTGGGCCAAGGGGCTAGTGTTTGGGTTAAAAGGCTTAAAGGGCTCGTGTTGTCTTCCTTAAGCTCATAAAGATTTATAGTCGTCGGCAACTTCTCTTTTCATTATTTATTTTTTCAATTTTTGTTTCTTTTTTCTTCTTTTTTTAGAGAGAGAAAGATAAAGTTTTATTTTACAGAAAATAAGAAAATTATTTACAAATAAGGATAGTGATTTTTAAGATTCTATTTACAAGTTTATGAGAATTTACATTTCCTGAAATGGGAGGGAACAATGGTTAAATAAATGCTTATTGAAGGACTATTTACAAAGAAGGGAATGTTAAAGAATGAAGAACTATGAATGATGAACTCTGAATTAAAGAGAACTTTTATTATTGCGAAAAATTAAAATACAGAAAACAAAGGTAGAAGACCTAACATTTATTCTGGAACTTAACATTTATTCTAGGCTCTTTAGATATGAACTCGAAAAAACCCTTGTCAAGCCCTATTATGGTTTTCCTTAATTTAGTTTTATATTAAGCCCAACTCACTTAATATAAATTAATCAACATAAAATTAAGAAAACATTTTTCTTGAATTTTTTTTTAAAAATGTTTAGAAAAATTGAAGCCACCAACTAGTCAAACTAGTAAAAAAATGAAATTCGGGTTTTCGAGTGGAAAAAACCCTGATTTAGCCACTAGTCTGCGAATATTCTAAAAAATTAATTTTTAAAAAATTAATCAGAAAAAACTGAGTTCGGGAGCTAATATATTAAAATTAAGTTACTATGTAAAAATAAAAAAGAAAATTAATGGGCTTTATTTTTATATTTTTCTAAAAATACTAAGATATATATAAATATGTAAAACATAACTAAAAATAATTTTTTATTACGAATTTTTAAGAAAAAAGGATTTTTTTTTTATTTTTTATACGGTTACCCTGAAGGTATCTACATACTTGCTAGTTGAGATTAAACTAATATAGTTCTTTTTCTATAAAATATTTAATGGATGGATTTTTTTTATTTTTGAAAATCAAGTTAGATTTACATTAGTTATCAAATTATTATTATTTTTAAAAAACCTTACAAAAGATCTAATTTTGCAAATCAATTTTAAAAAATCCTAACTAAATAAATCTTTTAAAAAACCTCTAATTAAGAATTTTTTTAAAAAAAAATCACTACGTGTCAAAATTGATCTTTTCTAAATCCTAAATGCAAGATATACTAATATACGTATCTTATATATATATCTTCTCCAATGATACGAATCTTGAAGAGCATATGTAACTTTTTCCTAAAAATGCAATTTTGGGTAAAAATGCAATTTAATTAAAAAAATGATATTTTGTTTTAAAAAAAACATAATTAATCTAAAAAAAAACCTACATTAAAAAAAAAAACAAGTTAGTAAAATATATTGATTAACTAAAAAAGTGACTAACTAAAATAATTTACCTAATTATCCAAGTGAGTTAGATTGTGTACGTGATCATGATTGGATGTGGCTAATTTTGTCGTGATCGTCTAGACCATGTAGATGTGTACGTGCGTGATAGTCAGCGTCGTTAGTCGTCAGCGTGTATGGACAGTATAATGCTCATGCAATAAAGTGTTGGATGTATACTGGCATTGTGTATGTGCAGTGTTGTATGTGAATTTGGTCGTGCAGCGTACATGGACTATGATTGTAAACTACAATGCATGTGTTGATGTAGACGTGTCAATACATAAGTGAATCTAGTCGTACGTGTATGAGTTTGTGGAGCGTGTATTGTGTCTGGCTATGGCTGCTCGTGTCCTGTGTGTGAGTGCATCGTAAGACGATGTGATTAGCTTCGTGTGTGAAGGTACAGTGGTGATTAAGTGAGGATGATGTATACCAATGTTTAGTGCATGAGTATGATTGTGTCGTAGGTAAAGGTGCTATGTTGAGTGGTAAGGTGTCAAGTGTGGATGTAGCAGGGGACTTGCATTGTGCCATGATTCTATGTATTTGAGTGGAGTGTGGTAGCTTGTGTGGTCAGGTGCTGCAGTATCGAGACAATGTGCCAGCTTGCTATGGGTGAGAGAGTGAATTTAATGGAGCGAAGTATGGGGTGGTAAGTGAATGTGCTACGGATTGTAAAAAAAAAAAACTCTTTAAACTTTACCACTGAATTCCTTTTTATAATACACATAATCAAATCTTTTTTACCTCTTTTAAATATATATTTAATCTCAACAAACTCTAGATACAATAATAAATTCAAATACGAAAGATACGATTTAGATTGTTTGAAGATTCAATCTAGTTTTTAGAAACTCTATTTTAATTTAGGCTTTCGATTTTCCGGGCTTGACTCAGTCCAACTTGATTTAGTCTAATAACCTATTTAATAAATCCTAAGTCTATTTTAACCTAATATAAATTAGATAAAAATCCACTTTATATCGGACTAGAAAATATTTCAATAAAGCCCGATCCTTTAATAACTTTAGAATTTATTAAATTGGTCACACACCATTATCCAATGCGACCCCAAACGACTCAACTTAACTCGACTCAACATTTTTATTTTTATTATTTTTTCAATTTTGTTTTTTTCCTTTTTATTTATCTATTTTTTATTCTCTTGTTTTTTTTTTAATTTATTTTTTATTCTTCTCTCTTCTTCTTTTTTTCTTTTTTTTTTAACCTAGCTCAATAAAAATACTAAAATAAAACAACAAAAATAAGGTGTCTGCAGCTGTCCCTCTTTATAATAAAGTTTGTAAAAACTTTGCTACAAAGACAATAAAAAACATACTCATTTTTGCATGGTCCTTGCTTGAATTGGCATGGTAAATACTGTGATTGTCAAACAAATTGGGTCCCAACTTGAAAGGTCGGGGTATCTTTAAGAGGATAGATCTCTTTTAGGAGCATAGATCTTTCGAAGACAAGATATGATGACATTCTATTAAAGACAAAATGAGATACTACTCTCATGAGCAGGCGATCTTTTAAATGATCACTTTTAAATGACCGGATGGTACTCTTGATCCAAAATGGAATATATAGTCCTCTTTTGAGTAAGCGATCCTAAAAAAGGATTGGATAGGATATGATAGGATAGTACTGCCATGAGCAAGTACTCCTATAAAGGAATAAAACAACACTCCTTTGAGCAAGTAATCCTAAAAAAGGATTGGATATGACAGCACTCTCATGAGCAAGCGATCCTAAAAAGGAATAGATAGGATAGCTCTCTTTGAGCAAACGATCTTAAAAAGGATTAGATGACGCTCCTATAAGTAGGCAATCTAACTAAGGATAGGACAATGCTCCTTTGAGTAAGCAATCCTAAAAAGGATTGGATCGCGCTCATATGAGCAAGCAATCTAACAAAAAATAAGATAGCACTCCTTTGAGTAGGTGATCTTAGAAAGGATTGGATGGTGCTCTATTGAGCAAGTGACCCAACTAAGGATAGGACAGTACTCCTTTGAGTAAGCAATCCCAAAAAGAATTAGATAACGCTCCTATGAGTAAGTGATCCAATATTACTATATGAAACGGACAGCATACTAGAAAGTAAGTGATCCATGAATTTCAAGAACTTTAATGAGTTCTGACAAAGTGATATGAGACTTGAGTTTGAGGGATTTTAATAAATCTTTGAAAATTTTGACTTTTTCTTTTTAAGAAATCTCTCTTAATAATTTTTGACAAAGGGTCCATTTCTCTTTCAAAAAGGTTTTCTTTTTTCTCTTTTTCCTTCAAGAAATTAAAAAAAAAAACACTCTTTTATGGAAAACTATTTTGCTAATAAGTAAGCAAGTCTCGAATACCCTAAAGATCACAAATAAGGGGTTGACTTGCTTATTACCCATTGATCACTCATTATGTCAATCTTGTTTCTTAGAGTATAATTCATGATTCCCGACCTTTTTAGAAGTATTAATTTCAAGCTTGGGATATATGATCATTCATGTTTTTGAGAAAATACCCCACTGTTCTTTAATTTCTACTAAGGGAATAAATATCATTACTTGAAATGTTAAGTGAACTTTCTTGCACTTTCACAGGTCTGTTTTCACTTTCGACATCAATTCTGAAAATTGTAGCTCTTCTTGAAAGGATAGAGTAAAAGATTAGGGTAGCCTATCTTATAAGTGGTGCATTCTGATCAATAATCAAGTTTTTTTTTTTCTTCTGAGTTTGCAATGTAAAGCTTTTGGTTAATAGTTTAAGCAAATAGATATCAATGTACTGGGCCAATTTTGAGGAAATCATGTACAATCTGTCCCAGGTTTACAAGCCAATAACCTATGAAAACTAAATATAGGCTTACCCCAGTTTTGTAAGCAAATTCGACTGAAGATAAGTTGATTTCTTTAGACAAAAGTAATTTATCAAAGGTGGTATAGTAGGTGGGCCCATAAAATGAGGGCTTTGCTTTTAGGTTTAGGAATTTAAAGTGTTTAGCTTTTGGATACCATCACGGGTTCTTATTACAAACTTATTGGCAATTTGACTTAGTTTTGAAGGTGATCACCTTGCTAATATTTTCTTTTTTCTCTTTTTCATTTTTTTTATTTTTCTTTTCTTCTTTATTTTTTCTATTTTCTATTTTTTTTTGTCAAGGCAATCACCTTCCCTTATTAAGCTTTTGCTTGATGGGATTTAAAGAGCATAAACTGAAGAGAATTGTATATCTCATGGAGTGTTTAGGAAAACCCCATAGGCTTAAGGCGTTTAAATTAGTGGATAGGCCTAGTAAGGTATATGTGGTCCAAAGCTCTTCTTCATCCTAAAGAAATTGAATTATTTATAATAATATTTGCTCATGAATTGGCAAAACTAAGACAAGTATAAGTTAGTCTACTCCTGTTCTCTAAATTGATGACCCTAACTAATGCGAACCGTGACCAAGAACTAATAAGGGCGATAGCTCGATGGGTCCAAGCTTGTAGAAAGCTTTAAAGGAGTAATGAGGAAAATGTGTGAAAGAACAGTGATGAATAAAAACTAAGCAAAACCTATTAACAGCTCTAGAGGATATGACGTACCAATGAAACTTCTAAGGACTTACGACACAATTTGATATGATGTACGAATTGGTTTGGTGAGGTTACTTGTCACCTAACCTTCTTACTCAAGGGAAAAGATAAGAGTGATACCAAACGTAAAAACAATAGAGTATTTACACCAGGAAGGAAAAGTACTTAAGTGTATTAATGATATATATCTATCTGCGGCTTACAAATATAAAGAGTATTTATACCCAAGAATTTAGGGCAACTTACCTAAAAGGGAAAAGACAAAATTAGTGTTACCCTAAAGTAGCAATGTATAACAATACAAAAGGGTAAAAATGAATATTGACAAAGCAATAATTAGTGGGTTGGATTCTACATGTGGTTATATGGACGTAAGGATGCTATATTGCTAAGGTCGTTAGAAGATGTGGACAAAGCAATACGGCCAGCTGACTTATTCGAGCAAGGATGACTTATGTAGTCCGATCTCTTTCTCTCTTCACATGGCGGTAAAGGTGATGCTGAGTAAGTAAGTGGTCAAGCATCAAAGAGGATTGGATGTTGCCTTGGCCATCCATTTCTTAGCATTCTATCCGCAAGAGATTGGCAGTCATTTGGCACGGCATAAGGAGTGACTCGGTAAGGAAGTACTCGGCCTTAATAGGAATCGGCTGAAGTAGAAAAATTCGTCTCATCAAGTCTTCTAGTCCTCAGGCTTAATTGCAAGTCAAAGGGCCAGTATCTCAATTCCCATCATTCCCTTAAGTTGATTTAGATTCAGGATCAAATCTAAATGGTCTTCGATCAATTCTCCATCAGGGTGATATGGATTGAGGTCAGTAATATTGAAGGTGTCCGAACCCTATAATCCTCTAGTAGCTCTAATCTGTAGGTGTTATCATTGATTTTCTAAAGGATTCTAAAGAGTCTCTCAACCCGTACGAATAACTTGTTCTTCCTTTTGCTCGAGAACCATTCCTTGTTGAGATGCAGCCATACTAAGTCTCCTAGCTAAAATTGCTTAGCCGTCCTACCCTTAGTCTTCTCTCGCATTCTTCTAACAGCTTGGTTGATATGTCGAGTGACCTTGTCGTGTATGTGATGAAGGGATTGTGCTCTCATTGAAGCATCAAGGTCCTCTTGTATGAGTACTAGTACAGGGGTGTGGTCGAGGGGCAACTTAGGATTGAATTCATAGACCACCTCAAAAGGAGTTTGCTTAGTAGTGTCATGTATTATTTGGTTATAGGCGAACTCGACCACTGGCAAGCAGATGTCCCAATCGGCTAAGTTTTTGCCCACTGCAACTCAAAGTAGTGATCCCAAAGTACGATTGACCACCTCTGTTTAACCATTAGTTTGGGGGTAATATGAGGTACTGAAGAGTAATTTGGTCCCTGATCGACGCTACAAGGCTCTAGAAATTGCTCAAGAATTTCAAGTCTTTGTTGGAGACTACACTTTTCGACATATTATGTATTTACATAATCTCCTACAAGAAAAGAGAAGCTATAGTCAAAGTGTCATTAGTCTTGGTGCAGGGTACGAAGTGTGCCATCTTACTGAATCTATTCACAACAACCATTACAGAATCTTTGCCTCGGCTAGTTCACGACAGTCTGAGAATAAAGTTCATGCTTAATTCGGTCTACGGCTTCGTTAGAACAAGTAGGGGCATTGCTCTCCCTTGTTTGGCTCGGTACTTGGCCCTCTTGCACATGGCACATCTTTCCTCATTCTGGGCCAAAAGAATCGCTCGTTTAATAGTTTATAGGTCCTCCTTTCTCTAAAATGTCCGAAAAATCTTCTACTATGAGCTTCCTTAATCAATAACTCTCTTAAGGAACAAATTGACACACACAACTTCCCACTTTAAAACAAGTAGCCATTCTCCATATGGTACTCGTCCATTGTTCTTCCATCAATACATCGTACAAGTATGGGTCCAAAGTGTAGATCCTCAAACTACTGCTCTTTTATACTTGCGAACCCAAACAACCAAGTTTATAGCTCAAATAAAAGCGTATGCCTTCTCAAAAAAGCATTTGCAACTATATTGCTCTTTCCCTACTTGTAGTTTATTATGAAATTAAATCCTTCAAGGAATTCAACCCATCTTGCCTGCCACTTTGACAACTTGGTTTGACTTCGGAGGCACCTTAGCGATTAATGGTCATTATATATGACAAATTCTCTTTGTAGTAAATAGTGCTACCATACTTGCAGTACTTGGATCAATACCAAAAGTTCTTTGTCATACATGGAGTAATTCAACTAAGGTCCTCGGAGCTTCTCATTATAGAAGGTAATTGGTCGACCTTCCTGCATTAAGACAATGCTTATTCCAATGCTTAACGCATCGCATTCCATCTCAAAAAGTTTTGTCAAAGTCAAGGAGCACTAACACTGTGGAGGAGGTCAATTTTTTTTTTTTTTTTTTATCTTAGCAATACTCCTCTCCTTCCTTTCTCCCCATCGGAAGTCAATGTTCTTCTTTGTTAACTCAGTAAATGGTGTGGTGAGGGTATTGAAATTCCTAATGAACCACCTATAGAAAGAAGCTAGTTTGTGGAAGCTTCTTACGTCAGTATAAGTAATAGGAGTCAGTCATTCAACAATTGCTTGGATCTTCTCATCATCAACTTGTAAGCTTCCTCCATTGATTACATAACCCAATAATACCACTTCCTCCTAGCAAAAGCAACATTTCTTTAGATTGCTGAATAGTCTCTTGGCATGAAGGATATTTAGGACTGCTATGAGATATTCACAGTAACTTAATATGTTAGCACTATAGACTAGGATGTCATCAAAGTATACAAAAACATACTTTCCTATGAGATGTCTTAATACATGGTTCATTAGTCTCATGACAGTGCTTGGGGCATTCGATAAGCCGAAAGGCATGACCATCCATTCGTAAAGTCCATGTAGAGTCTTAAATGCAATCTTGTACTCGTCTCATAGCCTCATGAGAATTTGATGGTAACCAGATTTAAGATCAATTTTGCTAAAAATCTTGGCTCCACTAAGTTCATCCAATATCTTCTAACCTTAGGATCAGGTGCTTGTATTTGATTGTTATCTTGTTTACGGCTCGGTTATCTACATACATCCTCCAGGTTCCATTCTTTTTTGGCATTAGAAGTGTCAGCACAGTACAAGGGCTGGGACTTTCTCTTACATAGCCTCTCTCTAACAACTCATTGACTTAATGTTGGAGCTTAGAGTCCTGCTCAGGATTCATCCAATAAGCTAGCTCATTCGATGGTGTAATGCCAGTAACTAAGTCAATATAGTGCTCTATGCCTCAAGTTAAGGGCAACTCCTTAGGTAACTATTCTAAGAACAAGTCAGCATATTCATCTAGTAACTCCTTAATTTTGTAGGATAGCTTACCCCACTCATTCATTTCCAATAGTTGCCTAACCAATAAAAAGGTCGGCTCATTAACATTGATGGCCTCTTGGAGCTCGGCTCTACTCAATACTAAAGCCTTATTCAATTCGCGAACAAGTTTCATCTACAACTTATTAACTTCTCTCGACGGCATCAAATTTTATGTAATCTTCTAATCATCCTTTTTGAACATATACATGTTCCTGTAGCCGTCATGTATAACTCTCCTATCAAATAACCACGACCTACCCAACAATACATAGGAAGCGTACATAGGTAGTACGTCGTAAGAAATCTGGTCAGAGTAATTCTCTATAGTGATCGGAATAGTATTTTCTGAGTGACATGTAATGTTCCTTTCTTACTTAGCCAATGCAACTTGTACAGCCTCGGATATGCAATAGTCGGCAACTTCAATTTTGAAACAAGATCAGCTTATGCCACATTGGTGCAACTTCCACTATCTACGATGAGGGTACACATTTGATCGTTCACCTTAAAAATGGTATGGAACATATTCACTCTCTATTCCTCCTTTTGTAAGGGTTCCATGCTCATAGTGCATTGGACAACCATGAGTAACTTGTCCAAGTCTTTAGCAAACACATCCTCATCAATCAAGCTCCTTCTTGGCGTTTTCTTTCTCAATAGGAACCTCCTCCTCCTCGAGTTCTTCATTTACACTTTCTATTTCTAGCTTCGGGATATTTCCCTTGATGACCATCGTTCTTCAATTCAGGTACTGAGCATCCATATGTTCGAACCCTTAGCACTTGAAACATTTGATCTGGCTTGTCTTCCTTCCAGAACCTTGCCCCTTCTCATAAGTTTGGGTCGACACTTCATTATTGGATCAGCCTTTCTGCTTGGCTTGGACATCAACCATTCTGCTCAGCTTGGTACTTAGCAAAGTTTAATGACTTCCCTGTTCAGGTCGGCTAGTCGGCGTTTAGGTTAGTACTCAGCCTCTTCTTTGCCTCTCTACTCATTAGGCGATCCTAATAGCTTCATCCATTGTGGTGAATTGTTGAAGCTCCATAATGTCCCGAATATCACCTCTCAGTCTAGTAATAAATCTTGACACACTTTAAGCTGGTAGTTCCTCCACCTCGCAATGGATCATGAACATTTGAAACTGTTGAACACACTCATCAATAGTTCACCTTCCTTATCTCAACTCCTAAAATCGAGTGAAAATATCTTGAAGATAAGTTTCTAGCACGAACCTATTTTTGAGCATTCTCTTCATTTCGGGTTAAGTATTAATTTCTTGGTAGCTTTCTCGTCTTCTTATTGCTTTGAAGTTTTTCCACCACATGGCGGCATATCCGAAGAAATCAATAGTAGCAGTTCTCACTTTCTCGTAATCCTCATACTGATAGTAATCAAACATACGTTCCACCTTCTCTTCTCATTCCAGATATTCATTAGTATTCCCAAATCTATTGAAACTCAGAATCCAAAGCTTCACATGGTCGGATGCTCTAGGGATTCGTACATACTCTTCTTCAAAATATTCTTCTTCCTTGTCTCCTATGTCTTCTAAATCAATCATTCTCCTCACTTGTCTGCCTATTCCTCTATCTCGAATGGGTTGAGTTGGGTTCTAATCTCTAATAGGCTGAGAGTCGGTAAGATAATGCATGAACAGCTTAGGCTAAATCCACCAAGAGGTTAGCTACCTCATCAATTCTCTTGTTAGCGCTTCCACCGTCATCCATGGTGGACAACTCTACTGTCATCGTCAGTACCAACATTCATATTCGGGTCAGTCATTTTTCTTTACAAATTCAAAGCTCAAACGAACACTTCAAGAAATTAACAGTTAACAACACAGCGCTGAAATGAATATAGTAACTTGTTCTGTTTCACACATGCAAAACAGAGTATAACAGAACTTTGAAAACACGAATCAATTAAAACAAAACCTTTGTTCTGATATCAAAGATAGTGAGAAGCTTGATTAAGAATTGATAAGGCTGGTTACTAGATGGATCTAAACATGCAAAAAGCTTGAAAGCAGTAATGAGGAAAATTTGCGAAAGAATAATGATGAATGAAAACTAAGCAAAACCCACGAACAGCTCCAAAGGATATGATGCACCAATGGAATTTTTGAGGACTTACAGCACAATTCAATATGATGCACGAATTAGTCTAGTGAGGTTACTCGCTACCTAATCTTGCTTAAGAGAAAGGATAAGAGTGATACCAAGTGTAAAAACAATAGAATGTTTACACTAGGAAAGAAAAATACTCAAGTATATTAATGATATTTGTCTATCTGCGGCTTATAAATACAAAGGGTATTTATACCTAAGAATTTAGGGCAACTTGCCTAAAAGGGAAAGGACAAAATGGGTGTTATCCTAAAGTAATAATGTACAACAATACAAAAGGGTAAAAATGAATATTTACAGGAGTAATAATTAGTGGGGTAGATTTTACATGTGGTTCTATATACGTGGGGATGTTGTATTAGTGAGGTCATTAGAAGATATGGACAAAGCAGTACGACCAGCTGACTTGTCCGAGTAAGGATGGCTTATGTAGTTCGGTCTCTTTTCTCTCAACATGGTAGCAAGGGTGATGCCGAGTAAGTAAGTAGTCAGGCATGAGGGAGGATTGAATGTTGTCTTGGCCATCCGTTTCTTGGCATTCTATCCGCGAGAGATTGGCAGTCATTCGATACGACGTAAGGAGTGATTCGACCTCGGCAGGAGTCAGCTAGAGTAGAAGAATTCGTTTCATCAAGCTTTCTAATCCTCAGGCTCGGCTGTGGGTCAAAGAGCTAGTAGATCAATTCCCATCACTAACCTCCTAATTGCCTCAATGTGGTGTAGTTCTTAGTAGGGCTAATTTTAAGAAAAATCTCCTAAAGGTTCAAATGGGTTTTCAAGGGATAGTTGTGTTTAGGGATAATAAAATGAATGCCTAACATTATTTTGACATATGTATCAAGTTTAAGATAAACCTCCTTTAAGGAATGAGCTCAAGTACTCACATTGTGATGCTCTTTTCTCATGTGTGTTTAGGGTTAGTGTTTAAGACATGATTTGCCTCCTATCATCCTAAACCTTTCAAGGAATGAGTTACATCCCCTTAAGTAGAAAATTTAAAGATCCAAGTTGAAATTTTATCCATTTTCGCTCATTCCAAGTCTTGTATGAAGTATTTCATTAATGAAGGGCCAATGAAATGTCCTTGTCGAGCTTAGCTAAGTATACATCATAGAAAAACAAAATGCAGAAGAAAAACACTTTGTTCAAATATATCTTATCTCTTAAGTGAAAGATTATTCTAAAAAAAAAGTAAATATAGGAACTAAAACTCTTTTCCACTTCTTGTCCCTATTTTTGTCACTTCTTCGAACTTAGCCCATTTAGTTGAATTAATCTTTTGGAGATATGCCCAATTGCTTCAAATGGTGAGTTGCTTGGTCAGATGGTAGTAGTAAACCCTCAATACTCGATGTCGGAGGTTGTTTGTTTGATGTCTCTAAGTTAGGGATACCACTGCTTATAGACCCATCAGTCTCTAGAAAATTTGGTTGGATATTCTTGGCATCAATCAAATCTTACACCTTATGCTTTAGTTTCCAGTAGTCTTCTATGGTATGCCCTACCTAGCCTATATGGTATTCACACCATTTGTTAGTGTCATGATCCTTTGGCTTGTATTTCTTTGTTAGGTTTTCACATGCTAGTTGTCTTATATCTCTCAATTGCTTGAATACTTAGGCCATTAGAATCTTAAATTGTGCAAGTCGCCTTCTCATATTGTGGATGGGCTTGTCTTGATTCTAGGCTTTCCCAATTGGTACATTTGCTCCTGACTTTTCTTTTCCTAAATCATCCTCATACTTTACCTGTGATGTCTTATCTGTATTAGGATGTAGGCTTTCGAGCTACTTGAGCACATAATCTATTTCCATTTTTGTACCTACGAGCCTCTTTTCTAATATCACTAACTTTTCTTCTAGGGCTGTAACTTTGTTTTTCAGATCATGGTAGTAACATAGCTCTTGGACATGATCATTCAAATCTATTGCTAGCATTTTCTTTAATCCTTATATCATATTGATAGTGGGTTCTATGTAGAATTTGGGCCTTAGATCCTTAACGAAGCCCAACTAGACCAATTTTTCATCAATAAAATCTTGGACTTTATTCTTCAACTCCCAACAATTGTTAATAGCATGCCCCTATTGACCCTTGTAGTATTCACATTACATATTAGGTTCGTATTTCTGAGGTCTATAGCTTGGTGTTAAAGTCTTAGGATGCGGTAAACCCTCTTCTTTTAGGCAATGATAGACCTAAGACATAGGAATTAGGATATGAGTGAACCTCCTTCTAGGTGATTTCTAGCTTAGCTTATTTTCCTTATGCTCTGGGCTAATGCTTAGGGTACTAGGTTCACGTATCATTAAATAAGACATTGTAGTGTTCATAGTAGCCTCTGAATCCAATAGGGTTGATCCCTTTTCCTATCAATCTCCCCACTTTAATAGTATCTTCAATGAGACTACCGGCTGTAACTACATCTGCAAACATACAAGCGATATGGCCCTAGAGGTAATTATAATAAGGTTCACCTAATGTACGGATGAATATGTTGATCAATTAATTTTCTAGTAATTGTACTGTAGCTTAAGCAATTGTAGATCTCCATCTTTGGGCATATTCCTTAAAGGATTCAGTCAACTTCATTTTCATATTATTCAAATCCATCAGGGAAGGAGCCACTTTTTCATTGAACTTGTATTGTTGATAAAAGACTCGAGCTAGCTTAATCTAAGTATTAAGCTTAACTAAGTCTTGTTGGGCATACCAAATCAATGCCGGCTCAGTTAGGCTATCTTAGAAAATTTGAATCATCGACTACTCATGTTTAGAGAATTAGGCTATCTTGCGAACAAAAAGCATAAAGTGAATTTTAGGACAACATGTTTCATTATACTTTTTGAAATTTGGTACCTTAAACTTCTTTGGAAACTCATGGTCTTCAAAAGCACAAACATTGCTCAAGCCTAGATTACTCTGCACATCGGGATCCTTAAGAACTCCCATTTTCTCTTCAATTTTCTAGAATATTTCTTCTTCCTTCTTCATCAATTTCTACTCTAATTCCTTCCTTAAGCCTTTGCTGCTGCTGTTGAGCTCATGAATTAACAACTCTTTAGACTTGTCTACTTCAGATGGTATATCAATAGGCCTTTAGGCTTGGGTATGAGCCATGGTCTCGACTTGTTTCGCATGCTTACTCAAAACCTTTTTGGCTGTGGCTATTCTCTGTTCAAGGGCTTTAGACATTTTGGTTTTAACAATGAGTGATTATAGGCTTCAAGTTTGGCTAAATCACTTAAAAAGTAATCTTTTAAAGCTTAAAAGAATCCCTTCTTATTAGCAACACATAAATCTATCTTTTTTTTTATATAAAAAAAATTGAGTTTTTAATTTTGAAAATCATATCTTTTATTTTTAGAAATTTTTATTGAAAAAAAAAAATCAATGTTAAATTTATGTTATAGAAGCCAAATATTGACATCAAAGAATCTAAAAAAAGTTGGAAAAATTGGGATTGATGATCAAGGACATAAGATGATGATTATATTATAAAGATTATTTTATAATGAGAAGCTTATTAAAAGATGACATAAGGGTGACAACTCATAGAGGAAGCTTTATCAGGACCGTGCCAACTTAAGGGCTAAACACGGAGAATGAGAACTTAGATCCTTATAAGATTAATGACCTTAAGAATTCACGATGGAAATCTAATGGTTAAATCTTTTTTTTTTATTATTATTATTTTGTTAGCTCCAAACAATATGGTACATATAGGACATTGTAATAGAAATCAACCAAGTAAATAATTATCATGAAACCGGTTCTTGATCATAAAATATCATTTTGAAATTTCCTTTAAAAAAAAAATTGTTCGAAAGTATTGAAAAAAATGATAGTTCCATAATAATCTTTACCATAATTAACTTCTATAATTACATGCCTAAAAAAATTACAAGCTAATACTGAAGTTTTTTTTTTTTTTTTTTAACATTGACATATTATAGTACAAGGAGAATACTAATGATTTTGAGTCTTCTATGTTAAATACCTATTACTCATGAAATAAAACAAAACCTACAAGATTCACATATATTACACAAGATGGCATATACAAACAAATATATAAATTAAAAATATAAAATAAATGTGATGGAATATGTTACATACGCATGCGATGCGATAGGGGACGGTAATTAATAAATATAGGAATTATCATGAACTCGCAGTCAAAAAGCATCCTTATATATAAATAAATCCGAAATAAGATTAAAAAAATAAAGCTTATGAAGCATATATATAAGGGTTATTGATTTTTAGTTTCCATCCTTTGTTTTTTTGAAAAAGAACGTCAAACCGACCATAGATTAATCCAGTTTTTCCTATAATTTAAAAATGACTACCCCTTTTTCAAAATGAATAGTGTAGAAGGATGAAGTCTACAGGTCTTAGGCTTTGTAGCTTCAAGAATTTCCTAAAAAAAAAAAAAAAAACCTAATAGGTTACATCGAAGCCTAAGTAGGCTCACCTATCATTGCCAGGCAAGCGTAAAGACCTTAACAACTTAAGGGTTATACAATGGTAGCCCATCCTAAGTCTCTAAGGTGGCTTGGTTCATCTACATTTAAGTATGCATGTGGTTATTAAAATAAAACCTCCCAAAAATCCCAATATAGGCCCATTAGGCCTAGTCGTTTTTTTTTTTTTTAAGACTTGCATCATTAAAAGCCAATTAATATAACTATAATATAATAAAAGAAAAAAAAAATACAAAGAGCCCATCAATTTTTTAATTTTTACATAACTAGCCCATCAGGCTTCTCTAATGGAGTCGTTAATTTTGTCGAGCCCTAATTTGGTTTCCTTTAATTTAACTTATACTAAGTTCAACTCACTTAATATAAATTACTTGATATAAAATTAAGGAAACGTTTTTCTTTTAAAAAATGTCATAAAAAGTATTTAGAAAAATTGGGGTTGTTATACGTCTTGGACATCATTAACAATTATTGTACATGTACATTTGTTTTTAAATCCACATATTCAGTATAATACGTTATCAATATTCAAGTCTACGTTGAGATGCTCAAATGGATGGCTATATTGCATAGTAGACTAACTAATGATTTCTCATGCATGGAAGAATGAGCGTAGATGGATAACGGTTTCTAATAATGCATCCAAGAAATTAAGATTGCATGTTTAGTACTTATATGACAGCATTAAATGATGACACTGTGACACAAATTTGGCAGTTAATCAGAGAAGAAACAGTGTGATATCTTGGAAAAGGAAGGGAATAAAAGAAAGCCTTCCGGAGGAATTGACAAAGAAATTGAGAGAGGAAAACTGTTGGTCAGTTATTCTTAAAATGTGACGGTATGCGGGAACATGTCTCCTTTTTTATGACATTATGATACTTAAAATTTCTTCATTATATGATGTGGAGGCGAATAAACTATTCATTTTATAATAATAGATACACCCATTTACTTCTTCCATTTCTTTTCTTTTTGCAGAACTAGTTATTTTACTCTCTGGTGCTGATGTTTCTTTTCCACCAAATAATTTCTCTTTTTGTGGCCCTTTGCAATTCAATCTTAGCCATCGTAGGCTCGTCTCCGATTCTTCATATGTAAATTTAGTTTACATATATATTTCCTTGCCGCCATAATATTTAGAACCATCAATGCTTTTATGTTTCATCATTGACAATTTAAAGGAACTGTGTGGAGGTCGAAGGTATTCGACCGTCGACATATTTAAAGGATTCGACATGCACTATGTTCAGTACTTTCTCTTTGTGTGAGGTTTCCATCATTTACGTTAACCTATTGATATACTAATGTTTGCCAAGTTTTCCCGGTTGTATCTTTGTGTTGGAATATTTGCCTCTTGGGATTGTAGATGAGTGGAACTATTGATTATATGATTTTTCGAGTATTTTTCATATAACTTTTAAGAGGCTTTTCTGATTTTTTATTTTTTATTTTTGTAACTAAGAATAACTTTTGACAATTTAAAATACATCTTTCTTAACTAATATCTTTGGACTACTATAAAACCTATTACTTTGCCTGCTTTCATATTTGATCCAAGTAGGTTTTTTCTTATTTTGTTTTATGATGACTTATCAATCCATTTTCAACACCTTTTTTTCCCCTTTTTGTCAGACCATTCTTATTATTTATGTGTTGAATTGAATGCATCGTTTCTCATTGTGTAGAAGGGGGTATTGATTCTTCATTTATATTTTTTTATATCTACCAAAAAAGAACACCTTTTAGCTGTGACCTCTAGCGAGATCAAAAGGGAAAAGTGCTTAATCAAAAACTAATTGATAATATATTTGTGTTGCGTGTGTATAAAATAAATAAAATTATATTGTATAATCGAATATATTATAATATTTATATAAGATATTAATAAATGAAAATAAATAGAGAGATGAGAGGTTGTGGAGAAAGGAATATGATAGTGGGAATGTTGAGAGAGAGAGAGAGAGATGTAAGGTACAGTTAATAACATAATGTTGAAAAAGAAAAGTGTGAGAGGGAGTAAGAAAGTGTTAGATAAATGAATAAAGAAAGATAAAAAAGAGTAAGTAAATAAATTTATTCATTATTTACAATTTTAATAGTTTATTTTATTATTAATTTTTTTATTAAATAATATTAAATTGACAGTAAATAAATAACTATAATGCTAACGGTTACTTAAGTTTCGAAAAGTTTTAATAATATAATCTTAAATGGCTTTAATAATATAAATATATAAATAATATTTTATCCTTAACGACTGTACCCTTTCAATCATTTCCATTATATGTCACTTACAATTAAACTAATTTTGTTAACTTTCTTTAAGCGGTTGGAAATGATTAAAGGTGACTAACCATCAACCAAAAACAAACTTAGATTCAATTTCCTTTGCAACAGTTTGCACACCACAAAGCAATTTATGAAAAAAAGAAATAGTACGGAAGGTATCTGTTACAACTAGAAGAAGACCAGTTCAATAGCTAAAAAGAGGATATAGCATGTAAAAGTCATATCATAAACTACTTTAATTCTAGAATGATAATAGATCTAACTAGATATGGTATAGTAACAACTATCACAACAAATTTAATAACAAAAACAATAAGAAATTAACAGATTTGTAACGAGTATAAAAGAAAAAGTAAAGAATAAATGGGGTATCAAAACCCTCTGTAATATCTACTCTCTTTTTCTTCCTTCCTCGAGCTTTTGGAGTTGGGTGAACTCGAATCACCATTATCTTGCAAAACAAACAAGAACCAAGTTAGTATTTTACATAAGTTTAACATTGATAAAAGGGTGAAACAATAATCAAACACAACTAAACACAAGAGGATCTATAAGGATTAAGGTTTTGCATAACACAAGGTTAGCAAACCCTAAAAGAGATAGGAGAAAGAGTATTAGAGAATTAGAGAGAGGAAAGAGAAAGAGAAAGTACGCTAATCAAATATATCTAACTCTACACGCATTAGCTTAGTGAGATAAGTAGGCTGGGCTTAACAGTATACCATTAATGTCTTATATGCAATAATCAATAAGAAAGTTAAGTACAAATAATTACTTTAAGTTTTTTAAATTAGTTTCTTATTGTGGAAAGAGAAATTTTTTTATGCTAAAGCCAAAAATAAGGTATTTGAACTGATCATTCATATGTAATTTTTCATTTGAATAAAAAGTAAATATAACTTATTTTTGTTAAAGTTTTGTATTTACGAAGATCAATTATTTATGTATTATCTAAATGGGTATCTTAACTTTTGAATAACTTTATGTCACTTCACTAATTTATGCCAAAGAATATTGCATGCTTGCACCATCCTTGTTCTAACGTTTTTTTTGTCCTTGTGCGTTGTGCCCTTAGAAAGATATCCTAGGTACCATTAGTTACAGTTATCACTTTTGAAAGTATTTCACAACATCAAACAATACATGTTTTTAATGGCTTCATGATTATTATATGTATTGTCTAAGTAGATATATTTTGTAATTGTGTTGATACGATCTTAATCAAGTATAGAGTTATTAACAGGTAAACTACAATGATTTTTTTTTTTTTTTGCATAAATTGTTATTTTCATAAAATAAAATCCTTGCATTGCACGGTCTTTACCTAGCAGTAGTATAGTTAAAAAAAATTAAAATAAGTTCGGAATGCCTTCTAACTTTTATTAGCCATTTGTTCTCATTAAAATTAAAACTTCTTTCAATCTATTAAATACAGATGATGCGACGCCCTAATATCGTGTTCTATGTCCTCTCATTGGCAAGATCGCTATGTTATTGAATTTTTATTTGTTTTTATATTTTTTTCTATCTTTTACAACTCATTTCCCTTTTTTGTTTTTGTTTTTTTTTTTTTTTCCTTTTTGTATAGTAGAGACTCAAGGTACAACCACGTGTCCATGTCGTCGGGCATCAATTATGAGATTTTGTTCCATTGGAGTAAAATTATCAAACTAACTCTCTCCCCTCATAGAAAGTAAGTCTATCATGGATATTTATACATAAATAATTAAATTAAAAAAAAAACCTTTATATAATTTCGTTGTATTGGATCCCTTTTTAAAAGATTTTTTCTTTTCTTTTTTTATAATAAGAGTCTAAATATTCAGCCATTTATTAAATGCTTATTTCATATTTTAAGGCACTTATCTTTAGTACGTTGTCGCCAGTTAATTAATCTTTATTTTTGTAAAGAAAAATCAAATAATTAATACATGCTTTTCTTTGGTTTTATTTTTTGATTAATAACAATGCACTGGCCATATATCTACCAAAATTTGATATGTTAACATCATGTAACGTGGATGTCAAATATTATCCGGTACTTTTTCTTAAAGTTACATCATTTTGTTGCGATTATTTGATTTTATGAAGTAATAAAATCATAGTTCACAATGAAATAGTTGCTTTTCATATTGTGTTACCCTTCAAATGAGAATTGTGATAGCCTTAAAGTAATAATATTCTTACCATTATGTTTAGATTTTGGAAATATTTTCATGATTATAATTTAAATTTTGAGGAACAATTTCATGGGTAATACAAATCATGCATTATGCACATGTAGTGCTAAATACTAATAAGATGTTAATATGTAAAATGTGTGTAAATTATGTTTGATAATTGATTTGGAAATTGTCTTCTCCATTTTAATTTATGTCAATATTTTATTAGTATTTTCGTGCCATATGTACATAATATGTAGCTAATAATATTTATTAAATCTTTTTTTTTTTAAATTTCGAGGAGAAATCATAGTATTCTTTTCCAAATCATAAGGAATTATAGAAACTTAATTAAAAAAGAGGTCTCTTCTTTATGGGACTTATATGAAATTACATTTTTGTTTAACTATTATTGTTTGTTTCATAAACTATAGAGATTAGTTGTCAACAAGCATGTAGTACATGTGTGAAAAAAATATTAATTAAAAGTTGTTAATAGGCTATTTTATGACATGGGTCCTCCATACTCATATCGACCTACTTAAGACATGAGTTGAGCAATCTAGCCTATGTTAGACCTATTAAAGTCTAACTTAGTTCATCCAAGCCTTTAATCGAGCTCTCCTAACAATCCAAGCCACTAGAGCTTGGTAATTCCATATTTAGAGCCCAATTTTCCTTACTAAGGAGTCTATTTGACCTCTAATAGGTTGATAGACCTTTTCGATGTTCAGCTGAAGACAAAAGCCTACCAATAAAGAAGGTAATATCCTAAAATGGAAATCTAGCTATCTCTACCCACTTCTAGATATCTCGAGGTATTCCATTAATAGGAGATACGCTTTCCTATTATATTAGAATCCATCTTTATCTACTTTTTACATTTATCTTGACATCTTCCATTGTAAGTATCGAGAAATCTCCACCAGTAAGGAAGATCTACATATACTTTATCGCCATCTTGCCGTTACTCTACTACATTTATCTCCCACATCTAATGACTTAATTATTGAAGTGGCCCATCGAACAACCCCTATTATTCTACTAATACTTCTCTATTTGTAAGCCTATCTAAGCATTTACAAAGGCCTATCTAATTCGAATCTCTGCCGATAGATTCTCGAGATGATAAAAGTCATATAAAGAATCTAGAGTTGGGCACAAGGTTTTGACCCATCCATTCTTACCCTACTAACTAGCCTTAGTTAATTGTTTTAGTCTTCGCTTGCACCCCATCCTTGCAATTCAGTATCAACAATTAAATGTCACATTTAATACATATAACTATTTTTAAATGTTTATGTGTTACCAACTTATCACTACTCTATTTATCTTCTTTTCTTCTTTTTTTGATCAAACAGTTACTTTATTCATCTTATCGGCAAAACCTCGTACATGGAGGGAGGGAGCTACCCCATAATATTATTGATATAAATTGAAAGGATACAAAATAATAGGTAGACATAAAACCTTCTTTTGCATGCAATATGTTTATTATGAATGAAAATAAATAAGGGAATATTACTCCCCTTACAAGAAGGAAAAACCAAAAAAGAAGAAGAAGAAGAAGAAGAATGCATAGTCGATGAAGAAAATAAATAAGATAGTATTATAAACTGTTGAAAAGAGAAAATAATAAAATAATATCCATAATGATTAAGAATCCTAAGAGTTACGTGTCACTTAAATTGATGGAAATACTACTTTCGAAACGTTTCTACCTTGTATGCATTTGGAAATTGAGCAACCATGCTTTCACTTAACCATGCTTTCACTTAACGTATTGAAGTTACTAAAGTAGTCATCTTCAGAGTTAGATGTACCATATGCTTCCTACTTTCGCTTTTTCACTTTGAGGCAATCTTCAAGGTAAGCATACATTTAAATGTACATAATTAATAGAAAAGTCCTACTTATAGTCTAAAATAAGTCATACCATCTTCAATGCTTTCTCTACAATAATTGATAGCTATCAAGCTTATGAGGTCATGTAAGAAAGGATTAGAAATATCTTCATATGTCTTTTCCACGTATCTAAGATGTCGAAGTCACAATTATATGTAATGTTACCAAATTTAGATGTAATGGTCAAATAATTGTTAAGTTTCACGTAGCACCTGGTCTCAACTCAATCAAACCTATGCAGGGTAGTGGGGGCAACAGATTTACCAAAATTTAACCAACATATGTAAACCAATACTTAGAAAATAAATCGAAATCACTAATGAGTCATGTGTTTAATGTTAGCTAGTTTATCACCATATTCATAATATAAATTCACATAATAAGTAAGCCTTCCTACTTTCCATTGAGGGCCTAAAATCATTATACTAAGAAAAATTTTAGGAATTTCCCTATATTAGGTTAACCACTTTTTAGTCATGTTGTTTATATCCTTCGCTAACATGAGATTGTGTCACAATTTGTATTAAGTTGAAAGAATGTCTAAAACCTCCAAAATAATGGTGGTATACATAAGAAACAATTTTTGTACAATAATGAAACATTTTTAATATCTACAAAAGTCTTATGTACAAGCATTCCAATCATTTAAGCGTGATGGTATATTTGGGATATTTGATATAGTAAAATTCAGCAAAACCAAGAGTTTGACTTAGAAATGAGAAGAGGTAAGGGTTAAATCAGGGTTAAATCAAGGTCAAATCTAGATCAAACTAGAATATAAAAATTTTAGAATATAATTTATATTTATTTATAAAATAATAAAATTATCTACATTTTTTAGTTTTGAAAGTTTATAAGTTCTTATAGCTTATATTTTTTTTTCTTGTATCTGTATTTGTTTTATTCATAAGTAAATTAATGTATTCTCTAAAAAGGAAAAAAAGAAAAATAGTATATTTCAATGTAAAAAATCTAATTAGGTTTTATAAGAACCGAATTGGCTAGCTAAGTCAACTAGCTCAAACGGGTGATCATTATCAATGGGGGTCAAATGGGTGACTTTGACAAATTTTATTACTGATTTAAGCTGAACCAAGTTAAATCAGGTCGGTCAACACAGGTTTTACAATATTGGTAAAATTACACAATGCATGTTTATAATCTATAGTGCTTTATAAAAGTTCATATGTAAAATTTCATCTTTGTTTGATGTTCCTTTTAAATTTGAATAGTCATTGTCCATTGTCTATAATAAATTACCATCATCCTTTGTTAATAGAAGAAAAGTCAAATACATAATTAATTATCATTTTAGTAGATGATATAATCCACAGGAGACATGTTGTCGCCAACACCAATATTCAACATGTTATAAGCATAATGAATGTAGGAAAAGGACCTTCCAGTATAGCTAGTAGATTCATCCAAAATAATGTTTATGATTTTAAAAGTGTTTTATATGCTGTGCTTTATTGAATTATCCAAGTGTTAATAATCTATGGTAATGCCTTATTACCTAAGACATGACAACACCTTAGAGTTAAACATGCTAAAGCATATTAAGATCCATGTACATATTATAAACCATAATTTTCAACAAATCTGCTAACTTACAATTGATAACCTCAAATATACTATTGTAATGGGATGTCAACCACTTAAACTCCATAGCTAAGTGAAATAACATAATCGAAATCTATCATAACTCCACAACTTAAAAAACGAAACGACTTTAGATCATAATTGGAATTTTATAGCTCCAACATCAATTAATCTACCAAATATAGCAACATGAGTCACAAGCGATTCCATAACTATAGAAGTCTCATCAATAAGCAATTATAATGAAAATAAATACAATTTTAAGTTCACCCTTATAGATAAACTGCAACGCCCCAACTCTATAATTTAAACAGTAATACTCTCTCTGCTTATCATAGTATAGATAGTCAAATCCATAATTCTCAATATAAACCCTATCATCTATCTTGTAACCTCTTCCTACAACTAAAAAACAATAATTCCTATAAAGTGAGCCAAAGCTTAGTATATGATACTATAGGCATACGCGTAAAATATGAGAATCAGTTAAGCACACACACACACACAATACTACTGTTAAATACAATAAGCAATAGTTTTAATGTTTCAATAGTCTTAATGTCTTATGACTTGAGGTTACTCATAATTTCTAACACGTAATATATAAATATTATATAGTATTGGTATTGAGACCCAATACCTAAGTGTCATAAATTATTTTAGATCTATTTAGATTATTTCAATATAAGACTCCATGATAAAAACATATTTTATTTATGTTTTAATATGTGAATGAGATAAAATTATTATTGGTTTTATAAAAACCATTAAAAATTAATACTTAAGTATCTTGGATGATAAACACAAATATTTTTTATCACCGATACCATGCCACGTCACGAAGTAAAGAATTTGTAAATACCAAAAAAGAACACATTCTGGCTAGTTTTATCTATCCAGTTGGGGCCACAATCTCTTGCACTTTTTGCCCTCACTTCCCCCAATGTCTTAAGTCATTCATTTTTCTGACAAAGCCCTAATTCTGACCCTACTCATAACCCTTTTTTTAAGATTTTACCTGATTTGTCTTCGAACAATTTCAATGGTTCGGTACTGGTCGATTCATAGCGAAAGTTTGATCTAGTGCTATACCCATGTATGGTTCTGCGTTGGAACTTGTGAGATATTACTGAATTTGGAGAAAAGGTATGACTTTGGCTTCTGGGTATGTTTAATCTTTAAGTTTGGGCGTCTGGGTATTGAAGTTTAAGTCATAATGATTCTGTATTTGGTTAGAAAAATATGAAGATCGAAGCTTTGTGTCGATTTAAGTCGGATATGGTGTGGCTTGTAAGTCGTTTACTCTTGGATATTATTTTTTTTTTAATATGTTCTCTGTTTAGTTACATATAATCACTGTTCTATTTTTTTGGGAGCAAATAACTGATTGAATATGTTTTTCTGACTTAGGTGTTGTTGTGCTGACTTCTTTTGGTATGGGATGTTTTGGTGAGTTTTGCTTCCATGTGAAGATAAATTTTGTTGTAATTGTGTAATTGGGTATTGAGTTGAAGTTGTTGTAAGATGAGGGGAGGAAAAGAGGAAGAGAAAACAATAAGACCTATGTTTCCTAGGTTACATGTGAATGATACTGGAAAAGGCGGGCCTAGGGGGCCTCCAAGGAACAAGATGGCCCTTTATGAACAATTTAGTGTTCCTTCTTCTCAGCGGTTCAATGCGGGATTTTTGCCTCGTAATCCTTCCAACAGTAGCGTGGTTCCTTCATCATCTTCCAATCAGGTAGGACAAGAAAAGGTATTAACTGGCCAACTCTGTCTGTTTGCTGAAGTTTATTTTGGTTCGATTTCTATGTCCATGAGGACTCCTCATAGCTTGTGATCAGATAAATGTTTTCTGAGACTGATTTTTGGGAAGCTATGTTTTGAGCTTGTTAAATGCTTCGCATGATTAGTTCATTTGTTAGAAGCAAGTAGTGAAACCTCAGTTATTACAACCTGTCTAAAGAGTTTTCCTGTCTTTTATGTTCGAATTCAGTATTAGTCAATCTTTTGTAGTGGATAGATTCACCAGGGATGCATATCAGTTAATTCCTTGTTCACTTCCTCAAGAGGCATTAAAATCCCAGTTCTCAAGAGAAAGCATGAATAAATTTAAAGCAAGATATATTTATGATATGTTCACTTCCTCAAGAGGCATTAAAATCCCAGTTCTCAAGAGAAAGCATGAATAAAGTTAAAGCAAGATATATTTATGATATGGATTACTTATTATTATTGTCAAATTGTCTTACTGGCAAGGTAACTTTTGATGTTAGATCTGGATTCAACTAATTGTGATGATAGCTTTATTTTACCGCTCCTTTTGTGGAGTGCATATCATGCATCAGATAGATTATCTCCGTATGTTGAGGTTTTGATGTTTTCTGACAGCAGGATAGGAGTTCTGAAAGGAATGTTTATCACCCACTCCGTATGCCACCTTCAATGCTGACCCCTGCTACAGAGAACTTTGATGGTTGTGTACATGTTGGGGCAAGTATGAGTTATCAGACAACACAGGTGGAGCAAAGAAATAATACAGGAAATGAAGATGATTTTGTGGTTCCTGTGTTTGTTCAGTCAGGTACTGGTTATGGAAAAGGTCAGACTGGTAAACATATTGAGAACTCCATGCCATTCCATTCAAAGTATATGTCTCCAACAAAGACCAATACAGAGTTAAAACAGTCTGGCTTCTTGGGTCCCGATCAGAGGCATGAAATGAGGAGTCAAGGCATTGAAGATCCTAAAGAGAGCTTGCTGGGTAAGAGGTCCTCAATGGAAAACCCAGACAATCTATCAACCTCAGAAAGTTTCGATAGAATGTCAAACATAATGTACATATCTCAGGATACGCATACCCAAGAACCTCTTGCCCTGGACCTCAGCAGATTACATGACAGAGACACATGTTCACAGCAAGATAATAGAGCTCAATCTGAAAAAGAATTTTTTGCAAGGAATAGTGGGATTCATAAATCAAAAGGGGATATTGAGCAGGAAGATTCAAGGCCAACAAATGATCCTTGCTCAGGAGAGGTTCCTAGATTTTCGGCTGAGCTTGCTAGTGATTGTGAACACACAAGGGACAAGGCATGGGCATCATCACTGACAGCTGTTGCTGAAAGGGGTGATGATGTCTCTGAGGTCTCCATCATAGATCCAGTATCAATTATGGATATCACCCCTGATGATGTTGTAGGTATAATAGGTCAGAAGCGTTTCTGGAAAGCTAGGAGAGCAATTGCCAAGTAAGTATTCATTTTTTTGGTAGAAACTTAAAACTGTTAATGTTTCTTTATATGTTTTCTTTTGAAAGGTAATTTTGATATATTGCTATAGATTACAGAACCAAAAGGAAAAAAATAAAAAAAAGGATGTTAGAATTTTTCTTCTATATAAATTGATCACATTTCTGCAAAAGGCCTGGGAACCCATAGTATCACCCAAGAAAACTGAAGAGGAATAATAATTGAAAAGAATAAAGAGAAATATCTATCCAATGGTTTAGATCACATATCCTTATACTCTAAAGCTTTTAAATATGCACCATCTTACTTTATTAGATGTTTTCTTTTATATCATGTCATATGTGTAATAGTGTGATCTGATCTCACCCTAATCTCTCTTGCCTTCCATTTGCATTCCCTATAATGATCTTTATATTATTAATAGGCATGTCCTTGTCTAGGGAAATACGGCTAATCTAATAAACATCAATTGCTACTTGTTGTCTAGGAAAATACAGCTGATCTAATAAACAGAAATTGCTAATTGTCGTTTTGCTGCTGAAGATCAATCAAATAAGAGAAATCCTGTAAATTGGTTTCTCCTGATTTGCTGCATATTAGTTGTTTGTTTGCAAACCCTGGTGTCCTTTTCAATTTAACTTTCCTTCAAGCTACTTCTCCATTGACAATGCTAATTGATTTTGAAGTAGTGGTTTAGTTGTAGCTCTGGCCTGAATGGAGAGGTAAGTTAGTTTGGGTATTAGTTTTTTTCCCTCTCTTCTCTCTCTCTTTTGTCTCTCCAAGGTCATCAATAACATTTGATGGTGAATCGTCTGATAGCAGGGAAATGAACCATGGTAATTGGAGTAATTGTGCAAAGTGCTGTGGGACAGTATATGATCTCATTCTTTGTGCTTTTCCTCTGTTCCATGGACATAATGCTGTCTTCTCCATGGTGCCTTTCATTTCCCTGCGACTATTGTGACATACTCCATTTGGGGCCTAGCAAAACAGGGTCGAGGGTAGTTCCAGAGCTATTCAGGGTCTTATTCAGAATGGTAAAAATGGAGGCTATAGTCCCTTTACTGGTGGTGGTGGTGGTGGAGGTGGAAAGTCTAATATTTTTTTACCATCATGGTTACTTTGTGAATAATCATATTCTCTTATGAGATCATATATTCGTTGTAATGAGCATAGCATTGCTCTATGTTATTTTCTTTATTTTTCATGTGCATGTATTTCTTGTAAGTGTGCTGGCCTTGCAGCTCTCACTCCTGGTAAATGACAACAAATGGTCATCCTATTCTTTTTCTTGTAAAAGTAGGAAGAAACTAGTGGTTTCTTTTATTAGCCTGTATAAATATCTTTTACTAGTATGTTAGTCTTGCTACTAGTGCTTTCAGAAAGAAACCAGGTAAATGGTCTAAACTCTCTTGTCAAATGTATCGGTATATTTGATAACTTTTGGTGGGGTTAGAGCTTTTTTCCTGGAATGTATTAAATATTATTATATGCAGCAACTCTAAATTTCTTGTTGTTCTTTCATCTGCAACAGTATGAACCTTGCAATAGTTGACAGAAAAAATTCCTGTGGAATTGTAGAAAGTTCTCTGTACAGTAAGGGACTGAATACATTTGGGATATACCTTTTGTCAAATATAAAAGATTAATAATTTTTTGGACGTAGTCATGCCTAAAGGGATTTCACTTTTGCTGTTTCAAGTATGTGACTAAATCTATCTGAGGGAGATTAGCATTGATCTATGATCGTATTGCCTTTGATCTAGCATCTAGTATTATGCCTGGTCTTTTGTGAAAGTTTGATATTCTTTGTGGCTTTCTGTTCTTGATTCAAACCTCTCATCATTCTTCACAGTCAACAGAGAGTTTTTGCTGTCCAAGTGTTCGAGTTACATAGATTGATAAAGGTAAGGGTTGTACCATTGTGCTCATAATTTTCATGTTCTAACTATCTATTTCTCTTATCAAGGATTCAAATTTGTCTATTGAACTTCTGCAGGTTCAAAAGTTAATAGCGAAATCACCCCATCTTCTTCTAGAAGATGCTCCTCTTTTGGATAGGCCTTCTCCAAAACCATCTCCTACAAAGAAAACCACTGAGGAACATGATGTTAGATCTTTGCAACCTAAGCACAAAGACATGTGCCAAAATCCAAATCAAATGGAGTTTTCTGCAGAAAATGCAGTTGGGAAGCAAGCGATTTCTTCTATAAATAATGGTAGCCATCCTTCCAAGTATACTTCGTACATGGGAAAGACACCATCTGTGCCCATGGCATCTGACTCCAGAATAAGTTCTTGGGGCTTCCATCATCTGATTAACCATCAGTGGTTGGTACCAATGATGTCTCCTTCGGAAGGACTTGTATATAAGCCCTATCCTGCTCCTGGATCCACAGGGGCGGTTTGTGGAGAATGTGGACCTTATGGTGCTATCCCGATGATGGCAAACTACATGAATCCCTCCTATGGAGTTCCCACACCTTACCCTCAAGGCATGGGATTTGTTCCTGGGGTTCCCCCTGCTGGTCATAACTATTACTCAACTTGCAGCATGCCAGTCATGAACCTTTCTGGCTCAGGTTCAGCTGTTGAGCAAATGAGTGGCTCTTATTGCCAAACCATTAACATGAGAAATCAAAGCTCATGTACTGTGCCTAACGGCAAGAGTGAAGCTCTTGCACCAGCCCAGTTTAAACCATCTAAAGAGAGGGAGCTTCAAGGTAGCACAGCAAGTAGTCCTAGCGAAAAACCAGATGGATTGGGCACTGTTTGCTCTGCGGATGGAAAAGATGCGTTTCAACTTACCCCTTCAGCACCAGCTGTTGCCCAAGATTGTTCTCAGCCTAATAGCTCTGATCAGCCAACAAGGGTTATTAGAGTTGTGCCGCACAATGCTAGATCTGCAACTGAGTCTGTAGCTCGCATATTCAAATCCATACAAGAAGAGCGGAGAAACTATGACACTGTATGAGGAACTTGTGTTTCTATTTGTCATAACTTAAAATGTAATTTTAATCCAGTTATTTGCTGTATTTGTAGATATCTTTCTCGTGGATTGCAAAATGTTGCTGGCTATATATTTTTATTGTACTACTACATATTACACCAGTGTAAGAGTGGAAGTGTCTTGATTTCATGCATTTGTTGGTGTAAGTTGAACAGGTTTCCTTAAGGATAACATGAAATTTTGTCCCTGTGAAGCTGTTTTCAAAAATGATGTCTAGTTCCAATTTCTCTCGTCTTTGCCTGCAATCTGCTTTCGTCCTTCTTTACTACCCCTCTGGGAGTCAATAACAATGTATGATGAATATTTGGGTATCTGATTTTATGTTATGTTTATTGTAGCAATGTGCAGCGATCAGAAACAGAGTCACATGTACAAAAGTTGTCAGGTTAATCACTTGATCAGCAACATTGTCTAGCTTCTTTGTAACTTCAAGTTGTGGTCTACATGGTGCCTTCTTGTCTATGCCACGAACTGAAGGAGAAATGCCGTTTTCATTAGAAGTGACTGCAAAACTTCAGTACCTTGGAGGTTCCTCTGGGCTGCTCTATGGTGAATGTGCAAAATTGAACATTTATCCATACTTATAGCATACGATTATACAAGGATTAGCACTTTCATAGTGAATTTTGACTTGGAATTAACAAAATACATGTTCTTGGATCAATTGTGTATGAGAAGGATCAAAATGGAGCCCAAAATAGCTTATATGTGCTCACAAGTGTTTCACCTTAGTTGTAGGTCATAGCTATGCATGAGTTTTGCATTACAAGTTCACACCAATGCTATTTCATGTTAATTGCAACAGACGACAACTATTCTGGCTGGAAGCTCCATCGAATACCTAAGACTGGAAAAAAAAAAAAAAAAAATAGCGAATCACTTGAGTTCATTAAAAGATAAGCCATTATGTGTAAGAGCAGATCGCAGCCCAAATTCCATTTTCACTTGTGAAGCTGCCGAGTTGAGTGAGGAACCGAAGTGACCATCATTGCACATAGCAGCAGAGAGCTGTGACTAACAGCCCCACGGGACAGAACCAAACAGATAAGAAGCATGTTACACCCCAGCAGGCACCAATAGCTAGTAGTTGATCAATCAAGAACGAGCTGAGACTTCTAGTCGATTTTCCGGACATCCATTGAATAAATCTAAGCGGCTGTACAAACATAGATCTGCAACTACAAGATGTATCAAGATATCCGGACAGCAGCTCACGAACATGAATGAACAAGCAACAGCTCAATTGATCTATCTGCAGCAGCCAATTGAACTTGAGCACTCAGTTGGATTGAGCTTCAGGAAAAGAGATCACAGTTGCCTAGCTTGTGAGATGAAAAGGACTCCTTTCCTCTTTGTGAATCACAAGTGGGCGCCTATAATTATGCTTCGAGGCTCAATCCATGGATGAGCATGGGACCAAGAAGACGGAACAGAGCTGCAAATATTTCAGTTTAAAACTCCTTTGGAAGATTTGGACTTCAATTATTAGCAGCTAAATGTTACCAAGCCAAGAGCAAAGCAGTTGGACAGCAACTCCATACACTTTTATCAGCAGCAGCCACAGAACATCACAACTCCAAACTTGAGTTTTATGTGATAAAAAAACAGCCTCCCATGGACAGCAAAATAGACCAACATTGACACAGCATAAGCTAATACATGCAAATGATAGCAGCATATAGAGAAGCTAGTGAACACTAATTGCAAGTTCTTGAGCTTTGTTTTGGGTGGAAACATGGATGACAGAATAGCATGCTTACTTCTGCTCTGCATAACTAATATGTGAAGCGTGGCTGCAATTTTTCAGAGTTGAGAACCAAGAACTGAGTAGCAGCCAGCAGACCGAGAAGTTCAAGCCCCAAGCCATAGCAGCATGTTGAGCTCCTTGAACTGTCCAAAAGCAGACCAATCTGAGACCAAGCAGCTCTACACATGCCAAGAGAAGTCACTTTATGTTAATTGAGTGAAGAAACAAAATTGGCAATTCATGTGAATCAAAAAGTAAGCAGTTGTGTTTAATTAGTTTGTTATTTCTTACTTCCTTTAAAATTAAATTTCAATTGCTTAACTTAGAGTAAAACTCAAATAATTTAGTAATTAACATATTTAGCTCCCTGTAGAATATGACTTTGGTTCACTGACTGTACTACTTACATAACCTAGTATGCTTGCTGGTTTTCACTTGCTTTAGTATGATTTTATAAAACCATGCAATCATTGTTAGTTTTCAAGTTTAAGTTAAAGGTGAGTCATTCTACTAAATGTATGGCGACTTAACTGGTCTACATGTTGGAAATTTGTAAAAGCTAAAACAACAAGAAGAGCATATATACCTTTACTTATTCATCCTCTATTTTTGAACTTTCCTTTAATGTCTCTAGTAATGGGGTTGCCTCATACATTTTCTTTTATTTATATTGATGTCGAAGACCTTCTTACTCAAAAATCATCTTTAGTTCTTTATTTCAGGTTATTTTCTTTTGAGCTTAAATATAACAAATTTTGGTTTTAATTTTGAAAATCCAAGAAGCTCACTTGATTAGGTTAGCAATTTCTTATAATAAAGTCATGTAAGAAATCTTAGCCATGATATTATAAACCTTTTTTAAATTTAGTTATTTTCAAAATTCAAAAAGCTTTTATTTAGGGACAACTCATTCAAAATAATATAGTCGGCGCTTACAAACTTTTCCATCATCTAAAATTGAAAAAAGGAGTAAGAAGTGAGAAGTATGTGTTAAAGCTTGACATGAAAAAGCATAATTGAGTCAACTGGACTTTCTTGGGTATAATTCTCCAAAAGATGGGTTTTGTTGAATATCATGTTAAATTGTAAATGAATAGGAAGTGTGCTTTTATGGAGAGGTATTCATCAAGGAGATCCATGTTTGCTTTTCTCCTCGTTGTTATGGTTAATATTTTGTCTTATCTTATTAATTCTCATATATCTAATGGACATGTAATGGGTCCCAAAGTTTACCTACTATGAATCCATTTTTTAAATGGAGACGGCATAACACATGTTCCTAAATCAGTGAAAGATTTGATTGACCCAAATACCATCAATGGAGATTGAGACTCATTTAACACTAGATCACTATTGAAGAAATGGTCATTTTGAATATCTTATGGACCATAGTAAGAGAATATGGACGCATATAATACGAAGAGAGTTCTCACTTAAATTAGCCTGTGGATGCCTCAAATATAAAATCCCTACAATTCTAATATGTTTAGGAAGAACGGAGGAATTAGATAGAAAGGAAAATACAAGGAAATAATTAGAGAGGAAAGAAAATAGAAGGAATTGATTAGCTAGCTTTTTGGTTGGATCGAGGGAAAGAGGATTGAATTAGTGAGCAATGTTTTTCAAGATAAGATTTGAAAATACTTTAGATTATATGATTACTATTTGGTCTTAGAAAAGCCATGACTGGAATTGTAATAACTTTTTCTCTTAAATCAATTCAATTTGAAGGGGAAAAAAAAGTATAGGTTCTAAAGGAAAATTTCTCTCATAAATTCATTCGCTCTCATTTTTCTTTTCATTTTTAAACATGGGAAAATTTCTTGAAATTCTCACTTTCTTTTCCTTTCCTTCCTAATTCTTTCTTTCATTTTCAAATATAGTGTTAGAGAAAGTTTTTGCTCTTAATTAGAATAAACACAAAAATTGTTTATGTACCATTAATATAACTTCTAAGTTAAGCATCCATTATGTATTACAACTAATTCACTAAAAATTGAGAAGGAATTCAAATTTGCACAAGTTTTTGTGCATAAACTTACTCCATTTTGATTTTGGCCTTTACTATTATGGCATGTTCACTTCACCACAATTGATAGGCTTGTAATGGAATTGTCATTCATAAGAAATGTGATAAACCCCTAATGATTATTCCATTGTTTACTTAGAAAAAAGCAAAAAAAAAAAAAAAAGAAGAAGAAGAAGAAGAAACCATACAAGAATAGACATGTAATGGATTTAAATTGACCAAAATATCCTTAATTTTACTAGCAATACTACTACTAATTAGTACCCACCACCTCTAACTCCACTGGGCTAACCCCATTCACTTAGTTGCCACCACCTACAGTACCATTCACCTATATACCACTGACCACTCACTACTATATAACCACCATCATTAAGTCAAACATAAAAATGCATATATTAAGAGAGAGAGAGAGAGAGAGAGAGAGAGAGAGAGAGAGAGAGAGAGAGAGAGAGAGAGAGAGAGAGAGAGAGAGAGAGAGAGAGAGAGAGAGAGAGAGAGAGAGATGTGTTTTTCAAAGACATATAAGAGAAGGATCTTTAGGTTTTATTATTATAAGTCTTGTTATCGTTTACTCATCAAGCATGAGTTCTAGCTAATTCAAAGGAATTTTTAATGGGTACTACAATGCTATGAATCAAAGAGAGAGAGAAAGAGAGTAGTAGTAGTAATAGTAGTAGTGCTCTAATGGTAGATGGTGTGGTAATGGGGTGGTCGATGGTAGTGGGTGTAGTGGTGGAGTTGTGTTGGTTGGCAATAGTGGTTGTGGTAATAGAGCTGTATTGGTGGAGTTGTGGTGGTTGGCAATAATGGTTGTGGTAGTAGACCTATGTTGAGAAGAGGAAGTGCAGTGGTAGTCTTTTTTCATTAATCTCAATTCATTAGTCTAAACATATACTTCCAATTCACACTTTTGAAATAATTAGGAATTTTTAGTAATTGCTATTGTTCAAAGTGATTTGAAATAATTAGGAATCTTTAGTAATTGCCATTCTTCAAAGTGAACAAAGTAATGGGAGAAAAATAAGAAGTAGGGGAAGAATAGAATTGCCATTCACCTTAACGAACAACTCATTAAAGTCATATGTTATCTATTACTTTAAAAATTATACACATCCTATTTAATATAAGAGGTGTCACTTAAATAAGCTCTTTCGAATTTCCTAACACCATCAATACATTGATAACTCTTTGTTCGGGTTGACTTGATAGCTCATTTGATTTTCTTAAAACTAAAAATTCCATTGCCTTATAGCAGGTGTTTTATTTTAGATGCTTTATATCATGTTAATCATGCATAAGAGAGTTTATGAGATCATCGAGTGATTGTATTTTTAGATCAAAATATAATAGATTTATTTTTGTGTTTTTCTTTTGGTTTGTGCAGAAGCTAACTAGCGGCTATTGTCCAAAAGGTAAAAATTGTAGTAAAGTGATGATGATGCTGTATCGAAATTAATTGGTGAAGAAATGATGTGTTGCTCTGAACGCAATGTTATTAGTTGATGCATACAGCAAGTCAATATGGGTTTCTTGAATGCAAAAAACACTAAATAATTTGGGGATAATCTTTTCTTCTTCTTTAATTGATGATTGATATGGTATTTATATAAAAAATATGTCACCCTTTCTCAAGGCCCAATTCTTAAAAATACTAGAGCTTTTAGAATACCATAGCCAATGGCAGCATATGTGCCAATATATGATATTCCATTGTTTTTCTTTTCCTATATTCCTTCCCCCCCCCCCCCCCCCCCCCCCCCCCTTTTATTTGATAATATTTCTAACTTCTAAGTATTAATATTTACAACAAAAATAACCTTACCAAGATCTTTAAATCTTCCGAAATTGCTATGCTCTTGACTATATATGACTCAGGAAAAAGGTTAAATTTTCCAATTAAGGCAAAAAAAAAGCAACATTCAACATAAGAAAATGGAGTTCATTTTCACTTTTTATACACAGAGAAATGATATTTAGATTCACGAAACCAACTTCTTTACCCTCTGAAAGAGAGAAAGTTATCATTTAAGACTATTATGTGATAAATTCTTCATAATTTCAATTCTAAAAAGAAATAGCACATGTTTTCATATAATGTCATAACTTAGAAGTTTCTAAAAGAAGAGAATATATGCACTGGTGCCTAATTTAACAACTTATTTATATTAAACTTCCCTTCAAAACTATTCTTAACAATAATCAAACAAAATCATTCAAGGGCAAAGGTGACATTGACAAGGCCCACCAAAGAAATACCTTCTTTGTAATTCAGCCCATTGTAGCAATAAACTTCATCTTACTCTGGGTACTTCAACTTTTAAGACCAATCTATAATTCTAATGTGGTTTATATAGCAAGCTGCACCATACTTGGCTTCACCATATTCTCCACTTCCCATGAAGGTTTTGGTACGAGGAGTCTTCCTTACATTTTCACTGTACACTTCCTCTTCCCATTGAACAAAGATGGCACTATGATCCAAATTAGAGAATAGGGCTTTTGGCCAATACCTTACTGGGTTGTTGCCTTGAATCACTAGCCACCAGTTACCCTAGTATGGATCCCACGTAGATGCTTACAAAATATTATTTTGCTAGAACTATAATTATACCATTTTTATTGCAAAGGCATTGCATGAGTTTTGTTAGAAAGAGGAACAAGTGGAAAAGAAAGAGAAACAAGTGGCAGTGGAAAGAATTATAATTTCTTCATTGTGTTTGAAAACATAAGAAAGAAAGGGAAAGAGATGGGGAGAAATATTTCCAACTAATATTATTTATTTGGTTTTGTGAAAAAGAAATAAAGGGAAATGAAATTAGTGTTTTACAAAATTATCCTTATTTTGATAAACAATTTTATAAGAGGTAATTTTGTAATTACCCGTCTCGTTTCCATTTAATTTGACACATGTCTTTCCAAATTTCATAAATGAAAGAAATGAATTTCAAAGTAAAAATGTTTCACTCATTTTCTTCTTTTACTATCATTTTTTGCTCTCAATTTAAGTTATCAAATAAAGCATTTTCTTCCATTTCTGCCGATTTCCTCCCATTTCCACAATGGTATGATCATTAAAACATAATATCCATGTATTGCATCAATACCATAAGAAACTCCTATGACTAAAGATCTTTTCAAATTATTCTAAGGATGTTAAAAAGAGTTCATTAGGTCTGATGGATCACTAAATCTATGGACCTCTATACTATAGGTTTGTGCTAAGAATTTGGGATTAAGTTAAGAATCACTTTATTTCTTATGGATCTTTATGGTCTAGTTTCTTGTGTTGAGTATTCGGCATTAAGTTGCTATGATTTAAGAGAGAGAGAGAGAGATAACCAGATTTAGTGCAACTGGAAGCTCGTACTGCTGTCCATATTTAGAAGAAATAGGACTAATGGAAGCACCGAGTGCAACGTCCTTGTTTGTATGCACAAAACCAGGACATGTCAGGTCCAAGCAACCTGTTTTCTGTGCTGCATCAACCTGAAATAAATATAAACAAATAAAAGTAGGATGATGATATATTTCACCTAAAGAAAAGTGAGATGAAGAATATCATTTTGTTACATATTTATTATACATGTTATCACTACCTAATATATATATATATATACACACATACATACCCATTAAATTTTACACTTAATTTCAAGTTATTAAATATCATATACAATCGTATTTTTCTTATCAAAGTCATTAAACCACTTCCCAATTCCATTTATATTCTTCCATCAATGAGCAATTATCAAGCCATCTTTTGAAAAACGGTAAAATAGCAAATTTAACAAGTACAAATTCAATTAATTCTGATATTTAGTAAACTCAAATTTCTTATATAAAATTTGAAATTATCCCACCAAAAGCACAGAGGCAAACTATAGAGTAAAAACATAATACACTTATTTTTTTTCTTTTTCAAAAATATGCAATATTCATTATGCACATAGTTTATCCATCTTATTCTTTCATTATAATATGGTCTCTCCTCTTAATTGAACCATTTATCACTAAGGTCATCCTATTCTAATGACATGATGTGATAAGTTGGGTTCGAATTTCCAACTTCTCCATGTTGTAATGTTGTTTGGAAAAAGAAATTATTAATTATCTTTAATTACACATAGCAATCTAGAGGAAAGAGATTATCCATAAGAAACACGTGAAGAGATTCATACTTTTAATTAAATTTAATCTTTTTTTTTCTTATTTTAATAATTATTTCTGCTTTTTCACTTACTGTCCAATAGGTGAAAAACCGTGTTTGTCTGTCCCCATACAGCTTAGGATTCACCTGGAAGACACGGCATGTGAAATTAGTTAAAGTTTAAAGATTCATAAAGTAGATGTTAATATAATAATAATATAAAACACGAATAATTATAATGAAGCGGATGTATGTTGGCATTCAAGTATAATAAATAGACGATGTATATTTCGAGTGATGCAAAGCGAGGATAAATATTGTAATATGTAGTATATACTCAGTATGCTTGCCTTTAAATTTAAATGGAGGATAAAAAATTATAATACGTGATGCATACAAAAACTTATACATACCTTTAAGTATAAATAGGAGAAACGATTTACTGCATTATACAAGTTATATATATATATACTTACGTGATGCATAATTACGAGTTGGATTCAACCACTGATGGTGTAATGAGTAGCTTTTTAAAATCCGCTGCTAATTTTGATATATGTGATATATGCTATTCATTGAATCAAGAGATGTTATAACGAGATTAATAAAGATATATAAAAAAAATCAATAATATTTTTTATGCACAACATGTTATAAATAAATTATTTATTTATATTTTCTATTTACACCACTTAAAAACGTAAAAGGTATATATATATATATACCTTCTTTCAATTGTAATTATCGAAATAAAACAAATAATTTAAATTATTATTTTGGGACTAACCATCCAACCAGATTCAACAATTTCATATCTGCTTCCAGGTCCGGCAACAGCCCACATTTGTGCAGTAGTGAAGTCATTTGGCGAATCAACTTGTGGATTCCAAACATTGATTTCTCCTTGAACTCCTATGTAATTATATCCCAGGGTCAAAATAACTGCTTCCTATTAAGAAAGTAGGATCAAAATTTGAAATTAGACAAAAGCCATTTAAGTTCTTGGCAATTAGTTCTTCTATAAATAAAAAGAAAATAATACAATATAAGTTAAACGATAGGGGAAAGGATAGTTGATTTTCAAATACAGAAATTAAGTAATATGCAATCTGACACGCATGAGATACTCAGCGGTATGAGAATATGTGACCGTTTACTCATCATGCAATCATTTGGAATTCATTGAATTCGAGAAATTAAATCATTGAGCTACCTAATAAAAAAATATCGGATTTTCTTTTACCATTTTATTTTTCCAGCAAAGAAAGTGATTTTATTGATCATCATTCAAAGTCAAGATGATGTAAGGAGAGATTGATAATACCGTCTTTATCTTCTTAGGTACTCTCGAGCACTACTTTAGCCTGACCAACTTAGCTTTCTTTAGATAGTTTCACTTGCTTGACACCCCAACTACCCAACCCCAACCCCTACCACCTTTGGGCCAAAAACACTCTAACACCTACCTAAGTCAAACAGTCTATTGAGGTCCCTCATGTACACTTCTAATCTTACCTAATGGATTGTCTTATCCAATCTATTTGCAAGTCAGTATAGCCTACTTGGACCTACTCGAAGCACCTTTCCACCTTGACTTTCTCGTGTACCTTAGAGACACCACCTAACACCTTCTATGAGCTTGACTCCTCAATCCTCAAGTTACCCTAATCCATCATCACTGTACAGTGTTAACCTTAACCTCCCGAGCAAACACCATGTGGTCAGGGTACGATTTGGAATCTTTGGTGTCTCTCTTACTTTCTCTCCCTCCTTGTTAAATGCATTTTGACATTTGTGGTATGGCTTGTGTACTTCGCCGCCTTAGATGTGACAATTGCACTTACTTTAGACGTGACTACTACCTTTCCCAAGGCTTACCAACTAGTGCGATAGCTTTGTTCTCTCCCATATCATGCACGCATATCCTACACCAATCATGTACGAACCAATTCTAGAATAGCACATGTCTTCAGTAGGTATGCTTCATGTCTTATAAATAGGTCATGGAGTCAAAGATATAAGGATTAGAAGCTAAGAGTTCAAATGTTACTCTTTTGGCTCTTAAGACTCATGCTTTTCTCTATCTCTTTTTCTCCTTCCTTTGCTAACTTAAGTAATGGAGGGTCCTCATGGGCTTAATCATAGGAAGCTTTCTTATAAGTCTACCACCTTACATGACATGATTGTTGGATCACTAGCGACCCTTCTACGAGCTAAGACCAACACCACTATCCATAAAGCATAAAAAGTCTAAAGTAAGTAACTTAAGAGAGAGAGAGAGAGTGAAGGTCTAAACACCAATCATAGGAACACATTCTCAAAATTGAATCAAACTATATTTGACAGTTTCATTTAATTTAGTCTACGATTCTAACTGCAATTATTCCTCTAAATTTTATGTTTAAATTATTAATAATTTGTCTATCAATTTGTTAGCATCATGGTTTTTCCCATAACATTTTTTTATTACAATGACAACTAGCTAGTCTTGAATGAAAATTTAAGTTTACTGAGATTAATGACATGATTTACCACTATTGACTAAAATAAGAAGTTTGAATAATGAGAAGTACCAACATGTATGTTTCATTAACACATGATGAGATGAAAATGGCATCCTATGTTATTGAAAAGACATCATATTTGCTATGAGTGAGAGACAAGAGGACACTGGCTTAAGAGATAAGAGGATTTCCCCACCCCCCCAATTATTATAGAGTTAGTTAGGTGGGCTAAAAAGGTTTGGTTTAATTATAGTATCTGAACCAAATCGCAAATTGACATATTAAATACGAATATCAAACCAAATTGAAAAAGCAATTAAGGATTAGTTGATTCAGTTTATGGTTCAAATGATTTTTGTTTCTCTCTTACCTACCTAGCCACCCATATTCACTCGATTCTCCACATTCTATATGCTCTCACATTAAGAGATGACATTGTTTGGTTTGATTCATAATTTGAACTAAACCTAAAACTTAAAAATATGTTATTTTAATTTAGTTTGATTTGATTCATATGAAGTAACTTGATTTAATGTATGGTTTAAGTTTCTTGATTTTGAACCTAACACAACTAAACCATACGTTGTTGTTTGGTTTTAAATTGAAAGCCGACTTCTAAAATGATAAGAAGTGTTAAAAGAAGAATTTTGATTTAATCTATAATTTAGGTCTAAAGTTTGATTTTGTATGCAATATTACCTGTTACCTATTACTCTATTTTCATTATTCACTATTGTATAATGTTATATACTCTAATACTTGTCTATATACTCTCAGTAGAGCTAATCACAATTAAGCTTAAGTTTATTGAGGTGTGAAACATCTTTCTTGGGCATAATCATATTTCTTAGCACTCTATAGGGCTTTTATCCTAGTTTAATGCCATGAACTAGTTTCTTGAGCTAGTGATAGAGTCTAGGGATTAATACTCAATTTGAAGATGTCCTTAGGAGATATAGTTTGCAAGGTTTGGAAAAGGAACTATTAATTTAGTTTGCCTACTCATGACTTGGCTTAGTTTTATTGTACAAGAAAAATATTCCCAGAAGAGGTTCTTTGAATTCCATTAGGCTTCTTATAAGCCTTAAGATGCTCTTTTAAAAGAGAGGGATCATTACAAAGGAGTATTGTTTCTCCTTAGTAAGTCTTATAAAGACCTTGGCAATTAGTTGAGCATTAGTTCATTGCTACTAAGCCCATTTAAGCTTTTCTCCTCTAAGAAAATTTGTATTCTAAATTTATATTCTTTATAATAAGGATTATATTAAAGTTTGAACTCAAATCAAACTCAACGGATATATATATATACTTAAACTCTACTAGAGCTCAATCGAGTTAAACTAATTTAAGCTTGAATTAAGGCTTTAACATATCTAAATCAAGCTCAAGCAAATATCACATCAGAGTTTGAATAACTTATCAATTGATTAGGTCATAATGCATGATGGAAATAAAAAGAATGCTCTAAGCCAAAAGAGGAAACAAATCAACGGCATGACATTTGTTAGTGCTTGCTTGTTACTGAATGATTTATGTGATAAGGAAGTCGGTATGTCTTGTTGTTATGCTGAGCCAAGACGTGGCCTTGATTAACATTCTTATCTATAGTGATGTCTTCAAGGGGATATTTCACTCTAAGTTGGTGTAGAGAAGTAACTCGTAGCAAGTCTTTTCCTCGGACTCTTCGAATTGGAATTATTCCTTTAGGGTAGCTTCCACTCTTTCTCCAAGATTGAGTAACTTCTTTTGTAGACTTGTTTCCTTTCTTTCCATCTTCAAACGTGAAGTTTGGTCTCATCTACATTAGATAAGTACTCTTTCAATCCTTTTTAGCTTGTCATTTTAATAATAGTTTGATATTGTTTTAACATTGTTGTAGAACAAACTTTTGGATGATGTGAATTAAAAACTTTATATTAGAATAAATATACACAATAGATGCTGAATAGAGGTAAAATATATATTATACAGATATAGAAATAAGACAGAAAATACATGAAAAGAATAGATAAAACCAATTGAACTTAATTATGATTTTTTTTAATGATTATAATGGAGAAGAGACGATTCAAACTTGATTCATCCCATTTAAAAGATCAATGTCCATAGCATTAGGTTACAAGATCATTGACAAACTTAATTATGATTGAAATTGATTAATAATAAATAGTAGATTATGTTTCCACATTTAGAACATCCCTTGATTGGATAGAATGTGTTCCTACATTAAAACATGTACTTTGTATACAATAAGGGTAAATTGTAAATACAGTTTATTTCATGTGCCCTTGAACCTTTTATATTTGAAATAAGGTGTTTAGACATTTGAATCTTTAGAATATGTGCATTCGGAATTTTAAAAGTAGTCAAAATGTACATTCTTATAAGATTTAAGGTCTAAACATATGATTTCAATAATACGATGGTTAAGTGCACATGAAGTAAATATAAGGGGGTATATATGCAATTTACCATTTTTTTTTTTAATTTTAAGAAGAAAGGATGACAACTAAATTTTTTTTTAAAAAGACATCAATGAATAAATAATTTAATAAATATTAGTCAATAAAAAAGGATGTGAAATCCAATTATATATTTTTTTACTTTAATTAATTCAATTTGATTTTTCTCACTTTTCTATTTTAATATTTTTTCTAACTATATTTTTCATAAAGATTGAGAAGGAGGTGATATTATATCATAAAGTCATGCTACTTTGAATTTGATTAAAAAGTATGAATATACGACTCAACTCTAATATAATTACTTTGATATAACTGGCTCTTTATTTATTATGATTTGAAAAAGTAAAAAATTAATACAAAAATGAAATATAATAATAGATAAGAAGAAAAGCAACCACCAACCCCTATATATTTGATGCCTTCTCTAAAATAAAAAATTGGTGAGGCCAAATTTTGCAATATCAATTTCTAACCATTGATTGTTCAAACATCAATTATCTCATAATAAACTTCAAATTCTATTTTTAATTAATTAATTAATTATTTGTCTATCTATTCATCAATTTTTTTTTTTTTTTAGTTGTCATCTTTCCTTTCTAAAATATAAAAAAGAGTGATTGAAAATACACCCTCTTAAGTTTACTTCATATGCACTACTTAATCCTTTCATATTTAAAATTATGCAGATTAGACCTAATCTTTTGAAAAGAGTGCATCAAAGCCTAAAAATGCACTTTATTTTTTAATATATTTATAGGTTCTAGGGGTTTAAAAAGCACAATTTCAAAAATAAGAGGATTAAATTTACATAAAACAAATAAAAGGGGGCATATTTGTAATTGTCCCTTAAAACCATGTTTAGTGCTAAAGAATCTATTTCAACTTTTTAGGTATCATATTAATATATTAAGAAACTATCTTTTTTAAAAAAACTCACAGTTTTATCTTGAGTTCCCTCATAAAAATTCTTTAGTACCTTTTTTTTTTCAAAAGACATTTTTATCAATTCAAAATTTAGAAAAACAAACAAAAAAAAAAGAAAAAGAAAAGAAGAGAAAGATATGAAGAAAACATTCCCTGTCAGAGTAACATTTATTCATAAAGGAATGTAATTTATCTTCCTTTCCTCTTGAAATTGTTATTAAGGCACAAGTAATAAAATCGCTTTAATAAATTTTAAGTGTATTCACATTAAAACTTGTACCTAGTATACAATAATGAATTATTGAGTATAACAAATGGTCACCTCCTCTCTTCCCATCAATGATAGTATCATGTTATTGTCATTTAAGAAATATGAACAAAAATTTTATAGGTTTTCCAAAGTAGCAAGATAAGTTTTATGATGATTTTAAATGCTAAAATATGTTGATCTATTCTAGATTATCTGAAATCAGTCATAAGTTGTAATGACATCAATATGGTAAGGTATGTATATGGGTTGGACCTCAATCTTACTTACTTTGGATCCTATTGTGCATCCTTGATACTAAATCACACTAATAGGTACTAGCGGATGTCGCATCCATGTTATAAATGCTAAAAAATAATAAATGATTGAATAAAATAATTTGTTGAAAAAATTAAATAAATCAATCACATTTAGAAGTGCTTATAAAAATAAACTTTTTCCTTTCTTATTTGAATGAAGAATGTGCATGTGCATTAATTAATGATTTGGTCATAATTGATATAATTATTATGAAAAATTAGAAAAAAAATATTACAAATAAATATTTTTGCTTCATATGATAAATAAACAATAGATAGATAAAGAAGTTTTAAGTGATTATGAATATGTATAATTTTAAATTTATATGAAAGTTGAAAGTTTTATAGGATATACAGGTAATGGGAGTGACATTGGAATTGAATGTAGAAGAGTGGGGATGACCATAATTTAGGTTACTACGAAATGGAGAGAGAGATGGAAGAGGAAAATATGGAAAATGTCAAATTTAAGCATATTATAATATATTTATAATATTTTTAGTATTGATTTTTTCATCATATAATTTTTAATTGGATGTTAAATAGTAATTTTATAGAGAGCAATTACTTAAGGTATTTTTTTCTGGCTTCAATAATATAAATAGATAATTGTTAGACCCAATCCAAAACCTAAACAAAGAAATCATAATGATTATTGATTATGTTTTTCTATTGGTTCTTTTTTTTTCTTCTTCTTCCTTTTTTTTTTTAAATTCACTTGGATTCTCTTTGAAGAATATGATTATTTTCCTTATAAAGTACATTTACCTAGGAAAAAAATGTTAATGAAAAATTGAAAGGACTACTAAGGCCTTGCATAACATAGACATTATTCTTTAATAGGATCGAGCATGTTTATTTTTTTTTTTCCCTTTTAAATTCCGTTATGACATTTCAAATTAAATATCTATATATATATATATTATATATATATATAAAGAAAGGACTAACGTTGCCTTTTGTAATTTTCTCCAAAGGTAAATTTCAAGGCAAAATTTTATAATTCCACCAATTAAAAGTCACTATATAGTATAGTCACTTTTGAATTTAATAAATTACTCCTGATTTGCAGTAAAATAGTATCTATTAGTGGTTAAAAAAGCTATAGATAACTTCTACAATAACTTGTTAAAAGCCTCTTTTATTCCATTGATAATATTTTTTCTTTACTCTTAATAGGTATGATTTTGCAATAAATTAAAATTGATTTATTGAATTCGAAAGTGACTGTATCATATAAAGAAATACTAAAATCCGCAAATTTGAGATCAGAAGTTTTCATTTTCCTTTTTCGATGAATAACTTTTGCTTTACATTAAAGGTTAAATCCACATGCTTTTACTTTAAATATTAGCTGACATCAGCAAGCTAAAGCTTTCAAATAATTTAATCAGAAAACTCCCATCATTATTTTAGTTTCAACCATGAAGTATCAGAACTCAAAGGTAATAATGCTTAATTCTAGTAACTGGATGATAAGCTATTGAATCTCTGAACAAATGAAAATTAAATAAACAAAAATTGACCTGTATGACATGGTCCTTTAGCAATGGATGGTCTAGAGCGGGTTACTTGTATATATCAACACAGTCAATGATATCTCCATCCTCACTCTGCAGATCCAAATATTTAGTGATCAGTCTCCAAATATGTGAAATTTCATATACGTTCCTTAGTACTACCATTGGAAGATCAGTAAATGCAAACTTATCTATGAAGAGAAAACATTAGAAGAACCCCAACTACAACAAATCCTTTTGGCCAAAAATTTATCACCAAAGAAATCATGAAATTAATATTTTTGTTACAAGGTCAATTACAAAATATACATATCTACATTTTCATATTTTCTCACTTTGTATATATGAATTTTGGTATTTAATACCTTGTTTTTAGCTAGACTTTAAAAAGAAACACGTGGGATATTTAAGGAAAAAGAAAAAGATCCAACCATATTAAGATTAGAGAAACAAAGACCTTTTCGATCGTCTCTATTTGTTGCACATACGTTCCACATACTTATTTTTAGCTTCTAACTAAATTTTTAAGAGAAAACACATGTAAGTAAAGTGTACAAAACCAAAACACAGATATATATATATTTATATATATTTATATATGATAAAAAGTGAAAACGCCCATATTTGTTCCTCTAATCAACTCATTATTTCCCAGTATATAAGATTCGTTGGAGTTATCAGATAATTGCAACAACATTAATCAGAACAAGAAGAAATGCATGGTAAACTAATAGGATGGAATGAACAAACCTTAATACTCTTGGCCGCGGGCTTATTCAAAAGTTTGAGTTTCCTATAAATTTCTGAAGAAATTCGATTTTGCAAAATTTTCCTATGATGTTTTCGCTCAGCCACATTCACCCAAAAAAATGCCATGAAAATGACTAAACCCAACTTTAACATCGTCATTGTGTCCAGAGTCCTGACAGTCTCCACGGAAAATCAGGAAAAATAAATTTAAGGAAGAAGAGTCTCTAGCATAAAAATAAAGGAGGATAGATATGGGCAACAAAGGCTAAGAAATGAGTATGGAAAGTTATAGTAGCTAACTATAACTACAGTAAGAAATGAGTATGGAAAGTTATAGTAGCTAACTATAACTACAGCAATATAAGTATGGAATGCGTCGAAAAAACCAATAACCCCTTAATTGACATGCCATAAATTACCCTTTCAATATATATTTGGTTCACTTTTATAAGGATATCTCTGTTGTTGTATAGAGTTATTTCTGTGTTTAGTTGACGGAATGACTATTCAACAAAAGTGCTATTGCTATAAAATAAGAAATGGCAATTTCTTTACATGGCCAAAGGCATTACCATTCCTTTATTTTTTTTCTTTTTCCCAACATATTTCCTTTTCTACCCAAGAGATGGCATCCCAAATGAAACTATAGCTATTACTTTTTCTTTTTTTTTTTATTTATTAGAATTGCAATTCTAATTTTTATCTTATTCGATTTTACAAACAAAATGTGCCATTAGAAAAATTTTCATGCATATGTATGTGTTTGTATTTATACATATATATATATAATAATTGTAAATATACCCCATAAACTATTATGAATGGACATCTATATTTTTAAAATCTGCTTTTACTTTTATATAACTTTTGAAAATATGCAATTAAACATCAAAACGTTGATAAAACCCTAAATATTATAGGCTTAAGCAACATTTAGGGGTATTTATAAATTTTCAATATTTAGAGATTATTTATTGGTACTAACACATCACGGGTTTTAATGAGTAGTAGTAAATAAAAATAATATTTGAACATATTATTGGTATTTCCTCAATACTAATCTCAATAAATGATGTGTTAATACAATTAAAGCATTTCTCCTTTGTTAAAGTTTAAATGATATATCTTCACATGATTAATGGTTTTTACAATTTGAACATACACTTGTCAATTGCCACTTTGCAATAGATATAAAGGTAACAATTTTTGGAGATAAAGGCTGTAGAATTATCTTAACTTTGATTTTTTTAACAATTTAGTATTTATACTTTATATTTTTTGCAAGTTAAAACCTATACTTTAGAAGTTGTGAAAAAGTATTTCTAAGACACTATTAACAAGCATTAAATTGTAAATATACAGTTTAATAGAGACAGCATTTTGGAACTTCTAAAAAGTATACCAAATTGCACAATTATAATGTATAGACACTAAATTACTAAAAAAACGAAGGTTAAAAACTGTTGTATAGCATTTATCATTAATTTTTGTACCTTTCCTTTATTATAACCTCTCGAGATAGAAAATAATTTAATTTATTGAGATAAGGGAAGGCCCGCCTTCTTTTCTTTCGAAACAAAAAATCGATATCTTTTATTGTTATTATTTTGCGGAGGGTAGAAAATTTATTTCTAACAAAATGTAGAACTCTTATTACTGCGTAGAACTTGGTTTGTCCTAATGGTGGGTTGCTGTTCAACAGATGATAGGGTTTTCTCGCCTTTTAGGCTGTTCCCTTTGCAGTAATATCTTTTGGAATTTTTTCTGTACTTGGTATAATAAAAATTATTAAATACCATCGTCATAGTCTTGAAAAAAATTTACGAAGATTAACAGTTTTTACTAATAAGTGGTGGTGATTGATAATAATAGGGGTTTGGTACTGTGATTAATAAAAAAAAAATGCTAATATATATAAGGAAAACATTTTTTTCTTTTTGAAAATGGAAATCATCTTACTTTTCGTTGATACTTTTTTGTGTTTTGTTTGGGTAAAGTTCATTGCTACTTCTTAATACTGTTACGAGAATATTTTATCATTTTAAAGTTTTGATTATAATGTTTGACAAAAAGAAATGTTTTGATTATGACCAATATAAAAGAAAGTTTAAAAATCATTTTCAACAATTGTAATATATCAAGGCTATTGTTATTTAGTGGTACGAAAATTGATCTTTTAATAAATCTCTCCTGAAGTTTTATAAATAATTGAGTTGGGAAAAAAATGATCCTAATACATTTATTTATTCATTTTTCTTTTACCAATTATTATCACAATTATTAAGAGACGAGGCAACCAAATTTAATCCATCCGTCAAGGAATCAACGTTTATACAAGCCAAAATAGCCTTCGACTGAATACTTGCATTGGTAAAACAATGGATGCGTTACAAACTATGCACCCACTTGGAAATAGATAGCATGCATGGAACTAAAACGCTTGTCTTTGTAGTTGGATTCTGTCCTCATCTGTCTGTCTTAATTAGATGGTTAACAAGGCAGCTTTGGTTCGGAAAGCTGACCTATAATATCATCATAGTGGCGGTTACTCATCAATATCCGGGTGACCAACATCACCATCTTTCCGATCTGGTAAGATTAAGCCGCGAGAAGAACCATTTTAGAACAAAGAAATCAGAATTTTTTTTTTTTAAAAAAAAAGACCTAGAAATTGTAGATTTGTTTGTTAAGTAATCAATTGGTCGACTCTCTATAATTGTGATACATCGCGTATCAAATATTTTGAACATTATTATTGTGTCCTGTACATGGTGTGACGCTCCACCACGTATTCATACCACAATATGAGCTTGCAAAGATTCTAAATACTTATTAACATCTACAATTATTTAAGAGTCCTCATAATCTCTCATATTATTAACTCCAATTACATAATTCATGGAAAAATTAAATATAAAGTCTTCCATAAGAGAAACAATTAAATCCCCCTGTTCAATCAACAAAATGAAGTCTTAATATCTTTTGACCTTTGATCCTCATCCGTAATGACCATAGATACATTGCACCCATTCTCGTTGTGTAACTCATATCCATACTGATTGTAGAATCAAAGAGTACATCTTCATTACCTAAAACAACACAATCCCAATAGGATGAGTTGTGAAACCTCATACATAACTACTACACAAAATACATGTCATAATTGCCACAGGCTTAGAGTTTTACCAAATGCATATAGCATGTCTAGAGAGATATATTATTTCATCCAAGACATAATTCAAGATCTGAAATAGTATTTTTTTTCCACGTGTCAAAACAACTCAGCACATGGGGATAATGCAGTCTTAACTAAGTCCATAAAACAATCAATAATATAACAACATAACAACATCACCACATATAATACAAAGGTCAATCTTATACCATCTATTCAACACATTAATTGTCTCATACTGAGCTTGTCATCTATTAACCTGTTATCAACATTTAAATCTACCTATAACATTCTTCTTATTGCCTCACTCTACTAATTAGATCTACTTACAATATTGACAATCCAATAAGTTACCTTAGCAACCTTACTGCCTAATTTAACTACTTCACAAGAAGTATAAGATCATTATACTCCCATCTAAGGTTGCCATCCATAAGTTCAAGTAGCCATGAACAAGCAACACAAACATTTTATGGGATAAATATTTGTTATTTCAATTCACTATTTTAGCAAGCACATATAATGTACAACAATTACATACTTGGTAATATGTTGATTTTCTTGATAAAATTGGCGATTATGTAACCAACAGCTGTAATCCACTACGCAATAAGAATTGAAACCTAATTCTATTCAATGATTATAATTCTAAGAACTAAGGATTTGGTTTTCCATTTTAAATTGCAATTAAAGCCTAAAGGATCCATGCAAGGGATTAAAAGAACTAAAATTAGGACAAAGCAGTTATGTCAATTGCACTAAGAAAACACAATTGCCCGCTGGTTCAAAGAAGGGTTTAGTTGATTGCCTAATAAGGGTGAGGATTACTAGTTCAGTTTGCAAGGCCATTCAACTTTACTTTAAGGCCTGTCAAATGTCATCGTTGATCGGAGGGAGGAGTGCTAACTAAGGCTAACTAACCATGGTTGTAGGTTTTTTAGCTTAAAGTTACTACGAGGGTTGATCCTATGTGAATTTTAATGGTCCAAATATTTAAACTTCAACTAAATCTCTTCTTTAATTTCCAAAATATGAAATCTTACTAAAAATTATAACATATTCTTCAATAATTTAATTCTTAGATTCTTTAGTAAATCTACAATAATCAAATTCTACAATTCTAGGGTTAGGGTTAAGGAAAAGAGAATTAAATATATTTGAATTGATTACTTCAAATTTTTCAATCATTCAAGAATGATTTGAATGGAATTCACAGCCTTGATACCTTTAATGAAATCCTTTCTTAAAATTACAAAAAGGAACAAGGATTTACTGAAACAGACGAAGAAAAACAAAAGAACGCGATGATTATCTTGTCTTTCATTGCACTTTCTTAACATAATCCTTGAATTCTTGATTCTACTTCAACAAGAATTCATAAAATTGGAATTTTTAAGCCCTTTTTATAGATTAATGAAATCATTTCTCAATATTACAAAAAGGAATTAGGATTTATTATCACCAAGGAAGACAAACAAAAGCACGAGACAATTATCTTGTCTTTCATTGCACGTTCTTGATATGATACTTGAATTCTTGATAGGTAGAAATTGAAGAAAGTTTTACCTATTAAAGGTCGCAAGAGGGAACCTGACATTTCAGGGTGCTAGATTTCTTGATTGAGAGAAAATAGCTTTAGAATTGTTCGATGAGTTAATAACTTCTATATGAGTAGAAGAGAACTTCTTTATGAGGAGAGAGAGAACTTATTTTCCTTGCTTTATATTATAATTTGCAAGGAGACGATAGATTAATCCTAAAATATTTATTCGAATGAAGTTTTGCTATACGTATTAACCAAAATATTTTTTTTAAGGTAACATTCTTTTTGGGTTTAATCATAAGTGATTGTCTTATTGAAAATCATAATTGAAACCTTAAGTTAAACTCATAAGCCTTATTTACATGATGAATTGGTAATTCTTTTTTTAGTTGGATGCATCTCCTCTTGTAATAATGAAAGGAAATGTACCTTTAACAATTATTAAAACATTAATCTAACAAAATCACTCAAGTGCTAAGGTGACTTTGACTAGGCCCACCAAAGTAATATGTGGATTCACCTATTATTCCTTCCCTATAAGTGACATTACCAACCTTCTCCAATATCTCAAAGGGCCTAATGTATTTAAGACAGTTTCCCATTTATGCAAAAGTGCATTATACCCTTATTAGGTTTGATCTTAGAAAGGGTATGGTCACTTGCTTAAAATTCTAAAGGTTAAACTTCTCTTATCCAGATAACTCTTTTGACAACTTTGTTTGGTAACATTCTCTACTTATGTACTTGTACTATGTCATACAACTATCTTTTGAACAGGTTTGAGAGCTAAAAATTTTCTTTCACTAACCTCCTAATGCATTAGGGATTTACACTTCCATCTATTAAATTTTTCATAATGTGCTATTTGTATAGTCGTTTAATAGCTATTATCATAAGCGAACTCCACTAATATCAAATCTTAATGTTCCTTGAGATTCAAAGCATAAGCTTGTAACATATCCTCTTAGATTGGTATGGTCTTTTTTTATCATCTGTTTGCAGGTGAAAGGCTACATGCAAATTCAATTTCGTGCCAAAGCTCTATAAGGTTTTATGAGCATCTTCCCATACATTCAGTTTAGTCCTAAAGATGCCTTCACAAGTAGTTTATTGATTATGGTCCTTAAAAATCAGATTTACAAGTGATAAAGATCACAATAACCTCAACCATATGGTGCATTGAAAAATGCAACACAATCACACTTATTAGCACTATACTTTCATACTCTAAAAGGCAATGAATTTTCTACATAAAAGAATGATCAAAGTAAGAATAAATGTATATAAGTTCTTGAGAATTTTCTCTTGAAAATGTTTGCCCTAGCAATGTATTTATGGGCCTTAAGAAAATTTGGTCATTGCTCATTCTCTTCTTCATTAACTGTTATGAACAATTGTAAATGGCTAGTTTGTCATCACCTCATCTATATCTCACGATGAATTGAATCCATTTTCATAAAGTTATCATACAAATTCTTTGATTTTGAATCAAGTCATTGTACTAAAATATTTGTTTTTGACTTACTTCATAACTAAATTATAATATTTGTTTTTCAAGACAACATCATATGAGTTTAATCAAATCGTTTGTCTTATCGAAAATCATAATTAAACTCCCAGGTTCCATATGTATAAGCTTTATTCATATAATGAATTTCACAGATGCATCTCCTTTAGTTATAATAAAAGAAAATATACCTTAACAATTATTAAAAAATAATCCAGTAAAATCATTTAAGTGTAAAGGTGACTTTGATTAGGCCCATCAAAGTAATACGTGGGTTCACCTATTATTCTTTCTTTATAGTTAACCCTACTATAACAATAAATTTTAGTTTGTGTTGTGCTAACCTAATATGGATACTTCAACTGTTGAGACTAATCTATAATCCTAATGTGGTTCATATAGCAAGCTACACCAAACTTTCCTTCACTATGTTCTATACTTCCCATGAAGGTTTTGGTATGAGGAGTCTTCTTTACATTTCCACTGTACACTTCTCTCCATTAAACAAAGATGGCGCTATGACCCAAGTAAGAGAATAAAATTTTTGGAAAATACCTTATTGGATTATTTCCCTGAATCACCAACTACCAGTTGCCCTCATATGGATCCTGCATTACATCAATGCTTAGTAAATGTTTTAATTTAATTTTGTAACGCTTTAGAACCCGTAATGCTATAGCCCACTACGTATCATTAGCTTCTACTAATACATTAGATGTCTAGAAACTTACAATCTGTTTAAGATCTATAAACTAATTATATGGAATCTATCGACTCATAATTTAATAACCTCAATTTTGAATTAAAGTGGAATATTGACCACCTAATTTCCACATATTGCAATAGTAAAGAAACCTAACTGTTACAAGTGAATGAATTTGAATACGATATAACTCTAAGACAAATAACCTAAAGTAACATCATCTAAAGGAGTCATAGGCGACTCTAAACAATCAACAGTCTTTAAAGATGTATAACATGAAATAATAACATATGTTCCTCAATAGTTTACTCCTAAAAGCTAAAATACATTATCTCTATCGAGTTACCATAATAACTGAGATCATCCTCCTTATTATAATATAGATAATCATAACTCGCATCCCCTATAGAATAACTACCATAAACTTCATGACTTAAACCTGCAGCTAAAAAACAGCAATTCCTTAAAGGGGGAGTTAACGCTTAATACAGGATGCCATACATATGTATATGAACATACATGTAACATGCTACGCACACACACGAGTATCAACATAAATACAACAAACAACCAATTTTAAATTTGTCATTTAAGTCAAAAAACAATATAGTCTCAATGTCTTGAGACTTAAGGTTACTCATAATTGCTATATACATAATATATAAATACTATATAGGTATTGGTGTTGGGTTCTCCCTAATCATCCAAGTATTAAAAACCATCCTAAATCTATTTGGATCCTTTAAGTGAAAGACTCTACCGGGGACAATATTATGCAAAGATTACTAGATGTCTCACCATTGCCATTGGAACCAACTAGTGGATAGTCAAAGCCAAACACAAACAACAAATAGTTAAGTCTAAGTTTCATTTAAGTCTAGTTAATGTATACTAATCTAGCATACATAATTAACAAGTATGTATCCTGTACCTGGTACTCCTATCTCAATGAAGTCTGGCACTACATGAATCCTAGTACCTGGTGACAAATACAATACCGAATTCAAAACTCAATTCATTAATCATTAACTCAACTCAATACTCTTTTGCTTTTATAAAACCCTTTGCCTTAACGCTTGAATTTCTGAACCATACTCCACATATCTTTTCATATCCTTCTATACACTTTTCAACGTCCCATAATATAACTCTCTCTCTCCACCCTTCTCTCTCGTCCCATCTTTCTCTCTCCCTCTCTTCATCTTTTCTTTTCTCTCTTCCCTTCTATATAAGCAGTACATACCCATATGTGTCCTCCTCTCCCTCGTCTCACATCCACATACACATACATACAATGCACATCATGACTCCAATTTCACACATACACACCATACATTACCTACCCATAAATTCACGTATACTAAAAACACATATATAAAAATTCACCACACTTGCGTATGATGCATATACACCATCGTACTGCACACCCTGACTCCTTACACTCCAACACCAGCTTGACAACACTAATAATATGCAATTTACGTTGTAACTATATCACCATCGTTCTTATCTACATCATCAACTGCTTTCATTAAACACATACCAAAATCACAAAACTAAGAATTCCTTAATGAAAAAGAGTAAAAACAATACTTACATGAAATTCTTGATAAGAAACACCCTAGACTCGAATTATAAATGTGTGAAACTACAAAAATAGAAGTCTTTATGATATTTATGGCATCTTGTTGAAAAAAAACAAATTTATACGTTAAATAGATGAATGATTTACTCAAAATTGTTGTATCTTTGCATTTTCATGAAGATTCATAAGTTTTTCTCATGCCTTAGCCCCTATATCCAAATTTTGGCTTTGAGTTTGAGAGCGCTTTTGTCTGGTTTCCAAGTTAGAAAAAAATCGTAATGTTTTGGGTGATGGAGAGTCATGGTAATATAAGATACATTTATTTGATTTAGTGGAATTTACAAATTTTTCCTAAACTAAATTGCTCACGGTATTAATGTGTAATCACATGTTATACCAATGTTTTCCCATGACAATATTGCTCTTAGTACTTTATATCTATTTATATGCCATATCAACTTTTGAATTTTTTTCCTTAGCAATATTGGCTCTAGTATCTCTAGCCAATTACAAGTTATATTAAGTTTTCAAACTTTTATATTATTATATTCCTTCAATTATTTTATATTTTTTAAAATTATTATTATTATTATATAACGGTTTTTTTTTTTTTTTTGAGTTTGGGTTTTACAAATTTAAAACCTCAACTTTTTGAAGTTATTAATATACTTTGCTATGGGTTGATGCGGACGGACTAGGCTGGGGTCAAAAGGAGCCTTATCCCCTCCATGCTTGGGAAAAAACTAATTGTAAGGTGGGAATGTATATATTCTATATATATATATAATAAAACATATTTTAATATTATTCCATTTTTGACCCCCTATTGTATGGTTCAACATCTATCCCAACTTTCCAAATAAAGTCTAGCATCAATGGACCGCAAGTTGAAACAAATAAAGTTTATGGTTTGGTTCTATTTGGCGATATACCTATAATATTAGTATGTATATCACGTAAAATACTAAATACGACATGGACATTATTATAAGATAACATACATATTAACAGAACAAACACACATATATATATATATCACATAGAACATTCTACGTATATAAAATATGTGTTTGTGTGTAAGACTCTATGACGTAATCGCACATGTTTGGGAGTTTTGTATACGATAAGTTTGTGAAACCTAGGGTAATCCATATATATATATATATATACATATATGTATGTATGTAGAGGAGGGAGAGAGGAAGAGAGAGAGGACCAGGTTTAGTGCAACTGGGAGCTCATACTGCTGCCCATATTTAGAAGAAACGGGTTCAATGGTAGCACCGAGTGCAACATCCTTGTTGGTTTGCACAAACCCTGAGCAAGTTAGGTCAAAGCAACCCCTTTTTTGTGCTGCATCAACCTGAGGTATAAGCAAATAAAAGTACGATGATATCCATTTGAAATTTATGCAATTATTGTTACTAATAGAAAAGTGTAATGAAGAATATCATCTTGTTTTATGTTTTTATGCTCATTATTACGACCTAAACTTTATCATTTTCGTTTTCTTTTTGAATTTTAAATTTAAAACTTGAATTTATTAAATATCATCTTTCATCACTTTTTTTTTCCTTTTGTTAATTTACCATCCAACTTTCCTTCATTTGCATTTATACTCTTTAAGCAATAAGCAACTACCATGGTACTTTTTGAAAAAACAGTGAAATAATAAATTTGATAAGTGAAAATTCAATTGAATATAATATCTAGTGAATTCGAACTTTTTTGTGTAACTTTTAATACATAAAAGTTTAATTATATATGATATTTAATTATTTTTTAAATTTAGATATAAAATTAGATAGAAAAAAAGAAGTTTAGACAATAGCTTCGATGTTGTTCCAACAAAATCACATAATAAGGTATAGAGGAATAACACCGTACACATTATTTTTATTCAAAGATAAATAATATTCGTTCTGCACAAATTCAATACATTTATTCTTCTATTACAGTCTCAACTCTACTTTTAAGTTTTAACCATTATAAAACTATTTATTAATTACCTTTAATCACGTATAGCAATCTTGAAAAAAGACGCAAAAGAAACGTATAAAGAAATTCATATTTTAATATGATCTAATCTTCTATTTTCTCAATCGATATTTCTGATTTTTCACTTACTGTCCAATGGATGAAAAACCGAGTACGTGTGTACCCGTACAACTTAGGATTGACCCGGAAAACATTAATAAAATGGAAAAGTAACACAAGAAATGACGAATATATGAATCTCAAGGAGAACGGAAGGTTTTAACAATCTAAAGAAAAAATAAAGCAGCATTATTAGAGGATATCCGTTATATGTTATTCACGTAGTACATTAAATGGTAAAGTGGATATTAAAATGCGTTATATATATACCACATAAACAAAATTGAATAAAATTATATCGGTGGTGTAACGATATTTTGTTTTCTTTTACACCATGTTTAATAATACTGATCTCTTCTTTATATAGCTAAAATTTTTCACCATCCATTTAAAAAGGATTTTTGTATGCTCTCATTTTTATTTTTTAGAAAGATAATTTTTTTTTTATTTCATAGTTAATTTATATTTCTTTAAATTTAAACCGTTGAATAAATTATATATTCAACGGTTTAAATTGTTAATTTATATTCTTTAAAAATCTGAACAATTAAATTTTTAATTTATTCAACAGTTTAAATTTTAAAAAAATATAGATAAATGATGGGATAGAGGATTGAATTAATCCAGTTAAAATGAAAGATGGAATTATAGAAGATAAAGAAAATAAAATAAACGCAAAGTTAACAATTCACATATCTTAGGATTTAAATTATCTTTCAGGGTCTCACCATCCAACCGGATTCAACGCTTTCATAATTGTCTCCAGGTCCAGCAACAGCTCACATTTGAGCAGTAGTGAAATCATCTGGCAAATCAATTTTTGGATTCCAAACGTTGATTTCTCCTCGCACTCCTATGTAGTTATATCCTAATGTCAAAATTACTGCTTCCTATGAAGAAAGAAGGATAAAAATTTTAAAATTATACATAAGATATATTCAAGTTCTTAGACAATTAAATCTTCTATGGAAAGATAGAAGAATACAATATAAGTTAAAGACTATTCAATGTCTAATTATTTTGTTAAGGTTATTATAACTTAATAGTATTAGTATTAGTTTTTTATTGGGATAAATGAAAATTTAAATCATTCTTTCTTAAGTTGTAACTTCATTGGCTAAAAAAAAGAAAGAAAGGAAAAATGTCTTATCATTTCATATTGTGACAACCTAAATACCTCTATATGTTTAACCAACCCTACTAAGCAAGGTCACACCAAGGATATTCATATGGGTTACCACTTAATGCATGAAAAGGTTGCAACCAGCAAGATTCTAGTTAGTTATGTTCGTAAATTTCATTGGTACATGAATATATATACTAAGAACTGGTATTTTGACAAATTTCTTTATCAACGTTATAATCCCATGCTAATCCCTTTCAACGTGACATCAAGGGGGTGTAATTCATTGCTGCAAGGGTAATTCTGCTACGTTAGAATTAAACAACCTAACTTGTATATATTATTCTTCATAAAGTCAATCACAAGCCCCCATTTTGTAAATATTATATTTGTAGCTACCCACGTGTATGTGTAGATCTTCTTTTTCTAGAAGTACATGATATTTCATATATAAGATTAGAGGTATAAATGAGCTAAGTTAATTCCAACAGTATTGAGCCTGATTTAAAAATTCAAAACTTAAGCATGGTCTATGGAAGCTCAATAGGCTTGATTATTTAAAAATATTATATTCTTTATAAATAGGTTTGTATTAAAGTTTGAATTTAATAAAACTCAATATCCATTTAAGCTCAATAACAAAGTTATCAAACTTTTCTAGTTCATCTAGCCAAATCAACTTTATGCTTAAGCTCAACTTTATCATATTTGAGTCAAATTCCAGTAAATGTTAAATTGAAGTTAAGTAGATTATGAGCTTGTTAGGTTAATTTATACCCTAATAGGATACAATTATAAATTTAATGTCATGACATTCAATGGTGCTTCCTTACCAAACAATTTACGCAATAAGGGAGTTGGTACAATACGTTGTCATGCTAAGCTAGACCTAGGGAAGGGTTGGGTTAGGTTTGACTTGTGAATTGGACTAGAACCAACCCGACAATTTACTGAACTAGCTTAGACCCATGAGTCACAGGCTTAAACCGTAGCTTTACCTGTTGGGTTAGGCAAATCGGCATATTTCAATGTGTTGGACCCGTTGAACTAATGTGTCCAAGTCAGGGTCGAATACATAAAATTATATTTAGAAGTTAATATATTAAAATATAAAATAAAATTGAATATATCTTATGATTTATATTTAGAAATTGATATCGATACCAGATAATATATATGAGTTTATAAAAAAAATTATTAAAACTCGTATATTTTAATGTTGATAAAAGTAGATAGTTATGGTGTAAAATATATTACTTTAATCACCAAAAGAACTTATCAACAACAAAAAAAAAAAGACCACCAAAAGAGTTCGGAGCATAAAATATCACAAGTTTCATACGATCTTGTTTAATTTTTGAAAGAGCAACTACTTTTGTAAATAATATATTTTAATGATTTATAAAAATGTAAGTGTATTTATAATTTAATACTATTAAAAGTCATAAGGAATATATTTATACTATATATAAAAATGGTGAGTGTATTATAAATATTAGATAGATATTATTTTCTTTACAATATCGATCAAACTCCTATATAAATTATATTGTTTTCTAAAGTTTTCTCTGAAGTAATAAAAGAACACAGTGAGCATTATCTATCATAAATCAAGTCTCACATTGATTATATTGGCAAACTTTCTTTGAGATGTTGTCTATAAAAAGAGGCTTACTTACTCAATTCATTAATCGTAGGTATAAAGTAATAATTATGTATTATTAAAAATGCAAATTATTAATATCTTGCCCAACAATTAATAGGATATAAATAATTAATCTCGGTGCCTAACAATTAATAGAGTAAAATAGTCAAAATTTTAAATTCTTATGATTTATTAATAGTTTTTTAAATAAAAAATAAAGATAAAAAAATATTTTTTCCCCAATTAAAAAAAAAAGGTAGTTTACGAGTTAAAAACTAGCTCCGTAAGTCGAGTTCATCGGCTTGGAACCGACCTAAGCTGGGCCGGTCCCGTTTCAAGAGGGACTAGGCCCTTGACTCAGTAGGTTTAGGCTGGGTTTGAGCCAACCCAAGTTTGCTGAGCCATGACATGGCTTTGATTTACATTCTGAGTAGTGATGTCTTCATGAGGATATTTCATCCTAAATTTGTCTAGGGAAGTAGTTCTTAGCAAGTCTTTTCCTTGGATTCTCTTAACTAGAATGGTTCCTTTAGGGCAGCTTCCACTCATTCTCCAAGTTTAAGAAATTTCTTTTGCAAACTCGTTTGTTTTCTTCCTATCTTTTAACTTGAAACTTGGTTTCATCTGCATAAACACATATTTGAGGTTTGAATTTTCATTTATATCCTAATCATCATAACTTTTTTTTTTCCGATAATATATAGCTTAATACATCTAAGCAACAATTTGCCTAATCTTAATTAAACCTGCTAAGCCTGTACAGTTGAGTAGGTAGTAAGATTGGTATTAGATATCATATAATAGATTTTTCCATATTTTTAAAACTTGTTCTCATAGGATTGATATACATATGACATTGCACTTATTGAGGTCATTCCCTAAGTATAGTAGAAGTCCATTCAAACATACTCAACTTTTAACGTACAACCTTAAGCTTATATTTGCATAGATAGTCAAATATGTAAAAGGAATATAAGAACAAACTTAATGTCACATCTCCATTTCAAGTTGGCATTTTTGTTTTAGTTGACTAAATTTTGCTATAGTTGTTGTTGTTTATCTCTTTACTGGCTTCCTAATCTTTAAGAAGAAAAATTGGATTTTTAATTTTTTTTTTTTATAAGTATGAAGAGATTACAATTTTGGTTTGAGAGAATTGAACTTGGTTCATTTCATTGAGAGAATAGTATTCGTACCACTAAACTATAATGGTCTTAACTGGATTTATAATTTGATTGTCGTGATTTTTTATGTGAATGATTCTAATAATGTATGTATAGTAATTTTTTACTCAAGAAAATTCACAAGTTCTACGAGATTGTAATATTATAAAATGAATAAAAATATCCACATAAGCAGTGAAGTATCGTATAATCAATACATTTCGCATGATACAATATGTTTATAAGTTAAAAATTAATCTTCATTTTTAAATTGTAGGAAATATGCCTATAATATTATATGTAGGTTCCATTTCAATATTTATATGTTCCTCTAATTAGAATATATGACCGCTTCCAATATAAGGATCTTTAGAAAAATTAAAGTTTAGGTGCACTTGGCATTTTGTTATTCTTTATAGGATAAAGTAAGGTAATTTTATAGTGCCCTAGGCCAAAAACAGTGAATAGCCAAATTGATAAACACTAATGGACTCATTTTAATCACTTGATCCAAAAGTTTCAAACTTGTGTTGATAAGGTATTTGTAACAATTACCTTATAAACTAGTACTATAACCTCCCACAATCCATGTGTGATACTTAATCATAGGATCTCACGATCTCTCTCCCTTAAATACATAACATTTTCGTCATGAGACTTTAAAATTGATCTTGGATCTTTCCAACCTCCCCCCCTCCCTTCCTTTCTTTTGGTATTCAATTTGGTCCACCCACTACCTATAAATTACCTTAGAAGTATGCAAGAAGTTATACCCTAGTGATACTCCCCACCTTTTTTGGACCTTTTCTCTAAACTAGAGTTAGACTCGAATCATCTACCTACTAGTAGGGGGTCCACTCTGATACCATTTATAACATTTCAAGACAAAAGTAGTGAATAACTAAGCTAACAGTAATGAATAGCTAAGCTAACAAATACTAATGGGTTTATGGTGTTTGTATCACAAGACCTTACAATTGAGCCTAGATTCTTCCCCAACCCCTCCCCCCCCCCCCCCCCCCCCCACACACACACACACACACACACATACACACACACACTCTTTTAGTGTACAATTCGAGTCACCCACTGCTTATAGGTCATCCTGAAAGCATATAAGGAGTTATACCCTGATAACACTCCCTACCTTCCTTAGACTTCTTCTCTAAACTAGAGCTAGACTCGAATCATTTACCTACTAATAGGGGATTTACCCTGATACCATTTGTAATGCCTTAGGCCAAAAGTAGTGAATAGTCAAGCTAATGAACACTAATGGACTCATTTTAACTACTTGGCCCGAAAGTTTCAAGTTTGTGTTAATAAGATATTTACAACCATTGCCTTATAAACTAGTACCATAATCTCCCACAATCTATGTGAGACATTTGATCATGGGGTCTTACATATTCATATAACAAAATCGAGAATCAAATCAAATTGAACCATACTGAACCACAAAATACGGTTCTTTCATATTTTGCATTGATTTGTAGTTCAGTTCGTGGTTTCTTTTAAGGGTTCTAACCAAACTAAATTGTTTGAACTTAAACTGAATTGCTTCTAATTATAAAATAAAAATAATAAACATTTTTTAGTTTTAATACTTATCATATTTTTGTGTAACCTATTTACCTTTCCTTTTTGTCATCTCTCATCTCATTTTCAACCTTCATATTTCACTTCTTTTTATTTAACATTTTCTCTCATTTCTTAAGCAAACTCATATTCTTTACTAATATTAAAGATGCAATATAATGTTATGTGATTTTAATTCTTATGTTTTCCTTAAGTTAAAAATTTGTTTGTTTGAGAGATCCCATAATTATTAGTATTATTAACTAGAATAAGGATTTTTCAAAAAGCAGTTCAATTGGTATTTAAAACAGTTGGGCTCATATGCTTGAACCGTTAAAAGCAGTTTAATTTACTAGGCTTTTCATTTCTTTTAATCAATCGAATTCCTATTTGAGGAATAAAGTTATTTTCTTAGTAAAATATAGTTAGAAGAAAAGGCAAATAATTCCTAAACTTTGATCTCAACAAGGGTTTCAAATATTTCAAAAAAAAAAATTCTTGATTTTGATAAATTAGTAAATAACTTTAAAGATTACAAATAACCCCCTAAATTATAATTTAGCTATAGTAACATTCTCTCAAGCTTATCAAATATTTTAAAACCTGTAAACTTTGATTTTAATGTGTTTTTTTCTTCAACTAAAAAAAAAAAAACAAATGTCATTTATATTATCAATCTTTAAAGATTAGGGAGCTATTTACAATATCTCATAGTCTAAGGATATATCAACAAGGAAGTTAATGTTTAAGGGATTATTTATAACTTTTCTATGTAGCTATTTAAAAACAAAAAGTTAATGTATTAAATTAAATATATTAGTCATTGCTAACAAGGCTCGATGTGCATAACATACACATGTTATTCTTACATGTTTATCCCTCTTTTTAATACCCTTATAAAATGTAGAACCGATAGAAACTAGTTTTCTCCAACCATAAAGTGTTAATATCAAGGATGATTACACTTAAATCTTAACTAGCCATTAACGCACCTGTGTTGCGTATGTAAAAATTAATTGGAACGACATTAACAAAGATGTATGAATGATTTAAAAATATTTGAAAATAAATGAGGAAAAGAGGACAAAAACAATAGTACATAAAAAATTTATTAACATTAGAGGAAAATAGATAACATATATATTAAGTGTATTTTCACTGAAGTTCATGAAATCATGCTACTGCAACTAAGATGCTCAATCTAAAGAGTTCTTATTTTCCTGTAGAACAATGCAAACACGTTAATGAGTGATATTGCTACGTAGAATAAATAATCATGAAATAAACCATCATTTTCTAGTCATAATGTTATTATTCTCAGTATACATTAATTCATTGATAGAATTCCTATAGCTATAGAACTGCATATGGAAATAAAAGGTAGAGAATTATATATAACTGTTATAGTATTGGAAATTTTGAAAAAATTAGGGTGATGATTGCAAACCTTAATAAGATGGAAATGGACAAAAGTAGAAGCCTTAAATCTGCAAAAGTGAAGAAAGATTTCATTAGCGCGAAATAATTTGTGAAAATAGAGGGAAAACATGTTTCAAATGTCATCTCGTTGCAATAATGATTGTACTTGATGGTCATAATTAGGCTCATCTTCCTTCTTAGATTGATGATGATGCTTCATTTTTGTAATCTCTTGTCTAATTATCTTATTGAAGGTTCGTATTTTGGTTCTAATAGAGTTTCCCTAACCGAAACTATAAATCCTTAAGCAATTTCTCTGTAATGGAAGACAAAATAAATCTTGTGTTATATTGATTAATTATTACCTATAAAAATAAACAAGAGAAGAATATATATGAAACAACAAATTGCCATGTAAGGGGATCGTGAAGGACGTGTAGTAAAAATCTTCAAATGATTGAACAAAACATCCATAGGGCCTCTAGCACTGCGAAATTCTTGAATTTGAAGCACACATGATTTGTTAGGTAGATAAATGTTAGTGAAGTTTATTTTTTAATTTATAGTTCTTTGTTATTTTTATAGAAATTCAATATGTAAATAAAATGCACCTGACGGAGATTGAGATATCTCCTTTTAAACTCTTTTATTAATAAATTCTGCACAATCCAGCAATCTGACATGATAATAACCGTAAATAAAATATTTATTTAGATAGTAAAGAAAAGGAAAAACATATAGATGCTTATATAATAATTAGACATGTAATTGCATAATCCCTTACCATACATAATGAAATCAAATTATAAGTTTATCTTTCTTGATAGTTTAAACGAAATGATGTTGTTGAATATAGCGACTCAAAAGAAAACCCACTTGAAAGTAAGTGAAAATTAATTTAATACTAATCCAGAGTAAGACGTATAGAAATTAAACATAATAACATCAGAATTTATACTTTCCTTTGTTGGTAGTTTAAAGAAGAAAACAGTAGAAAATTGATTGGTGGGATAAAATAGATAGTAGCAAATTCAATGGAATGATGTATTTATCAGTGAATCCAGTGTTTGAGGGACTGTTTGATGGTATAGAAAATAAATATACTGTGTGTCGGGATAGTTGGTCTCGTTATCCGGCGACGTGCATATATGGAAGTGGTTATTTTGATTTTGGGCAGTTGGAGCATGGGTATATGGAAGCGTACAAGTGCCATGCCATCAGCAGTTATTTCCTCAACGTATGAACGTTCCATTACAGTCAATGGTCCAATACATGTAGACATGTATGGAGAACTTGGAAAAGAAGCAGTTGCGGTTAAACAAAATGGCAAGACACGTGGTTTCACTATAACGCAATATTGAGAACATGCTAAAGAAGCAGTTGCGGGTGAAACAAAATGGCAGGACACGTGGTCTAAATATTGCACAAAACGATTATCAACCGGTTATAAAATCAAATTTATAGTATGGTTTTAAAAAGAAGAGCCGAATGATTCTTTATTTGTTTAATATTAATAGATTATAATAACTGGGCGATAAATTATTGAGTTTCCGAAGAAATGAAAATTAATATTAAAAAAAAAAAATTGACTTGTATGAGATGGCCCTTTAGTAATGGATGGTCCAGAGAGGGTTGCTTGTAGATATCAACACAGTCAATAATATCTCCATCTTTGCTCTGCACGTCCAAATATTTAGTCATTCACCATTAATATTTGCACTAATTACCAAAAGCATATATTAATTTTTATACTTTTTATATATATTTTGCATTTACAATACTTGATTTTTTATATTTCACCTTGAATCCCTAAGAAATTTTTTTTTTTCACTTATATAACATAATTTTTTGTTCTTTTCTTATTTTGCTGACTTATGCTATACTTATTTTTTTTCCCCGTTCCAATTATTAAAGGCTAATTATACATCGAACTTTCATTTAGACATATAACAAATGAATTCCAGGACAAAAAGTATAGAAACTCAAGAAACTAAAAAAAAAAGAAATAATACATGCAGACAAAGTGAAAAACATGACAGCTCTAAGTTGTATAACTAGAATAAAGAAATAAAACATTGGTATCTATATTATTAAAGATCTTAAGTAACCTTTTTTCTTAAATTATATATTTATTCTCTATTTATTATTATTTAATAAAAAAATTAATAATAAAATAAACTATTAAAATTATAACTAATAGATAAATATATCCATTTACTTTTTCTTTTCTCTTTTTATTTTAACTGTTTCCTCTCTCTTACTAACTGAATTTATATCTCTCTTTTTTCTCCTACTTTTTCTACTCTCCCATTTTTCTAAGCCTTCTCACTAATTATACCCACATCTCCGTATTTTTTACATATATATAAATTACGGGTGCATCCACGATTAGTATAAAGTAAAAATACATGATAACTAGTGTATATTTTATGTAATTAACTGTTAGTAATGCCTTTGGAAAATCACCATAAATGCAGCCTTATCATGGTTATGGCAAGAAAACCGGAGCAATAACCTCAATTAACTTTGGCCAAGAAAAAAGAAAAACGAACCTCAATTACCACAAATCCTTTTGGCCAAAATAAATTTATTACCCACGAAATCTCTAGATGAATTTTCTTACGTTAATATACACTTTTATCATCGGATTAATTACCAGAAACATATTTATGTTTTCATTTTTTTTATGCTTGTGTTTTGATTTTGCACATTTTGTACATCAGTTAGACATTGAAAATTAGTATGTAATAATAATAAGAAAGAGAAGAAGACTAGCTCTAGGTAAAGATGAAACACAAACAAACCTTAATACTTTTGATGGCTGGCTTGTTCAAAAGTTTGAGCTTTCTATGAATTTCCAAAAAAGTCTGATGATTGTGCATGGATTTCCTGTCATGTTTTCCCTCAGCCAAAGTTACCTAGAAAACCGCTGTGAAAATGATTAAACCCCATTTTAACATCCTCATGTCCACACCAGCCACGCACCGAAAATATAGGAAAAACAAATAAAAGAGAGAGATAGTGTCTAGCAAAAATAAGAAGGTTACATATGGCCAACAAAGGCTGAGAAATGTATAGAAAGCTATATAGTAGCTAACTATATATCATTCCGGAAACCAACAACCCTTTCAGTTACATGCCATAAATGATAACACAGAGGAAATCTTGTTGCTCCTAATATATACTTGTCAATTATTAACCTTTATGTTGCCAAGATAGAAATTAATTTAATTTATTGAAGGAACAAACAAAGGCCAGCCTTTTTTTTTTTCTTTCTTCAAACGGAAAATGTTTCTCTAATACCTAAGAAAAAAAATATAAAATAATAAAATCATAAAAATTAAATAAAAGATGACTAAGTTATAATTAAGGGATATTAAGGTTTTAAGCAATAGTTTTATGAAAGATAATGTTAAAACTACGTAAGTTTCCTAGCATAATCAGTACGTAATATATATTACGTTATTTCCTAAAAACTCATTCAGACTTCTTAGCATTAATGAATATGACTCTTTTACTACAAACCTAGGAAACTCTCAAGTACATCAAGTATTTTATTAAAACTTATTGGTTTTTAGAAAAAAAAAGTTAGATTGATTTTAAATCTCTATTGGTGGTGTAACTTATTTAAAGAAAGGAATCGCAAGACTTACATAATCTTTGGAGACTTCTAATGGTAAGTGAAGAGTTAATTATAAAATTTATGTATGCATTGATATTTTAGGGTTATACATTGATTGATTGTGGGAAAACAAAGAATTCAAAAGAATCATCAAAATCAAGATAAAGTATCCTTTACACTGTAGATTTTTCTTATAATATTTCTATTTAATAAGCTTTTGGTGATAATTTAGTGGTTAAAGTGATAAATATAATGAAATTTTTTTATGTTGATGGAGTAAATATTGATTTTGAATTAAAGGGTTTAGAGATGTGGAATTTGCGAGGCATCGCTAATGAGGTTTTTGTTGAGGAGTTGGATTGTTTTTAATAATTTAAGGTGTTTTAATCCACGTGTTGAGATATTAGAGGATAAAATAGGTTTATAAAGGTTTTGGGAAAAAAAAAGTTCGAATAGTAGGTTATACAACTAAAAAGATACAATCGTGTCGATGATTACATCGTAGGCTTTGCTCTAACAAGTTGAGTTTTCCCTCTTCTTTTTGTTTTATTCCTTTGTTACATTTAAAGTAAAACCCTTTAATATATCATTAACTGAATTTAAAGAGATTTAAATTATCTAAAAGTGAGTTTTAACTAGAAGAAATTGTTTATTCAATATTTAAAGAAGTTTAATAAGTATTTATTATTTTTAGGATTTAAAGCTAATCTTGATTCATTAGTAATGGATTCTAAACATCCAAATACGTAACACTTGCTTATTGTATGTGAGTATTAGGATAGCAAAAATTAAAATGAATTAAATATATATCCAGTTTATATATTGTTTTGTTGCTTATGTTTGGCTCATCCTAAAGGCCTGTAGTGACAGATCCTTATGGGGTAACCCCAATGATCTATGTGACACGTTGTCCCTTATGGAGTCTCACACAGAAATAATCTAAGGTAGATCTAGGAGTTGTAAAAGAGTCCGAAGAGGCAAGCTCAATGCTAGGTTATAAAGGGGCTCAAAGAGGCATGCCCAAATGCTAGGATATGATACGTTAATGACGTAATCATCGTGAAGACCACTATTGTGTGTTTGTGTTTGTGTTACCAGCTTAAAAGTTAAGATAAATGAATGAATTGTGTGGATTATTTGTTTATATTTCTACGCATGTGAATATATATCATTTAATCGTACACGTGTGGTTGTATGTTACATATTAGGCTGCGACTCACTTTATCTTATTTTCAGATGTAGGACCTATAATTATACTACTTGACTTCCATAAGTTATGAAGCTAATTATTATTGCCTTAGGAGTAGGAAGAGTGAGGAGATATTGAAGAATATATCTAGAAATTAAATGATAAGATTATTTAGTCTTATGTGGTAATGATAATTGATTAAGTGTTCATATTTCTTAATTAGAAGTTATTCTTGGTATTATTCGAAGATTTAATTGTCTAAGATTATTTAAAGACCTTAATAGTATTATTTGGAGTTTTTAGTCGGATGTTATGACTGATGTGTTATTAGAGACTAGTGACATATGGTAGTTTGAGATGTCTTGGGTTCTAGGATGTTACAATTTTTTTTATTTTTTTTTATCGAGAATGGTAAATTTGTTTTTAATAAAATGTAAAACTCTTAAATTTGCATTGAAATTGTTTTTTTTTTTTTATTGATTGCTATTGTTTGGTGAGCAACATTGATGTTGTTCTTAGATCTTACCGGTAGAGTGTTTACTATTTAGGTTTAGAAAAGCAAGTGGACAGTCTTTGAATGAGCCTAAGCAAGTTGGCATGGGATTGGTCAGCTCTACAAAGCAGACGGATGTGAGTATGATCACCAATAATCATCTAACATAACCATTCCAATGTTTAAATTAGTATTTGAGTGATTTGAGTTGATATAGAGATAGAGTTTTAGCATCTAACAATGAACTTATATTACCTTTGAGAGTTTAGGTTTGAGGTACTTATAAACAGCATCTCAAGCGGGGGTAATCCGTGCTCCTCCTCCTCCATAAAACCCCAAAAATCCACCATAACTTGGCCTTTAAATCTTTGAACCAAGCAGCCATGGTATGTCAATTTGTCTTGAGCATAAATCAATTGTGGTTTAATGACCCTTCACTCTACAAAGTCAGGTGGTGGTAACACTTCCTTATCCGATACCATGAATAAAATTTCAATGGGCTGTCCAATCTGTCACTAAATATGAGCCCCTTTCTCTAGTATATGGATGACCTCGTTATCCATATAAGCCATTGCTTCATCAAACCTAGTCTCAAAAAATCCCACTCTCTAAGGTTTAGTTATTGTAGTCTTATACCAAGTCATCACTTGTTTGGTAGTCCATGGTCGTCTCACAAGGGCGAGGTCTTCACATAGTACCTATAGTTGGTATCGAAACTTTAAGATAGTTTGATGTGAATCCATGAACACATGGACACAAACTACGAATGGGTATACGACATTCGAGTGGGATGAGGAATAGGAAGTGGAAGGGGGTTTTGACGGTGAATGTATATAGATATTATGCACTAAGACATAAACACAATCAAGGGATGAGCTTGAAATAGGGTTCGACACAATTCTCGAACACTAAATGTCACTCAAGTTTCAATGAGAGGTTAGATACCACTTACTGACTCACATAAATGAAGAGTTCACCACAATCTTAAGGACAAGATTGATAAGAACACAAGAGAAATTAAAGAGTAAGCACACTTAATAATTTGAAATTCAAGCTCGAGAAGCTTTAAGAATATCCTTACTAAAAGGAATATTTAAGTGTAACAACTGTCTGTATTCTTTTTTCATTTATCTCCATTGGCTAATTACAAGGTTGCTATTTATAGTAAATTCTAAAACCTTCATAACAAAAATGTAAATAATGTATAAGGCCTTAAACCTTAAAGAATGACCTGCAATTGAAATAATGAAAATATTTACAAAGTATATAAACTATGCATTTAACAGAGGGGTCAGCATGCAGTCATCCAAACTGTTTGTAGGATTGGACTTGAGTAAGGATCGGTTGGCAGTCGGATGTCTGAGCTGGGGTAAGATGTTTGGGCGTCCTATTGTGCTTGGCCGAGCTCCCAGTGAGGTTGGCTCACAGTTGTTGCACCCGTGGATTGTTTGGCATTAGCTTTTCCGTGTTGTGTTAAGCTGTTCTTTGGCCTCAAGTGCTTGGCTGTATGGTCCTTTCAGCTTTTTGGCAGATAACAAACTTGATGCCAAGTGGATCTTGTTCTTTCCCTCGATCTTCTGGTATTAGCTTAGCCTTGGCTTTAGACAATTTAGCTTCGGGTTAAAATTGGTTGGCTTTAACTACAGCTCTTGGCAGGTCAGTGTCGGCTTGGGATAGGTTGACCTCTGCTTAGAGATCGTTGTAGACTAATTCCTATCATCATCGTGAGGTTAAAAAGAAGTCATCCTCAACTTTAGGTTGTGAACGCAGGCTTGGATGTCGAACAGGTTCCTCTTCCCCTTTCTCTTTACCATTGGCATTGGGCTATTTTGGATCTCCTCTATACTTATAGGGGTCAAGCAATAGCTTTTCTTATCCTTTCGAACCGTGTAGGTGTTGAGGAAGCTATTGTAGATCACTCTCTGATCATACTGCTAAGGTCGACTAAGAAGCAAATTTACTACATTCATAGATACTACGTCAAAGTCAACTTCGTCCTTATATTGTCTACCCTTGAATGCTATCCAAGCTCTCTTATGTACATTGATTATAGCCTTATCATTAAACCACTTCAATCCCTCTAGTCGAAGATGCGGGTAGGTCGGTAATCTCATCTTCCCCACTAACTTGGTAGAAACCATGTTAGTGCAACTACCTCCATCAACTACCAGGAAACATGTCTTCCCTTTCGCCAAACATCAGTTTTGAAACAAGTTTTCCCTTTGATTTAGGTCTTCTTTAATGTTGGCTCGTTTGCTTGTCAGGGCTAGGGGTTCTCTTATCTCAAGGTAGATGTTTATTGTTTCCTCACTCTTAAAGCTCTTATTACTATGGCTCTTTACTTAAGTGTTCGACCCTTTTCCTTTTAGAATCATTACCCTCTTGTTTGGACATTGGGAGGTAATATGTTTGTAACCTAAACATTTGAACCACTTAACTTCTAGAGCTTTAGTGCTGGGCATTTTCTTTTTCTCTACTTTCCTAGTGTCAATCTGGTCAGGTTGGCTAGACTTTCTTTCTCCATCCTCTTTTCTAGCCCTTTTCTCTTGGCATACCTCCCAGGTTCAGGACTGCTTTATTGAGGTCAGAAGGTCGGATGGTCGGCCTATGATGCCGTCTTCTCCTCTGTCTCTCCACCCTTAATGCTAAATTGATCAACTCATCCAATGAGTTAAACAGCCACAATTCAACTATGTCAGCAATGTCATCTTGGAGTCTACTTAAGAACCTAGTAATAGTATGGTCTTGGGGTTCGTCAATCTCACATTTGGTCATTAAGGTCCCAAATTCTTACAAGTACTCTTCAACAATGTTTCAACCTTGCCTCAGGTGCTGGAAAGCATTAAGTATCTCTTGCTTGAAGTAAGTTGGCACAAAGCACTAATTTATTAACCTCTTCATAAACCTCTAAATTCTGATCAACTTCTCTCCTTCTACATGTTGCTTGGTAACTAACTTATCCCACTAAAGGCTTGCATATTCAACAAGGGATAATGAAGCTAGCTTGACCTTCATTTGATCATAACGCTCAAACAACTTGTTGACTCAAGGAATCCAATCAAGGAACTCTTCAGGTTGGCTACTTTCATTGAAGGTTAGCAGTTCAAGCTTAATATTATCAAGTCCTTAACCAGGTGCTCAAGGTTCATCCCTTACATTCCGAGCTGGTTGGTTCCCCTCGGATCAGCCACTTCTGTTGGAGATTTACTTGGCCACATCCCTTCTCGGCTTCAGCTCTCTTCTTTGGGCTTCTTGATTTGCTTTAGAGTCAACACTCTTATCATTTCTTCTTCTTGGCATAGGTTGGTTTTGTCTTCTTCTCAGCTTAACAGCTCTTCTCAACTGTCGCTCATCATTATCTAGCTCATTACACTCCCTTCTTTTACCTCGGCTATCATGTCCGTAGCCTCTGACTAACCCAGTAAGCTCCTAGATAGAGTCAGTGAGATTCTAAATCTGATATTCTAAGTTGCCAACACATCTCTTCAAGCTTCTGTGAAGACTATCATCACTTTTGTTGACATTATCTTCAAACATTTTCGTTTGTATAGTAATTTCCAGAAAATTGAAAACACGATTTTCAGCAAAACATAACTACAATAACCTAGAAATGACTACTAATTGACTTTTGTATCTACCTACAACTATTAAATACTTCTACAGCAATTAGAATCAACTACTGAAACTACTGTTACTCGTCCCAATCAGTAGTACAATAAAAACACGAACAACACACTACACTATAGAATGACAATTGATAGATGTTCAAATGATGAAACAAACTTTGAAGAACATTATATGCGTATCCCCCCAAAGCTCTAATACCAGCGAAGCTGATGTGAATCCACGAACACACAATGGACACAAACCATGAATGGGTATTCAATGTTTGAGTAAAATGAGGAATAAGAAGTAGAAGGGGGAGAGGGGGGGGGGGGGGGGGGTTGATGGTGAATGTGTATAGATATCACGTACCAAGACACAAATATAATTAGGGGATAAGCTCGAAATAGGGTTCGATATAACTCATGAACACTAAATGTCACTCGAATTTCAATAAGGTTAGATACGACTCACTGACTTGCTTAAATGAAGGGTTCACTTCAATCTTAAGGACAAGATTGATAAGAAGACAAGAGAGATTAAAGAGTAAGCACACTTCATAATCTGAAATGCAAGCTTGAGGAGCTTTAAAAATATCCTTACTTAAAGGAATGTTCAAGTGTAATAACTGTCTGTATTCATTTTCCATCTATCTCTGTTGGCTAATTACAAGGTTATTATTTATAGTAAATTCTAAAACCTTAGTAGAAAAAATGTAAATAATGTATGAGGCCTTAAACTCTAAAGAATGGACCATAATTGAAATAAGGAAAATATTTACAAAGTATACAAAACTATGAATTTAATAAAGGGGTCAACATGCAGCCATCCGAGCTGCCTATGGGATCAGACCCGAGTAGGGATTGGTTGGCCATTGGATGTTCCAGCTGGGGTAAGATGCTTGGCCGAGCTCTCGGTAAGGTTGGCCCACAGTTGCTGCATCTATGGATTATTTAGTATTAGCTTTTCCGTGCTATGCTGAGCTGTTCTTTGGCTTCATATGCTCGGCCGTGTGGTCTCTTAGCTTTTCGTTAGATGACAAACTTAATGCAAAGTAGATCCTTTTTCTTTCCCTCAGTCTTCTGGTATTAGCTTAGCCTTAGCAAAAGCTGTTTAGCTTAAGCTTTGAATAATTTGGCCTCAGGTTAAAACAGGTGGGCATCAACTTCCGGCAAGTCAGCTTTGGACAGGTCGGCCTTAGCTTGGAGATCGTTGTAGACAGATTCTTATCATAGTCTCTCCCTTGAGCATATAGAACTCGAGCTACCTAGCTAATTACTAGAAGAGATTAGCTTAGTTGATAAGATATAAATAGTTTAATTAGACCTTTAAGCTCTTGTTTCGTTAACATTTCTTCAAGAATTTTACTTAAGCCTAACCCCATCTACCTCTCTCAAGCTCATTATGTAGGTTACCTAGTGTCTACAATTAAGTTTTATTTTGTTTAAAACCTTTGCTCTAATACCACTAAAGGTTGTCATACCTTAAGAGATGCCTTGGTCATAGCAAGCTATTATATACCACCTTAGGTGCCTTAGATTAGCCTTGTGACTAGTCTGAAACCCTCAACATGATATACAAGGCATCTTCCAATACCGGGCAGCTTCTTAGGTGAACATTCTTAAGTAGATCGAAGTAATTCATTATTTAATTACATGACATAGCTAAATATTCATCATTTAATTTTAACATAAATGGGAGTATTAACTCACCAAAAATAAAGCAAGTATGACACAGCTCACAAAAATAGGTCCTAAGGCGTTTGGTTAAATATTAAATATTAAAATAAAATATTTTTAAAAGAGTTTATACTAAAAAATAATAAAATTCTCATAGTCTCTCTTCCTTGTTTCGCACATCCTAGCTCCTAATACTAACCTTGGGTATAGCATGCCTTGGTACGAGCCATAAATCATCTTGCATCAAAAGACTAAGGAGGTGTAAGCTTACAATTTACTTAGTGAGTAATCCCTTCTACTATACCTTTCACGTAATCAAACAGTTAAATTATGCAACCATATGAATGCAAGCAACCATATGCTCAAACAATTATATATAGTCGAATCGATAACTACATATAGCTTGAGATTTTGCCCTCGAAGCCAAGGTTAAAGTCACTTGAATTGTCAAACCTAGGTTCTAAGCACCCTCAGCTACTAAAGACACTTGTCTCATGTTCACTCTATTCTTTCTTCGCTCGTAGTTTCTTATATTATTAATTTAAGTTCTCAAACCCTAAACCGAGAGTGTGGATGTGAGTAACGTACGTAATCTACTCACTCCTAAGCAGTGGACTCTAGAACTCAGCCCATTACTATGTGATTGGTATCTCCAGCACCTAATAAGCCTATAGGTTAGGGCGGGGTCATGTTGTATGTGATTACCATGCGAAACTTAATATAATAATTACGACCCTTACAAGACCCCTCCATCCTACATGCGTGACATGACGGCTAACATATAATGATGTAAGTTGTGCTATGCATGATTTAGTTTAGTTAAGGTTGAAAATCATTATATTCACTTTTTTTTTTAGTGACCACTTAATATCAATGGAGAATCGCCAGGTATACAATAAGGAACTATACAAAAAACATTTCATTAAGGTATATTAAGGTATCTTACACAATAAGCACGGGATGTCATATACATGCAATTCTTAAGTCCCCAAGCAAACCAATTTTCATTTACTTTTAGTGCAACTATTTTACAAATAAGTACAAGCATAGTAATAATTGGAATACTCACTTTGCCATGATAAAACTATGGGCTGTAATAGTTTGGGGGCAGGTTCGAATCATCTTCGAGATCGCCTGAAATAATTGTGAAGGAGTATGAATAAAAAAAGGGAACATTCCTACTAAGCTAACTATATTCATTATAATTCTCGATTTTGACTTAAACTTATTTTTATCATAGCTTTTTCATTTTAACTCTGATTTTTGCATTCTCATAGTTGTTTTATATTGTTTTTGGATGTAGATTATTGTAGTCTGATCCATTTTGATAGATTGTAACTGCGATTTTTGGTACTGGTCTAAAAAGTTATGGACCTCTTAGTTGTTGGGCTTATAGGTTCCATTTTGCATGATCTTAGGCTTTAATTATGTCTTTCTAATTTCTAGTGGGTTTTAAATTCTTATTTAGGCCTTCGAATGTATTTAGAATTTATTATTTATTGGTCCATGTTTAATTGTTGATCCAATTTTAGTCTTCGATGTTTCTTGGCTAGCCTTTTAAGCCTTGTTGTTAAGGCTTAAGTTGGGCTTTCTTAATTAATCTTTTGGGCTTTTTAAATGGTTACATTAGGCCTTAAATCTTATTAACAAAATCTGGAAATGCTGGTTTCTTAGCTCTTTAAGTTCAAAGTTTTATTGGTTTGGCCTATTTTAGCTATTTAAGGCTTACGGCTTATGTCCGGTTTGCTTGTTTGAGTTTAAAAATTATTTAAACATATTTTTAAATTATTTTTTGAGTTGATTTTAGTTCTGTTCAAGATGTTTTTAACACTTGTTCGAGTCAATTTTGGGCTCATAACATGTTTTTGGCTTGGTTTCACCTCTAAGTATCTTAGGATGATAGTTACATTACCTTAGTCTATCTTAAATCACTTTAATATTTTCTAAAACATTATTATAAGTGGAGATTAGGGTATAGTCAAATTTTTAAAGGTTTTATTAAGCTTCCAAATGAACATTTTCCTCAAGATTTTTATCTAAACAATATATATACTTACTAAAGGGGTATAAGGAAATATTTCTAAGCTAAGTTAACAGGAACAAAACTAAGGGAACTTAGAGATACCCCCAAAATGCTTTACATCCAACATATTAGCATGAGAAAAATAATGTTGCTTCACAATCTTGTAAGATACAAGTTTACATGTTGTTTATTAGAGCATATACTGAAGTCTTTACATCTTACATAAAGAGTTTTCCACATAATTGCTTCTACAAGAGTCTATAACTTAGGAAACTATACGAAAACATATATACACATTTTTACATCTTCATATTGATCCTAATACACATCTTAAAAGAAAACACTAAAAGAAAAGCTAGTAGAGGAGACTTTACTACACTTGGTGAAAGAGGTGGATGATTCTTAAATGGTGGCTCCTGTTACTTTGTCCTTTATTCCTTTGGTGTCCTTAGCCTCTTTCTTCTAATTAGTATTTAAGGGCTTTCTCCTTTAAGAGTGCATAAGAGTGGGATTTTGTGTGGCCTCTTGGCAAGGTGGATGTTAAGGGAAACTACAAAAGAAATGCTTTTACTTATTAGGTAGTATAGTATGAATAAGTAAGTGTTGGAGTAGGAATAAAGGTGGGTTATGATAAGTGTAAATTACTTTCCACTTTCAAAGCATGTTTAGGTATAGAATTGATCATAAATATGATTTAATTTTGTAGATTGGGTACTTAATTAAATAAAATAATGATTTTAGGTAAATCACAAGTAAAGGGAAGAAATATACACAAAAATAATAACTTTCAAGTTAGTCACGACCGTGAAGGAGAAGAAATAAGTGTAAAAGTATCAATGATGGGCGTACTAGTGAAGTAATGAAGAATCTACCTTGGTTATGCCCTCAATTATGGTCGTAATCAAAGGAAGTTTTGTCAATCCCCTTATTAATCATGGTCGTGATTGAATAGTAGAAGGATGATCATAGCCATAGTCACGGGCGTGATAAGATTTAATAATGCGACGAGGAGCTTACGGCCTTAATAATGGCCGTAATTGGTGAAGAATAATTTTGTTCAAGACTATCATGCTCTAAGTCATGGGCATGATAGAAAGGGGCACAACTGTTTATTTCAACCTTTTCACGTGAACCAATATATGAAAAGCGTCAAGTGGTACCGTGAAGGGGTAAATTCAAGTCTTTTGACGAGGAAAATATAAAAAGCTACTGCAACTTGTGGAGGAGGATGATTCTTTGGACAAATATCAAATTTTAGGAGAATAGATATCATTTTAAACAATACACTACTTTCTTACATAGATCGACATTTTTAACCATCCTTATACCAGTTTGCATCTTGTATCATTTTCCCAAGTGTTGTACCTTGTACCTTTCTTGGAATTACTCGAGAGAGACAATGGGAATTCGTTGTTCAGGTATTTATCAGATTTTTATAGTGGAATTTAAAAGATGGTTGTATTCTTTTACTTGTTATATGTTAATTTCTTTGTTATTTCTACATTTTATTGATATTTTTTGTTTCTTCATTATGTATGAGTACTACGTTAAGACTTACTACATCAACTAGTACGATCAAGTGCATGAAATAGTAGTTTCTTGATAAATGTTAATTTCGATGAATTGCATTTAATGAATCTAAATATGGTGTAGTGTACGACATTGACTTAGGACGAATTTCAATAGAATATGTTAAGAGACAATTCTATTAAATAGATCTAGTTTATTATAACAACTTACTCTTGATAAAAGAGATATTATTAGGAAAGTTGCTGCATCCTTAAGGGAATTGATACTTTAACATAACATTAATGTGATCCATGTTGGTTGTTTATTAAAAAGAGATTCTAATAGACACAATTATGATTAGAAGTAAGTAGTTTTGGGAAGAATACTTGTATACTGTAATTTCTTGTAAATAACAAGTATTGGGACAAAAAAAAATTTTGGTAGGATCATGCTACGTGATGAAGCAAGTCTGCATGTTAAATGTGTTGTTACTAATTGTTTTGTAACCATTGTGTTAGTGGATTTGTGGATTAGCATAGTTTAGTCAGCAATTTAGAGTTTTAATAATTAATCACTTGATAAATCAGATTGCTAGATAATAGAAAAAATTATTAAGTACTAGTGTTTGAGCCATTTTCCTAGTAAAGATGATCCTATACTCATCAGTGCTTAAAACGATAGGTAAACTTGCTTATCGAACCAAGTTAGGGATAAAGTATAGGTTTATAAATTAAAAAACTCAGAAGCTCTGTTTAGAGGCGATCGGTATGGTCGTAAGTAGGAGGATGGAGGATTGTTTCTTTTGTGGCTTGTTGTTTTGAGAGAAAAATGAAGTGAAAGTGTGAAGAAAATGAAGTGAGATGAAGGGGGGGGGGGAAATAGAACCAGTAGTGGGGAAAGTGGTTAAGTTTCTTTAGCTTGTCTTGTGAGGTTTCAAATTGAAAGTCTTGGTGACATGATAGGTAAAAAAAATCTGCTAAAGGATGGAATTTACAGTTGGTTCTTGGTGGTTTAGAAGAAGGTTGAAGTCCTTGGTCACACTACTCTAAGTAAGCGTCCATAATTCTAGAGAAAAGACTATCTCTAAGTCCTGATGTGAAGATGGATATGACACCTTGAAGCTAGCCTATAAAGTTTAAGATACAAGGGATACGTTGTAGCATACTTTGAGGGTGGTTGGCTAGGCAAAAAGGGGTGTAAATTTGGGATATTTAACATGTTGTTCACGTTTAGACTAGAATTTTTTTTTCTTCATTCAAATGTTCATTTGGCATGTTATTCATTAATTTATGTGTTTGTTTACTCATTCCTTTTATTTGTCCTAAGTAGATACTACTAACTTATTTATTTACTTGGTTACAATTTTAAGGTTTTAAGTAGGGATTCATAGAAATGTGAATTTATTCACTTAGTTAGTTGGTATTTTATTTTAATCAACTCCTAAATTTTGAGTGTTAAAATATTAAGGATTTGGAGTTTCATAATTTTTAGGCTTTACTTATGTTTTAAGACTTTATTTGTTACTAATTTCCTATGATTACATATTCAATTTTTATTAGGTGAATTTTAAATATTTAGCTTGTTGATTCTAGGAAATATTGGAACTATTCGAGGTCGACTCCAAGTAGTATTAAAATTTACGGGATTTACACATATATCTCTATATAACCATGTTGATCTAACTTTTCTTTGTGACTTTTATTATCATTGACGTTGAACTTAGACTATAAGGTTGGTCTAAGAATGAGGGTTAAGGGTCAAAAGAGTTAATGAGAATTAAATCAAGATCAATAAAATTTTTATAATATAATTTATATTTATTTATAAACTAATAAAAATTACTTGTATCATTAAGAAAACCAAAAGTTTTTTACAGTTTATTTTTTATTTTTATTTGATCTACATTTATTTTTTTATCAAATTTATGTAATTTCTTATGAAATATAAAAGAAATAATATATTTTAATCCCATAAAATCAATATTTTTTACAGTTTATTTTCTATTTTTATTTGATCTACATTTATTTTTTTTAGTAGATTGATGTAATTTCTTATAAAATATAATAGAAATAATATATTTTAATCCAAAAAAATCAATACGTTCGTATAAGAATTAAGTTAGAATAGATAGATCAATTAAGTTAAATCGGGATTACTTTCAATACAATAAGGGTTAAAAGATAATTTGAATTGATTTGATGAAAGTACTAGGTGGGTTAAATTAAGTGTGTCAACTTAAATCTAATAATACCATGTATTATAACTTTTTATATTCTTTTATTATTTTTTATTTATATCTTATTCATAATCTATATACATTCATATTTATTTACTGTGTCCAATATATATTTCAATTTATTTAAATATTGTATTAATCTAGATGACAGTAAGTGCTTGTGTTTGAGTATCCGGGTATCGATCTTTCAATGAAGTACATAAGGCCGAACCCTTTTCAGGTAAATCGTGTGATTAAGTTGGCGAGGAAAAAGTAAAAGAAAAAACCTATTTTGCGCTTGCGCTGTGGCATGGCACTAATCTTTACTCAAAAGAATAGAATCTTTAATGATGCCACACGAAATGCTATCAGATAAACACAAATATTTTTTTATCACCAATGCTAGGCAGGCAAACCGTGCCACGTCACGAAATAAAGAATTTCAAAATACCAAAAAAAAAAAAAACACTTTCTAGCTAGTTCTATCCATTTGCGGCCACAGTCTCCTGCACTTTTTGCCCTCACTTCCACAACCCCACCCCCGCAACAAACCCCCCTTCCCAAATTTCCCTAAGTCCTTAATTTTTCTGATTTCACCCGATTTCTCTTTTGAACAATTTCAATTGCTTCATTACTTGACGATTCATAGCAAAAGTTTGATCTAGTGCAATACCTATGTATGGTTTCGCATTGGAACTTGTGAGATATTGCTGAATTTGGAGAAAAGGTATGATTTTGGCTTCTGGGTATGTTTAATCTTTAAGTTTGGGCATCTGGGTATTGACGTTTAAGTCATAATGGTTCTGTATTTGGTTAGAAAAATATAAAGTTGTAAGATTTGTGTTGAGTTAAGTTGGGTGTGGTGTGGCTTGTAAGCCGGTTACTCTTCGATTTTTTTTTTTTTTTTTTTTAATATGTTGTCTCTGTTTAGTTACATATGATCACTGTTCTATTTTTTTGGGAGCAAATAACTGATTGAATATTTTTTTCTGATTTAGGTGTTGTTGTGTTGACTTCTTTTCGTATGGGTGTTTTGGTGAGTTTTGCTTCCTTGTGAAGATAAGGTTTATTGTAATTGTGTAATTGGCTATTGAGTTGAAGTAGTTGTAAGATGAGGGGAGGAAAAGAGGAAGAGAAAACCATAAGACCCATGTTTCCTAGGTTACATGTGAATGATACTGGAAAAGGAGGGCCTAGGGCGCCTCCAAGGAACAAGATGGCCCTTTATGAACAATTCAGCGTTCCTTCTTCTCAGCGGTTCAGTGCGGGATTTTTGCCTCATAATCCTTCTAACGGTAGTTTGGTTCCTTCATCATCTTCCAATCAGGTAGGACAAGAAAAGGTATTAGCTGGCCAACTGTGTCTGTTTGCTGAAGTTTATTTTGGTTCGATTTCTATGTCCATGAGGATTCTCATAGCTTGTCATCAGATAAGTGTTTTCTGAGACTGATTTTTGTGAAGCTATGTTTTGAGCTCATTAAATGCTTCGCATGATTAGTTCATTTGTTAGAAGCAAGTAGTGAAACCTCAGTAATTACAACCTGTCTAAAGAGTTTTCCTCTATCTTTTATGTTCGAATTCAGTATTAGTCAATCTTTTGTAGTGGACAGATTCAGCAGGGATGCATATCAGTTAATTCCTTTTTCACTTCCTTAGGAGGCTTTAACATCCCAGTTCTCAGGAGAAAGCATGAATAAAGATAGAGTAAGATATATTTATGATATGGATCACTTATTATTATTGTCAAATTGTCTTCCTGGCATGGCAACTTTTGATGTTTGATCTGGATTCAACTAATTGTGATGATAGCTTTATTTTACCGCTCCTTTTGCGGAGTGCATATCATGCGTCAGATAGATTCAACTTTTGATGTTTTCTGACAGCAGGATAGGAGTTCTGAAAGGAATGTTTATTACCCACTCTGTATGCCACCTTCAATGCCCACTCCTGCTACAGAGAATTTTGATGGTCATGTGTCTGCTGGGGCAAGTATGAGTTATCAGGCAACACAGGTGGAGCAAAGAAGTAATACAGGAAAGGAAGATGACTTTGTTGTTCCTGTGTTTGTTCGGTCAGGTACTGATTATGGAAAAGGTCAGACCAGTAAACATAATGAGAACTTCAGGCCATTCCATCCAAAGTATATGTCTCCAACAAAGACCAATACAGAGTTAAAACAGTTTGGCTTCTTGGGTCCCGATCAGAGGCATGAAATGAGGAGTCAAGGTATTGAAGATCCTAAAGAGAGCTTACTGGGTAAGAGGTCCTCAATGGAAAACCCAGACAATCTATCAACCCCAGAAAGTTTCAATAAAATGTCAAACATAACGTACATATCTCACAATACGCATGCCCAAGAACCTCCTGCCCTGGACCTCAGCAGATTGCATGACAGAGACACATGTTCACAGCAAGATCATAGAGCTCAATCTGAAAAAGAATCTTTCACAAGGAATAATGGGATTGATAAATCAAAAGGGGATAATGAGCAGGAAGCTTTAAGGCCAACAAATGATCCTTGCTCAGGAGAGGTTCCTAGATTTTTGGCTGAGCTTGCTAGTGATTGTGAACACACAAGGGACAAGGCATGGGGATCATCGCCGACAGCTGTTGCTGAAAGGGGTGATGATGTCTCTGAGGTCTCCATCATAGATCCAGTATCATTTATGGATATCACCCCTGATGATGTTGTAGGTATAATAGGTCAGAAGCGTTTCTGGAAAGCTAGGAGAGCAATTGCCAAGTAAGTATTCATTTTTTGGTAGAAACTTAAAAATGTTAATGTTTCTTTATATGTTTTCTTTTGAAAGGTAATTTTGATATATCACCATAGATTACAGAACCAAAAGGGGAAAAAAAATAAAAAAAGGATGTTAGAATTTTTCTTCTATATAAATTTGATCACCTTTCTGCAAAAGGCCTGGGAACCCATGGTATCACCCAACAAAAATGAAGAGGAATAATAATTGAAAAGAATAAAGAGAAATATCTATCCAATGGTTTAGATCACATATCCTTATACTCTAAAGCTTTTGAATATGCACTATCTTACTTTATTAGATGTTTTCTTTTATATCATGTCATATGTGTAATAGTGTGATCTGATCTCGTCCTAATCTCTCTTGCCTTCCATTTTCATTCCCTATAATAATCTTTGTATTATTAATAGGCATGTCCTTGTCTAGGGAAATATGGCTGATCAAATAAACAGCAATTGCTACTTGTTGTCTAGGAAAATACAGCTGATCTAATAAACAGAAATTGCTAATTGTCGTTTTGCTGCTGAAGATCAATCAAATAAGAGAAATCCTGTAAAGTGGTTTCTACTGATTTGCTCATATTAGTCGTTTGTTTGCAAACCCTGGTGTCATTTTCAATTTAGGTTTCCTTCAAGCTACTTCTCCATTGACAATGCTAATTAATTTTGAAGTAGTGGTTTAGTCATAGCTCTGGCCCAAATGGAGTAGTAATTTAGTTTGGGTATTAGTTCTTTTCCCTCTCTTCTCTCTCTCTTTTGTCTCTCCAAGGTCCTCAATAACATTTGATGGTGAATCGTCTGATAGCGGGGAAATGAACCATTGTAGTGCCATGGGACAGTAGATGATCTCATTGTTTGTGCTTTTCCTCTGTTCCATGGACATTATGCTGTCTTCTCCACGGTGCCTTTCATTTCCCTGCGACTATTGTGACATACTCCATTTGGGGCCTAGCAAAATGGGGTGGAGGTTAGTGCCAGAGCTATTCAGGGTCTTATCCGGAATGGTAAAAATGGAGGCCATAGTCCCTGTACTGGTGGTGGTGGGAAGTCTAATATTATGTTACCATCATGGTTACTTTGTGAATAATCATCATTCTCCTCTGAGATCAGATATTCATTGTAATGAGCATAGCATTGCTCTATGTTATTTTCTTTATTTTGCCTGTGCATGTATTTCTTGTACGTGTGCTGGCCTCGCAACTCTCACTCCTGGAAAAAGACAACAAATGGTTATCCTATTCTTGTTCTCGTAAAAGTAGGAAGAATGTAGTGGTTTCTTTTATTAGCCTGTATCAATATCTTTTAAAAGTATGTTAGTCTTGCTATTAGTGCTCTCAGAAAGAAACCAGGTAAATGGTCTAAACTCTCTTGTGAAGTGTATCGGTATATTTGACTTCTTTTGGTGGGGTTGGAGCTTCTTTTCCTGGAATGTATTAAATATTATGATATGCAGCAACTCTAAATTTTTTGTTGTTCTTTCATCTGCAAAAGTATGAACCTTGCAATAGTTGATAGAAAAAAGTTCCCGTGGAATTGTAGAAAGTTCTCTGTATAGTAAGGGACTGAATACACTTGGGATATACCCTTTGTCAATTATAAAAGATTAATAATTTTTTGGACGTAGTCATGCCTAAAGGGATTTCACTTTTGCTGTTTCAAGTATGTGACTAAATCTATCCAAGGGAGATTAGCATTAATCTATGATCGTGTTGCTTTGGATCTAGTATTATGCCTGGTCTTTTTGTGAAAGTTTGATATTCTTTGTGCCTTTCTGTTCTTGATTCAAACCTCTCATCATTCTTCACAGTCAACAGAGAGTTTTTGCTGTCCAAGTGTTCGATTTACACAGATTGATAAAGGTAAGGGCTGTACTATTGCGCTCATAATTTTCATGTTCTAACTATCTATTTCGCTTATCAAGGATTCGAATTTGTCTGTTGAACTTCTGCAGGTTCAAAAGTTAATAGCCAAATCACCCCATCTTCTTCTAGAAGATTCTCCTCTTTTGGATAGGCCTTCTCCAAAACCATCTCCTACAAAGAAAACCACCGAGGAGCATGATGTTAGATCTTCGCAACCTAAGCACAAAGACATGTGCCAAAATCCAAATCAAATGGAGTTTTCCACAGAAAATGCAGTTGGGAAGCCAGTGGTTTCTTCTATAAATAATGGTAGCCATCCTTCCAAGTATAACTTGTACATGGGAAAGACACCATCAGTGCCTGTGGCATCTGATTCTGGAATAAGTTCTTGGGGCTTCCATCATCCAATTAACCATCAGTGGTTGGTACCAATGATGTCTCCTTCTGAAGGACTTGTATATAAGCCCTATCCTGGTCCTGAATCCACGGGGGCGGTTTATGGAGGATTTGGACCTTATGGTGCTCTCCCGATTATGGCAAACTACATGAATCCCTCGTATGGAGTTCCCACAACTTACCCTCAAGGCATGGGATTTGTTCCCGGGGTTCCCCCTGCAGGTCATAGCTATTACCCAACTTCTGACATGCCAGTCATGAACCTTTCTGGCTCAGGTTCAGCTGTTGGGCAAATGAGTGGTTCTTATTGCCTGACCATTAAAATGAGAAATCAAAGCTCATGTAATGTGCCTAACGGCAAGAGTGAAGCTCTTGCACCAGTCCTGTTTAAACCATCTAAAGAGAGGGAGCTTCAAGGTAGCACAGCAAATAGTCCTAGCGAAAAACCAGATGAATTGGGCACCGTTTGCTCTGCGGATGGAAGGCATGCGTTACAACTTCTCCCTGCAGCACCAGCTGTTGCCCAAGATTGTTCTCAGCCTAATAGCTCTGATCAGCCAACAAGGGTTATTAGAGTTGTGCCGCACAATGCTAGATCTGCGACTGAGTCTGCAGCTCGCATATTCAAATCCATACAAGAAGGGCGGAGAAACTATGACACAGTATGAGTAACTTGTGTTTCTATTTGCCATAACTTAAAATGTAATTTTAATCCAGTTGTTTGCCGTATTTGTAGATATATTTCTCGTGGATTGCAAAATGTTGGTGGCTATATATTTTTATTGTAATACAACATATTACACCGGTGTAAGAGGAAAAGTATCTTGATTTCATGCATTTGTTGGTGTAAGTTGAACAGGTTTCCTTAAGGATGACATGAAATTTTGTTCCTGTGAAGCTGTCTGCAAAGATAATGCCCAGTGCGAATTTCTCATCTTTGCCTTCAATCTGCTTTCGTCCTTCTTTACTACCTATCTGGGAGTCAATAACAATGTATGATGAATATTTGGGTATCTGATTAGTGCTTTTCTCTATCTTTTTCTCCTTTCTTTACTAACTTAAGAATCGAAAGGCTCTCATTGGCCTAAATTATAGGGAGCTTTCTAGCATGTCTACCACCTTACATGCTTATTAGATCACCTGCTACCCCCTTTATGAGCTCATACCAACACCGATATCCATGAAGCATAAAAAGTTCAAATTAAGTAACTTGAAGCATAAAAAGTTCAAATTAAGTAACTTGAAAGAGAGAGAATGGAGGTTTAAACACCAATCATAGGAACACATTCTCAAAATTGAATCAAACTACATTTGACGGTTCCAATTAATTTGCTTTACGATTCCAACTACAATCATTCCTTTAAATTTTATGTTTAAATTATTAATAATTTATCTATCAATTTGTTTGCATCATGGTTTTTCCTCTAACATTTTTTATTACGACAACAGCTAGCCAGCTTCGAATGAAAATTTGAGTTTGTTGAAATTAATGACATGAATCACCACTAATGACTAAAATAAGAAGTTTAAATGACGAGAAGTACTGACATGTATGTTTCATTAACATGTGATAAGATGACAGTGGCATCCTTATGTTATGGAAAAGACGTCATATTTGCTGTAACTGAGAGACAAGAGGACATCAATTTGTCTCATTGATCCTAATAGGAGGACTAAAACATTATGGCGTAATGGTGCACCCACAAGTCTTCATCGATGTTGTTTTTCAACCGGAAGATTGCAAGCTAATTATCAAGACTTTGAACCTTTCAAACACCTACTTTGTGAAATGGTTCAAGCTCATTTGTTGCCGGGGACAACAAAATCAAGTTGGTAAGGATTAAAATATTCCTTCATTTTAATTTTTATAGTCATTTTTATGATCATTAATCATAGATGAGGCTGAAAAGGTTTGGTTAAGCCATAGTGTCTGAACTAAATTGTATATTGACATATTAAACACAAATTGAACCAAACCAAATTGAAAAAGCAATTAGGATCGATTGATTTGGTTTATGGTTCAAATGATTTTTTTTCTTATCCACCTAGCCACCTATATTCACTTGATTCTCTACTTTCTATATGCTCCCACATCAAGTGATGATATTGTTTGGTTTAATTTATAATTTGAACTAAACCTAAAACTTAAAATTATGTTATTTTAGTTTAGTTTGATTCGATTCATATGATGCAACTTGATTTACTATATGATTTAAGTTGCTTGCTTTTGAACCCACATCACTAAGCCTTACTTTGTTGTTTGGCTATTAAACTGTAAACTAGCTTCTAAAATGATTTGAAGTGCTAAAAGAATAATTTTGATTTAGTCCACAATTTAGGTCTAAAATTTGATTTTGTATGCAATAGTACCTATTACCTATTACTTTATTTACATTATTCACTATTGTATATTGTTATATACTCTAATACTTGCCTATATACTCTTAATAGAGCTAATCACAATTAAGCTTAAGTTTATTGAGGTGTGAAACATCTTTCTTAGGTACAATCATATCTCTTAGCACTCTGAAGGGCTTTTATCCCAACTTAATGTGATAAATTGGTTTCTTACGCTAGTGATAGAGTTTAGGGATTAATACCTAATTTGAAGATGTCTTTAGGAGATATAGTTTGCTAGGCTTGAAAAAAGAATGACTAAACTGGTTTACCTACTCAGGACTAAGCTTAGTTTTGTTGTTCATGAAAAATATGCTCCAAAGAGGTTCTTTGAATCCCATTAGGCTTCTTATAAGCCTTGTGTTGCTCTTCTAGGTATTATTTGGATTATTTTTTTTTGTTTGTATTTTATTTGTATCTAATTTGTATTTACTTGAAATTTGGTGTTTGAAAATATGTCTTATTTGTATCCCATTTATTTCTATTTTATAATTATAATAAAAATGATGATTGGAGTGTCAGAATTGAAAAATGAAATTTCACATACTTGTAAAACAAAAATTTGAAAAAATATATTTTATATATTGGAAGTGATTATTTTAATTGGATAATTAATTTTAGAAGAGAAGTATATTTTCATCTTTTTGGTGTCTTATTTTTACTAAACCTAAGATTCAAATAAACACAAAAAAATGCATCAATAAGATGGAAAAAATATAAACAAAAAATAGAGCCTTAAAGGAGATGGGCTCATTATAAAGGAGTGTTGTTTCTCCTTAGTAAGTCTTATAAAGACCTAGGTAATTGTGCATTAGCTCAATGCTACTAAGCTTGTTTAAGCTTTTGTCACATAGGAAATTTATATTTCTTATAATAAGATTATATAAGCTCAAACTCAAATCAATCTCAACGGAGCTATATATATATATTTAAACTCTACTAGAGCTCAATCAAGTTTGTGAATTCGTCAAGTTAAATGGATTTAACCCCAAATTAAAGCTTTATCATATCTAAATCAAGCTTGAGCAAATATCACATCAGAGGTTGAATAACTTATAAGTTGATTAGATCAGAATACATGATGGAAATAATAATAATAAAAAAGGGTTTGGGCCATCAGAGGAAACAAATCATCGGCATGACATTTGTTAATGCTTACTTACTGAATGATTTGTGCGATAGGGAAGTCGGTATGTCTTGTTGTTATGTTGAGCCAAGACATGGCTTTGATTGACATTTTGATCCGTATTGATGTCTTCATGAGGATATTTCATTCCAAATTTGTCTAAAGAAGCAATTCTCGGCAAGTCTTTTCCTTGGACTCTCTGAATTGGAATTGTTCCTTTAAGGCAGCTTCCACTCTTTCTCTAAGTCTTTTAACTTGAAATTCAATTTCATCTACATTAGATAAGTACTCTTTTAGTCCTTTTTGGCTCATCGTTTTAATAATAGTTTGATCTTGTTTTAATATTGTTGTAGAACAAACTTTTGGATGATGCAGATTAAAAAAAAATCTATATTAGGATAAATATATGCAATAGATGTTGAATAGAGGTAAAATATATATTATACGGATATAGAAAAAAGAGAGAAAATACATGAAAGGGATAGATAAAACCAATTAAACTTCATAATGATTTTTTTTTTTGGGTAATTACAGCAGGGAAAGGGGGATTCGAACTTGATTCATCCTACTTGAAAAACCAATATCCATAGTGTTAGGTTATAAGGCCATTCACAAACTTAATTATGATTGAAATTGATTAATGATATATAGTAGATTATGTTTCACATTTAGAACTTTCCTTAATTGTGTATAATGTGGGATATGACTTTTTTCTTGCATTAAAACATGTGCTGTGTATACAATGAAGGGTAAATTGCAAGTATAGTTTATTTCATGTGCCCTTAAACCTTTTATATTTGAAATAACGTGTTTAGACCATTAAATCTTAAGAATATGTGTGTTTGGAATCTTAAAAGTAGCTAAAATTCACATTCTTGGAAGAATTAAGGTCTAAATGTATGATTTCAATAATAAGAGTGTTAAGTGTACATGAAGCAAATGTAAAAGAGTATATATGCATTTTATCATTTTTCTAAATTTTAGAATAAAAGATGACAACTAAGATTAAAAAAAAAAAGACATTGATGAATAAAAATATAATAAATAATTTAATAAATATTAGTTACTAAAAAAGAAGAAAAATCCAATTATATATTTTTACTATAATTAATTTAATTTGATTTTTCTCTCTTTTCTATTTTAATATTGTTGCTAACTATATTTTTCATAAAGATTGAGAAAGAGGTGATATTATATCATAAAGTCATGCTATTTTGAGTATGATTAAAAGGTATGAATTTTGCAATATCAATTGCTAACCTTTGATTATCCAAACATCAATTATCTCATAATAAAATTCAAATTCTATTTTTTAATTAATTAATCAATCATTTGTTTATTTACTCACCAAAATTTTATTTTATTTTAGTTGTCATCTTTCCTTCCTAAAATATAAAAAAAGCATGATTGCAAATAAATCCTCTTAAGTTTGCTTGGTGTGTATTACTTAATCCTTTTATGTTTGAATTATGCATATTAGACCTCATCTTTTGAAAAAGTGTATTAAAGCCTACAAATGCACTTTTTTTTTTTTCCTAACGTTCTACTCGTTTAAAAAGTATAATTTCAAAGATAAGGGGGTTAAATGCACATGAAACAAATAAAATGGGATATATTTGCAACTATCCTTAAAATCGTGTTTATTGCTAAAGAATTTGCATCAACTCTTTAGGTATCACATTAATATTTTAAGAAACTTATAGTTTATCTTGAGTTCCTTTATAAAAATTTCTTAGTAATTTTTTATCCAAAAATACATTTTTAGCCCATCAAAATTTAGAAAAACAGAAAAAAAAAGTGAAAGACGTGAAGAAAACATTCCTTGTCAGAGGAACGTTTATTTATAAAGGAATGTACTTTATCTTCCTTTCCTCTTGAAATTGTTGTTAAGGCACAAATAATAAAATCACTATAACAAATTTTGGGTGTAACCACATTAAAACTTGTGCCTAGCATACAATAATGAATTATTGAATATAACATTTGAACACCACCTTTCTCTCTCTCTTCCTCCCACCACCCCTGCCAATGATAACATTAGGTTTTCCAAAGTAGTGATTTGTGGATATTATATAAGATAAGTTTTATGATGGCTTTAAATGTTAAAAGCTATGGACCTATTCTAGATTATTTGAAATCTATGACAAGTTGTAATGACAGCAATATGGTAAAGTATAAGGGTAGGACCTCAAACGCACATATTTGGATCCTATCGTGCATCCTTGATACTTTATCATATTAATAGGTATTAGTGGATGCCATAACTACCTTAGGTACTTTACCTTTTTTTTTTTTTATTTGAATGAAGAATGTGCATGTGTATTAATTAATGATTTGATCATATCAATTATTATGAAAATTAAAAAAAAATTTACAAATAAATATTTTTGCTTAATAGAATAAATAAATAATAGATAGATAAGGAATTTTTAAGTGATTATGAATTTGTACAATTTTAAATTTACATGAAAGTTAAAAGTTGTATGGGATATGTAGGTAGTAAGAGTGACATTGACATTGGAGTTAGATGTAGGAGAGTGAGAGTGACCCTGATTTATGTTACTATGGAAATGAAGAGAAAGATAGAATAGAAATTTAAGAAAAATGTCGAATTTAAGCATATTTTAATATGAGATTTTACGGTCTCATATTTTTTTTTTAACAAGACTAGTTTTATCCATCATCTCACAATTCATTTTCATATTTTTAAATCTAAACTATTGAATTTACAGTTTGTTCAATGGTTTAGATTTAAATATGATTAAATTAAGAGTGAGATGGATGGTAATATCAGTTCCGTAAAAATCACGACGGGATCATAAAAAAATCTTATATTTATAATATTTTTAGTATTGATTTTTTCATTATATAATTTTTAATTGAAGTTTGACATAGTAAATTTATGGAGAATGGTTATTTAAAATATTTCTGACTTTAATAATATAGATAGATAATTGTTAGAGCTATCCAAAACTTAAATGAAGAAATCATAGTGATTATTGATTTTTTTTTTTGCTGGTTCTTTTTTATCTTCATCTTCCACTTATTTTTTTTTTTTTAATTTACTTGGATTCTCTTTGAAGAATTTGATTATTTTCCTAATAAAATACATTTACCTAGGACAAAAATGTTAATGAAAAATTGAAAGGACTACTAAGGCCTTATGGTCGCATAACATAAACATTATTCTTTAATAGGATCGAACATGTCTATCTTTTTTTTTTTTTCCTTCTAAATTCCGTTATAGCATTTAAAATTAAATATATATGTATATCATATATGTATATAAAGAAAGGAATAATGTTGCCTTTTGTAATTTTCTCCAAAGGTAAATTTCTAGGAAAGATCTTATGGTTCATTAATCAAAAGTAACTATAAGTATGGTTATTTTTGAATTTAATAAATTACTCCTGATTTACAGTAAAATAGTATCTATTAATAATTAAAAAAGTCCTAAATAGTTTCTATGATAAACTATAGAAACTCTCTTTTCTATTGTTGATAATATCTTTTTTTTACCTTTGATAGGTATGATTTACAATAAATTGAAACTAATATATTGAATTTGAAAGTGCCCATATCTTATAATAGAGGATCAAAATCCCCAAATTTGAGACAAGAAATTTTCATTTTCCTTTTTCGATGGATAACTTTTGCTTTACGTTAAAGGTTAAATCCACATGCTTTTACTTTAAATATTAGGTGACATCAGCAAGCTAAAGCTTTCAAAAAATTCAATCAGAAAACTCTCATCATTATTTTAGTTTCAACCATGATGTATCAGAACTCAAAGGTAATAATGCTTAATTATAATAACTGGATGATAAACCATTGAGTCTCTCAACAAATGAAAATTAAATAAACAAAAATTGACCTGTATGACATGGCCCTTTAGTAATGGGTGGTCTAGAGCGGGTTGCTTGTATATATCAACACAGTCAATGATATCTCCATCCTCACTCTGCAGATCCAAATATTTAGTGATCAGTCTCCAAATATGTGAAATTTCAATTGTGTTCCTTAATATTACCATTGGAATATCAGTAAATGCAAGCTTATCTATGAAGAGAAAACATTAGAAGAACCCCATCTACAACAAATCCTTTTGGCCAAAAATTTATTACCAAAGAAATCATGAAATTAATATTTTTGTTACAAGGTCAACTACAAAATATACAGATCTACATTTTCATTTTTTTTTTCTCACTTTGTATATGTGAATTTTGGTATTTAATACCTTGCTTTTAGCTAGACATTAAAAATAAACACATGGGATATTTAAGGAAAAAGACCTTTTAGATCATTTTTATTTGTTGCACATACGTTTCACGTATTTACTTAGCCTCTAACTAAATTTTTTAAGAGAAAACACATATAAGTAAGGTTCACAAAGCCAAAACACAGATATATATATATATATATATATATATACGATAAAAAGTGAAAACGCCCATATTTGTTCCTGTAATAAACTTATTATTTCCCAGTATATAAGATTCGTTGGAGTTATCTGATAACTGCAACAACATTAATAAGAACAAGAAGAAAAAGAAGAAATGCATGGTAAACTAATAGGATGCAATGACCAAAACTTAATACTCTTAGCCGCGGGCTTATTCAAAAGTTTGTGTTTCCTATAAATTTCTGAAGAAATTCGATTGTGCAAAACTTTCCTATGATGTTTTCCCTCTGCCACAGTTACCCAAAGGAATGCCATGAAAATGACTAAACCCAACTTTAGCATCGTCGTCGTGTCCACAGTCCTGACGGTCTCGACGGAAAATAAGGAAAAACAAATTTAAGAAAGAAGAGTCTATAGCATAAAAAATAAGGAGGATAGATATGGGCAACAGAGGCTAAGAAATGAGTATGGAAACCTAACAGTAGCTAGCTATGACTATAGTAATATCTATATTACTAAAAATCCTTTAAAAACTCAAGTAATCGTCATTTTCTTAAATAACAATTTAATCCCCCGTCTATATACATAACAATAAAATAAACACCAAATTAAATTGTTAAAAGTATAAAATTAGATATATTTATCAATTCATTAATATATAATATATTTTAAATACTTTTTTTCTTTTCTTTTTTCGGTCCTTACACCTAGTTTCTCTCTCTCACACTCTTTGAAACCACATTGTCTTCTCTCTCACTTTCTTATTTCTTTCTTCTTTTCCACTCTCATAATTTCGATGGTTTCTCCTATTACATCATAATTTTTTAAAAGAAGTTATTATAGATTATGTAGATATATTAAAAGTAAAATTTATAATGATAAATAAAAAATATTTTACTATAAATTTGCAATAAATATATGCTTTTTTTCTTTTCTATTGAATATGAAAAAAAATGAATTTTTGTACATACGATGTATCGATAAACAGTATGTATAAAATGTGTCGAAAAAATCAATAACCTCTTAATTCACATGCCATAAATTACCCTTTCAATATATATTTGGTTTGCTTTCATAATGATATCTTTTTTGTATAGAGTTACTCCTACCTTTAGTTGATGAGATGACTATCGATGATGCTATTGCTATAAAATAAGAAATGGTATGGTTAAGGCATGACCATTCCTTTATTTTATTTCCAATATATTTCCTTTTCTACCCAAGAGATGCCATCCCAAATGAAATTATAGTTATTACTTCTTTTTTGCATTTTTTAGAATTGCAATTCTAAATTTTATCTTATTCAATTTTACAAACAAAATGTGCCATTAGAAAAATTTTCATGCATATATATGTGTGTGTATATATAGAATAATTGTAAATATATACCCCATAAACTATTATGAATGGGCCTCTATATTTTCAAATCTTATATTTACCTCTATATAACTTTTGAAAATATACAACTAACCATCAAAATATGGATAAAGTCCTAAGAGTTATAAGTTTAAGTACCATTTAGGGATTATTTGTAAATTTCCAACATTTAGGAGTTATTCATGGATACTAACACATTGCAAATTTTGATAAGTAGTGAGTAAATAAAAACAATATTTGAATATAAACTAAAGATAGTATATTCAAGTTTTCATGTATTAAAATATTATTGATATTTTCCTATCACTAATTATAATAGATGGCATGTTAACACAATTGAAGCATTTCTCCTTTGTTAAAATTTAAATGATATATCATGATTAATGGTTTTTGCAACTTGCCTTTAAGCATACACTTGTCAATTCCCACTTTGCAATAGATATAAAGGTAATATGCTTTTTGGAGATAAAAGTTGCAGAAGTATCTCAACTTTCTTTTTTTTTTTTTTAACAATTTAATATTTATACTTTATATTTTTTGCAAGTTAAAATCAATACTTGTAGAAGTTGCAAAAAAGTATTTCCAAGACAATATTAGCAGGCACTAAATTATAAATATTCAGTTTAATAGGAACAGTATTTTGCAACTTCCAAAAGGTATACTAAATTGCACAACTATAATGTATAGACACTAAATTATTAAAAAACGAAAGTTAAAAACTGTTATATAGCATTTATCATTAATTTTTGTACCTTTATTATAACCTCGATGCCGTCGAGATAGAAAATAATTTAATTTATTGAGATAAGGGAAGGCCAGCCTTCTTTGCTTTCTAAACAGAAAATCCATGTCTTTTATTATTCTTATTTTGCGGAGGGTGGAAAATTAATTTCTAACAAAATGTAGAACTCTTATAACTGCGTAGAACTTGGTTTGTCCTAATGGTGGGTTGCTGTTCAACAGATGATAGGGTTTTCTCGCCTTTTAGGCTGTTCCTTTTGCAGTAATATCTTTTGGAATTTTTTCCGTATTTGCTATAATAAAAATTATTAAATACTATCGTTATAGTCTCAAAAAAATTTACGAACATTAACAGTTTCTACCAATAAGTGATGCTGGATGATAACAATGGTGGTTTGGTACTGTGATTAATAACCAACAAAATGCTAATATATGTAAGGAAAACATTTTTTCCTTTTTGAAAATGGAAATCATCTTACTTTTGGAGTAAAGTTCATTGCTACTTCTTAATAGTGTTATGAGAATATTTTATCAATTTAAAGTTTTGATTACAATGTTTGACAAAAATAAAAGTTTTGATTATGACCAATATAAAAGAAAGTTTAAAAATCATTTTTAACAATTGTAATATATTAAATCTATTGTAATATAAAAATTGATCTCTCTCAAAGTTTTATGGATAATTTGTTGAGAAAAAAAAAGGAAAAAACCAGTCCTAACACCTATATTTATTCATTTTTCTTTTACCAATTATTATCACAATTATTAAGAGCGAGGCAACCAAATTTAATCCATCCGTCAGGGAATCAGCATTTATACAAAGCCAAAATAGCCATCAACTACATACTTGCATTGGTAGAACAATGGATGCGTTACCAACTATGCACCCGCTTGGAAATGGATAGCATGCATGGAACTAAAACGCTTGTCTTTGTAGTTGGATTCTGTCCTCATCTGTCGGTCTTAATTAGATGGTTAACAAGGCAGATTTGATTCAGAAAGCTGACCCATAATATCATCATAGTGGCGGTTACTCATGAATATCCGTGTGACCAACATCACCATCTTTCTGATCTGGTAAGATCAAGCCGCGAGAAGAACCAATCTAGAAGAAAGAAATCATAATAGGAAAAAAAAAAAAATTGACCAAGAAATTGTAGATTTGTTTGTTAAATAATCAATTGGTTCATTGGCTTCTCTCTGTAACAGTGGTACATCGCTTATCAAATATTTTGAACAGTATTATTGTGTCCCGTACATGGTGTGATAGCTCCACCACTTATTCATACCACAATATGAACTTGCAAAGGTTCTAAATACCTATTAACATCCACACTTATATAAGAGTCCTAATAATCTCTCGTATTATTAACTCCAATTACATAATTCATGGAAAAATTAACTATAAAGTCTTCCATAAGAGAAACTCTTAAATCCATTCTTTCAAAAGTCTTAATATCTTTTGACCTCTAGTCCTCATATTCGTAATAACCATAGTTACACTGCAACGAAAACCATTCTGGTTGTGCAACTCATATCCCATACTTATTGTGGAATCGAAGAGTGAGTCTTCATTACCTAAAACAATAAAATCCCAATAGGATGAGTTGACTACACAAAGACGTGTCACAATTGCCACAAGCTTATTGTTTACCAAATGCGTCTAGCATGTCTATAGAGATATATTATTTCGTCCAACACATGGTTCAAGATCTGAAATAGTACTTTTGTTCCAAATGTGTCAAAACTACAACTCTGCACATGCGAGAATGCAATCTTAACTGACTCCATAGAACAACTTAAAAACATAATGACATAACAACATTGCCACATATCATACGAAGGTCAATCTTACTACCATCTATTCAATACATTAATTGTCTCATACTAAGCTTATCACTTGTTAACTTGTCATCAACAATTAAATCTATCTATAAAGTTCTTATTTATTGCCTCAGTTTACTAATTAGATCTACCTACAATATTGACGATCTACTAAGTTACCTTAGCAATCTTAGTGCCTAATTTAACTACTTCACAAGAATTATAAGACCACTATACTCCCATTTAAGGTTGCTACCCACAAGTTCAAGTAGCTATGAACAAGCAACATAAACATTTTATGGGACAAATATTTACTAGTTCAATTCACTATTTTATAATGCACGTATAACATACAATAGTTACATACTTGGTAATTTGTTGAACTACTTGATAAAACCGAGGAATATAACCAACACCTATAATCGAATATGCAATAAGAATTTAAAACTTAATTTTATTCAATGATTACAATTCTTAAAACTAAGGATTTGGTTTATCGCTTTAAACCACAATCAACATACTTGGTATAACATAAACATTTTATGGGACAAATATTTACTAGTTCAATTCACTATTTTATAATGCACATATAACATACAATAGTTACATACTTGGTAATTTGTTGAACTACTTGATAAAACCGAGGAATATAACCAACACCTATAATCGAATATGCAATAAGAATTTGAAACTTAATTTTATTCGATGATTACAATTCCTAAAACTAAGGATTTGGTTTATCGCTTTAAACCACAATCAACATACTTGGTATAACATAAACATTTTATGGGACAAATATTTACTAGTTCAATTCACTATTTTATAATGCACATATAACATACAATAGTTACATACTTGGTAATTTGTTGAACTACTTGATAAAACCGAGGAATATAACCAACACCTATAATCGAATATGCAATAAGAATTTGAAACTTAATTTTATTCAATGATTACAATTCTTAAAACTAAGGATTTGGTTTATCGCTTTAAACCACAATCAAAGCCCCAAGGATCCATGCAAGGTTTTAAAGGAATTCAAAATAGGACATTGAAAGGCGATTAGGTCATTTACGTTAAGAAAAGCTGATTGGCGATTGGTTCAAAGAAGGGCTTGGTTGATTGCCTTATAAGAGCGATCGACTACTAGTTGAGGTTGCAAGGCCAATCAACTATAACTTAAGGCCATTTGAATGTCATTGTTGATTGGAGGGGGGAGTGCTAACTAAGGCAAACTAACAATAATTGCAAGGTTTTTAGCTTAGGGTTGCTACTAGGGTTGATCCTATGTGAATTCTAGTGGTCCATATATTTAAACTCTGAGTAAATCTCTTCTTTAATTGCTAAATTATGAAATCACACGAAAGATTATAAATATTATTTAATAATCTAATTCTTAGGCTTTTTATCTAATCTACAATAATTAAATCCTATAATTCTAAGGTTATGGTTAAGGAAAAGAGAATTGAAGAGATTCAAATCAATTTTAAATTTTTCAATTGATCAAGAATCATTTGATGAGACTTTGTATCCTTGATACCTTTAATGAAATCCTTTCTCAATATTATAAAAAGGAATCAAGATGTATCGAAAACGAGGAAGAAAAACAAAAGAACTCGATGATTGTCTTGTCTTTCATTGCATGTTCTCGAGATAATCCTTGAATTCTTGATTCTACTTCACCAACAAGAATTCATAAAATTAGAATTTTTAAACCCTTTTGATAGATAAGTACAAATTGAAAAAAGTCTTACCTATTAATGGTTGCATGAGGGACCCTTCATTCAAGGGAGCTAGATCTCTTGATTGAGAGAAAATAACTTTAGGATTGCTCAATTAGTCAATGACTTCTATGAGAGGGGAACAGAGAACTTTTTTTCCTTGTTTTATATTATATTTTGCAAGGAGACAATAGATTAATCCTAAAATATTTATTCGAATGAAGTTTTGCTTTACAAGTCAACCAAAATATTTTTTTTAAGGTAACACGCTTTATGAGTTTAATCACGAGTGTTTATCTTATTGAAAATCATAATTGGAATCCCAAGTTAAACTTGTGAGCCTTATTTATATGATGAATTGATAATTCTTTTTTAGTTAGATGCATCTCCTCTTGTAATGATGAAAGGAAATGTACCTTTAACAATTATTAAAACATTAATCTAACAAAATCATTCAAATGCTATGGTGGCTTTGATTAGGCCCACCAAAGTAATATGTAGATTCACCTATTATTCTTTCTCTATAGGTGATGTTACCAACTCTCTCTAATATCTCAAAAGGCCTAATGTATCTAGGACTTAGTTTCCCATTTATGCGAAAGTACACAATACCTTTATAGGTGTGATTTGAGGAAGGGCAAGCTCACTTGCCTAAAATTCTAAAAGTTAGACTTCTCTTATCCATATAACTCTTTCAGTGACTTTGTTTTGGTAACATTCTCTACTTATTTACCTGTACCATGTTAACTATCTTTTGAACTAAGTTTTGGACCTAAAATTTTTCTTTCACTAACCTCGCAATGCATTAGGGATTTAAACTTCTATCTATATAATTTTTTATAATGTGCTCTTTGTATGGTCATTTAATAGCTGTTGTTATAAATGGACTCCACTAATATCAAATTCTAATCCTAGTGTTCCTTGAGATTCAAAGCATAAGCTTGCAACCTACCCTTTTAGAGTGGAACGCTCCTCTTTGATTAATTGTTTGCAGGTGAAAGGCCGTATGAAAATTTAGTTTTGTGCCAAAAGCTCTATAAGATTGTATGAACACCTTCCCATACATTCAGTTTAGTCCTAAAGATGCCTTCATAAGTAGTTTATTGATTATGATCCTTAAAAGTCTGATTTACAAGTGATTAAGATCACAATTACCTCAACCATAAAGTGCACTAACATATACAACGCAATCACACTTATTAGCACTATACTTTCATACTCTAAAAGGCAATGAGATTTCTATATAAAAGAATGATCAAAAGAATAAATGTATATAAGTTTTTCTCAAGAATTTTTTGTTGAAAATGTTTGCCCAAGCAATATATTTATGGGCCTTAAGAAAATTTGGTCATTGCTCATTCCCTTCTTAGTTAACTGTTGTGAACAATTGCAAAATGGCTAGTTTTTCATCACCACATATATATCTCAAGATGAATTGAATCCGTTTTCATCAAGGTATCATACAATTCCTTGATTTTGAATCAAGTCATCGTACTAAAATATTTGTTTTTCGCTTGCTTCAATATTTGTTTTTCAAGACAACGTCATATGAGTTTAATCAGATCATTTGTCTTATCGAAAATCATAATTGGACTCCCGGTTAAACATGTATAAGCTTTATTTGTATAATGAATTGACAAAATCATTCAAGGGCAAAAGTGGCTTTGACCAGGCCCACCGAAGTAATACCTGGGTACACCAATTATTCCTTCTCTATAGTTAACCCCACTGTACCAATAAACTGAAGTTTATTCCTTCTATTTGGCGATATACATGTGAGAGAGAGAGGACCAGGTTTAGTGCAACTGGGAGCTCATACTGCTGCCCATATTTAGAAGAAACGGGTTCAATGGTAGCACCGAGTGCAACATCCTTGTTGGTTTGCACAAACCCTGAGCAAGTTAGGTCAAAGCAACCCCTTTTTTGTGCTGCATCAACCTGAGGTATAAGCAAATAAAAGTACGATGATATCCATTTGAAATTTATGCAATTATTGTTACTAATAGAAAAGTGTAATGAAGAATATCATCTTGTTTTATGTTTTTATGCTCATTATTACGACCTAAACTTTATCATTTTCGTTTTCTTTTTGAATTTTAAATTTAAAACTTGAATTTATTAAATATCATATTTCATCACTTTTTTTTTTCCTTTTGTTAATTTACCATCCAACTTTCCTTCATTTGCATTTATACTCTTTAAGCAATAAGCAACTACCATGGTACTTTTTGAAAAAACAGTGAAATAATAAATTTGATAAGTAAAAATTCAATTGAGTATAATATCTAGTGAATTCGAACTTTTTTGTGTAACTTTTAATACATAAAAGTTTAATTATATATGATCTTTAATTATTTTTTAAATTTAGATATAAAATTAGATAGAAAAAAAGAAGTTTAGACAATAGCTTCGATGTTGTTCCAACAAAATCACATAATAAGGTATAGAGGAATAACACCGTACACATTATTTTTATTCAAAGATAAATAATATTCGTTCTGCACAAATTCAATACATTTATTCTTATATTACAGTGTCAGCTCTCCTTTGAAGTTTTAACCATTATAAAACTATTTATTAATTACCTTTAATCACGCATTGAAATCTTGAAAAAAGACGCAAAAGAAACGTATAAAGAAATTCATATTTTAATACGATCTAATCTTCTCTTTTCTCAATCGATATTTCTGATTTTCACTTACTGTCCAATGGATGAAAAACCGAGTCCGTGTGTCCCCGTACAACTTAGGGTTGACCTGGGAAACGTTAATAAAATGGAAAAGTAACACAAGAATGAACAATATATGAATCTCAAGGAGAACGGAAGGTTTTAACAATCTAAAGAAAAAATAAAGCAGCATTATTAGAGGATATCCGTTATATGTTATTCACGTAGTACATTAAATGGTAAAGTGGATATTAAGATACTTTATATATATACCACGTAAACAAAATTGAATAAAATTATATCAGTGTTATAATGATATTTTGTTTTCTTTTACACCATGTTTAATAATATTTGTGTCTTCTTTATATAGCTAAAATTTTTAACCATCCATTTCTATGTTTTTGTTATTATTTTTTAAGAGACTAGTTTTACTTTCCATCTCACCGTTAATTTATATTCTTTTAAATTTGAGCTGTTAAATAAATTATAAATTTAATTATTTATATATTAAAAAAATATAAATAAATAATGGGATAGATGATTGAATTAATCTCACCAGAATAGACAGCAGCATAAAAGCTAAAATAAAATAAAATAAACGCCAAGTTAACAATTCACGTATTGTAGGATTTAAATTATCTTTCAGGGTCTCCCCATCCAACCGGATGCAACGCTTTCATAATTTTCTCCAAGTCTAGCAACAGCACACATTTGAGCAGCAGTGAAATCATCTGGCAAATTAATTTTTGGATTCCAAACGTTGATTTCTCCTCGGACTCGTATGTAGTTATATCCTAATGTCAAAATTACTGCTTCTTATGAAGAAAGAAGGATCAAAATTTTAAAATTATACATAAGATATAGTCAAGTTATTGAACAATTAAATTTTCTATGGAAAGATAGAAGAATACAATATACTTAAGACTATGCAATGTCTAATTATTTTGTTAAGATTATTATAATCTAATGCTATTCAAGCTGGTTTTTCATTAGAATGAATCAGAATTTAAATCCTCCTTTCTCAAGTTGTAACTTCGTTGGCTTAAAAAAAAAAAAAAAAAACGAAAAATGTCCGATCATCTTATATTGTGACAACCTAAACACGTGTATATGTTTAACCGACCCTAATAAGCAAGGTCACACCAAAGATACTCATATTGGTTACCACTTAATGCATGAAAAGGTTGCAACCAGCAAGATTCTAGTTAGTTATGTTCGTAAATTTCGTTGGTACATGAATATATTTACTAAGAACTGGTATTTTGACAAATTTCTTGATCAACGTTACAATCTCATGCTAATCCCTTTCAACGTGACATCAAGGGGGTGTAATTCATTGCTGCAAGGGTAATTCTGCTACGTTAGAATTAAACAACCTAACTTGTATATATTATTCATCATAAAGTCAATCACAAGCCCCCATTTTGTAAATATTATATTTGTAGCTACCCACGTGTATGTGTAGATCTTCTTTTTTTTAAAAGTAAATGATATTTTATAAATAGGATTAGAGGTATAAATGAGCCAAGTTAATTCCATCAGTATTGAGCCTGACATAAAAATTCAGTCCAAACTTGAGCATGGTCTATGGAAGCTCAATAGGCTTAATCATTTAAAAAATCTTATATTCTTTATAAATAGGTTTGTATTAAAGTTCGAATTTAGTAAAACTTGATATCTATTTAAGCTTAATGATAGAGTTATCAAACTTTTCTATTTCATACAGCCAAATCAACTTTATGCTTGAGCTCAACTCTATTATATTTAAGTAAAATTCAAGTAAATGTTAAATTGAAGTTAAGTAGATTATGAGCTTCTTAGGTTGATTTATACCCTAATAGGATACAGTTATAAATTTGTTGGCATGGCATTCGATGGTGCTTCCTTACCAAACAATTTGCGCGATAAGGGAGTTGGTACGACACGTTGTTATGCTGAGCCAAGACATGGCTTTGATTTACATTTTGAGTAGTGATGTATTCATGAGGATATTTCATTCCAAATCTGTCTAGGGAAGCAATTCTTAGCAAGTCTTTTCCTCGAACTCTCTTAACTGGAATAGTTCCTTTAGGGCAGCGCCCACTCTTTCGCCAAGTTTGAGAAATTTCTTTTGCAGACTCGTTTGTTTTCTTTATATCTTCTGACTTGAAACTTGGTTTCATGCATAAACACATATTTGAGGTTAATCATAACTTTTTTCCGGTAGTATATAGCTTAATACATCTAAGCAACGATTTGCCTAATCCTAATTAAACCCGCTAAGCCTGCATAGTTAAGTAGCTAGTAAGGTTAGTATTAGATATCATAGAATAGCAATGAAGTATCACGTAATCAATACATTTGGCAGGATACAAGATGTTTATAAGTTAAAACTTAATCTTCATTGTTAAATTGTAGGAAATACACATATAATATTATAGGTTCTACATTAATTATCATATGTAGGTTCATTTCAAAATTTAGATGTTTCTCTAGTTAGAATATATGACCACTTCTGGTATAAGGATTATAAGATAAAGTAAGGGCTATTCATTAAATAGATTCGAGAACCAAATTGAATTGAATCATACCAAACCACATAATACGATTTTTTAATATTTTGCTTCAATTTGCAGTTCAATTTGTTGTTCCTTTTAAGGGTTCTAACTAAACCGAATTATTTGAACCTAAATTGAACTGCTTCTAATTATAAAATAAAAAATAATCAACATTTTTTAGTTTTAATCCTTATCATATTTCTATCTAACCTATTTACCTTTCTTTTTGTTGTCTTTCATCTCATTTTCAAATAGACTTGTATTCTTTACTATTATCTAAGATGCAGTCATGTGATTTTACTTCTTGCATTTTCCTCAAGTTAAAAATCTGTTTGTTTGAGAGATCCCATGATTATTAGTATTATTAACTAGAACAAGGATTTTTCAAAAAGCAATTCGGTTGATATTTAAAATAGTTTGGTTCATATGCTCGAACTATTAAAAGCAGTTTAATTTACTAGGCTTTTCATTTCTTTTAATTAATCAAATTCGTATTTGAAGAATAGAGTTATTTTCCTCATAAAATGTAGTTAAAAGAAAAGGCAAATAATTCATAAACTTTGATCCCAACAAGGGTTTCAAATATTAAAAAAAATTTCTTTAACTTTGATAAATTATCAAATAACTTCATATATTACAAATAGCCCCCTAAATTATAACTTAGCTCTAGTAACATTCTCTCAAGCTTATCAAATATCTTAAAACCCATGAATTTTGATTTTAGTATGTTTCTTTCTTTAATTGAAAAAAGCAAATATTAGTTATGTCATGGATCTATCAAAGACTAGGGAACTATTTACAACATCTCATAGTCTAGGAATATATCAACATGGAAGTTAATGTTTAAGGGGTTAATTACAACTTTTATGTGTAGCTATTTAAAAATAAAAAGTTAATGCATTAAGTTAAATGTACTAGTCATTGCTAATATGGCTCCATGCGCATAACATACACATTTTATTCTTACATGTTTATCCCTATCTTTAATTCCCTTATAAAATGGAGAACCGATAAAAACCGGTTTTCTTCAACAATAAAGTCTTAGCACTTAAGGATAATTACACTGAAATCTTTATTATAACAACTGGACGATAAATCATTGAGTTTCCGAACAAATGAAAATTAATATTAAAAAAAAAAAATTGGCCTGTACGAGATGGACCTTTAGTAATGAAAATTATTGAGTTTCTGAACAAACAATAATAAAAATTGAAAAATGATAAAAATATAAAAAATAAAATAAAAAAAATTATAAAGATTTTTAGATTTTTTAAAAAATAAATTATTTTAGAATTAATAATTTTAGTTTTAGCTTAATTCAAATGATTATTTTAGAGATTTGCGTGTTTTAAGTATAATTTAATTGTACTAAAAATTAAGGTATAGGTCAACGACTTAATAGATAAATATTGGAGTATTTAATAAGAAATTAGTTTGATGTCACATGTTTCAATCTTACCATATCTAATCAAATCTTTTTCGTTCGGATTTGAATCGTTCGGAAATATTCAAATCTAATTTGATTTTATTAAATTAGATTTGAATTAACATAAATAATTCAAGTTTAGTTTAATTTTTATCAAATTAAATATAATAGATACGATTCAATAAGATTTTGTTTGAATTTATAAATACGGACACTCCAAGATTGGAAAAAAATAAACCTAACTTCATAGTTCAACGGCCTTAGTTTTAAATTCACGCCAGTCCACTCACCAACTCACCGACGAACGCTCTGCCGTAGCCTCTTGACTGAACATACGGTATAAGATCAGGCCTACACCGTCCACCGCACCTGCAGCGACTTCGACAGCTAATAGCAAGCACTCATCTCCATCTTCAATCCCCAGCTACGCAAGTCCACAGTCCCAAACCACCCTCCTTTGGACCCTTTCTCTCTTGACCCTCATAACACCAAACGCCATGTTCCCAACCAACATCTGCTCGCACACAGACAACAACAGCAAGCCCAACCACAACCATAGAGTATATGCACACCTGGATCACAGTCTTCAGCGCATCCATACTCCAGCGACTCCCCTAACGTCCGCAACCCACTAGCCAAAACTCCAAACTCGACACGTCGACCACCAAGCCGCGGTTCCTTGGCCTGCAGCATCTAACATAGCACAGACACATACATCCCTTGCACGAGCCACACCACAACACCGCTGTCGCCGTCCTTTGAACAAGCAACAGCAGACATAGAGTTTTGAAGCCCACACTGTTCGCAACTCACGCAGCCCCAAACCAACAATATAGTCCACTGTCAACGAGCCCACCATTGCTGCCTTGCCGATCGTCAACAATTCCCAGCATACTCACTCACCGAACATACCAGAACGCTACGCTTCACGCTTGCTGTTTCTCGCTGACCGCACGACCAAGTCGCCCGCTCCATGCTCGCTGTTACTCGCTCGACCACACAAGACCACCAATGACGGTAGCTAGCCGCAACTCCAAAATCAATGTCAGTTCTCACTTGGTAGCATACCACTGTGCATCGATTCCATCTCCAGCTCACGTATGGTCAACAACACGTAGCCGTTCATCCATTGTCATACACCCACAGTCATCGCTCCACGAACATTGTCGATTACTACCCACGGCCGTACGTGTACACCGTCAACGAATCACAAACTCTTTGAAGTCCACTACATTACAATCCTCACGCCACAGCTGGACAAATTTAAGTTAAGGTTTGGTTGCTTTAAAATTTATTTATTTATTATTATTATTATTATTATTAGTTACATAGTTATTTAACATAGTATATGTATATATGATTATATTAGTTTAGGAGGATTTTGATATTAAGTAGATTACATAATTTTATTTATTTAGATAGTTGTTAATAGTAGAAATATAGATATGGAGCTTAGGATTTGTTTTTAGGATTAAGTATTTTCCTTAAAAATCCTCACATAAAAAATTATTTTTTGGAAGTAAAAATCAACAAAAAAGAAACTTTTTTTACAAAAATGATTATAACGTCTTAGAGTTTTTTGATTACTCACGAGGTAGAATCCCCCTTAGATTTTGTTTAAATTAATCAAATTAATTAAAATATAAACTTGGTCGGTTTTCAAAATTTAAAATTAATCAACACATTAAGGGTTTTTGGAAAGAACTACGATTTTTTGATCCCGGCTAGTGGGTATGTAGACACCTTCAGAGCGACGATAAGATTTGTAAAAACTTAAGTTCTTTTTCTTTTGGTTTTTATTTTTTTCTTAAAAATATTATAATTTGAAAAATAATCACAATTTCGGTAAATAAATAGTGGTACCCGTTAGGGTTTAATAGATTAACCCTTGAATTCGGAACTCTTTGGTTCTTCACTCAAATTGAAATTAAAGATCGGTAGCCAAATCGAAATCAATCTACCTAATTGATTATGTTTTTTTTTTTCCTTTTTCCTTTTTCCTTTTTCCTAACTCTGATCGAGTGGCGACTCCAAAAATTTTTTTAAATAAAAAATTGAAAATTTCCAATTTTTTAGTCGATAATTAATATTAAATGGGTTTTAGATTTAGTATTAATCAAAAAGTGGGAAATCAAATTAAATGAAAGGAACAAAAAAATTAGGCTCAACAAGCATCCCATGTTTTAGTCTTAGTATTGATGAGGTTAGCTACTTTAAGGTCAAAATTTATACAACCTAGATTGAGCGATACATGTCCACATAAGCTTTGAACCCATCTATCTCAACATCCCTATATTGGCTGGCCATCTCCCACTTGCCATATTACACCTTGCAAAATGTATTCTTTGCTATGCAAAATACTAGATCATCCCCAGGAATCTCTTACTCCTTTTGATGCCTACAAAAAGGAGAAATTTGGAAAATATATACCTTTAAGAACCCTTACCCCAAGAGCCTCTAAGTTGTCAACCACTCTCCAAGCTAATTTGGCGAGCAAAGTTGACTTAAAGTTATTAAAATCCTTAAACCCTAACACTCCATGTGTCTTAATAGAGTTATCTTATCCCAACTTTACCAATGTATCTTCCTTTCCTCATTCTTTTGTCCCCACTAGTACTAAGCAAGAAGAGAGCTAACTTCCCTATACCACTTTGAAGTAAATTTAAAACAACCTGTGGAATATGTGGGTATGGCACCTACTATAGCCTTGGTTAGGACTTCTCTTCTTGCATTTGACAAAAGACTTCTTTTCTAGCTCTTTAACTTTGAGAGGATTTTTTCCTTAATAAACTAGAGAGCTTTCGATTTGTTCATCCCCCATATAGTTGGAAGGCCTAGATACTTACCTAGCTTGGTAGATATTGGCACTCACAAGAGTAATCCAATCTCATGTGCTTTCTTTTTTAGTGTATGTGGGTAGGTAGCTTGGGGGTAAGGTTATACTTATAGAAGAATATACTTGACTTCTGAAAATTGATTCTCTATCCTTATGCATTGCAATAGTCCTGCGAGATTTTCTTCAAAAAACTAACATTTTCTACGTTAGCTTCACAAAAGAAAAGTGAGTCGTTAGCAAAAAGTAAATGTGATAGAATTGGGTAAGAAGACCTAATCCTCATTCCAAGTACTCTATTGTCTTGGATTGCTTTCTCAACATTTCAAGATAAAACATAAGTTACAATGATAAATAGATGAGGAGAGAGAAGATCTCCTTATGTAGGCCTCCTTATAAGCTAGACTTATCCAGTATTCTTCCCATTAACCATGATCCTGTATGATACCAAGGTAACACATTCCATCACTAATCCAACCTATTAGTCACAAAAGCTAAATCGAGCGAGGATAGCCCTAAGGAAATCCCATTCGATTCGATCATAGGCGTTATTCATATCAAGTTTCAATCCACAAAAGATTTTTTTTTTTTACTTACTTAGTTCTTAGGAAGTGGAATGCTTTGTGGGCAACTATAATATTATTATGGATGATATAACAAAAAACAAATGCCCTTTAATATTTTGAAATGATATTCTGAAGATTGGTTTCAGCCTATTAACTAAGACTCTAGAAAGGATTTTGTAAATAAAATTACATAGACTCATGGGCCTAAAATGACCTACTTCCTCAAGGGATGCAATTTTTAGGATGAGCACAACATTAGTGAGGTTTAGGGATGAAGGAATATTACTTATTCTAAAGGAAGACTGGATGATATCTACTATGTTATCGGCCATAATGTACTAGTAACACTGGTAAAAAATGCTTGATTACCCATCTAGACTAGGAGCTTTTAAGGCACCTAAATGAAATATTGCATACTTAATCTTTTCATCCAACATAGGTTTTCCAAGGCTACAATTCATCCCAAGGGTAACTAAATTAGGAATTGATTATAGCACATTGCCCCAACCCTTCCTTCCTTTTATTTTGAATAAGTCTACATAGAATCTATGAAAGGTTAACATTACTCCCTTACCTTCATCGATCCAATAGCCATCAATATTCTTCAACTTAAGGATTTTGTTTCTCTAATGTCACATAAGGGTAGAATGATGGAAGAACTTTGTATTTTTGTTACCCTCCTTTAACAAGCTCATTCTTGACCTTTGCTGTTAGTACTTCTCTTCTCTTTTCCGTAGTACATGTAATTGCTCAATCAACCTTTTTTTTTTTTTTTTGCATCTTTGTTGACCTAGTTTCTATTACTTTGAATTTCCTACAGCTTGTTATACATTTCCCTTGCCTCGATTCTGTTATTAAGAAAGGAATTCCTATTCCACTCTTGTAATTTTAGTATGCACTTCTTTAATCTAAACCCTAAGGGGTAGGGTGTCTAGCCGATAGGTGTTCTCTCAAAAAAATTTTAATGACATCACTGCAACTACTAGAGGTTGTCCACATGCTCTCAAACACAAATTCCTTTTTTCCCTTTCTTATCATTGAAGCAGGAATGTACAATGAGTGGTACATAATATGATCCAATCATCTCACTATGTAAAACTTGAGTTCTTAGGTACTTATTGAGCCAATCCTCAAATTCTAACACTCTATCGATTCTTTCCTTAACTAAGCATCCATCTTCTCTTTTCTTTAACCAGGTGAAGGTCAACCCCTTAAAGCCTAGATTGTTGAGCTTTGCATATATAATTATAGCACCGAATCTCTCCATAAGTCTACCACATTTAGGCCTATTGCCTTCCTTCTCGAGGTGGAAAAGTATATCATTATGATCTCTAATACATAAGTATGGGCAAGTACAATGCATACTAGCCACTTCCAAATCTCTCCATAGGATATGTTTGAAAATAGGATTAGGATCTACATATACATAAGAAGCTTCAAAGAAGAGCAAATCATCTTGAAAATATATAGAAGTCCTAATATGATTCTTGAAAAAGCTATGAATCCTTATCTGAATCTCATTAGACCACCATAAAGCCAAAACAACCAAACGACCGTTTGGAGGGACATAAAATTCATTATTGTATCTGAAGTGCCTTATAATGGTGGATAGCTTCCTCGTTTTGTTTTTGGTTTCCATGAAAAACATAACATAAGGGTTGTGTTGTAAATGGGATCCTGTAAGTGTTCAATTGTCAAGTTAGATCCCAGCCCTTGATAGCTCCAATTGAGGAGAATCATTAATCCCATGTGGCTATTTTTGGCTAGCCACTACAATCATCCCTTCCATTATTGGATTACATATAGGTACATTTACTAGGGATTCAAATTCCAAGCTTATGTTTTCTTGTTGTATGCTACCCTTTTAAGGCTTTATAGCCCCTTTTCTTAGTTTCCTTAATCTCTTCATTAGTGATTCTCTGGTTTAAGGAGGGTTTCCTTCATTCTTATCATCATGGAATTTCAATCTTTTGATAGGACCCTCATTTGAGTCCTCATTGTATCTCTTGATTGCTAAAGTTTTCATGGTAGGAATGAGGTAAGATGGTGATGCTTTAAGCATGGTTAAGTTGTTTGGTGTAGGTAGAGGAGATTTTGGAAGTTCAATGATGTAAATGTTGATTTGGTTGTATATAGGATAAGGTTGATGTGTGTGTAATGGTTGGGTAGTATATGTAGTGGTGAGTATGGCTGGTTGGTGATGAAGTTGAGCTTTTGTATATGCTCTCAGGGCTAATTTGAGTTTTTGGATGGACTAGCCACTTCTGATGGGAATTAAGTAACTAGACCTTTGACTCAAGCTTGAGCTCAAACTCTTAAAGTACTAATGAAGTGGATTCTATCCTTCCAACTAATTCCTACTGAAGCCGAAATGGTCCTTACTGCCGACTAACTTCACATGCCTAACCGAGTAACTTCCCATTTGTTAGTAGTTAAGCGTCAACTTGAAATATGCTTCACTAATAGCTTGGCCCTTTCATACATCTGCTTAGCCATATCCATATTGATTAGCAACTCGGTAGTACTTGTGCATATGACCTTAAACGTGTCCAAGCTAACATCTTCTCGAATGGACCCTTAAGTTTAATTAGCACCTCTACATGGTAACCTCCAGCTTGACTGTACAACTTATCTGTTTTTGCCAAAAGCATCCAAATGATTGACTGCCACGTATCCATCCCCTACGTAACAAGATTTGTTGCACTAATCATGAATTTCTTTGAATTTTCATTTGTACCATTTATTATTCCTTGTACATTACTTCTTTTAAACAATACCTTTTTTTTCTTTTCCATTTTGGGTAAGTTATCTTAACTTTTCAAGTAGAAATACCATTGTAAATGTAGCTGCAATAGATATTTGATATCGAATATACTATACTATCTATTTCAATGAGCATTCCTTTTTGCTTGTTTTCACTCTTATCCTAACTCTTAAGTAAAGCTAAGTGGTGAGCACCCTCACTAAGTTAGCTTGTATGTCATATTGAGTTCACTTTGTGAGTACTTGGTAGTTCCCTGTTGTGTAATATCCTTGGAGTTGATCAGGGTTTATTTGTTTACTTCATTGTTCTCATGCATTTCTATCCTCATTTTCAAGGTTTCTATAATCCTAGACTTACCCCGATATGATTGCCCTTGTCTGCTCTCAACGTGACATATTGTCTTGGTGTCAGAGCAAATTGTTTGGGTAAGTTGTGTTTGAACTTCATTGTGAGTAGTGTTGGTTATGGTAGTATGTTGTAGTTTTATAGAGATTAGCTATGTGTGTTTGAGTAAGTAGATGATGTGTTGGTGTGCTATTGTGTGTGCGTACTTAGTTGTACTCTATTTTGAGTTGTGAAAATAGAGCAAGTGGCAGTTGTACACTTCTTGTGAGAAGGTGAGTTGAGTAACTAGAAGCTGTACGTATGTTGTTCGTGAGAAGCATTAGTGTTAAGTATATCATACCTCGAAGTGAGAGAGTCATAACAGTCTTGTCGTGCAAACCATTTTAGGATAGAAGTTGACCTTATAGCCATTATCTTAGATTTGATTTATACAAAGTGCCTACAGCTAATTCGCTTTGAAGTAAATAGTTTACAAATTAAAAAAATTATTTACCTAAGAAAGTATGAAAAATATATACTAGAATTCAAATATTATAATTAATGTATAGTACTCTTTAAGAACTAGGTGATAGAATTCTAATTATCAAGGCACTTTTTTGGTGCAGTGGCTTAGAGTACGTCAAAACTTTAAAGTTAAGCGTTGCGTAATCAAACTAGATAAATTTTATGATAGGTGACCTCTTAAGAAGTTGCTGCACTAAGGGATAAAATCATATAGTGTTCTATGTCAAAGCAGACAATAGCTTGGTGGAAGAGGTTTCGATCGAGTCATTACAGGTGATATTAGAACAATCCACCAGTCAGAAGGATGAATGTCCTGCTTAGTAGTGATCTTAGACCTATGTAATGAAACTAACAAAGACATCAACTTTATAAAGGGAGTAGATTGTAGTATCCCTTAAGAACTAGGTGATGGAATTCTAACCATTGAGGTACCTTTTTAGTGTAGTGGCTTAGAACACGTCAAAACTTTAAAGTTAAGTGTACTTAAGTTAGGTAAATTTCAAGATAAGTGATCTTGTAAGAAGCTACTGCACCAAGAGACAAAATCGTGCGTCGTTCTATGATAAAACAAACAATAACTCGATGAGAAGAGTTTCAAGAAAGTCGTTACATAATGTTTACATGATTTCATAACATTATATTATCTAAGTAATATTTTATTTGAAAATGGAAGATTCTCAAGTAAAAACTTAGGCCTTAGAAATATCGATTCTTTAGATTTATTTCTTTACTCTTCAGGATGCAACAGTTGTTAGCTTCAAGGTAACTATAAAACTACTTCTTAGTTAGCACTTATAATAACATTTATAGGGATATGTGCAACCAATCGTTTAGTAAGTTGGGATTAAGACATAAAACTATACATCAAGCACAACCGGGTTTATCGACTAATTATTTTAAACCAACATAACAAACAAATACCATTGCATGATATTATCTGGTCCGTTGTGAGATTAGAGAAATTACACCTACTTTAATCCAGGTTGAGGAGTTTAGTTCACATTTTAATAGTTCATGACCAAACCCTAGCTTGTGCAATATAGACATCACTCTTCTCATGACTATCTTTGAATCATTGACTTCACCCTTGTCATAATCTTCTCTCTTATCACTTAATTTAACTAAGGATGAAGAAATGATCAATTATACTATTTAGCATTATCTCTTTCCAAGAGGTCAATATTTTGTCGAAGAATTATAAACATTTCATTTAATGGGTTGAAATGCTTGTCTAATTAATTTTACAAGCCTTATATTATTAGGTCTAGTTAAGGTTATTTAATTGTATACAATACTTATTTGACTGTACAATTAAGAACACACACATACAGGTATGCACACAATCAAACTACCTACAAGCACAAACAAGCATAACCTTAAGCCTCTGCATACCATGAAACAGTACTCTAAAATACTATGACATGTTAATCCCAATCTTATCTGAAATCCTTGATATGCTCACTTAATTCGCTGCAAGTTAACTCCTTTCCTTGTATTTTATAATATAAATACTTTTTTAGTATATATACGTTATTATATAGGCTTAAATTATGATTTTTCTCGATTATTCAAGTGTGTGTATGTATATATGTATATATTACTTATTACTCATCTATTTAGGCTAATTTCTGATGCAGTTTTTGAATTCGTTTTCGATTTAGGTTCTAATTTAATTTTTGGTTACAACTGTTATACATGAACTCTAGGAATTTATTTCGAACTATTATGTGAAATTAATCACATTACACTTAGGTATCCTAAATCTTGTATTTAGCCTGTAATCAATATTCTAGTCAGTATAGTACACCCTAATCCTATTTTAACTATCAAATTTGTTCTCGATGTGAGAAATATTTATATTTTTCATATAATTTCCTAAATTTAAGTTTTATATCATATTTATTGTATATTATTATATTATTATCAATTTAACTTAATATTTTCTACCTATTACATTTTCAATTTCACCTATTATTAATTTACACATAATCACTACATGATATACATAATAATTACATCTAACACTCTAAATACTGTAAACATCATACTATATTAGAAATTAACATCCTATAACACTTAATTACATACTAATATAGTATGTATACATTTAATTGCTAAATTAAGCCCCAAAATTACTCTTTATGTATAATTTTATGTCCTAAAAAATTCAAAAATTAATTTCTAAAAAATTTCTTCATATCACTATTTTAAATACTCTAATAGACTACAAAAAAAATTTGAACTCAAAATTATATTATTAAGATTATTTATTTTTAAATCGAAAAAAAACTTGAGTTTTGGGATATCTTAAGCATTGTGTATTTTTAGATCTAAATTTATTAAACTGATATTTTTCCTAAATCTACATATATAGAAATCCCAGAATATCAAATTTCATAATTTTTCAAAGACATTTAATATTTTTAGTAAATTTAACAAAATCGGATTAGAAATTGGACTCAGTTGTCCGATTAACTTCCAGCTACTAATGGTGGCTCCAGGTGTGTTGATAGGGTGGAGCGGTGGTTGTAAGCCCTAAAGCCAAGTCAAGTAACCGTAGGATTGGACTTAGAACCCAAGGTTTAGGGCGATCGGTTAAAGGATCCGATCAAACCCAAATTAGAAACTATTGAGAGGAATATTAGTAAAAATGACCCTGTAAACTTAAATTTAAGAAAGTAAGTAGTAAAATAGGAGACTATAAAATTTTCAAATTTTAAGTATAATAACTGCTAATTACCGAAAAGGCGAAAAGTGTCATGAAATAACTAAGAAATTACTAGAGATAAATTATATGTGTACTAAAAATTTTAGAATGACCAAAATAATATTTAGGAATGTTCACGTGTACCCTACATGTATTTACGTGTAGATAAAAATACGCGTAATTGCTAAAATAGACCGAAAATTAAGTAAATAATTAAAGAAAAATACAAAATAATTATAAAAAAAATCAGAAAAAAATCAGGAGGAGAGGTCTGCAACTGGATCAGGTCGTGACTGAAGAAAAAAAAATTGGCCAATAAAAATGTGCCAAACTAAAAGCCTAAAATCAAGGAAATGGGCAAAAATCACATCAAATTAATGCACATTAATTACTATGTTTGTCTATAAATAAGGAAAAAATTCACAGAAGACATTTGGACAGTTTGTAATCTGAGAAAAATAGAAACACAAGAAAAATCGAGAGAAATTCCAGAAAATAAAAAGAAAAAAAGAAAACTTTGCAGATTAGCAAGGTGAACTGGAACGACCACCCCCCACCACCACCTGGGACCGAACCACCACCACCACCCTACCCTAGGACCAGCGTCTGGACCGGCCGACAGCCTTGGACCGGTTTTGGACGGCCAGAAATCCTTGAACCGGTTAGTCATTTACTCATCCCGATTTTTATATAATTTTGTAAAATTAGTTATTTTGCCCAGAAAATTATGAAACTTGTTATTCTGAGGTTTTATTGTATGTAGATTTAGGGAAAAATATTGATTTAGTTTAATTATGTCTGGAAATATAGGGTTCTTAAGAAATTGTTCAAAACCGAGCATGATTAAACCGGAAATTAAATAGGCTTAGGGATGTAGTTTGGGGCTCAAAATTTTTCTGTAGAACTCTCATATGATTTAGAACAGTGCTATGAAGCCTTTTTTTTTAAAAATTAATTTTCGAAAATTTTAAGTTAATTTTTAGCCCTAAAATGATGGTAAAATTGGGTGATTTGGGATTAATTAGGTAATTAGAATGTTAATTACTGATTTGGATCTTGATTAGATGATTAAGGAAGTTAATCTCTGTAGTGGAACCCTAATCCTAGCTTTTAGGTACTAATTATGGTTAATTAGGGAAATTAGGTAAAGAATATGAGAAATTAGGAATATGTGAAAATATAAATTACTAAATTTAGAAAAAATATAAAATAAAGTTATTTAGATAATATTATAATTGAAATCAAAAAAATAATAAATCGGAATTAATATTTAATTTTAAGTAAATATCTTAAAATGTAAGATTTTTACACCTCGGGAATAAATCCGATATCCCAATTAGGGTTAGTGTGTACCGAATAGTTAGAATACCAAAATTACGACCCAATAGGATATTTGAATACCCGAGCATAAGGTGATTAATGTCACATTGGGATTCGAGCCTAATTACGACCTAGGAATTAAAACTAGAATCTAGTTTAGGAACCGAACCCCGAAATAAAATACAACGAATTATTAGTACGTTGTAGGTATACATGAGGAAAATGAGTTACATTATAAATTAGAATAAGAATCCATAAAAATAAGTACTAAAAGGACCTTTTTGCATTATAGGACACCCAGAAACAAATCAGCTCGCAATTTGAGGATCGAGCGACCGAGCAAATTCAGGTAAGTTGGGTTATTACTTATTGTAATAGAGTACTAGTTTTGTAGTACTTAGAGACTTAGGCTTGTATATGCTTGTGATTGTAAGTAGTTTGCGCATGTGTGATGTATCTGAATTCGTGCTGGAATTTGTGCTGTGAGTGATTTTGTGATTGATTGAATTATTGTGGTCTTGCTTGAACACCCTAACCGGAATTTAATCTTAGTCGACCGTAATAACCGAAAACGTCATGCATTGCAACCCGTTAGGGGATCATAGGACTCTCCAACCAAATACCGACCCCTTCGAAAGGGATAGCGCATGATTGCAAAATGGTCCCTTCTTCATCCTCAGTCGAACTAAGTGACAGGAGAGGAGGTCGCGGCGGGGGTGAAGTCAATGGTTCGAAGGTAGTCGTGGGAGGAACGAGGTCTCCATTGCACAAGCCTGGGTTTGGTTGTGAGCTGCTGCATAACATGGAACTCCTCAACCCGGATCGGAGCGGGTGAAATTTCTCTGATTTCACAACGGACCGGACTACGTTGTGCGATGACACTTGATTGTTGCATTGCATGAAAATATTTGTTTGATAATCCTGTTTGTGCTTGTATGCATTCATGAGTCTCCAATTCAACTTACTGAGCTGTAGTTGCTCATACCCTTATAGATCCTTTTGCAGGTTCTGATTTGTAATCTCTTCAAGTACCATGCTGCCCTACAATTATCCAGAGGTTAGTCTTTTGACGCCAGGGGTGTGAGGATCAAGTTATTTAGCTTAATGTGTAACCAGACTGACCTTGTAGTTAAAGGATGAAGACTGTTAGTTATTCTGTAAATTAGTAAACTGTAGTTATTATGTAAATCTTCCTGGGAAGCTCTGTGAACTTACTTATATGATTATCTATGTTTAATAGTAATTTGAGTTACTCATCATATTTGTAGTATAATCATTAATCGAACTGTTTACTTTAAAGCGAGTGGTCGTCGACGCCTTGTGTAGATTATCTCTATGGTAGGAACTGTAAGGCCAGTTTCTATCATAGAGTGGTTTACACGGCGGGACTGTTGCGACCTCGCGACTTCGGGGCGTAACAGTTCTCGGTTGGTATCAGAGCGAAGTTTTAGTAAACTCGCTTTGAAGCGTCATACCTTAAAAGAAATAGACATTATAGGAATGTTGAGAGTGGGTAATACTAGGTGGACGATAAAAGATTGTATAACATAAATAACCTTAATCTTTAACATAGGAAATATGATTTGGTTTAATTATAATTACAGGGTCGAAGGGGAGAATTAATTCATAGTTGGATACGGTTTGGATGGAATGGAGAAGTATCTCCCATTGATTATAGGGTGAAATTACAATGGCTATTGATGGAACTAGCTGATTGGAATATATTTAGGACGGTTGATGAGATCATCAATAAGTTCCATGATCAGATGTGCTATAGTTGGAAGGATGAGTAGGCATGGATGGAAATGAGCTTAGGCCCCCAGTATAATAGATACACTGCTATAGCCGCTTTTGAGCAGAGATGGTTGGAGAAAGAGGGAATTATAACCCCGATGATGCCCTTACGGTATTTTCCTGCTAGGTTAGAGGATGGGAGACCATACCCTGCCAGTATTGCACACATCCCTGCTGACATCCCATACATTCCTAGACAGTACCCACCAGGGATCATTGATTGGTTTCCACAGTTTCCCGAGCCTGCTGGGGATGGTATAGAGATATCATTGAACTTTAGTCCTGAACCTAAACCTGAAATACTAGGACCACCACCAGAAAACCCACCTCCAGTTGAACCCCAAGAGGATGGAGTTCATATAGAGGAAGACCCTGAGGAGGACCCAGAAGAAGACCCTGAAGAGGAGCAGAAAAACGAAGATGAACTTGGTGTAGACCTACATGCTTTGCTCATGCAGGTGATTGCAGACACCGGAATAGCTGGAGTAGGAACTGGTAATCCAGTTGAGTCGGATGATGATGAAGTACAGGAGGTGATTGTGATTCCTGAGACTCTAGAGATAATATATACAGACTCTGCATCAGAGAGTGAGCATGAGGACCATTCAATTGGAGGCCATATGGATTATGATCCATTTGATGAGGTAGCTGCTACGGATTCAGAGGAGGACTAGTTTAGTTGGATGACTGACATGTTTAGTTAGGTAGATTTTTGGATATGATCCAGTAGCAATTTTGATGGATACTGATGTATTTTATGACCTTTGATGTATTTCGACTTTTGATGTATCTTTTTGACTTTTGATGTACTTTTTAGCTTCTGGATCAAGTTAGGTGTATGTTGTAATTAAGTTTGATGTAACCTTTTGTCTTGTACAGTTGTAAAGATCGAGTCTGTAGTAGATGATGTAAGTAATGATGTAATCGAGTTGTAAATTCGATGTATGTATTTGAAAGATTATCGAGTTGTATCTTTTGTTTTAAAGTTGTAATAGTGATGATGTAAGGTTGAATGAAATATACAGTGAAAGTTAGATTTCTAAGTACGTTGACTCTAATACTATTGTCATTACTATTTGATATGAGTACATATTGCAAGCATTTATTTATTTATAAATATTCTCTAAACAAAAGTAGGGATAACTTATAGATAGATTTGAATGCAGGATTATAAGTTAAACTAATAAGTGATTATGGCTGAAGCTGGAAACGGAAGTAATCAAGGAGGAACTGAAGGGAATCAAAACCCTCCACCATGAGCACCATCACCACCAAGAGAACAACATAGACAAGATTTACCTCCACCGCCTCCACAAGAAAATATGCCTATTGGGCAAATACTTGCCAGTATGCATACGATGATGAGACAGCAAGGAATGTTGATTCAACATCTTATGACTGGTGGTAATGTGGGAAACAGAAGACCCCAAGAAGTTGAACAACGAATAGAGCGACCTCAAGAGGTAAATAAACTTCCTGAGTTTATAAAAGCCAACTGTTATTTTGAGGGGGAGATGGGTAGGCCAGATGTGGCTGATGATTAGTTAGCCCAAGTTGAACGGAGTTTTGAGGCTTTTAGAGTCCCTGAATCCCAAAAGTTATCTTATGGTACATTCATGCTAAAGTTAGCTGCAAGAGTATGGTGGGACTCGAGAGCAAGGCAACTTGGAAATAACATTGATTGGCAACAATTTAAGGAGGAATTCAGGAAGGAGCATTTCCCTCATAGTGTCCAAAATAGAATGGTGCGAGACCTATTTGAACTAAAGAAGGGAGGTATGAGTGTAACCCAGTATGAGACTGAGTTCAACAGATTGTTACAATATGTACCTGGTTCATACCGAGACAATATAGAGTTGAAGAAAGATTTATTCCTTACTGGATTTGACCCCACAATGTGTTGCAAGCTGTTGGATTATAGTTTTACCACTTACAATGAAGTGGTAGATAAAGCAAGGCAATTGGAAGATAATCGTGTGAGGATGCAAGCAATGTGGAGTCAAAAGATTAATAGAGGATATCGACCAGGACCATCATTTAAGAGATCATATCCTGGTGCCTCTAGTAGCAATTCTGGACTGAAGAGAAGGAGACCAGTAACTCTGGCTAGTAACCCAGCGCAGTCAATACCGAGTGTGAGTTTTTATGACAAGGATGGTAATGTCAAATGCTGGAAGTGTGGTGCAAATCATTTTCCAAGAAATTGTACTCAGCTAAAAGGGAAATGTTTTATATGTGGAGATCCGAACCATGTGCTGAAGGCATGCCCTAAGATGAAATTGGTGAAGTGTAGTAAGTGCGGTAGAAAGGGTCATTTCTCCAGATACTGTCCACAGTTTGTATAAGGAGCTAAGCGAACAGAAGGTTTGATAACACCACTGCACCTGCTCGCATCTTTGCTTTGGAGGATATGGAAATTGAGGAAAATGAGGATTTTTCGGATTTTATGGAAGAGTACTACCATGACGATGTTGAGGAGCTCATGGGAGTGGAAGAAGAAAATGATGAAGGACTTGTAACTGGTATGTACTCAGACTATTTATTTTAATAATAATTCTAAGTGTGAATTAAATTGAAATCTTTGCATTTTAAGATTTATGAATGTTAGTGTAGTTGGTAACCATAGTAATAGTACATTCTAGGATATGTGCTGATAAATGGACAACCTGCTTTTGTGCTGTTTGATACTGGTGCATCACATTCTTTTGCAAGCCAGAAATTTGTACATGAACAAGAAATTAGTGTGGTTACTGTTAATGTAACTTATAAAGTTAGAACTCCGACTGGGGAGAAAGTAACAACCCGAGAAGTAGTAGCAGATGGTAGAATAAAAATCCAAGAGAAAGAGTATTCTATAAGTCTTGTGATATTACCTTTACAAGGTTACGATGTAATAGTGGGAATAGATTGGTTGTCTAAGAATAAAGCCATTATGGAGTGTAGGAAAAAAATTGTCGATCTTAATGATGGAGAAACGATATTTCAAGGAAAAGCCGGTGGAAGTAGGTTGAATATATCAGTGATGGAGATATGTGATGAACAATTTAAGACAAGAGTAAAGGAGGATGATTGGACATTTTGTTGGGTGGTTGCTGTGGACGCAGAGAAGGAAATACCCAAGGTAGCAGACATACAGGTAGTGAATGAGTTTCCAGATGTATTTCTGGAGGATTTACCAGGGTTAGCTCCACCCCGAGAGTTGGATTTCAATGTAGAATTAGTTCCTAGAACTGAACCTATTTCGAAAGCCCCATATCGGATGTCACCCATAGAACTTCAGGAACTAAAGAAACAACTTCAGGAACTAAAGAAACAACTTCAGGAGCTATTGGATAAAAAGTTTATTAGACCGAGTGTCTCACCGTGGGGAGCACCGGTATTATTTATGAAAAAGAAGGATGGTACTATGAGATTGTGTATAGACTATCGGGAGTTAAATAAAGTTACCATTAAGAATAGGTATCCGCTACCTCGCATTGATGATTTGTTTGATCAACTCCAAGGTGTAACTGTGTTTTCTAGAATAGATTTGAAATCAGGATATCATCAGTTACGAGTTAAGCCGGAAGATGTGCATAAGACTGCATTTAGAACTCGATATGGACATTATGAATTTTCGGTGATGCCATTTGGCTTAACGAATGCTCCGGCTGTATTTATGGACTTGATGAATCGTATATATCAACCATATTTGGATAAGTTTGTTGTGGTGTTTATTGATGATATCTTGATTTACTCAAAAACCAAGGAGGAGCATGCGGAACATTTACGATTGGCATTGCAGAAGTTGAGAGAGAATCAATTGTATGCCAAGTTAAGTAAATGTGAGTTTTGGTTGGATAGGATTGCTTTTCTAGGTCATATTATATCTGGTGAAGGAATCTCTGTAGACCCTGATAAAGTGAAAGCAGTAATGGACTGGAAGCAACCAACCACAGTGACTGAGATAAGGAGTTTTCTGGGTATGGCTGGATACTATCGACGGTTCATAAAGGATTTTTCCAAAATCACCAAACCATTGACTCGATTAACCCAGAAGGATGTAAAGTTTGAATGGAGTGAAGAGTGTGAAATGAGTTTTCAGGAGTTGAAGAAACGACTGGTTACAGCACCAGTATTAACATTACCTGATCCGGATAAACCTTATAATGTGTACAGTGATGCTTCGCGAAATGGATTAGGTTGTGTATTGATGCAGGATAGAAAAGTTGTTGCATATGCATCAAGACAATTGAGGCCACATGAGAGGAATTACCCGACTCATGATTTAGAGTTAGCAGCTGTAGTGTTTGCCTTGAAAATTTGGAGACATTATCTTTATGGGCAACGGTGCGAGATGTACACAGATCATAAGAGTCTAAAATACTTCTTTACTCAGAAGGAGTTGAATTTAAGGCAAAGAAGGTGGTTAGAACTGATTAAGGATTATGATCTGAATATAAATTATCACCCTGGAAAGGCCAATTTGGTGGCAGATGCATTAAGTCGAAAGAGTTATGAACAGGTTGCTTTACTGTTAACACCTCAATATGAATTAGTGCATGAATTTGAAAGGATGCAAATTGGGTTTGATTGGTGTGAACCTAATAGCCAGTTAATGAACTGGGAATTGCAACCTACTTTATTAGAGAGAATCAAGCAAAAGCAAGAGGAGGACAAGGGTCTGATGGAGATAAAAGAGAAATTAAGTAACGGACAGGACCTTGACTTTAAGGTGGATGATAAAGGTCTAATAAAGTTTAGAGGAAGAATATGTGTACCACAAGATGCAGACTTAAAGAAGCAAATTTTAGATGAAGCACACATTACAGGTTATACTGTGCACCCGGGAGGAAATAAAATGTACCAAGATCTAAAACTCATGTATTGGTGGAATGTGATGAAGAGAGAAGTGGCACAGTATGTATCGGAATGCCTTACATGCCAACAAGTCAAAGCAAAACACCAAAGACCGGGTGGATTATTGCAACCTTTAGAAATACCGCGATGGAAATGGGATCATATTACCATGGATTTTGTAGTAGCCTTACCAAGGACTCAAGTTGGATACGATTCTATTTGGGTAGTCGTGGATAGATTAACAAAGAGTGCACATTTCTTACCTTATCGGACTGGTGATTCAATGGAAAAGATGGCTAGACTGTATGTCCGAGAAATAATAAGACTACATGGTGTTCTTGAGAGTATTGTTTCTGACCGAGATAGTCGGTTTGTATCCAAATTCTGGGAAAGCTTACATAGAGCTTTGGGTACAAAGTTGCAGTTTGGTACAGCCTATCACCCACAAACAGACGGGCAGTCTGAGCATACGATTCAAACTTTAGAAGATATGCTACGAGCTTGTGTGTTGGATTTTGGAGGTGATTGGGATAAATATTTACCGTTGATAGAATTTGCCTACAATAATAGTTATCATGCAACGATACAGATGGCGCCGTATGAAGCACTATATGGGAGGAAATGCAGATCGCCACTGTATTGGGATCATGAAGAGTATGCCATGATTGGACCAGACATGATCAATCAAACGAGTGAGAAGATTAAGATTGTACGACAACGGATGAAGGAAGCTCAGGACCGTTATAAAAGTTGGGCTGATTTGAAGAGAAGACCCTTGGAATTTGAAATGGGTGATCATGTTTACATTAAAATAAGCCCATTCAAAGGACTTAGACGGTTTGGTTCAAAGGGAAAACTGAGCCCACGATACATTGGTCCATTTGAAGTGTTAGAGAAGGTTGGCAATGTATCGTACCGAGTAGCTTTACCTCCAAGTCTATCAGGCTATCATAATGTATTCCATGTATCCATGTTAAGAAGATTCATTAAGAACCCGAATGCAATAGTGGAAATAGAGCCAGTGGAGTTAACGAGGAATTTTCAACTGGTGAGACAACCCATAAAGATCTTGGATAGCCGGGTTCAGAAGTTAAGGAACAGAGATATGGAGTACGTAAAGATTCAATGGAATGAAGGTCCAGACTTGGAGATGACTTGGGAACCAAAAGCTGCGATGATGGAGCAGTATCCATGGCTTTTCTGATTTCCAGGTTAGTAAAAGTATACAAGTTACTGTATTTAGTCAATTAAGTGTAAATTAGATGTACAGAAGTTTTGAGGACAAATCTTTTTTTGAAGGGGGGTGGAATTGTAAGCCCTAAAGTCAAGTCAAGTAACCGTAGGATTGAACTTAGAACCCAAGGTTTAGGGCGATCGGTTAAAGGATCCGATCAAACCCAAATTAGAAACTATTGAGAGGAATATTAGTAAAAATGACCCTGTAAACTTAAATTTAAGAAAGTAAGTAGTAAAATAGGAGACTATAAAATTTTCAAATTTTAAAAATAATAACTGCTAATTACCGAAAAGGCGAAAAGTGTCATGAAATAACTAAGAAATTACTAGAGATAAATTATATGTGTACTAAAAATTTTAGAATGACCAAAATAATATTTAGGAATGTTCACGTGTACCCTACATGTATTTACGTGTAGATAAAAATACGCGTAATTGCTAAAATAGACCGAAAATTAAGTAAATAATTAAAGAAAAATACAAAATAATTATAAAAAAAATCAGAAAAAAATCAGGAGGAGAGGTCTGCAACTGGATCAGGTCGTGACTGAAGAAAAAAAAATTGGCCAATAAAAATGTGCCAAACTAAAAGCCTAAAATCAAGGAAATGGGCAAAAATCACATCAAATTAATGCACATTAATTACTATGTTTGTCTATAAATAAGGAAAAAATTCACAGAAGACATTTGGACAGTTTGTAATCTGAGAAAAATAGAAACACAAGAAAAATCGAGAGAAATTCCAGAAAATAAAAAGAAAAAAAGAAAACTTTGCAGATTAGCAAGGTGAACTGGAACGACCACCCCCCACCACCACCTGGGACCGAACCACCACCACCACCCTACCCTAGGACCAGCGTCTGGACCGGCCGACAGCCTTGGACCGGTTTTGGACGGCCAGAAATCCTTGAACCGGTTAGTCATTTACTCATCCCGATTTTTATATAATTTTGTAAAATTAGTTATTTTGCCCAGAAAATTATGAAACTTGTTATTCTGAGGTTTTATTGTATGTAGATTTAGGGAAAAATATTGATTTAGTTTAATTATGTCTGGAAATATAGGGTTCTTAAGAAATTGTTCAAAACCGAGCATGATTAAACCGGAAATTAAATAGGCTTAGGGATGTAGTTTGGGGCTCAAAATTTTTCTGTAGAACTCTCATATGATTTAGAACAGTGCTATGAAGCCTTTTTTTTTAAAAATTAATTTTCGAAAATTTTAAGTTAATTTTTAGCCCTAAAATGATGGTAAAATTGGGTGATTTGGGATTAATTAGGTAATTAGAATGTTAATTACCGATTTGGATCTTGATTAGATGATTAAGGAAGTTAATCTCTGCAGTGGAACCCTAATCCTAGCTTTTAGGTACTAATTATGGTTAATTAGGGAAATTAGGTAAAGAATATGAGAAATTAGGAATATGTGAAAATATAAATTACTAAATTTAAAAAAAATAAAATAAAATAAAGTTATTTAGATAATATTATAATTGAAATCAGAAAAATAATAAATCGGAATTAATATTTAATTTTAAGTAAATATCTTAAAATGTAAGATTTTTACACTTCGGGAATAAATCCGATATTCCAATTAGGGTTAGTGTGTACCGAATAGTTAGAATACCAAAATTATGACCCAATAGGATATTTGAATACCCGAGCATAAGGTGATTAATGTCACATTGGGATTCGAGCCTAATTACGACCTAGGAATTAAAACTAAAATCTAGTTTAGGAACCGAATCCCGAAATAAAATACAACGAATTATTAGTACGTTGTAGGTATACATGAGGAAAATGAGTTACATTATAAATTAGAATAAGAATCCATAAAAATAAGTACTAAAAGGACCTCTTTGCATTATAGGACACCCAGAAACAAATTAGCTCGCAATTTGAGGATCGAGCGACCGAGCAAATTCAGGTAAGTTGGGTTATTACTTATTGTAATAGAGTACTAGTTTTGTAGTGCTCGGAGACTTAGGCTTGTATATGCTTGTGATTGTAATTAGTTTGCGCATGTGTGATGTATCTGAATTCGTGCTGGAATTTGTGCTGTGAGTGATTTTGTGATTGATTGAATTATTGTGGTCTTGTTTGAACACCCTAACCGGAATTTAATCTTAGTCGACCGTAATAACCGAAAACGTCATGCATTGCAACCCGTTAGGGGATCATAGGACTCTCCAACCAAATACCGACCCCTTCGAAAGGGATAGCGCATGATTGCAAAATGGTCCCTTCTTCATCCTCAGTCGAACTAAGTGACAGGAGAGGAGGTCGCGGCGGGGGTGAAGTCAATGGTTCGAAGGTAGTCGTGGGAGGAACGAGGTCTCCATTGCACAAGCCTGGGTTTGGTTGTGAGCTGCTGCATAACATGGAACTCCTCAACCCGGATCGAAGCGGGTGAAATTTCTCTGATTGCACAACGGACCGGACTACGTTGTGCGATGACACTTGATTGTTGCATTGCATGAAAATATTTGTTTGATAATCCTGTTTGTGCTTGTATGCATTCATGAGTCTCCAATTCAACTTACTGAGCTGTAGTTGCTCATACCCTTATAGATCCTTTTGCAGGTTCTGATTTGTAATCTCTTCAAGTACCATGCCGCCCTACAATTATCCAGAGGTTAGTCTTTTGACGCCAGGGGTGTGAGGATCAAGTTATTTAACTTAATGTGTAACCAGACTGACCTTGTAGTTAAAGGATGAAGATTGTTAGTTATTCTGTAAATTAGTAAACTGTAGTTATTATGTAAATCTTCCTGGGAAGCTCTGTGGACTTACTTATATGATTATCTATGTTTAATAGTAATTTGAGTTACTCATCATATTTGTAGTATAATCATTAATCGAACTGTTTACTTTAAAGCGAGTGGTCGTCGACGCCTTGTGTAGATTATCTCTATGGTAGGAACTGTGAGGCCAGTTTCTATCATAGAGTGGTTTACACGGCGGGACTGTTGCGACCTCGCGACTTCGGGGCGTAACAGTGGTGCTAAGGTGTGGTGGTGGTGGCTACCCTTCCCCAAGTGGTCGTTGATTGTGAGTTCTCTCCTAAATCTTTAATTGCACACATTTTTTCTATTTTTTTCTAAAATTTCTTAACTCTCTCCCTTTGATCTCTCTCTATTTTTTTTAGACTCCCAACATAATAAAATGAATTCCAAATGAGGCTTGCTAATTTTATAGTGTTGTTTGATTTTTTTTCTTTGAGTTTTTTAGTAACATTTGTCCCTTATCTTCTTCCTTTTTGCTTTCTATTTTTTCTAATTTGATTGGTTAATTTCTTCTCTTTCATTCCTAGCATGCCACGACCATTTTTGGATAGTTCTACAATTTTTTAAATAATTTTCTTGATTTTTCTCTAATTATTTAGTATTATTTTAGCATATTTAAGGTATTTTAAGTAATTTTGGATATTTTTACCTACATGCATTTACATATAGAGTACAATTAAATAATCTTAAATATTATTTATGTTATTTTATGATTTTTAGTATGTATATAATTTATCTCTATTGATTTGTTAATTATCGTAACTCGTTTTATGTATTTTTAATAAATAATAAGCAATATGCTTATGATTCGGTATTATAATATTTAATTATTTAATTATTTATTTTCCTAAATTTAAACTCACGGGATTACTTTTACTAATATTCTTAAATTTGTCATAAAATTTGGGCTTCGTAAAACAATTTTCTTAATTACCTTAAATTTTATGTACCGATTCTTAAACACTTGACTATGTGGATTATAGAGTAAACGATGAATGACTCAAGTGTAAATACAAAGGATTGGAGACGATAATAGTGGTATTGTCCACAATGGCTGACAACCCTAAAATACCCCTAGAAGCACAAACGAACTAATCGATGAAATGGCTAATTTAATTGCCGATCTAACAAGAGTTGTTCATGCATTAGCTTCTTAGCCTACTGATGCCATTTAGAACACTCCCCAAGCTGCTCAACCCATAAGAGGACAAATCCTAGCTTAACAAAATCGAGGTAGAGGAATAGAAGGATGAGTGTGGAGGAGACTTGACTTGGGTTAAGTAGATGAGGAGGAAGAAGAAGGATATATTTAAGAGAAAGAGTAAGCTTAAGCACCTCAAACTGCTAATCATGTGAAACTTCAAATTTTAAGCTTTAGTGGTTCTAGGGATGCCAATGACTATTTGGATTTAGAGGAGAAGGTTGAACATATTTACTTCAAATTTTGAGCTTCAGTGGTTCTAGGGATGCCAATGACTATTTGGATTTGGAGGAGAAGGTTGAATATACTTTTTATTATTATTAATATGAGGACTATGAGAAGGTAAGAGTTGCTACTGTAGAATTCTCAGGGCACGCTATATTATGGTAGAAAAACTTCCAAACCATGAGGATGTGAGAAGGATATGGAGAGGTCATCACCTAGCTCGAGATGAAAAGAATCCTCAGAAATGGATTTGTACCAAATACCTATTTGCAATATACTTTTGCTCTACTCCAAGAGTTACAACAAGGAAGCTAAACTGTTGACGAGTATGTTTGGGAATTCCAACTACTTATGATCCGATATGAAGTGGATGAACCAGCAACTTGAACAATGTCTAAGTTTCTTACTGGGTTGAGGAGCAATATTTGAGATATCGTAGAACTTCAACAATTTACTACATTGGATGAAGCTATAAGAATAGCCCAATATGTGAAAAGATAGAGGAAGAATAGGTTGAGTTGACCTCTAGTTAGCTAACCAATCTAATTAAGTTGATCTACTCAAGGAAGTTACCTAACTCAACAAAGTGTCAAGCCAAGTAGAAGAATAGATGTCAAAGCTGAGTAGAAGAGCTAACCAGCTAATGGTGAAGTGCGATTGGGAACTTATGACAAGGGATAATGATATGGGAGGAAGACAAGCTAAATCAAGTACTTTAGGTGCCAAAGGTTTAGGCACATGGATATTAAATGTTTGAATAGGTAAATTATGATTATCAAGGGAGATGTCTTGGGGTTCGACGTTGATTGCACTAATGAGGAGCTTAAGGAGGAGGTTGATCTTGAGGAGAATACTGATAAACTTTAAATTTATTATATTTTATTTGGTGATTTTTCATTATTTTCCCTTAAATTTTGAGTTTATTTTGATAAAATGATACTTAATTTTGAAAACTCTTGATTTCTAGGTTTGGAATGATCTATGCAAGAAAATAAGATAGAAAAAAGTTTCACTTAGATTAGAGCTAAAATGAGTAAGTTATTAAGGGTTGAAAATTGACACAACCAAACAATATGGTTATGTCATTTCCAGGCGATTTTGGACCAAATTTTCACTGACTATAGTCAGTTACACAACCCAAGGACATGGTTGTGCCCCTAGTTGTGCCATTTCCAAATTTAAAAAGAAGAAGAAGAAGAAGAAGAAAAGAAGTCGTTTACAGTCGATTATACGACTAGGGGACACAATTGTGTCCCTAGTTGTATGTTTTGCAACGAACAATATTTTTTACGACGTTTATATAAAGCTTCTTTGAGGTTTTCATAGGAGGCTTTTGGCATGACTTTTTGAGAGTTTTTCAAGAATAAAACACTCAAAGAGCGTAGTGTATCAATACATTAAGATCTCAAGATTCAAGAACCATCTTGTCAAACTTAAGACTTATTTCTTCTACCTTTCTTTAGCTTTTGTTAAAAATTATTCTTTTTTTCACAAGTAATGAGTAGAACTTTTTGTACCTAGGTCTTGTGAAACCTAAATTTCGCATATGACGCTTTTTTTTTTTGTTAGATCTAATGAAGATCTTTGTTTTTCTTGAATCAACTTTGTATACTTACATGTTTTAGATTAATAATTCTGTAGATTATTAATTTAACTATGATATTATATAAGAAGGTCGAGAGATTTCTTGTATAAATAGATCTAGCATAGTTGATAAGAGTTTGTCCAATGTTAGAAATAAATTACAAGATTTTTCTAGATTTATAATATTATCTTAAAGAGAATTCATTGTACGTTAATGTGATCTTAGATTATGCGATCGGGATGAGATTCTATTAGGTAATCTAAATAATAGAGTTAATAAGTTTGGGGAAGTTATTAACTTTAAAAGAGAATTCTCCTTATTAAGAAAAATTAAAGATTGACTTAGATTATCTTTAGTGAAAGTTACATGTGTAGATCTAGCGAATTAAGATTTAGGTATGATGTAGAGTCTTGAATTAAATCTTTAAGATTTTTCTTTCTTGTTTAGCTCTTGATTATTTGCTTAATTTAATTTGTTGTCGTAATTTTAATTTAAAGAATTGAATTCTTGAAATCAAATTTATCGGTTAAATAATAGAGCTAAGGTTAGTACTAGTATTTAAGATCTCTAAAGGATCAATATTCAGACTCATATCTACTTTACTATAATTTGATAGGTATGCTTTCTTTGTATCAAATACCACTTTGGAAAATGAGCTCATTAAAGAGGATGTGCTTACTGAAAACCTGGAGAAATTGACTTTAGTTGTCCGACGTGTAATAAGCTTAAGATCCTCTATTAAGGAGGAGTAAAGAGATAACTTATTCTACATCACTTCCAAGGTGAATGTGTAAGTTTGTGAACTCATAGTGGATAATGGTAGCTGCACCAATGTAGCATCTATCGAGTTGATTAAGAAGCTCAAGATGCTGACCATCTCATACTTAAAGCCATATAAATTGCATTAGCTAAATGAAAAGGGAGCATTATATGTCACCCAGTAAATACTGCTACTGATCTTTATTGGTAACTATTCTAACGAAATTCTCTATAATGTGCTACCCATGTATGCATCTCATGTGTTACTAAGCTGACCTTAGCTTTTTTATCAGAGGGTTATTCATTATGGGTTTCAAAACACATACGTGTTTGAGAAAGATGGGAGAAAAATCACATTAAACCCTATGACATTGAGCCAAGTTAGCAAGCTGCAAGTTAAACTTGCTCATGGATTGAGGAAGACCATGATTTTAAGTTGTGTCGAGCTCCAAGAAGCTACTAAAGATGACATGCCAACCTTTTTTATGATCATACTACTATTAGAGTTAAAGGAGTAAGCTATGCTACTCCTAAAGATCAAAGAGCTATTGGATGAATATGCAAACCTGTTTCCTAAGCAGTTATTCAAGGGATTACCCCCTTTTCGAGGTATTGAACATTGCATTGACTTGATACTTGATATTACCTTACCAAACAAGCCAGCTTATCGGATAAATCCCAAATAAGTTATTGATCTCTAAAGACAAGCCAATGATTTACAGGAAAAATGGTATCTAAGAGAGAGTTTTAGCCCGTGTGTTGTACCCACATTGCTTATACAAAAAAAGGATGGTACTTGGTGAATGTGTGTGGATAGTAAAGCAATAGATAGGATTATAATCAAATATAGGTACCCCATTTTAAGGCAAAATGAAATGCTAGACGAACTGAGTGGTGCTAGAGTATTTAGTAAGATTGACTTGAACTTAGGATACCACTAGATTTGAATGAGATAAGGGGATGAATGGAAAATTGCTTTTAAGACTTGACATGGCTTGTACGAGTAGATGATCATGCTCTTTAGAATGCCAAATGCCTCGAACACTTTTATGACTTTGATGAACCAGGGAAGTTTGTGGTTGTCTACTTTGTTGACCTCCTTATGTACAATGTTGACCTAAGTAGCCTCATTGAACATCTCCAAGCAGTCTTTGATGTTCTTTAAATAGAAAGATTGTTTGGTAACATGAAGAAGTGTTGCTTTTGCTAAGAGAAAGTGGTTTTTCCAGGATATGTAGTTGGTGGAGAAGGCTCATGATTCAATGATGAGAGGATCCGAGTGATTATTGAATGGCTAACCCCAACCACCTTTTTCGAGGTGAGAAGTTTTCACGGACTATCATTCTTTTACCGATGATTCATCAAGGGTCTTAGTACCATTGTTCTACCCTTTACTAAGCTAACGAAGAAGAACATGGATTTTAGGTAGATAGAGAAAGAAGAGAGAAGATTTACTGAGATTAAGGAAAGATTGACCTCTACACCTATATTGGCTTTACCTAACTTTAAGAAGATTTTTCAGCTTGAGTGTGATGCATCGGGTGTTGGCATAGGTGCTTACTTGATGCAAGAAGGCTAACTTATCGCCTACTATGGCAAAAAGTTGAGAGAACCTCAATTGAACTACTCCGTATATGACAAAGAACTCCTAGCCCTTATCTAAGCACTCTAAGTGTAGCAACATTATCTACTATTGAGGGAGTTTGTTATTTACATAGATCATGAGTTCTTGAGGCACCTCAAAAGTCATATTAAGTTATCAAAGAGGCAAGCGCAATGGGTTGAATTCTCAGAAGTATTCAATTTTGTAATCAAATACAAATAGGGAAAGTCTAATGTGGTTACCAATGCCTTGTTAAGGCAACATGTTTTTCTTATTAAGCTATAGACAAGACTCTTGGGATTTGCAAGCATTAAAAAGAAATATCCTCAAGACCCCCATTTTAATCCTATATTTGGATGATATGTAGAGGGAAGGATAGTGGATGACTATCACATGGAAGATAGGTATTTGTTTAGAGGAGGCAATTTATGTGTGTCGACTTATTCTTTAAGAGAGTTACTTGTTAAAGAAGCTCATTTTGTGGGCCTTTTGGATATTTTGAAGGGATACGAACATATGAGGTATTGAATGGAAGATTTTCTTTTAGCCCAAGATGTGGTGAGATGTACATTAGATTGTTGAGAATTGTGTCCTAACCAAACCCTAGACTAAGTTGAGCATAGATTTTGTACTTGCATTACTATAAACTACCTAAGGCAAAGACTTTGTTAAGTAATTGTAGATAGATTTAGTAAGATGCCACACTTTGTACCCTACTCCAAAACTAACGATGCTTTGGCTATTACTTCTCTACTTTTGTAGAAGATTGTTTGTTTACACAGCGTGCTGAGAAATGTAGTATTGGATAGAGATCTAAAGTTTCTAAGCTATTTTTTAAGAACTATTTGGCATTGTATGGGGACTAAACTGCTCTTTAGCACTTCTTATCATCCCTTAACCGATGGCATTGTATGGGATCTCTTTGGGTCAGTAGGGGCTAAGGTCAGAAATATTAAACATGTTTGACACTCCGAAGTCTTTTGGAAACTTAAATTGGTATGCATTATCATTGATCTTCTAGAGTATCCTAAATGATCCTTTAGCTTAGGTAAATAGTTTATTCTTCCTCTTATTAGGGAATGTTACCTTAAGTGCAACCACACTTGGTCTCTAGGCTGAAACTACTTAGTCTTCCTTCCTTTGCCTTTCTCCTTTAGCTTTTTAACAACTTGATCAATTTGCTAGGTGACTTGTTGATAGATTTGCTGGAAAAACTTGGCTCAGATTCTTGCATCTGGATCTTTTGGTTTAATGGGCAGCATCACAGTGTTATCAAGGGGTAGTTCAAGGTTAAAACCATAGATGACTTCAAATGAGGCATGCCTAATGGTGGCGTATACTGTTTTGTTGTAAGAAAATTCGACCATGGGCAGACAAACATCCTAGCTAGTTAAGTTCTTCCTTACTACAACTCGAAGCAATGATCTTAAGGTGCGGTTGACCACCTCAGTGTGGCCGTCGGTTTGGGGATGGCAAGAGGTACTAAATAGCATTTTGGTTCCCATTCAACAGTAAAGGGTCCTCTAGAAATGGCTTAGAAATTTTATGTCTCAATTCGACACCATACTCCTTGGTACTCCTTATAAGCGAACTACTTCCTGCAAAAACAAAGAAATAATAGTCGAAGCATTGTTAGTTTTGGTGTATGGCATGAAATGTGCCATTTTGCTAAACTTGTCAACAACAACATGATGGAATCTTTACCTCGAGCAATTCAGGTAATTTGAGGATGAAATCCATACTTAGGTCAACCTGTGGTTTGGTAAAGACAAGTAGAGGCATTGCTTTCTCTTGCTTTACTTGGCACTTTGTTTTCTTACAGATAGTTCATCTCTCAATCACTTTAGGTATGTCACACTTCATTCTAGGCCAGAATAATCTATCATTCAACAACTCATACGTTCTCTACTCTTCAAAGTATCTAGAGAGTCCTCTACTATAAGCTTCCCTCACTAGTAACTCTCTCATCGAAAAAGTCGGTACATATAACTTGCTACCTTTGAACAAATAGCCATCCTCTATGTGGTACTCATTTACCACTTTTCCTTCTCTACAATTCTTATATATAAAAGGCTAAAATGAGGATTATTCTAATATTGTTCTTTTATGTGGCAAAACCAAACAATCTAGTTTGTAACATAGTGAGAATAACATGTCTTCTTGATAGAGCATCAGTGACTACATTGTTCTTGCTTTTCTTGTACTTAATGACAAAGTTAAATCCCTTTAAGAACTCAACCCATCGGGCTTGGCATTTGGAAATTTTGGATTGGCTCCACATCTGTCTCAAGGACTCATGATCCATGTATATGACAAACTCTTTGGGCAAAAGATTATGCTGCCACAGACGAAGAGCTTGCATCAGGGCCAAAAGCTCTTTGTCATATACAGAATTGTTCAATTGCACCCGTCTAAGCTTCTCACTATGATAAGTGACAGGTTGGCCTTTTTGCATCAGCACAGCTTCGATGTCAACACTTAACGCATCACACTCAAGCTTAAATACTCTATTAAAGCCTAGAAAAGCAAAGACTGAGGCAAAGGTCAACATTGTTTTCACCTTAGTAAAACTCCTCTCCTCTTTCTCTCCCCACTTGAACTCTACATTCTTCTTTGTCAACTTGGTTAGAGGTGCTACAATGGTATTGAATCCTTGCATAAAGCACCAATAAAATGATGCTAATCCATGAAAACTCCTTACCTTAATACAGGTTGTCATGGTTAACCACTCAGCAATAGTTTGCACCTTCTCTTCATCCACCCTCAATCCCTTTCCACCTACCACGAAACTTAGGAAGATTACTTCTTCTAATAAAAATAGCATTTCTTCAAGTTTTCGAATAACCTTTCTACTCAGAGCACATAAAAAATAGCTCTTAGGTGATTAATATGCATTATTAGGTCGGCACTATAGACAAGGGTGTCATCGAAGTAGATGATAATAAATTTCTCGATCAGATCTCTCAAAACAAGGTTCATTAGCTTCAAGAAAGTTCTTAGGGAGTTTGATAGCCCGAAAGGCATGGCCATTCATTCGTACAGGCCATGTTGGGTCTTAAGAGCACTCTTCTACTCATCCCCTTGTCACATTCGGATTTGGTGGCACCCTGACTTCAGATCTATCTTGCTGAATACTTTCTCACCACTTAGCTTATCCAACATATCGTTTAACTTCGGGATGGGCTATCTGTACTTGATCATAATTTTGTTGACAACTTTGCTATCCACACACATATGCCAAGTCCCATCCTTCCTCAATACTAAGAGCTGAGTGGTGTTGTATGAGCTGAGTGGTGTTGTATTAGCAACGTTGCCATGCTTTACCGAGTTGTCGTTGTGTAGTTGTACTGTGGGTAAGGATTAGGGTTTATGCTATGAGAAGACAGAGAAATGAGAGAGTAAGGGTGACTGTAACAAAGGTTAGGGCCATGTTGTGTAAGTGAAAGTGACTAAAGTGAATAAGTATGATCATGTAAATGTGTAATTCGTACGACCTGTATAGACTGTAGTAACTGGTTGGTTTTAACTTTTTGTTTGGTTTCATTATTAGCTCTTTCATTTTTTTTCTTTTTTTAGTTTGACTACATAAAAAGTAGGAAAACCTAACCCATTGCAGGTTAGTTTACTTAAACCCACGAGTTAAATGGGCTAGGTTAAAATGGCTCACTTTTTATACAGGTTGAAAAACTTAGCCTAAACCTGCTTTTAAAATGGATTAAATGGGCTAGCCCATGGGCTAAAACCCACTTATACACCTCTTAATAGAATAAGTATATTATTGATTTCATTATGAATTATTTAAAGATATGTGAAACTAAAAGTATCTACTATTACCTTATTGCCATATTGTTTACTTTTGATATGGATTCAAGATATAATATGACAAGTAATGTTTTAATAGCATATCAAATGCATAACGAGGCAGTTTCCACTTTCCATGCATTATATGATGTATAGCTACTTATACAAAAAGTAGTTGAAACCATGACTGTAGAAAATGCGTATTTGTTGTTTTATACTAAGTTGGTTTGTCGAAGTAGTGATGGAATGTCGAAAAAAAACGTAGAGATTTGGTAAGCTAACAAGGTGCATAGCTTGGTCATAAAGTTACTCAAAAAGTATATTCCAAAGCTTCTAGACAATAATTCTTATCTTTGCAAACCACTCAGAAGTTGAGTTAGAAAGTGCTCTTGTCTAAAAACTCTCTCTATATCATAACTCAAAGCCTACCTTAGAGGATACTAAAGGTAAAACTCACTTATAGAATAACTCTAAACTTCCAACACCTAAACATAAATAAATGATAAAATGATGTCTAATTGACTTAGTTCTTATGAAAATGAATGAATTGTTTTATATTACAACTCATTTGGAATCTAAAATGATAAATTGTATAAGGGTTATTGGTGAGGACACCTTCAATAAACAAGATTAAGGAACACTTGAATTTCAGTATAAGTAAGATTAATACTTCACAGCATTTTAGAGTATTTTAAAGTACTTGGAGATTTTTGTATGTTCTTGGCTTGTGATTGTAATGCAGTTGTTCATGTGTATGCTTTGCATGTGCTAGTATATTGCTTTATGCCTACTATGGGTGCTACGCTCCATGTTATGATCGTTCTATGTATTTTGTTTTGTTTGGATTATTTGAATTGGTTAATCACCTAAAAAACTGAACTAACTCAAACTTGACCTAAGTCTTAATCTGACTTGCATCGTAACCCATCAGGGGTAATGATTAGGATTCAAGGGCCAAACACGGAGCCCCTTCGATGAGATAGCTAAAATGATCTTTCCCCACCCTTACTAAAACTATGTGATAGGAGAGGAGGTCATGGCAAGATTAGGGGACGTGGTTCGATGGAAGTCTTGGGCAGAAGGTATTCTCTATTGCACATGCCCCAACTCGGATTTGATTCGCGAGTTCATAGCATCAAACTTCTCAACTTAGATTAAAGCAAGCGAAATTTCTTTAATCTCACGACAGATCCAAAAAAGTCATGCAATTGCATTTGCTTAAATATACATAACATTTAACTAACTTGACTGGAAACCCTGCTTACTATTAACTTATAGAAAAACTATTAGGGTCTTCTTATATGGCCCTCTAGTTTTCTACTACTAATATGTTTATTAAGTTTCATAAACTTGTGGATTTTTATAACCCTTTTTCTTAGACTTGTTATTGTTTGCATCACAAACGTAACTTTGTAAATACTTGTAATTTCTTTGTATATTTTTTTGAATGCTACTTTTCGAACTCAAATTCATTTTAGAAACAACAGTTACGAAATTTAGTTTTTAGAATCATTTTCCAAGATTACTACATAAGTTTATAATAAACAGGTACAGAATTGAACGATTTGAAGTGGTTGAATGGATTTCACTTGGTGTAAATTAGGTTTACAACAGTAGCTGTAAGGCAAGCATGTATCTTATAATGGTTCACACGATGGGATTGTTGCGACTTTACTACTTAAGGATGTGACAAATATTGCTCATCTTGCATGTGTATAGGGACTGTTCAAATCATCTTCTTCTCATATTTTGGTTTCTTTTTAACGTCTATATAAATCTCATGTTTGGCAAGAATAAGATACCAAAAATATTGAAATATTATTACATATATGTTTATATATATATAAATTAAGTACCAAACAAATCCCTATAAGTTTATTATGATACCCATGGTTAAGTTGTCCTACTGGATCGTAGGAAGTTATGATACTAGTTTATAAAATTATAGTTGTGAATATTTTGTTAACATATGGTTGCAACTTTTGGGCCAAGTAAATTAACTTGGTTATTCACAACTTTTAGTGTGAGCCCCACAATCAGTCATTCAAGGTTTCGATCGACTGGAAGATCCGATTAAGCCTAAATTATAAGTAAAGCTAAAAATATTAGTAAAATAATCCCATAAGTTTGAATTTAAGAAAATAAGCAATAAAATAAAAGAATATAAAAATTCCAAATAAGTATATAACTCGTTATTTATCAAAAATACGTAAAATGCATTCCGATAATTAACGAATCGCTAGAGATAAATTATATGTATACTAAAAATCATAAAATAACCTAAATAATATTTAGGAATATTTATTTGTACTATATATGAATTTATATGTATGTAGAAACACGCGTAATTACTTAAAAAACTCAAAATGTGCTAAAATAATAATAAATAATTAAAAAAAATTATAATTAATTAAGGAAAAATCAAGAAAAATATATAAAAATGTGAAAAAGTCCAAAAGTGGGGCATGGAAATCTAATATTGAAGAAAAAAATCAACCAATTAAAATGTAACAAATAGAAAGTGGAAAAAGAGAAGAGATAAGGTAATTGTCTTGTCTAATTAATACACAATAATTTCCCTAAAGCTCTATAAGTAGTAAGAAAATTTTAGAAGCTCATTTGATCAGTTTGAAGAGAGAGAAAAATAGGGAGAGGCAAAATTGAGAGAAAAATTAGGGTTAGGAAAAAAATAAGAAAAAACTATGCAATTAGGGCTATAAAGGGGAACCCACACCAAACGAGTAATTGAGAGTGGACGGCCACCACCACCACATGGTGGTGGTAGTGCTTAGATCGAACGATAAGGCCACGGTGGCCAGCGGTGGCCGGAGCCACCCAGACCAGTGAGTGCGATTTTCAGCCCGATTTTGTGTAATTTTGTAAAAATAGTAAGTATTCTTAGAAAATCATGAATTTTGTTATTATGAAATATTTTTGTATGTAGTTTTTAGGAAAAATATTATTTTGATGAAAATATATCTCTTGATATATGGTCCTTAAGAAATCATTCAAAACCGAATATGTTTAGGTTTAGAAATAAATGACCTTAGGAGTGTAGTTTTGAATCCAAAATTTTTGTGTAGACTACTTAGATGATATAGAACAGTGTTATGAAGTCCATTTTCAAAAAATTAATTTTAAAAAATTTTAGATAATTTTTAGGCTTTGAAATAAGGCATAAAATGGGTAATTCAGGGTTAATTAAGTAATTAAATGGTAAATTACTGATTTAGTGAAAAATTATATGTTTTAGGATATTGAAATCTGATGAAGTATGATACTTGTAGCATTTAAGGTGTTAGATGTAATTATTAGGTTAATTATGTAGTAAATGAGTAATAGGGAAAAATAGTAAATTTTAAGCTAATTTTGTAAATTTGGGTAATTAGGAGTAAAATCTGATTTAGGATGAATTTAGACATTTTGAAATGATAATTGATGTTGGGAGATAGTAATTAGAGTGATAAAAATATTAGATGGGTATTATGTACATAATAAGTGATAGTACATAATACACAATTATTAAAAATATAATAAATAGAAAATATTAGAATAAAAAATTGACATTATGATAATAATAAAAATATAAAAAATCTGATAGAAAACTTAAATTTATGTAATTATATGAAAAATGTAAAAATTTCTCACATCAGAAGTAAATTCGATATACTAATACGGATTTAAGTATACCAAGTGGAATAAAATATTGACTAGGGGTAGTAATGGTATTTAGAATATCGGGAAATAATGTGATTAATTTCATATTATGAGTTGAAATGAATTTCTAGAGTTCAGGTATAAAATGATACTTAGAAAATTGAACTAAAACCTAATTTAGAAATCGATATGAAAATTAAACCCGAACCTAACCCCAAACCTAGAGTAATTGTAAAAGATTTGAGAATCTAGATAATTAGATATATTAAACTCTAAAAAAAAGATCACAATAAGCGTTATAAGATAAAACGAATCTATAATAGTTATAAGAAAAACTAAAACCACGTTTGTGTTATAGGAATGATTGGTGATGGCCTGAGTAAGTTAGACCTCGAGTGAGTGAGCAAAGAGTCTAGGTAAGTTGAGATTAATACGATGCTGTATTTTAGAGGCTTAAGATTATGCTTGGTTATGCTTATTAGATAGTTGGTTGTGTGTATGTGCTTGATTATGAGTGATGCTATGATTCTGTCTGTTGTTCTGGCTTTTATTGTATGATTTGTATGAAATGATTGACCATCATAAATTGGACCTAATTAAATTTACGACCTATAATCATAATCGGACCTACATGGCAACCCATTAGGGGAACTTAGGACTCTCAGGCCAAATATCGAACCCTTTGAAAGGGATAGCGCAAGCTTGCATAATGGTTCCTTCTTCATCCTTAGTCGAACTAAGTGACAGGAAAAGAGGTCGCGATAAGAGTGAAGTCAATAGTTCAAAGGTAGTCACGAGAGGAGCGAGATTTCCATTACACAAGCTTGAGTTTGGTCATGAGCTATTGCATTAATGGCAACTCCTCAACCCGAATTAAAGCGAACGAAATTTCTCTAATCTCACGATGGGTCGAATAACGTCATGCGATGACATTTGCTTGAACATGCATTGCACCTAATAAGTTGATTGATAACCTTGTTGTATTTATGGTATAGTTTTAAGTCCTCCATCCTAACTTACTAAGCTATGGTTACTCACATCCCTATAGATGTCATGCAGGTACTGGCTAAGAAGCGGCATACAACTACTCTGAAGCTAGCAACTGCTGGATCCTGGGAAGTGAGAAAAAACATTTAAAAAACAAACATATATTCTTAAGGTGTAAGCTTTTATTTTAGAATTTTTCATTTTTGAATAATATAGTAACTGAATTATAATATATATATATATATATTTCTCACTTTCTTAGGTAAATGATTATTTAAAATTACAAACTGTTTACTCTAAAGTGGGTTAGTCATGAACGCCTTGTATAGATTAGGTCTAAGATAGTGGTTGTAAGGTCAACTTCTATCTTAGAATAGTTTACAAAACGAGGTTGTTACGACTCTACCGCTTCGGGGTGTGACATTTAGTTTGAGACATTACAAATGGTATTAGAGTCGACCCCTTGCTATAGATGGACGATTTAGGTTTGACTCCAGTTTAAAGAAAAGGTTCGAAGAGGACAAATAGTGTCACTAGGGTGTAACTCTTGGCATGCTTCTAAGATAACTTATAAATAGTAAGTGGCTTGAATTGTATGCTAAAAAAGGAGGAAGATCTAAGTCTGATTATAAGGTCTTACGACGTAGACATTGCATGTTTAAGGGAGGAAGATTGTGATATCCCATGGTTAAGTTGTCTCACATGGATTGTGGAAAGTTATGATACTATTTTATAAGGCCATGATTGTAAATACTTTGTCAACATATGGTTGTAACTTTTGAGTCAAGTGATTAAAATTGGCCAATTACTGTTTGTTGGCTATGTTATTCATAGTTTTTGGCATAGGGCATTACATTTACACTTTTCTACTATTTACTTTTAAGAAAAATATTTAAAAATGTGTATTCAATTTACAGAAATATCAATTTAAAATCCTTTTCCAATGCATAAAATATATATTTTTAAATATTTTTCTTAAAAGTACGTAACTTTTCAATCCCCAACTCTCATGCTCCAATAAGCACATTTGTTGTAATTATGAAATGAAAACAGACAAAATACAGAAAAGTTATCTTTCTAAACATCAGATCTCAAACAGGTACATATCATATATAAAATAACAATCGATAAGATATAGATAAGATTTAGATAAAAAGAAAAAATCCCAACAAGACCATAACTAGTTATACATAATTTTAAACTCTCATGTAAAGACAATTGATTCAATTATTTTCTTTGATTATAGAGCTAACACATTCATTATGATTTAATCCTTGACGCATTTCTCTTAACATAAATATGCCGTATGTAATTAATTATATATAAATTTAAAATCTCATGTAAAGAGATGACCCAATTACTTTCTTACTTTATGAAACCGACACATCGACTATACTTTCATCCTTTTCGCATTTTAGGTCACCCCTCTCCAAGGATGCATAAGCTTCCATTCCTTATTTGAAGAAAAATACGCGTAAATCCCATCTTCTTGTAATTTCCACAAGCATTTAAGATCTGGTGCACAAATGTCATTCTCATAACCACTAGCGTAAACATTAAACACTTGGTAGCCATTAGGGCACCTTGCTTGGCAATAGAATAGGGTACTTCTCCAAACGTTTTCACAAAATGTCCATCCAATTCCATGGCCAGGAAAAAGGTATTTCCCACTAATGATATCATCAGCTGACCTACACTCCACATAGACATTAGCACTTGTAAAGCCATTACTTACTGTAATTTCAATCTCATGTTTGAACCAGAAGCATGAGGTTGTAAAACTATAAAAGAAAGTTGGGAATAAGATAGTGAAAAAAAGTATTTGAACATTGAAACATAGCTATACTAGCTCTTATGTTTTTCTTTGGTATTACTCTATTGTGTTTTAAGGAGACTATGAAATGAGTAATGAAATTACGATGCTAGGTCCACTTTTCAAAGTGTTGATTGTTATTCTATGGGGGAAAAAAGACAATGATGTTTGTAATATTCCCTTTCTTAATTTAATCTACCATTTTCTTGTAAATGTCATTCTCTTATTATTAAAAGATGAAATTAGTGTTCGTAACATGAGTTTTAAATTGGGTTTGTCTGCAATGGTAAGATCCCTAGCTTTTCTCGTCGATGTCGGTAGTTTCTATTTGTCTCATTTTTGGAATTTAATTAATAATAAAACACGTTATTACATTATTATTAGTTTTCTTATATCAAGTGGTCACTTCATCGTGATTTCTAAAGATAGTGCTTTACAGGATTATCAAAGTACTGACAATACTAAAACTACGTGAACCTTTACAAAGTATAATTAAAATTTTACTGGTTTAAGAACTGAAAAAATAAATCTAATATTCCAAGGAATAAAAATTGGTTGTTGAGTCTAAATATTTTTCTTTTCCTTTATTTTGTCTATCTTATGTTAACCATAGATACGGTATGAGTAACATTTTCTTACCGGTTCATACTATCATCTATAATATCTAAGATGGTTATATGTTATCTCTCTACCTATTATTATTAAAGGAAATGTTCATTCGCCTCTCATTCATATATTAATCATTGTACATGTTGAGCCTAATTTTTTCTCCCGGTTTTTATAAATAAGTTTTCTTCAAACTAATCAATATTAAATCATATCTGTTTAATACTGACCCTTGACTAGTGTTTAAAGGAAATCAGTTATTCTAACTTTGAAAATATTTTGGAGTTGACACTCAACTAAAGTCAGGAAAAAGAGTTAAGTTATAATCAATTGGATAGATTGATTATAATTTAGCTACTAATCTTTCGATAAAACCGATTTTTGAAAGCTAAAGATCTGGATCCGAGGGCTAATTTTTTAAACTCTAAACAGGTATCACTTTTAATCTCTTCAAATTTAAATTTACCTTTTAATATACCTTTATAATGAAATCTATCTACATGCAACTTTATTTAATTAAAATAAATAAATAAATAAAGCGATCAATTATTTTTAAAATAAAGAAAAAACTTCATGTTTTATGTCGCTTTGTGCATACGGGTGCCTATATATGTACTATTTAAGATCAGACTTTCGTAGTTCGTTTAACGAAAACTTTAGTAGGTTAATTGATTTTAGTTTAAAAAAAAGGTCGAGTTTATGTTTTTCCCTAGTTAACTAATTTAAGGAATTCTTTTAAAGGGTCTTAACTTAGGTTTTATTTTCAGAAATTCTAAGATAGTCCTAATTTTGAAAATGGTTGGTTTATTTTGTTATTTTATTAGAAAATTGGATTTTCTAAGTGATAAGACGATTTGTTCATTTACTAACTTATTTATTTATTTTTATTTTTATTATTTATTTAGATTATATTATATTATTTATTATTTGTTTATTTTATTTTATCTATCTCTATTTAACTGAAAAAATAAATAAAAATAAACTATTCTTTTCTTTTTTTCCTTTTTCTTCTTTTTTCTTTTTTCCCCTTTTTTCTCTTTTCTTTTTTTTTTTGTTTAGATTTACACTCAAAATGAAATAAATAGCTATAAATAAATAAATAAATAAAATAAGTAAATAAAGAAAAAGAGACTAACAATACAAAAGAAAAGAAACTAAATAAAATAAAAAGGAAGGAAACAAAACAACAGCAAAGGGGCGGACCAACAGTAGGATTACGGGTCAAGTTGTCAACTCTAGGTCGTACAGTGGAGGCCATGAACAACACGAGGAGAAGGTGATTCTAGTACTTCTAAGCGATGAAATGTACGGGAGAGAAAGGATTTATGAATTTTAGATTGGGATTAGGGGGGTTGATTTAATGTCGCGGTAGCTAGTAGTCATTTGGGTAGTGGTTAAAATTGTGTCGTTGGTAGTGGTGGTGGCTAGTGCAGGTGGCAGTTGCTGGGGCTTGAAGAGAGATTAGGTTAGGTTTTTTGGAGTGTTGCGAAACTCGTAGTGCTGTTGGTTTAGAGCAAAAGTATTTAGAGAGTGGTAATTCAAGGATGAGGCTAAGGGCTACGATTGTGATTTGAAGTTGTGGCATTGGGAAGCTTGTAGCGTAGGGAGTTCAACAATTATGGTTTCAAGCTTTGGAGGTTAAAAACAAGAGAGTTAAGCTAGAGAGAGTGTAGGTACTCGCGAGCTAGAGAGAAAGCTTCAAGGGAAGCTTCAATGGAGGATTTCAAATTGTGTTCTTCCCCCCAAAACGAAAGTCTCAATTCTATTTATAATATAACAGTTTGGTTAATTGTGGAAAGTTGAAAAATCAATTTAAATGTAGATCCTCTAATTTCCAATTTTTTCCTTATTTCTACGACCAACGTGATGCTCTAAATGTATGAATCTAAATGTATTCTTGTGCTTTATTTAAAGTAGGCCGTGTTTAGAATAAGAATCACTCACTAATTGGTGCAATTAAGCATGGAAATTGTTCAAAAAAAAAAAAGAGGCTAAAGTGAAGGGAGTGTTGTTGTTTTGTTGGGTAAAAGGAGGGAAAGGGAAGGAAAGAGAGAGAAAGAGGTGCTGACGTGGCACTGATGTGGTGCCAAGTCAGTTGTGGGGTCCAATGGAAAAATGCTACTTATCCAAAACAACACGTGGCCGATTAACATGACATGCCATGTGTCGGCCACGTAGCGTACACATGTCATGCCATGTGGCTGATACGGGTGTGTAACGTGGTACGTTCGTAACGTGCTACTTGTCACAACTAGGTACATAGCTTTGTAATATCGTGACATGTAGCAGATGTGTTTTTTTTAGAATAACAAAAGGCATTTTTCTACCTTTAGTGATATTCAAACCCCAAATCTCTAAGCTATTTGTAATGTTAAGTCCATGTGCTTATCTATTAAGTTATTGGCCTATATCTTATCCATATATGTAATTAAATTATATATATGAATTAGGTTAGCTTGAGCTATATTCAAATATAAGTCTAAGCTCAAGCCCAACCCCAATGACCTTTTTTCTTATTTTTATCTAAACAAAAGATTTTATTCTATTAAATTATCTAAGAAATTTATTAGTTTGTAGACTTCCTAAATCCTCTATTTTTTTTCATCCTAAATTTTTTATTTTTTTCGACATTTCTTTTCTTTTTTTTGCTTTCTTAATTTTCTTGATTTTTTTTTTGTTTTCTTAAATTTTCTACTTTTTTTCGTATTTTTCTTAATTTTCTATTTTTTAGTTTTTTTTTTTAAAAAAATTATGACACTTTATCCTATTGAAAAAATAAAAGTAAAGGAAAAAATGAGATGTCTATAATATACATTCAAGATTTAACTACACACATTTTCCACTTTTGTGGATGAGAATCCTCAGAACTCACATGTCTTAGAGTTAACAACACATTCATGGAATTAACTACATCTGTTGAAGAAAACCACACAACAATTTAGGGGTGATTTTAAATGCATTATTACATGATTTAATGAAGTTTTCCCTTTCCTAAGTTTTTATTGTATTTTAATAAATATATTTATTGTATCATTGTAATTATTTATGTACTTTGTTGATTATGTATTATTTCTATACTCATCTAATGAGTGCATATTGATTATGTATGATTGCGACTATTGTATCAACAAGCGTGTTAACTCAAAATTTTAATTACGTTGCAAAGTCTAATCTTTATATATGCATCATCGGTGTGTGATTAGCTAATTAAATGATTTAAGCAAATAACATATGTAGAAATGATAAAAAAAAAATAGAAAATAAAGAAAAGCAAAAAAGCATATTAAAAGGGAGAATGAAGTTGCCATTTTGAGACAATTTTACAACCATTCCAAGGCTAGGGGGGTAGTTGAAAACAACTAATCAATACGACATATAGTGTGATGCATACATGCAACTCCATAACGTAGTGGATGATTGTAAAAAATAAATAATAAAAAAAAACTTACCGAAAACCCGTAGGTCAAAGTTAGATCATGTAACCCAACGTTGAACAATTGGGTCTTAAGCAATGGTTCTGTTTTATTTTTCTCGTTTTAACTTTTATTGTCTTGTGTAGCCATCTGTAATTATAGAAGGTTCGATAGTCTCCTTTGGGAGAAGTTGGGTATCATTTAGCCTTGAGGTGGTCAAAAAATGGTCTTAAAATGGGATCAATGCGTAACTGTATTTTTTAGTACTATTTTATTGCATTTGGTGGTCTAAGTGTATTCTTGGTTGTGCTTGTAAGTAGCTTGGTTGTGCGCATGCATGTGTATCTTTGATCTTGACTGAACTATTATGTGATTTGATTTGCTTGATTGTGACTTGTTGAACTACATGGATTAAATGGTCACCCTTAATTGGAATGAAACTATATTGGTCTTAAGATTGAACTGTACTGCAACCTAAGAAGAGACGAGCATGATTCTCCAACTAAATATCGACCCTTTTGAAAGGAATAACTGAAATAGTCCCTTCTTCCTCCTTAGTCAAACTAAGTGACAAAAGAGGAAGTTACAGTAAGGTTGAAGACGCTAGTTCAAAGGTAGTCGCAAAAGGAAGGATACCTCCATTGCATAAGCTTAAGTTTGGTTGTGAACTGTTTCATTTACACTAAAACTCCTCAAACCTGGATAAGAGTGAATGGAATTTCTCTAATCTAACAATGGACCAATTAACATCATGTAATCACATTTGTTTTGTTGCATTGCATCTAAATAATTGATCGATAACCTTGTTTCTACTTTACCATATATTCTTATGTCTCAATTCCTACTTATTAAGCAGTTAATTACTCACATCTCTACAAATCATTTTATAGGTATAGATTAGACTGCCACACTTTAACTAACCCGTGGTAGATATTGTTAGGGAATAGGGTGCAAGGAAAAGAACTAAAGACCAGCCGAACTTATGAAGTTTTATTTCATGTCTTATCTTTTGCCTAAAATATATGTGCATATTTAAACTAGTTGTAATATAATGATTCCTAAGTTAAACTACATTACATTGGGCTATAAATATATGTTTTAAAGTCTTCCACAATTTACATCATCAATAATATGTTGAACTGTTTATTTTAAAGCAGGTAAATTGTTGATGCCTTATGTAAATTAGGTTTACAATAGTGGCAGAAGGTCAGCTTTTATCGCAGGGTGATTTATACGGTAAAACTATTACAATTTTATCATTTCGGGGCGTAACAATATATATATATATATATATATATATATAGAGAGAGAGAGAGAGAGAGAGAGAGAGAGAGAGAGAGAGAGAGAAAGAGAGAGCACTTTCATAAAAATTACCTTTGGCTTGCTTTTTCTGTAATCAATATTCTTGATCATTGATCAAGTGTAATTATCTTTATCATTAATAAATTTCATTTTTTCTTCTATGTCTGTAAATACAAAAGAAAATAACGGAGAAGATTTAATAGAATATAATCAATATCTAAAAGACACTGTAGAATTTTTATTTTATATAATTTGGGCTTATTCTCTACTTAGAGAAAGATTTTACTTAGCTGATATATATTTTAATCATTAAACAATTTATTGAGGTATTCCTTGGGAAAGGCCTTTAGTATCAAAGCCAAGGAGGGTATATAGGTGTAATAAGTATATTGTATTTTCTTATTTGAGACGATTGTCTTTGTGACGATCTGAAGCTTGTATTTTTAAATCACTAGAGACGAATCCTTTGTGGAGAGATCTTAATATTGTGATAAGCCTACTGAGGCCTAGCGTAAATCCCGCTTGTTGTTTAAGAGTTGCATAAAGGTCATAAATTGGAAATCACAATATTAAACTAAATTTAGTCTCGTGATCTAGATCTATAAGATTTAGAAAAGGTATAATAATAGAAGATATACCCTCAGAAAAAAAATCCATGTTTTGGACAATGAATCAATCAATAATAGATCAATAGACGAATCAGATAAGTCAGATAATGAATCAATGTCTAATGTTTCTTTAAATATTAATACAAACATTGATGAAGTTAATAAGATCAATTGGAAAGAACCTCCAAAATTATATTATCAGAGAGCAACACCTCCTGATATATTAATTGAAGAAAAGAATGATAATTATCAGAATAAATACTCTGTAGGATCCACCTATGAATGGAATATAGATGGATACTCAGAACAAAGAATCCTCAATGTTCTTAATCAGATGATCATGTTTTCAAATACTAATAAAACTGTTCCAAATGTTATCGATTATCAAGTAGCACTCCTTTTAATTTCTAGCTTTACAGGACAATTAAAAGGTTGGTGGAATAATTATCTCACTGAAGAACAGAGAATCAACATTCTTACATCCTGTAAAATAGATGAAAATAATAGAAGAATTCTAGATGAAAATAACGAACCAATTCAAGATATGGTTAACACTTTAATATTTTCAATCAGTCAACATTTCATAGGAGACCCTTCTCACATTAGGGATAAAACCCTAGATTTATTATCAAATATGAAATGTAAGTCGCTTGGAGAATTCAGACAATATAAGGATATATTCTTTCAAAGAATATTTCTTAGAAATGATTGTAATCAACCTTTTTGGAAAGAAAAATTCCTAGCTGGTTTACCAAAATTAATAAGTGACCAAGTTAGAAAATTACTCAGGGAAGAAAACAATGGTGAAATCCCCTATGATAAATTGTCATATGGAGAATTAGTATCATATGTTAATAAAATTGGAACTAATTTGTGTAATACAATCAGGTTACAAAAACAATTAAAAAATGAACAGTGCCTAAAACACCAAAGTGTTGGTGATTTTTGTGCTCAATATGATCCCTCTTTTGTCAATAAGAAATCAAAATTTCACAAGAAATCATCTCATAAAACACTAAATTGTTCTGAATGTATAAATAGAAAACCTCGAAGAAATTTTAAGAGAAAATCATTTAAAAAATTTCAAGATAAATAAAATCAAGAAAAATATGAAGATAAAAAATATAAAAGAAAATCATATAAATAATTAAGATGTTATAAATGTAAAAAAAAATTAGTCATATAGCAAATTTTTGTAGAATAAATAATAAATTGTTTAATGATTAAAATATATATCAGCTAAGTAAAATCTTTCTCCAAGTAGAGAATAAGCCCAAATTATATAAAATAAAAATTCTACAGCGTCTTCTAGATATTGATTATATTCTATTAAATCTTTTCCGTTATTGTCTTTTGTATTTACAGACATAGAAGAAAAAATGAATTTTATTAATGATAAAGATAATTACACTTGATCAATGATCAAGAATATTGATTACAGAAAAAGCAAGCCAAAGATAATTTTTATGAAAGTGCTCTAGCCAAAATATAGCACTAAACAAATATTGTAATACTTCAGCTTCTTCTTCCCAATTTTCTGGATTATATTATTTTGACATCTACAACATAGAACCGATTATTCATCATCGGTATAATACTAATCAGTATTGACTACAACAGTATAATACCATTCAAGGAATTCTATTGCATTATTTAAATAATGATAAAGATGATAATCATTGATTAATATAGAAACAGACATAAATTTCAATGTAAAATATGAATGAAACCACTGTAGGTGGCAGTGCCAAAGCTAGTAGGGCTATGATGCTGATATGAGATATGAAACCTCCAAAGGCGGTAATGCCAGCCGATTATGGGATTTATGAAAAGACAAAATGATAGATAAAAGAAAATTAGACAAATATAATCTTGTGGAATTACACCCAATTTAATTGGAGATTCCCTACACGAAATTGAATGTAAAAAGAGAATCAGTTTGATTCTCTATTTTTACAGTGCAAAATAGTACAGAAAATTTGAATGATGCAATTTTCACGGATCTCCTAAATCTATGCCATAGCAGTCATCTTCATTGGTGTTACCGCTGTGGTGAGATGTCGAGTCCGATTCTGAGCTTGATTCTTGTGCTGATTCTGATTCTTTGATATGATCCAGTGCCTTTTCCAGGATTTGCTTCAATTGATATGGAGAATTTGCACTTGCTAGAGATGATATTAAAAATCCTCTGTTGTGATATTGTTTTGTTGCTGATGGAGATGGTAGTGGCTTTATAGAATTAGTCTTGATCCACTTTAAAATTGAATTCTTTTCACATTTATTCCATATTTTGAAGCTGTCCTACCATTTGATTTTGTACCTTCTGACCAAATTGATTGTGTTTAACGATCTATTTGGCTTGTATTCAAACCACCAAGCCATGACCCATGATACTTTGAGATGTATAAAATACAACATTTCTTTTGGAAAATTCTTTTCATGAGGAGTAGGATTGTAATGACTTAGGAAAGTATCAAATCCTTCCTTAGCATTTTGATGAATGATTTTTGATGTAGCACCAAATTGTTCCCACCAGTGATTAAACCAAGTAGGAAGATTGAATGATGAGCAATTGTCAAAAAATATTAACCAAGTATGTGTCCTTTTTGGATTCATTTGATAAAACACATTCCACCAGGCTTGCTTATAATCAAAATAATTATAAGTAGCTCGATGACTTGGTTGTGCAGAATGGTTCTATATTGAGCTTTGTAGCAGTGATTGGATGAACTCGCCATTCTTTTAAGCTAATTACTTTTAGTATTCTAGCTGTAGAATAACTAATCATCCCTTCTTTTTCAAAATGTTTGAATCTGATTGATCTAGTTTCAGTCAAAATTTTTTCATAAAACTGGGTTGTTTTGTATTGATCATATGGTACATAATAAAATTCTTTTGTAAATATTTTATTTGCAAAATCAAAAGGGTCCTTTTCTCATAGGCTTTCTTCTACTGAGAAAACATATCTAGAAACAGGCTTTATAAAAAATTTTGATCTCTGATTGAAAGGGATTGTTCCAACTGGCGTTGGTGAATATATATATATATACCCCAAACATAAAAATGTTAAAATAAAGCTCGTGATAAACGAATAAAAAAAAAGATTGATTAAAAGGAATGACAACACCAAAATTAATAATGATGAACTACAATGTATTTAAATAAAGTATCTTTTTATAAAATAGGAAATAAATTTGGAACGCACCTACATATATAAATAGCACCTAAACCTTTTTCTATACATTACTTCAACAATTATCATTTTATTGCAATAAGAGAGGAAGAAGACAAGAAAGCTCATTAATAAGCAAGAAGTAAACTCAATGCAAATACCCATCTTATTTCTTTTAAGAGTTTTGAAATTTAATTTAGACTATAATTTAGAAACCACATGAAAACCTTGGAAAGATTCCTATAGTTAATATCACAAACCTTGAAAATTTGACATAAATAATAAATACAACATCTAAAACCATAAATTTGAGATAAGGTAGAAATTTGAATAAAGCTTCATTTAGAAAGTGAAATGGTATAACACTTACTAAATTGAGGAATTATAAGAAAATCTTGCAAGATGAATTAATAATTATCCATGTATACATAATAATAATACATGCAAACTTTATAGTTCAATGCATTCATCTATCTTATGAATCGAGAAATTAATATGATAAATATCTATGATTAATTGGTTTTTACCAAAAACGACATACCAAAATAAATACTGGTGAAGCATGTGATTACGTAGGGTAGGATGGTGGTTGCTTTAAGTGATATGTCAACTGTCCTTGTTGGAGGACCTGCAAAAAGTCCCATATGGTGGTGCCAACAGGGGGCACTTAATGCTTAAGTTGGTAAGGAGAGAGGGAGTAAAAGGGAAATGTTTAGAGTGTTTGGGAAGAGTATTTGTAAGTGCTCGGTATGCTAAAAGAGTAAGAGCAAAGAAGAAGAAGAAGATCTAGTACCTTTGGCTCCTTCTTCTATTTACACAATAAGGAGCTCACCTATTACGGACACGTTGTCTCCCATAGTTTAGTAATACATGGTTGCTACGGGAACATGGGCTATAAGATGGGGGAACAAAATGCTTTTATCGCTTGGTTAGCCTTGGACAAGCTATCAGCCACATTTAAAACTAGAGATGCTGACATGTCCAGGACTGAGGGCGTGTTAGCAGTACCATGAATGTTTGAAAGTAATTAATGAAGAGAGGCAAAGAGAAAGGTAAAAGCAGTATGGACACCAAACTTCATACCAAGTGCCTGGTATGTACTCATAGAGGTTAAGGCTACCTCGAGCTCGAGGAACCAGGCCAAGTTTTCCCAACACCCAGAGGTAGTCGGGGGTGACAAGCTGCTCGGGGTGGCTCAAGCAAGTTGTGCTAACTCGAGGGAAAATCGAACATAAAGAGATGGTCAGGAGATCCCAAGCAAATTATCTAGTTAGGCCTGTGCTTATAAGGTGGTAGAACAGGTCGTTGTAGGTGGTCAGGCTCTTTGTCTTAGAAAGGTGCTCATAGATACCTAAGAAGGCTAAAGTACTTAGATCAAGCCTTAGAAGCCTAGATCTAAAATGATCTATCAACAAATACAACCATTTTCTTCTACCCCGCATTTCAAAATACTTTTAGGGACAATCCTACGTAACCATTGGTATGATTATACGAAAATTATGGACTACATATCGTTGGAATGCTAATAATTACTTAGGTTTCGGTCATGTTCTCGAGACTGAATTTCGAGGTAATCTCCGAAGGACAAACTAGCCCCTAAACTTACAATTTATGCTAAAAAGCTTACATGGATATCGAATATTTGCAAAATTAATACCATTAGGCTCCTTATATTATTTAAAACATAACCATCAATTGGGGATACAGAAAAGAATTTAAAAGTAAATAAAAACTATTTTACCCTTAAGCCTTCAATAAGATCGAGAAAAAATAAGAAAACTTTGCCAAATTCACCATGCGATTGTATTAAGTGCCCCTTTCATATATTATAAAGTTGGCCCGAAACTTGCTTCAAATTCAATGTAATAAAGTTAACACTTTATAATTGCTAGATTATAATATTATATATGAGAAAAGTTATTAAAAACAAGCTCACGCAACATTTCCATTTTCATGTGAACTTTAGTTTAAGAAAATATATATATATAATTGATCTTGAAACATAACTTTATAATCAAAAGATGAAAGTGTTACTATAAATCTTGTAGGTTTTGAGCTCAGTAAGAAGTTAAGTAAGAGAGAGATAGTCAATGGGTAATCCCTTAAACTCTATAGAAATAAGAATCAAGACCCTAAATAAAATAATCTGACCTTAAATATTAAGTCAAAAACTTTAAATAAGAAGCTAGAAAACCCTAAAATATGTTTGACCCTAAAACCTTAATGCATGAAAAACCCTAAAATGATAAAGAATTCCTAATTATTTCCTAAGGACCCAAGAGTATTGAGAAAAATGAAGTCAAGTAGTAAAAATCACTCATTCAGTGTAAACAACTACTTTGTTCTCCTAAAACCTTAAAGTACTAAATGCGTACATGAACCAATAACCGTAAACAAATAAAAAAACCCTAAGGAAACCCTAAGAGTAAATGTGGGACATGGAAACTAATTAAATTAAAGTAATAAAATGTGATTAAGTCTTAGAATTTTCCTAATTGCGCTTAATAAACTTGTTTAGACCCAATTGTACTTAATTTCCTTAATTACACCTTAAACCTTAACTGTAGTAGCAACCTTGGTATAATGTTAGATTGCCATTAATCAAAACAAGTTTCAACTTAATTAAAAAAATAATGATCTATCCATTTCCACTCTTCATATCTAAACACAATAAAAGTTGTATTTGCTTTGTTTTTCTTTGTTTTCTTTACCTTTCTACAAATTTTGTTATGTTTTGTCACTTCTTAAAAGTTACCAAAAACAATGTAAGGATAGGCATCGGCTAAGTGGCAAGTAATCTTATGCCATACTTGTGCCTAGCCTATTGTGGCTGTTCATGACTAAGGGATATGGTTATATCCCTGGTTGTATATTTTGCAACCAATAGTATTTTTTACAACATCTATATAAAGCTTCTTTAAGGTTTTCATAGAAGACCTTTGGTATGACTTTTTGAGAGCTTATCGAGAATAAAACACTCAAAAGAGCATAGTGCATCAAGACATCAAAATCTCAAGATTCAAGAATCATCTTGTTAAACTCATGATCTATTTCTTTTACCTTTGTTTAGTTTTTGTTAAAAATTATTCTTTTAACATGACTAGGAAGTAGATTATGGTTAATAAACTTGAGAAAGTTATTAACTTTAAAAGAAAATTCTCTTGGTCGAAAAAGATTAAAGATTGACTTAGATTATCATTATTGAAAGTTGCTTATGTAGATTTAGGAAATTAAGATCTAGGTATAATGTTGAGTTTTGAATTAAATCTTTAAGATTTTGCTTTCTTGATTAGCTCTTGATCATTTGCTTAATTTAATTTGTTGCAGTAATTTTAATTTAAAGAACTGAATTCTTGAAATTGAATTTATCGATTAAATAATAAAATTAAGGTTAGTACTAGTATTCGAGGTTTTTAAGAAATCAACATTCAGACTCATATCTGCTTCACTATAATTTGATAGGTACGCTTTTCTTACATCAAAATTGATTTAATTATTTAAGTGACCCATATGAGATCAATTTGTTCACAAAGTGCCCCTTTCATATTTTAAAAGTTTGGCTCGAAACTTGCTTCAAATTCAATGTAGTGAAATTAACACTTTATAATTGCTTAATTATAATATTGTATATGAGAAAAGTTATTAAAAATGAGCTCATGCAACGTTTCAAGTTTCACGTGAAATTTAGTTTAAGAAAAATGTATATATAAATGATTCTTGAAACACAGCTTTATAATTAAAAGATGAAAGTATTGCTGTAAACCTTATAGGTTTTGAGCTCAGTAAGAAGTCAAGTAAGAGAGAGAGACAGAGTAAATGGATAATCTCCAAAAACCTATAGAAATAAGAATCAAGACCCTAAATTAGATAATCCAACCCTAAATATTAAGTCAAAAATCCTAAACAAGAAGTTAGAAAACCTTAAAGTATGTTTGACCTTAAAACCCTAATTATACATATAAAACCCTAAAACTATAAAGAATCCCTAATTATTTCCTAAAGACCATAGAGTATTAAGAAAAACTAAGTCAAGTAGTAAAAATTGCTTGTTTAATATAAACAACTACTTTGATCTCCTAAAACGTTAAAGTGCTAAATACGTAAGCGAATTGATAATTGTAAACGAACCCAAAACCCTAAGAAAACCCTAGGAGTAAATGTAAGACATGGAAACTAAATAAATTAAAGTAATAAAACGTGACAAAGTCTTAGAATTTTCCTAATTACACTTAATAAACTTGTTTAGACCCAATTGTACTTAGTTGTCCTAATTACACCCTAAACCTTAACTGGAGCGACAACTTTGGTATAATGTTAGATTACCATTACTCTAAACAAGTTTCAGCTTAATTAAAAAAAATAAATGATCTATCCATTTCCACTCTTTATATCTAAACATGATAAAAGTTGTATTTCCTTTGTTTTCTTTGCCTTTCTATAGATTTCTTTCCATTTTGTCACTTCTTAAAAGTTGCCAAAAATAATGTAAGGATAGGCATCATCTAAGGGGTAAGCAGTGTTGTACCATACTCGTACCTACCCATCATGGTTGTGCTGCTTAGATACGTACAAAGAGAAAAGCAAGATGTATTTTCAAAAGAGGTCAACTAAAATTGTTTTTATCTAAGCTTATTTACAAAATCTCAATATATTTTTTGTATTCAAGTTGATAACAGAAACGGCAATAAGAAACTTCTTCTCTTCATTTTAACCAACTATTTCCATTGAAATTTATATATTATGTTAATATGAGAAGAAGTGCATGAAGCACATAAATACTATCATTTATATTTATATATTATTCCTCAATTCATATGGTATATTTATATCATTAATTTTTTTTTTTTAGTTCGACAATCTTGTTAGTTATTATCCTTTTTATGTTTTTTAATTTATGTTATTAGTTCAAGTTCAAACTTCACTTGAGATTTCAAAAACCTAGTTCAACTTGAACTAAATCGAATTTAGAATATTTAGCCCAAGTTCAACTTGAAATAACACTAAAAAAACTCAAACTAGACTTAATTAAACTCGTTTAGAATCAATTTATTGAAAGAAAAAATCTTTTCTTCCAATTATTATAATAGTCCACACTCTCAAGTTATATGTATACACACTCAAGTTCAATTAGATTCATGAGCTAGTTGAGTTAAACGACATAAAACTTGAATTTGATTCAATAGATTGAATAATTTGAGTCCGTACTCAACTCAATTGTTATAAAACCGAACTTGAATAAATATTGAGCTAAACTTAGAATAACACAATAAGTTTAACTTTTTTATAACCCTAATTTAAACCCACCCTGTTAGGCCTATTTTCATGAGATTCGGTAGCGCTAATGTTGTGTGGAATATTTTTTCCTATTTTGGATAAAATTTTTTGAAGTTAAAATGCTCCATAGATTTCTCAACTTTGTCATATTTTATACTCCATTTTCTAATTTGGCTCCAATTATTCAATATAAAACCTACTAATCATATTATTAAAATTGTTGCTTATATTTTCTACTTAAAATGACATATTTATCCTCTTTTTAATATTATATATATTAAAATTATAAATAATGAGTATATTTACCAATTGTTACAGTCTTATATTTTACACTCCACAAATAACCGTGCACGTATACATGTGGGGCACTCATTCATGTTACTTAAGATATTTAGTTTCCATCATACATCATATACTTTCTCATTTACCATCTTTGTTATAAAGCCATTACTGAACAAACTAACTTTTCCCCATTACCAAAAACTGCCAAATGTTTGACGGAGGTCTCTAGGCCCGCATCTCAACAACTAAGAAACCTAAATCCCGATCCTTCAACAATACATGGGTATGATCAGATCAGCCTACCTGTTGGCCTAGTCATGGTTGAACCATGATTAGTTTAAGGGAGAAGGTAGTTTTAGGCCGATTTAACCAATTCAGTAGTGTTTGAATCGTTTTTTTGATAATATTTTATTAATTTTATTACTTTTTTTAAATATATTAATAAATTCTAATAACGTGATATCGTATATCAATTCATTAATAATTTTTAATTTTTTACTAATTTCTATCTTAATGTAATTTTAACCTTTTTATTTTTTACTCTCAAATTTTACCTTTTCATCGTATTTAAGTTCTTAACATTAAAGATTTATGTAAATTTAAATTGAATTTTTAATTCATCATTAACACAAGTTCTTCATAAGTATGACATGAAGTGTTTTGACATTCAAGAGTTGCGACAAACAACTTAAAAATGCAGTTACTGCCTCTTTATTTTTATTTTTTGTTTTTTATTATCTAAAGTGAAAAAAATGTTATTATTGAGTCGCACATAAAACTTTAAAAAAATTGTAAAAAATTTGTTAAGTAACTTTTGTGAAGAAACTTGGAACAAAGTAGGAAATAGCTTGAAAGAGAGAGTTTCTTAATTGAATATGTTAATACGATACTTAAGAACGTGGAAAGGGTTATTAGGAGAATCAGATGTCCAATAGAAGGAAAAATAAAAATTGCTTAAAGGGTTCGATTCTTTCAAAATCATTAGACCCATTTTCCTCAAGAAAGGCCCGATATGAAAATAATTTAATAAAATTTCCTTGGACTTTGTCCGTATTCATTTTACCATCCTAATGTTTCTTATGGGCACAATTGATTCCTACCAGGACCACCATAGAAAAATTCGGGATCTTCAATGTAATCACCAACATAGTAAACATCATAGCATCTGTATTCATCTGTGTAAGTGTTAACCGACTCCGGAAACTTAAGGATTAGCGAATTGTCGCGAATCCTTATTCTTTTAAAAGAACCAGAAACATCCCAGACCCAGTCAGGAAACTCTCCACTGCCCATTTGTGTGCTGGTATGGGGAGAAACACCAACCCTTGTGCTGTAAACCTCACCTCCCCATTGTGCAGTTTCGGCAGTGTATGTTAAGACTCTGAACAATTCAGCTGGCCAGTAGCCTATATTGATTTCCTCTCCATATTGCACCCACCAATTGTTAGTCTCGAAATCCTGTGGTCATTTTCCAAGCATTAAATTATGGAAATTGATCTTTTTTATTTATTTAATTTTCCTCAATTAAGAGTTAGGATATCTATTCAGTCTTGAACGGTAATTTGTTACTCTATCTTCAATTTTTCAATGAATACTCACATGTCATAATAGTTCTGTGTCCTTAGAAGCTTATACAAATACATCATAATATATTTGTATAGAACATTTGTAATTATTTCTTCAAAATATCTGAAAATTCAGATGTGTGGAACATTGTTGAGATTCCATAGTAACAAACGATACCAAGTTAAATTACATCTTGCTTAATGAATGAACTTTCCCCATCTCTTAAAAGTATTTCCATTTACCCCTTTTGGAGTCGGGAAAACTTAATCCTTTCTTCCCTCTTATTTTTCCCAAAACTTTAAAGATTATCCAATAAACAACACATCGTCACAAGATTAATATGAGAGATCCTATTAACATGTACCATATATGTAATGTATTTGAGATAAGTTAGTGGTTCCAATCTTACTTTGAAAATGTAAACTGTAATCTGATATGGGAGACCAGTGCTAGTAGAAACCGGACGAATGACAGATCCAAGAGCGATTTCATGGTTGGTTTGAACAAAACCAGGGCAAGTAAGATCAAAGCAACCGGTTTTCTTGGAAGCATCAAGCTGCGAAAAATTAAAAACCAATAGCAATACCCCAAAAATAAGTAACATCAAAAGATGAAAACCATCAAATTAACCTTAGCAGTATCAACTAATCCAACTTACAGTCCAATATACAAAAAATCGAGTCTTCTTGTCACCATAAACACCAGGATTAACCTGAAGAAAAGATTTCATTAAGTTTCAGCAATCTGCAACTAAAAAATCTTCCAAAATACTCCAGCATATATATTAATAAATGAATATACGAACCGCCCATCCGGATTCAACACTCTCATAGTTATAGTAAGGCCCATTTTTTAGAGCAATTTGAGAAGTACTCCACTCATTATTGGATTCAACATAAGGGTTCCATACTCTGATATCTGCTTTCGCTCCCAAGTAATTGTATCCCGCTGTGAACATTATAGCCATCTGATTGATCATATAAAGCTTAATGAGTTTTCCTCCATAGAAGTGACAACATTGTATGCAAAATGACCAAAACAGCATTTCTATTTGCTCAAATTCTATTGGATAGAGTAGTGTGCATACAGATCGATTCAGCTCCAAAAGATTTGGGATCTTGCTGTCATTTATTTGCATGGCATTTTGAGAAATGTAATCGTAACTGAGTTTCTTCCTTGTATTGTCTTGCACTAGACCCGATTTTCGCATATCTTTCTTTTCTGTTCTTCGAATTGGTATTGTGCCCTGAGGGCAACTCTCACTTCTCTTCCGCATTTGTGCAAATTTTGTGTCACCATTGTTTGATGCTTGGCTTCTTCTCGTGGATATTGATGGATGATAGCTTGGTGTCATCTGCATCAGAATCGCCATTGAAGATATATAATCAACACGCTTCCATTATAAGCAATTTGGTTTTTTTTTTTTTTTTTTTTTTTTTTAATCATGTAGGAATCAATATAATTTTCTGATGTGCATGACAATCTTAAAATTTGGAGAAACAAAAATAAAAAAAAAATGGCAATTACACACGTCTGGATCAATTATCTAAGTCTGGAGAAAAGAAAAAAAATTAGAAAAAATAAAAGAAAAAATCCCAAAAATATATATTTGAAATCGTCTCTTAACATGATAAAATCGACTCTTAAAGAGACGATTTTAGTTTTAACACAAATCTATTTAGAAGCATTAGATGGAGACGATTTGAAGAGAGGTAATTATAAGTGTTATAATTTTAGGATTATTTTTTCAGGATGGGTATTTTTGGAATGTATTAAAAATATTTTGCTATTTTTTTCCTTTTCCCATTCTAATAAGGTTTGACTATTAAATAATGTTGCCAAATTCGAATTAACCCATGCGATCCAATCTATTTAAACCTGACTCTTCTATAAAATCGGTCTAATTTAACCATAGTCCAATCCGATTCGTATATTTAGTTTTTGACCCTTTCAAATGTCTAGGTTAATTATCCAAATCGAGTCTGCGTTACTATTAAACTCTATTAAATGGGTGATTTTGTCGCTTAGCTCTTGAAGATATCTAATAAACCTCAAAATTATTGTTACCACGGTTTGGAGCGTATCAACACATTTTCAAAAGTGGTGGGAGGCGATGTCGTGACACGAGGACTTAGGGGATTTTATACGCACTTAAATATTTACAATTTGCACCAAATGAAATCGGCAAAATGAATTCGAGTGAAATGAAAAAGCATGGACCTGAATGGTATGATTCTTCAAGGCGGGGTGATCAAAAGCAGGCTGCTTGTACACATCAACGCAATCTATAACATCACCATCTTCGTTCTATGATCATAACCAAACATGAGTGACACTTCAGAAGATTTGATCAAAATCAGGATTCTATGCATGCTTCAAAGTCGGTAAAATATGTCAACTACCAAATACCATTTCAAATCTTTTTGCATTGCGACATTTCACCTCTGTTGATCACTTGTGTAAGAGGGAATTAGTCGGTGTCAATCACAAATGTGTCCCTTTGTATTTGCTCTACATGCTTAGCCTCTTATGTTTAAAGTTAGTGTTTAAAAAAACAAAAAAAATTGGATGCCCATATAACCATTCTACTTAGTAAAAATAGTCAAAAAAGGGGAAAAAGAGTACATAATATATAGTATTGAACATGACAAAATATTAGAAAAATAAAGTAAATAACGGAATTTGTCTGTTCTATTTTATGTAAATTTTTTATTTCAATGCATCGTTTTGTTTCATTAATTTTCAAAATGCAAAAAAGTAAAAAGGGTTAGAAAGAATGTCTTAAGATTCATGGAATTCCCATGCTCAATTTTAAAAATAGGAAGAAATTAAGTATACATAAAGTAAATATAGTGGGTGCATTTGCAATTTACCATAAATATTAAGTAGCATTGTATTAGCTTTTACATGTTTAGGAAAGCTTCTTTTGTGTAACATTGACGCAATAAATTTTGGTAGAAACTTGGAAGCGACCTCGATAAAAGAGAATGGCTATTGAATATGGAAAATACCTGAAATGTTTTTACTTCATGCCTTTTGGATAGTTTAGCTTTCTCTTCCACTTGAAACGATTTATCTCCAGAAATACCACAATCCACTAAACCGACTCCATAGTAACCAAGAAATACAACTCCTACTACTACTATTATCATTCCTTTTTGTTCATAAAACCAAAAGTTTCTTTCCATAATTATTGTTTTTTTTTTTTCATAAATTTCCTGAAACTATGGAGTAGGGATATGAACAAGAAATTTGAGGCAATTCTTTATGGTTATGGCTTTGCTTTTAGTACATGAAAATTTTAATGATAAAAAACATTTTTTGGACATCAAAATGGCATGACTCAACTTCTATTCATTCAAGTTCCATTTATCAATTTTTCTCTTGTGAAGCACCTATAAACATCAATCTTAAGCACTTGTAACTAGTGTGTTCAGCCCTCATTTTGTAAAGAAATGTGAAATGAGGGTTTTATTTAGGGGTGTGAGAAAGAACCCAATCAAACCATGCCAATTCACAAACAAAACAAAACCAAATTGAAAAAAAATATTTATATATATATTTTAATTAGCTTTAGAAAATTCTAAACCAAACCACACCACTAATCTATGGTTGTATAGAAGAATAAATCAAACAAATTTATAAAACTGAACCAAACTATTTTACAAATAAATATAAGAAATATTTTGCTTGTATTTAAAGATATTCTTTTATTATAACATGGTACTTAAAAAAAAATTCAATTTGCATTTGTTAAAATGGATATGTATCAAACTATATTACATAATATATAAATTATATCTATAATTTCAATCAAAGTTTATATTGTACGTTATTTCTCAAAAAAAAAAACTATTGATGAATATTTGAAATTTCTTAGGTGTATGAATATTAACTTCATCAACCTCTAATATAATACAAATGTTTATTATTATTATATGAATTTGGTACCTTCAGCTATGCAAATATAATATACTGAGTTATAAAATATGGTTAAATATGTAAACCAAATCAAAATTTTATGATTTGAGAAGATTCATAATTTTGACCATTCAGTCTACTTTAAAGTTATAAGAAATCAAACCAAATTATTATGGTTTGGTTTGGTTTAGTTTTAAAGGAAAACCAAACCATACACCTACCCTTAGTTTTATTGCTCTAGATCTAGAACCTACAAATTATGCCATGTTGCATGGTTTCCATCTACCATAATATTAGAGTGAACTATTCTTTTAACTATTTTAAGGATAAATATATAGCAATTATACTCGATCCTATTTACTCTTTGTGAGTTTATTATATGCATGTATATATATAACTACAATAAATATTATAATTGTTGTGTGAGGAGGAGTTAAAGCATACCAAGGGTCATAAAAGATTTGAAAGTATGTTTTTCGAAAGATTAGGATCTAACTTCTTGATTTAAAAAATAAGGACACTAAATGTATATGATAGGTATTTGATTGGTTACAATTCACACCTTTGAAACAAACCGAATCATATATTATGGTTTGATTATTATTTTTTTAAGGACTGAAATCTAACCTAATATATAATTATTAATATTTTTAAACAAGAAAAAGGAAAAGAAAGAAAGAATGGACCACAGTTTGAACTTTTGTTACTTATGGAGAGAAAAAAATCAGGTGTTTTGTCTCCTAAAAGACTGAACAAAACAATGAAGTATGTGACAAAGTTTATGTTCTCTTTAAGACAAGCATAGTAGTATCTTGAGTAGACAACTCCGAATAACTTTAGCTTTCCTGGATACTTAGAAATAATACTTGTGTTACACAAATGTGATAGGGACGTAACACTGCATCCTGGTACATCAACTACATGATATGGGTATTGCGATTACGTAAAATTTTAGTCCAACAAGACTGTAAATTATTGTGTATATCCTAGTTGCAACTCACTTAAGCATCTATTCCATGGCTCTCCTATGTACATTTTCTGATGAAGGAAACATGATTTTGCCAAAAATAAGACACATATCATATTGCCCTTGTAGTAGAATAGAGCTCTTTACTTTGTTCTTCAGAAAGAAATTTTTTCTTAATATTAGCGAAACCTCGAACCCACATATTTAATATAAACCCAAACATAAACCAAACTGAATTGTAAAAATTGAGCATTTTATTCGGTTCAAAGTTTAATATTTTTTTTTTCTTTATTCCAATCCCTTGCACATGGGATCAATATAATGCACATGAGAAATCAAATAAGGTGAAGTTAGTCTCTAAATTGCAGCTGCCACTAGAAAAATTTTTATTCCTAAATTTTGCTTATTGTTCAGTTGCATATGGTTATAATAAGGAAGAAGCAAATTTTTTGAATATATATATATATATATATTTGTGTGTGTGTGTTATTAAGGTTTAAAGGGGCTTAAGTAACTACACATACTGTAATTATAATTAAATCCTCCGAACCAAGTAATTTTTCATTTTTTTCCAACTCGTATATTAAGTATCGTATAATTTAAACAGGATATATTTATCAATACCAATTATATATTACTATTTTCACAATGTTTTATCTAGAAAGTTGGCAATAATATCAATAACACTACTCTTTCACGTTATCCAATAGTTTTATCTCCATAAACTTGATAGTTATTTGAACTTGAAAATTGAAATACAATCTTTAAATGCCATTGATATGCTCTTAAAAAATAAAAAAAAAAAAAAAAAACCCATATTGATTAAAGCTTTATTTTATAATTATTCTTTTTTTTTATTATACCTTATATTTATTTTTTGCATATGCAATGCGAATGTGCGTGTGTATTCTCTGGAACGTTTTAAGATCATACTCATTTCGCATATTTAGTGCTTGAAATACATTCTTAATATTGGTGCTTGGAATAATTTGTATTTAATAATTCTATACGACAAAAGATATAGAAAAGCCGGCTTTCCAAACATCATATGTCAAATAGGTATAAATCATATACAAAATAACAACGGTTAAGATATAGATAAAAAAAAAAATGCCAATAGGACCATAACTAGCTATACATATTTTTAAACTCTCATGTATAGAAAAGTGATTCAATTATTTTCTTTGATTATAGAGCTAACACATTCATTATGCTTTAATGCTTACCGATTTTCTCCTATCGTAAATATGGTGTATGTAACTAGTTATATATAAATATATAATCTCATGTAAAGAGTAATGATGCAATTACTTTCTTGCATTATGAAATTGACACATTGACTGTACTTTCATCTTTTTCGCATTTCGGGTCACCCTTCTCTAAGGATGCATAAGCTTCCATTCCTTTTTACAAGAAAAATACGCGTAAATCCCATCTTCTTGTAATTTCCATAAGCATTTAAGATCTAGTGCGCAAATGTCATTTTCATAACCACTAGCAAAAACGTTAAACACTTAGATGACGTTAGGGCACCTTGCTTGGCAATAGAATAGGGTACTTCTCCAAACGTTTTCACAAAATGTCCATCTAATTCCATGGCCAGGAAAAAGGTATTTCCCACTAATGATATCATCAACTGACCTACACTCTACATAGACATTAGCACTTGCAAAGCCATTACTTACTGTAACTTCAATCTTATGTTTGAACCAGAAGCATGAGGTTGTAAAACTATAAAAGAAAGTTGGGAATAAGATAGTGAAAAAAAAGTATTTTCACAGAATGCTTGTTTAACATTAGAACTTAGCTGTATTAGCTCTTATGTTTTTCTTTGGTATTACTCTATTGTGTTTTAAGGAGACTATGAAATGAGCAATGAAATTACGATGCTAGGTCCACTTTTTAAAGTGTTGATTGTTATTCTATGGGGGAAAAAGACAATGATGTTTGTAATATTTCCTTTCTTAATTTAATCTGCCATTTTCTTGTAAATGTCACTCTCTTATTATTAAAACATGAAATTAGTGTTGTAACATGAGTTTTAAATTGTGTTTGTCTGCGATAAGATCCCTAGCTTTTCTTGTTAATGTCGGCAGTTTCTGTTTGTCTCATTTTTGGGATTTAATTAATAATAAATCACGTTATTACATTATTATTAGTTTTCTTATATCAAGTGATCATTTCATCGTGATTTCTAAAGATAGTGCTTTACAGGATTAATAAAGTATTGACAATACTAAAACTACGTGAACCTTTACAAAGTCTAATTAAAATTTTACAGGTCTAAGAACTGAAAAAATAAATATAATATTCCAAGGAATAAAAATTGGTTGTTGAGTCTAAATAGTTTTCTTTTCCTTTATTTTGTTTATCTTATGTTAACCATAGATATGGTATGAGTAACATTTTCTTACCGGTCCATACTATCGTCTATAATATTTAAGATGATTATATGTTATCTATTTATCTATTATTATTAAAGGAAATGTCCATTCACCTCTCATTCATATATTAATCGTTGTACACATTCAAGATTTAACTGCACACATTTTCCCCTTTTGTGGATGAGAATCCTCACAAGTCACATGTTCAAGAATTAACTGCAAATTCGAGGAATTAACTATACATGTTGAAAAACCACACAACTATTTAGTGGTGTTTTTAGATGCATGATTACATGATTTAATGAAATTTTCTCTTTCCCCAGGTTTTGTTGTATTTTATAAATATATTTATTGTATCACTATAGTTATTTATGCACTTTGTCGATTAAGTATTATTTCTATACTCATTTGATGAGTACAATTGATTATGTATGATTGCTATTCTTGTATCAACAAGTGTGTTAAGCTCAAAATTTTATTTAGGTTACGATGTCTACTCTTTGCATATATATCGCCAATGCGTTACGTAAATCCCGTAAATTTAGCTAATTGTGATTAGATTTGAATTCTAGTACTATAGATAACTTTATGAGTTGTTAAGACCAAACAAGATAAAAAATTTTATTAAATTATAAAATTGTATATATTATCAGTAATAAAAATCCTAAGAATTCGATAGAAACTTAAATCATGTATAAAAACCCTAAATCCTATGTACACGTAAATACCTAAAATCAAACTTAAACTTGACGTAAACCCTAAAACTATAACTTTAAGTTTATAAAATAAATAAATATAACTTAATAGTAATAAAACTTTAGTCGAATATAATTATTGATAAAAACATGTAATTGTGTAAAATTTTTAATAAATACGTTAAAATAACTTGTAAATTATCAACGTAACGAGTATCAATTAAACTTGTATTATACGTTAATATATATGCATATGTATCGCATCCATAGGTATAAATATATATATATATAATGTATAAAATAAAAATATGATTTGTTATTGATCTACTAGCAAATTACTACAATCCCTAACCTAGAGAATAGCCGGGTGAGTATCCTTAATGATTCCATATATGCTTATGTATATACATAGCGAATATTAAATATTATTATTAATTGAATGTTGTGTGGGGTTAATTATACATGTCTATGATACGAATTGTCAATTGTGAAACTACTTAAAGAGTGATAATGTATTGTTTGCTGGATAGTAAACTTGATATGAATTGTCTTGTCTGCGACTTTGTTTGATCACACAATAAATGGACCTAACATTATCAAACCTAAAATAACTAAATTGAAACATGCATAATTATGTATTGTATAATTAATTCCGAACATCACATCACATGAAGGTAGCAAGAGGCCATACGAAGGTTGATTAATTTTGATTATAGTGTTTTAGTACGATGTATACACAATATGACCTTAACCTGGTTCACGAGAACACTAGGCATTGGAGGCGTCAACTACCTAACTAAGGGTTGAGTCCAGAGGTCTCCATTTAGGGGTAAATGTGGGTTGTGAAAACCTACTCACAATCATACTTAGAACTGAGTTTTGACTAAAAGTAAAAAATATATATACCATTGTGTTTTTTGATACAAACAACGGAGTTTTGTTGTTATATAAGTTCAAATATGATATCCTAATCTGGTTAGTGCCGTGTATACTCTAACCTTGACTTCGGAGGACATTAAATCTAAGTTACATGCAGTACCTGGTTACCTATATATATTTGTTTGGCATTCTATATGAGCATGCATTTATATGTTTGAATTTAACTGTTAAATAACTTGTTTGTTGTATGGTTGAGGGAAGATCTCACTAAGCTCGTATAGATTACTCCCCAATAGTTTCCTCGTATAGGTTGCTAGATAATCGAGCATAAGTTAGGAGCTAGGTGTTGAGTACTAGTGTTGAGATGCATAGAAGTTAGAATTTGAAGGTAGACTGTGTAAACGGTTTGAATTATTATTTATAATTATTAATACCAAATTTTGATTTTACAACTTCTATAAGTTTGAGATTTAGATTTTTACTACCTAATCTTACCATTTCGTAGAGGATACCAATTCTCTATAATTCTAAAGAACTATGAAATATTAGATGTCCTTAGTTATTTATATAATATGATAAGTTTATAAATTAAAATTTTGAAATTTTAAAGACCAATTAATTAGAATCTTTCAATCTCTAACTTACAAGACAATTTTCGTATTACAGGTGCACACATAATATGAAAATTTTAGACAATCCTATTAGGCCCTCCTTAAGGTCATCACACGTAATAAGCTAATTAAAGGATTTGAGCAAATAAAATATGTAGAAATTATAAAAGATAGAAAATAAAGAGAAACCAAAAAGAAAATTAAAAGGGAAAATGAAGTTGCCATTCTGAGGCCATTTTTAGACCATTTTACAACTATCCTAAGGCTAGGGAGTGGTTGAAAAACAACTAATCAATGCTATATACGTGAGACCCATACATGCAACTCTTAAGTAATAGGGATTACAAATCAATCGTGTGCTCTCGAGCTTGTAGGCTTACTCAAGTAAATCGTTGAGCTATCTAAGGTGAATTGAGTAATGAGATACAGTGCGTACCTTAGTCCAACCTATCGAGTTACTTCACTCTTCACATCATCTAGGAAGTTATCGAGGTAACTGGTTGACATGTCAAGTTAACCCTTTTGCCAAACACCAATCTAAGCATCGACAGGATACAGCTGACCTAAGTAGTTTCGAAGCTAAGTTGACAGTTGTTAAGATCCAAACACCCAAGGCTAACCTAAAAATGAATCACCATTAAGCCAACCTCTATTCAGTCCCAACTGTTCGAGTTATCGAACCGCCAATGCCAACCTGACCTAATCAGGACCCCCCTCTGCTTGGCTAGCAGAGTCATTAGGACCACATAATGAGCTAACTAAGCACGCGTTTTCCTTTTCCAACATTTGTGCTATCCTTTCTAACAACGTGTATTCTTTTCATGTCAAGCCACCCGAAGAAGAGAAGGAGAATGAGAGATTAGGAGTTGGGATGAAACAAAGAGGGTTATGAGGAGAAGATTTGTATCAAACTATTATTTGTAGGATGCCTTCAAAAGATTACAATAGCTAAGGTAGGGAGGATCAACTATTGAAGCTTATTTCAAGCAAATCCATATGTTAATGATCTGATGCGAAATCAGCGCGCTAGAAGACTGAATTATATCTCAATTTATTAGTAGACTAAAGTACAATATCAGAGATATCCTAGAAACCATGGATATCAGGTCACTTGATGATGCAATATGAGCCCCCAAAGGATAGAAAAGCACAGAATAAGAAGGTTTCAACCACCTGTCAGCCAACCTGGTAGGAGTCGAATTGTTTTTAGCTAACCTATACAAACGGAATCAAGTAAGGTTACTAAGGCTTGACCTACTTAGATTACTCGAGCAAAAGAGAAGAAAGCCTCAAGGAAGTTTGGGAAAGGTGAGAGTTTGGGAAGGAAGGCGAATGTAATCAAGTACTTCAAATGTCAAGGATTTGGACATATGGCCGCTCAGTATTCGAGCAGAAGAACTATGGTGATCGGAGGCGAGGTACCAACAATTGAAGTCAACAGTATTGACAAAGAAATAGAGGAGCAAAAAGAAGACGGACTAATAGAGCCATTAGAAGAGGATGTTATTTGCAGTAAGGAAGGCAACTTTATGTTGACTACTTTAGTGTTAAGAAGGAGAATGAGAATCATTCTTGTGCTCGAAGATGAATAGAGGGAAAATCTCTTATATATCGAATGTAAGGTGAATCAATCACTATATGCCTTGATCATTAATAGTGAGAGCTGCTCCATTGTAGCCTCAGCATTTATGGTACAACAAAATAAATACTAACCAGGCCCTACCCAAAACCTTACAAGTTACATTGGCCTAGTGATGAAGGAGCTCTATAGGTGAACAAATAGGTATTCATGTTGATTTACATTGGTAATTATCGAGATAAAGTACTTTATGATGTGTTGTCCATGAGTGCCTCCCATGTTCTACTTAGACGACCGTAAATGTTCAATGTAGCAATTATATATGATGGAAGAAGGAATACATGATCTTTAGATCATGAAGGTAGGAAGGTGAAATTGAGTCCTATGATTGCCAAGTAAGTAAAGATCATACAGTCCCAATTGAGTGAGTCCTAAAGAAAGAGGTTTTAGTAATAACTCGAGCCTAACTAAAAAGAGAGATAGAGCTCGAAGGACCTACCTATCTACTTATCCTAAGAATACTGGAGATGAGGATTGAAGAGAGGGAGCAACCTGCTAAGGTGAAAACAATATTCGAAGAGTTAACGGATCTATTCCCAAATGAACTACCAGCGGGTTTGCCTACCACTAATTGTTAGTCTCAAAATCCTGTGGTCATTTTTGTAACATTAGATTATGGAAATGGATCTTTTCTATTTAATTTTCCTCAATTAAGAGTTAAGATATCTATCTAGTCTTGATCGATAATTTTTTACTCTATCTTCAATTTTTCAATGAATATTCCCATGTCATAGTAGTCCTGTATCCTTAGAAGCTCATACAAATACATCATAGTATATTTGTATAGAATATTTGTAATTATTTCTTCAAAATATTTGAAAATTCAAATGTGTGCAACATTGTTTAGATTCCATAGTAACAAAAGATACCATGTTAAATTCTATCTTGCTTCGTGGAAAAACTTTCTTCATCTCTTAAATGTATTTCCATTTATATCGACTCCATCCGAATGCGATTACATATAACTAAAAAAGTTAAAATTGTGACCGCATATGATTGGAGCATACGGATAAGTACTCCGTTTCGAGTCGACAAAACATAATCCTTTCTTCCCTCTTATTTCTCCCAAAACATTAAAGATTATCCAAAAAAACAACACATCTTCATAAGATTAATATGAGAGATCCTATTAACATGTACCATATATGTAATGTATTTGAGATAAGTTAGTGTTCCAATCTTACTTCGAAAATGTAAACTGTAATTTGATATGGGAGACGGGTGTTAGTAGAAACCGAACGAATGGCAGATTCAAGAGCGATGCCATGGTTGGTTTGAACAAAATTGGGGCAAGTAAGATCGAAGCAACCGGTTTTCTTAGAAGCATCAAGCTGCGAAAATTTAAAAACCAACAGCAATACCCCAAACATAAGTAATATCAAAAGATGAAAACCATCAAATTATCCTTAGCAGTATCAAGTAATCAAACTTACAGTCCAATATACAAAAAATCAAGTCTTCTTGTCTCCATAAACACCAAGATTAACCTGAAGAAAAGATCTCATTAAGTTTCAGCATTCTGTAACTAAAAAATCTTCCAAAATACTCCAGCATATATATCAATAAATGAATATATGAACCGCCCATCCGGATTCAACGCTCTCATAGTCATAGTACGGCCCATTTTTGAGGGCAACTTTTGAGAGGAATTTGAGAAGTTCTCCACACATTATTAGATTCAACATAAGGGTTCCATACTCTGACAATTACTGATCAGAACAGAGATAGCCTTCGTCCATTCTCATATCCTCATTTCACATGTTAGCCGCTCCAAATCTGAATCCTATTAAAATCCAGGACGCATTCTAATATAACATATATCCTCGTTTCATAGATTCCTAGTTGCCATAATTTCTTCATCTACCTGCGAAGATGACTCTTCCTTCTCTTCATCCCTGTCGCGGAAACAGCAATAGTGACGCGTTTAATAGAAATCTTTTATAGCTCCAGTGATAGATTAAACGATCCGACTTGAACTAGCAAGAGAGCACTTCAAACAACACCAAGGAACATGGAGCTACGAATCCTTTCATGTATCTACAATGAAGAGAATATCCAAGGAACACTTTGTCTCCTCCGAGCTTCCGATGCATCTGAAACAAGCCCTACATGTGCGTACCTCGTCCAACTCGAAGAGCTAGTTGGTCGTGCAACGCCAATGGTGATCCCCCACAACAAGGAGATTTTAAGAACCACATCTAAAAGAACATACAACATCATGCGAGCTGTCGGCAGATACTTGAGAGAATGTAGTGGTTTCACAAAAGTGAAGTCTTACTCCATCATCGCGCCATACAAGAGCATTCACGAGAACATATGCACACTAGCAGCAAAAGAGAAAGTCTCACTTATCATTGTTCCGTTTCACAAAAATGAAGGTTTAGAGTATGCACAAGCAGGCGCTTTGCGCAGTGTTAACACCAACATAACTCAGTGGGCGCCCTGTACGGTTGGGATACTAGTAGATAAAGGCATGCATATGAGTTGCATGAAAAGTGACAACCATTTTACGTGCAATGTTGCTGTGGTATTTATAGGGGGTGCTGATGATAGGGAGGCTTTGACATTAGGCGCAAGAATGTCCAGACATCCGCATATACGTATGGATACTATGAACATTATAGCCATCTGATTGATCATATAAAGCTTAATGAGTTTTCCTCCATAGAAGTGACAACATTATATGCAAAATGACCAAAACAGCATTTCTATTTGCTCAAATTCAATTGGATAGAGTAGTGTGCATACAGATCGATTCAGCTCCAAAAGATTTGGGATCTTGCTGTCATTTATTTGCATGGCATTCTGAGAAATGTAATCGTAACTGAGTTTCTTCCTTGTATTGTCTTGCACTAGACCCGATTTTCGCATATCTTTCTTTTCTGTTCTTCGAATTGGTATTGTGCCCTGAGGGCAACTTTCACTTCTCTTCCACATTTGTGCAAATTTTGCGTCACCATTGTTTGATGCTTGGCTTCTTCTCGTGGATATTGATGGATGATAGCGTGGTGTCATTTGCGTCAGAATCGCCATAGAAGATATATAATCAACATGCTTCCATTATAAGCAATTTGTTTTTTATCATTTAGGAAGCAATAAAATTTTCTCGTGTGCATGACAATCTCGAAATTTGGAGAAACAGAAATAAAAAAAAAATGGCAATTACACATGTTTGGATCAACTTCTTGAGTGGGGAGAAAAGAAAAAAAATTACAAAAAATAAAAAATGAATATCCCAAAAATATCAATCTCCCAAAAATATTCTCAAAACTATAATACTTAAAATCACCTCTTAGCATAATAAAATAGTCTCTTCAAGAAGCAATTTTAGTTTTAATATAAATTTATTTGGAAGTGTTGGATGGAAAAGATTTTAAGAGGTGATTTCAAGTGTTATAATTTTAAGATTATTTTCTCAGGACGGGTATTTTTGCAATTTTTTATTTTTATTTTTGCTATTTTATTCCTTTTTCCCATTCAAGTCAAGTTTGACTATTAAACAATATTGCCAAACTTGAATTAATCCATACGGTTTTATCTGTTTAAACTTGACTTTTCCATAAAATCGATCTTATTTAAATATAGTCTAACTCGGTTTATCTCTTTAATCCTTGATCTTTTCACATGTTTGGATCAACTATTAAGATCAATTCTAGCAATATTGCTATTAAACTCTTTTAAATGGGTGACTTTGTCATTTAACTCTTGAAAATATAAAATAAACCTCAAAATTACCACGGTTTAGAGCATATCAACACATTTTCAAATGTAGTGGGGGGATGTCGCTGCACGAGAACTTAGGGGATTTTATGCCCACTTAAATATCTACAATTTGCACCAAATGAAATCGGCAAAATGAATTCGAGTGAAATGAATAAGCTTTGGACCGGAATGGAATGAGTCTTCAAGGCAGGGTGATCAAAAGCAGGTTGCTTGTACACATCAACTCAGTCAATGACATCACCATCTTCATTCTATGATCATAACCAAAGATGAGTGACACTTTAGAAGATCCGATCAAAATCAGGATTGTATGCATACTTCAGAGTCGGTAAAATATGATACCATTTCAAATCTTTTTGCATTAAGAAAATTCACCTCTGTTGATCACTTGTGTAAGATGGAATTAGTCAGTGCAATGTGCCCCTTTGTATTTGCTCTACATGCTTAGCCCCATATCTTTAGAGTTAGTGTTTAAGAAAAAAAAAAAAAATAGATGCCCATATAACCATTCTCCCCTTAGTAAAAATAGTGAAAGAAGGGGAAAAAGAGTACATAATATATAGTATTGAACATAATAAAATAATAAAATATTATAAAAATAAAGTAAATAAGGGAATTTGTCTGTTTTATTTTATGTAAATTTCTTATTCCGATACATTTTTTAGTTCCATTAATTTTTCAAAATGCAAAATAGTGAAAAAGGGTAAGAAAGAATGTCTTAAGATTCGGAATTCCCATGCTCAATTGTAAAAATAGGAAGAAATTAAGGATATATAAAGCAAATATAGCGGGTGCATTTGCAATTTACCATAAATATTCAATAGCTATGTGTTAGCTTTCAAATGTCTAGGAAAGCTTCTTTTGTGTAAAATTGACGCAATAAATTTTGGTAGAAACTTGGAAGCAATAGAGATAAAAGAGAATGGCTATTCAATATGGAAAATACCTGAAATGTTTTTACTGCATGCCTTTTAGGCAATTTAGCTTTCTCATCCACTTGAAACGATTTATCTCTAGTAATACCACAATCCCCTAAACCAGCTCCATAATAAGCAAGAAATACAACACCTACTACTATTATTATCATTCCTTTTTGTTCATAAAACCAAAAGCTTCTTTCCATAATTATTGTTTTTTTTTTTTCACAAATTTCCTCAAACTATGGAGTAGGGATATGAAGAAGAAATTTAAGGCAATTCTTTATGGTTATGGCTTTCCTTTTAGTACATGAAAATTTTAATGATAAAAAACATTTTTTGGACATCAAAATGGCATCACTCAACTTCTATTCATACAAGTTTCATTTATCGGTTTTTCTCTTGTGAAGCACCTACAAACATCAATCTTAAACACTTGTAAATAGTGCGTTCAACCTTCAGGTACCGAGTATTTTTGTAAAGAAATGTGCAATGAGGGTTTTGTTTAAGGTTGTGTGAAAGAACCCAATCAAACCATGCCAATTCACTAATAAAACAAAACTAAATCGAAAATATATATATACTTTCAATTAGGTTTAGAAAATTCTAAACCAAACCAAACCACTAATCTATGGTTAGTATAAAAGAATAAACTAAACAAATATGTAAAACTGAACCAAACTATTTTATAAATAAATATAAGAAATATTTTGCTTGTATTTAAAGATATTCTTTTGTCATAACGTGGTATTTAAAAAAAATTAAATTTGCATATATTAAAATGTATATGTATCAGATTGTATTGCATAATATATAAATTTTATATAATTTCAATCAAAGTTTAACTTGTATGTTATTTCTAAAAAAATAAAATTAACTATTAATGAATATTTGAAATTTCTTAACTGCATGAATATTAACTTCATCTACCTCTAATATAATACAAATTCTTATTATTATTATTATATGAATTTGGTATCTTTAGCTATGCAAATATACTTTACTATAATAGAAAATATGGTTTAATCCATAAACCAAATCAAAATTTTATGTTTCAAGAAGATTCATAATTCCAACCATACAATATGATTTGAAGCTATAAAAAATTGGACCGTATTATTATAGTTTTGTTTGGTTTGATTTTAAAGAAAAACCAAACCACATACCTACCCTTAGTTTTATTGCTTTGGATCTAGAACCTACAAAGTATTCCATATTGCATGGTTTCCATTTACCATAATATTAGAGTAAATTATTCTTTTAACTATTTTAAGAATAAATATATAGCAATTACACTCCATCCTATTTGCTCTTTGTGGGTTTATTTATTTATATGTATATATATATATAACTACGATAAATATTACAATTGCTGTATGAGGGGGAATTAAAGCATGTCTAATTCATTGAGAAACTAGTTTTCCTAACACTAGGCTACAAGAAGTTTAGTCATTTTTCTATAGCTAAAAATGAACGTTTCAGATCCCTGAATCTTATAAACATACTTTTAAACCCCTTATGATCATTTTACCCTTACCAAAAATAATAAAATATATATATATAAATTAACGATAAGAAAGCATTAAAAACTAAAAAAAATCAAAAACTCTTTTTGTTCGTAAACGTTTCAATTCTATATTATTTATTATTTTATCGATCGTATAAATTTTCTTTCTTTCTTTCTTTTTTGTCAAGTTCGGGGTGGCAGAGTCAAGGGTCATAAAAGATTTAAAAGCATGTTTTTCAAAAAATTAAGATCTAAATTCTTGATTTAAAAGATAAGAACACTAAACATATATGATGGGCATTCGATTGGTTACAATTCATACCTTTGAACCAAATCTAGTCATATATTATGGTTTGATTATTATTTTTTTTAAGGACTGAAATCCAACCTAATATATAATTATTAATTTTTTTAATGAAAAGAAAGAAAGAATGGACCACAGTTTGAACTTTAGTCACTTATGGAGTGAAATAAATTAGGTGTCTTGTCTCCTAAAAGAGTGAACAAAACAATGAAGTATGCGACAAATTTTATGTTCTCTTTAAGACAAGCATAGCAGTATCTTGAGTAAATAACTCCGAATAACTTTAGCTTTCCAGGATACTTAGAAATAATACTTGTGTTATACAGATGTGATGGGGACATAACACTGCATCCTGGTACATCAACTACATGATATGGGTATCGCGATAATGTAAAATTTTAGTCCAACAAGACTATATATTATTGTGTATCTCCAAGTTGTAGCTCACTTAAGCATCTATTCCATAGCTCTCCTATGTACCTTGATGAAGGAAACATGATTTTGCCAAAAATAAGACACATATCTTATTGGCCTTGCAGTAAAATAGAGCTTTTTACTTTGTTCTTCAAAAAGAAACTTTTTCTTAATATTAGCCAAACCTCGAACCCACATATTTAATATTAACCGAAACATAAACCAATCTGAACTGTAAAAACTAAGCTTGTTATTCAGTTCTGAGTTTAATATTTTTTTTTTCTTTATTCCAATCCCTTGCACATGGGATCAATATGATGTACATGTGAAATCAAATAAGGTGAAGTTAGTCTCCAAATTGCAACTGCTACTAGAAAGCTTTTTATTCCTTAATTTTGCTTATTGTTTCGTTGCATTTGGTTATAATAAGGAAGAAGCAAATTTTTGAACGTGTATATATAAATATATATATATATTATTAAAGTTTAAAGAGGCTTAAATAACTGTTCATACTATAATTATAATTAAATCCCCTTAACAAAGTAATTTTTTCATTTTTTTTCCAACTCTTATATTAAGTATCGTATAATTTAAAAAGGATATATTTATCAATACCAATTATATACTATTATTTTCACAATGTTTTATCCAGAAAGTTGGCAATTATATCAGTAACAGCTACTCTTTCATGTTATCCAATAGTTTTGTCTCTATAAACTTGACAGTTATTTTAACTTGAAAATTGAAATACAATCTTTGAATGCCATTGATATTCTCTTCAAAAAAAAAAAAACCCATATTGATTAAAACTTTATTTTATAATTATTCTTTTGTTTACTATACCTTAAATTTATATTTTGCATACGCAACGCAAGTGTATTCCTACTAGAATGTGTGTGTGTGTGTATATATATATATATGTATGTATGTATCTTCTCTTGAACGTTTTAAGGTCATACTCATTTTGCATATTTAGTGCTTAAGATACATTCTTAATATTGGCGCTTGGAATAATTTGTGTTTAATAATTTTATATGACAAAAGATATTGAAAAGTTGGCTTTCTAAATATCAGATGTTAAATAGGTACAAATTATATACAAAATAACAATGGATAAGATATGGACAAGATTCATATAAAAAAACAATCCCAATAGGACCATAGCTAGCTATACATAATTTTAAACTCTCATGTAAAGAAAAGTGATTCAATTATTTTCTTTGATTATAGAGCTAACACATTCATTGTGCTTTAATCCTTGATGATTTTCTCCTAACGTAAATATGTTGTGTGTAACTTGTTATATATAAATATATAATCTCATGTAAAGAGAAATGATGCAATTACTTTCTTACATTATTAAACCAACACATTGACTATACTTTCATCCTTTTTGCATTTCAAGTCACCCCTCTCCAAGGATGCATAAGCTTCCATTCCTTTTTAGAAGAAAAATACATATAGATCCCATCTTCTTGTAATTTCCATAAGCAATTAAGATCTAGTGCATAAATGTCATTCTCATAACCACTAACAAAAACATTAAACACTCAGTAGCCGTTATGCCACCTTGCATGGCAATAGAATAGGGTATTATGCCAAATGTTTTCACAAAATTTCCATCTAATTCCATAGCCAGGAAAATAGAATTTCCCACAAATGGTATCATCAGCTGACCTACACAACACATAGACATTAGCACTAGCAAAGCCATTACTTACTCTAACTTCATTCTCATGTTTGAACTAGAAGCATGAGGTTGTAAAACTATAAAAGAAAGCTGGGAATAAGATAGTAAACAAAAGGATTTTCATGGAATGTTTTTGTAACGTTGGAACTTAACTATAATAGCTCTTATGTTTTTCTTTAGTAGTGCTCTATTGTGTTTCAAGGAGCCTATGAAATGAGCGATGAAATTACGATATTAGGTCCACTTTTTAAAGTGTTGATTGTTATTTTGTGGGGAAAATAGACAATGATGTTTGTAATATTCCCTTTCTTAATTTAATCTACCATTTTCTTGTAAATGTCACTCTCTTATTATTAAAACATGAAATTAGTGTTCATAACATGAGTTTTAAATTAGGTTTGTTTATGGTGGTAAGATCCTAGCTTTTCTCGTCAATGTGGGTAGTTTCTGTTTTTCTCATTTTTGGAATTTAATTAATAACAAATCACGTTATTACATTATTGTTAGTTTTCTTATATCAAGTGGTCACTTCATCGTGATTTCTAAGGATAATGCTTTACAAGATTAATAAAGTATTAACAATACTAAAACTACATGAACCTTTACAAAGTATAATAAAAATTTTATAATTCTAAGAACTGATAAAGTCAATATAATATTCCAAGGAACAAAAAGTTGTTGTTGAGTCTAAATATTTTTCTATTTCTTTATTTTGTCTATCTTATGCTAACCATAGATATGGTATGAGTAACATTTTCTTACTGGTCCATACTATCATCTATAATACTTACGATGATTATATAGTATCTATCTACCTATTATTATTAAAGAAAATGTCCATTCGCCTCTCATTCATATATTAATCGTTGTACACATTCAAAATTTAACTACACACATTTTCCCCTTTTGTGGATGAGAATCCTCACAAGTCACATGTTCAAGAATTAACTACAAATTCAAGGAATTAACTACACATGTTGAAGAAAACCACACAACTATTTAGCAGTGATTTTAAGTGCATGATTACATGATTTTAATAAATATATTTATTGTATCACTATAGTTATTTATGTACTTTGTCAATTAAGTGTTATTTCTATTCTCATTTGATGAGTACATATTGATTATGTATGATTGCTATTATTGTATCAACAAGTGTATTAAGCTCAAAATTTTAATTAGGTTGCGATGTCTAATCTTTGCGTATGCATGGCCGATGTATAATCAGCTAATTAAATGATATAAGCAAATAAAATAAGTAGAAATTATAAAAGGTAGAAACTAAAGAAAAGCAAATTAAAAGGGAAAATGAAGTTGCCAATCTAAGACCATTTTACAACTATCCTATGGCTAGGGAGTGGTTGAATAACGACTAATCAATACTATATATTGCGTAACCAATACATGCAACTCCTAAGTGATAAGGATCACAAACCAATTACGTACTTCCGAGGTCGTAGGCTTGCTTAGGTGGACGATCAAGCTGTCCGAGGTGAATTGAGTGTCTAGGAGTAGCATATATCCCAGTTCGACCGGTCAAGAAGCTACTGGGGTGACTGGCTAGAATGCTACTCTAACCCCTCTGCCAAACCCCAATTCAAGCATCGAATTAGGATACAACCGACCTAAGTAGTTTTAAAGTCGAGTTGACAATTGTCAAGACCTGAACACCTAAGGTTGACCTAAAAATGAGTCACCTTTGAGCTAACCTCTATCTAATCCTAATTGTCTATGCTGTCGAACTACCGACACTGACATAACCTGATCATAACCCTACTTCTACTCCATTAGCAGTGTTATTGGGGCCACAGAATGAGAAAACTACATATGCACTGTCCTTTTCTAACATCCATACTGTCCTTTTTACCAACAGATATTCCTTTTTTATTGAGCTGCTCAAAGAAGGGAAGGAGAACGAAAGATTAGGAATTTGGATGAAACAAAGAAGGTTATGAGGAGAAGATTTGTGCTAAACTATTATTTGCAGGATGCTTTCAAAAGATTATAGGAGTTGAGGTAAGGAGGATCGACTGTTGAAGCTTATGTCAAGAAATTCTAGATGTTAATGATCTGATGCCAAGTTAGCAAGCTAGAAGACTGAACTATACGCCAATTCATCGGTGGACAAAAGTATGAGATTGGAGATATCTTAGAAACCATGGATATTAAGTCACTTGACGTCACAATCTGAGCCACCCAAAGGATAGAAAGGCACCAAACAGGAAGGTTCCGACCACTCATTAACTACCTGGCAGCAACCAATCTGTTCTAAGCAGACCTATATGAACGAAACCAAATAAGGTTGCTAAGACCTGACCCGTTCAAACTACTTAAGCAGATGAGAAGGAAGTCTTGAGGAAGTTTGAGAAAGGCTACAATTCGGGTAAAAAGACGAGATTAAGTACTTCAAATGTCAAGGATTTGGACATATAGCCACTTAGTGTCTGAATAGAAAAACTATGGTGATCAGAGGTAAGGTACTGACAGTTGAAGTAGAAAGTACTGACGAGGAAATAAAGGAGCAGAAAGAGGACGGACGACCTGAGTTATCCAAGGAGGATTTTTTTGCAATGAGGAAAGCGACTTTATGTTAATCACTCTAATGTTGAGAAGGACGATGAGAATCAATCCTATGCTCGAAGACAAGCACATGGAAAATCTCTTCCATATCGAATGTAAGGTAAATGAGTCACTATGTACCTTTATCATTAATAGGATCATTGATAGTAGGAGCTGCACTAATGCAACCTCTGCATTTATGGTCCAACAATTGAATTTGTCAACGAAGCCCCACCTAAAACCTTACAAGTTACATTGGTTTAGTGATAAAGGAGCCATATCGGTGGACAAATAGGTGCCCATGTCGATTTGCAATAGCAATTATCATGATGAAGTGCTCTGTAATGTGCTGCCTATGAGTGCGTCCTACATTCTACTTAGGTGACCATGGATGTTTGGTTGAGTAGTTATATATGATGGAATGAGAAATACATGTTCTATGGAGCATGAAGGTAGGAGGGTAAGATTGATTCCTATAATTACTAAGCAAGTAAAGTTCATGTAGTTGCAACTGGGCCAAGTCCTAAAGAAAGAGGCTTTAGGAATAACTCAAGCCAAGTTGAAAAGAGAGATGGAGCTTAAATAACTAACCTATCTACTAGTCCGAAGAACATTGGAGATGAGGCTTGAAGAGGGAGCAACCACCATCTTACCCTACATAATCTCATGCTTCACTAATATTTATATTTGTTTGTCGTTTTTTATGAAAACCAGTTAATCATAAGTATTTATCATATTAATTTCTTGATTCATAAGATGTACTAATGAATTGAACTATAATGTTAGCATTTAATATTATTATGTATACGTAGATAATTATTAATTCATCATACAAGATTCTCTTATAATTTCTTAATTTAGTAAGTGTTATACCATTTCACTTTCCAAATGAAGCTTTATTCAAATTTCTACCCTATCTTGAATTTATGGTTTTAGATGTTGTATTTATTATTTATGTCAATTCTTTAAGGTTTATGATATCAACTATGGGAATCTTTCCAAGGTTTTAATGTGGCTCCTAAATTATAATATAAATTAAACTTCAAAACCCTTATAAGACATAAGATGGGTATTTTCATTGAGTTTACTTCCGGCTTATTAATGAGCTTTCTTGCCTTCTTCCTCTCTTACTATAATAAAACGATAATTGCTGAAGTGATGTATAGAAAAAGGTTTAGGTACTATTTATATATGTAGGTGCCTTCTAGATTTATTTCATATTTTACGAAAAGATACTTTATTTCAATGCATTGTAGTTTATCTTTATTAATTTTGGTGTTTCCATTTCTTTTTATCAATCTTTTTTTTATTTATTTGTCATGAGCTTTATTTTAACATTTTCACATTTAGGAGATATATATATATATATATATTATCATGCCCCAAAATAACAAAATTGTAACAGTTTCACCATATAAATCATTGCGTTAAAAGTCAACTTTATTGCCAATATTGTAAACCCAATTTACATAAGGTATCGAAAATTCACCCGCTTGAAAGTAAATAGGTCAACATGTTATTGATAATCTAAACTACGGAAGTCTTTAAAACATATATTTATCGACCACTAGCTCAGGTAACCTATTGAGCTGTCCGAGGTGTATTGAGTGTCGAGGAGCAGTGCATACCACAGTCTAACCTGTTAAGTTACTTTACTCTTCACATTATCTAAGAAGCTACTAAGATGACTAGACGACGCCTCTGCCAAACACCAATCCAAGCATCGAATTAAGATACAGCTAACCTCACCAATTTCAAAGCTAAGTTAACAATTGTTAAGAGTCGAACAGACGAGGTTGACCAAAAATGAGTCACCCCTGAACCAACCCCTGTCCAATCCTAACTATCTAAGTTATTAAACTACCAACGTCTACTTAACCGATCAAGAACCCACCCCTGCTCAACCAGTAGTATCATTAGGACCACAGAATGAGCAAACTATGCACGTGCTGTCCTTTTCTAACATTCGTACTGTACTTTCTACCAATAAATATTCTTTTTGCATGATTACATTGATACCCTTGTAAAATATTCCCCTTTTCCTTAACAAATAGGAATCATTTTCTATAATTTCCTGTAACTTAAGATTTACCCTAATTGGGTACTATAAATACTTGTATATTGTAATGACCATAACAAGAATGTTGAGAATATATTGAACTTTCAGATACACTCTCCTGGGCTAAGTGTTCTTCTACTTACTTTTGAGCTACTCTTATCTAGCCCATTGAGCGCAAATTTGTGGCGAGTGACCTTTGGCCAAACTTATGCATCACATCAAATGTGACTTGAGCTCGTATGAGGCGTTGGTGTGTCATATCCATCGTCAATGTATGGGAACCCCTACTCAACTTTCGACTATCATTTATCCTTCGAGCTATTTTGTGGCTCGAACCCACTCCTTTGGTTCGTACAATATAGGTTGACATGTGCTTACCCACGTCGTACCCATATCACCAAGGGTAGTGGATTATTGTAAAAAATAAATAATAATTAAAAAAACTTACTGAAAAGCCATTGGTCAAAGTTGGATCAGGCAACCCAACATTAAACAATTGGGTTTTAAGCAACGGTTCTATTTTATTTTTCCTATTTTAATGTTTATTGTCTTAGGTGGCCACTAGTAATTATAAAAGGTTCAATAGTCTCCTTTAGGAGAAGTTAGGTACCATCTAACCTTGAGGTGGTAAAAAAAATGGTCTCAAAATGGGAACAATGCATAACTGTATTTTTGAGTACTACTTTATTGCATTTGGAGGTCAAAGTGTATACTTGATTGTGTTTGTAAGTAGCTTGGTTGTGTACATGTATGTATGTCTTTGATCTTGACTAAACTATTACGTGACTTAATTTGCTCAATTGTAACTTGTTGAACCACACAAATTGAGTGGTCACCCTTAACTAGAATGAAACTATATGGGACTTAAGATTGAACTAGACATGTATTGCAACCCAAGAAGGGACGGATGGGATTCTCTAACTAAATATCGATCCTTTTGAAAGGAATAGCTGAAATAGTCTCTTTTTCACCTTTAGTCGAATTAAGTAACAAGAAAAGAGGTTATAGTAAGGTTAAAGATGCTGGTTCAAAGGTAATAGTAGAAAGAAGGATGCCTCTATTGCATAAACCTAGGTTTGGTTATAAACTATTGCATCGCATTGAAACTCCTCAAACCCAAATAAAAGTGAATGGAATTTCTCTAATCTGTTGACGAACCGATTAACATCATGCGATCGCATTTATTTTGTCACATTACATCTAAATAATTAGTTGATAACCCTATTTTTGCTTACCATATATTCTTACGTCTCCGTCCCTACTTATTAAGTGGTTAATTGCTCATACCCCTACAAATCTTTTTACAAGTATAGATTAGAATGCCACACTTTAACTACCATGTGGTTGATACTGTTGAGGAATAGGGTACGACGAAAAGAATTGAAGACCAGCTAGACTTATGAAGTTTTATTTTGCATCTTATCTTTTGTCCTTTTGCCTAAAATATATGTGCATATTTAAGCTAGCTATACTATAAGGATTCATAAGTTAAACCACATTAGACCAGGCTATAAATATATGTTTTAAAGACTTCCGCAGTTTAGATTATCAATAACATGTTAAACTATTTACTTTCAAGTAGGTGAATTGTCGATACCTTATGTAAATCAGGTTTACAATAGTGGCAGTAAGGTTAACTTTTAACACAATGATTTACACGGCAAAACTATTACAATTTTGTCATTTCAGGGCGTAATAATGGATATATATATATATGTAGATATATATATATATAACCCAAATGTAAAAATGCTAAAATAAAGCTCATGATAAATAAATAAAAAAAGATTGATAAAAAGAAATGGCAACACCAAAATTAATAATGATAAACTACAATCTATTTAAATAAAGTATCTTTTTGTAAAATAGGAGATAAATCTAGAAGGCACCCACATATATAAATAGCACCTAAACCTTTTTCTATACATCACTTCAGCAACTATCATTTTATTGCGGTAAGAGAGGAAGAAGGCAAGAAAGCTCATTAATAATCAAGAAGTAAACTCAATGTAAATACCCATCTTATTTCTTATAAGAGTTTTGAAGTTTAATTTATATTATAATTTAGAAACCACATTAAAACCTTGGAAAGATTCCTATAGTTAATATCACAAACCTTAAAGAGTTGACATAAATAATAAAATACAATATCTAAAACCATAAATTCGAGATAGCATAGAAATTTGAATAAAGCATCATTTATGTAGGATTGTCCCTAAAAGTATTTTGAAGTGTAGGGAGTAAAAGAAAATGGTTATATTTGTTGATAGACCATTTTAGATTCAGGTTCCCAGGGCCCGGTTTAAGTACTTCAACCTACTTAAGTACCTACCAACACCTTTCTAAGGCAAAGAGCGCAACCTCCTACAACAACCTGTTCGGCCCCTTTATGAGCAAGGGCTCAACTAGATAACCTGCTTGGGGTCCTTCGAGCATCTCTCTATGTCTGATATGCCCACTTACTCAAGCCACCATGAGCAGCTTATCACCCTCGACCACTTCAGGGTGTTGGGAAACCTTGGCCTGGTTCCTTGGGTCGAGGTAGCCTTAATCTCCATGAGTTTGTACTAAGCATTTCACATGATGTTCGGTGTCTGTAATTCTCTTACCTTTCTCTCTCCTTCTCTTCATTAATTAACTTAAAACATCGATGGTATAGCTAGCACAACCTTAATCCTGGACATGTCAGCTTCTCTAGTTTCAAATGTAACCACTAGCCTATTAGAGGACAACTAAGCAACAAAAGCTTTCTAGTCCCCCAACCTACAGCCCATGTTCCTACAACAACCATGTACGACTAAATTATAGGACACTACGTATCTCTGATAGGTGAGCTCCTTGTTGTGTAAATAGAAAAGGAGCTAAAGGTACCGGATCTTCTTCTTCTTCTTCGCTCTTACTCTTTTAGCACATCAAGCACTCACAAATACTCTAAACATTTCCCTTTTACTCCCTCTCTCTTTGCTACGGACTACATATCGCTAGAATACTAAAAATTACTAAGGTTTTGATCATGTTATTGACACCGAATTTCATGGTAATCTCTAAAGGACAAAATTATGCTAAAGCTTGCATGGATATCGAATATTTGGAAAATTAATATTGTTAGGCTCCTTATATTATTTGAAACATAGCCATCAAGTGGAGATGCAGAAAAGAATTTAAAAGATTATAAAGAATATTTTACCCCTAAGCCCTCAATAAGATCGAGAAAAAATAAGAAAACTTTTTCCAAATCCACCATGTCATTGTACTAAAATTGATTTAATTGTCTATTTTAGGACTACTTCCCTTATTCAGCTAGGTTTCGAATTTGTTTCCTATTTCAGTTACAGTGTCAGCTTCTCAATTAGATTATGATCTAGGAATAATTTACATTTAATGTGATCACTTTTAAATGATGGGTTTTAAGTTAAGGATTATAACTTTACGTATTTATCTAAATTATATATCTCCTATAACCGAATTAGTTCCAAATTAATTTCTGATTCAATTTCTAAATTCAGTTTTGTTTTAACTTATGATTATTGTTTTTATTTATGAACCCACGGAATTCTTCCCAAACTAAAATGGGAGATTCATCTAACTATACTTAAGTATCTTGAATCTACGTTTTAGCCCTTAATCAGTATTTCAATCAGTACGGTACACTATGTTTCTATTTTAACGACCGAATCAACTCCTGATGTCAGATAATTTTACATTTTCATATAATTACCTAAATTTAAGTTTCTTACCAGATTTATTAAATAATTTTATTATTATTATTATTATTATTATTATTATTATTATTATTATTATTATTATTATTATTATTATTATTATTATTATTATTATTATTATTATTATTATTATATCTTCTATTTGTTATATTTCCTATTTCACATATTATGTATTATTACCTATTATGTACATAATACACACATATAATATCCTTATCACATCAATCACAATCTTAAAATATCCAAATTTATCCTAAATCAAATTTTATACCTAATTTAAAGTTAAAATATACCGTTTTTACCTATTATATATATACTACATAATACCCTAATAATTACATCTAACACCCTAAATGCCACAAATATCACACTTCATCAAATTTAAACATCCTTAAAAATATCATTACTCACTAAATTAATAATTACTAATTTAATTATTTAATTAACCCCAAATTACCCATTTTATGCATCATTTTAAGGCTTAAAAATTATCTAAAAATTTCAAAAATTAATTTTTTGAAAAAGGGCTTCATAGCAATGTTGTATAACTCCAGAGTAGTTTATACAAAAATTTTAGGCTAAAAAATACACTTCTAAAGTCATTTATTTATAAATTGAATAAAGCTCTAGCTTGTAAGATTTCTTAAAGACCATATATTATGGAATATATTTTCATCAAAATAATATTTTTCCTAAAAACTCAATACAAAAATATTCCAGAATACCAAATTTCATAATTTTTTAAGTATTTTTAGAATTTTTTTAAAAAAATATGTAAAATAAAGAGAAAGATCGAACTCACCGGAATTGGTCACTAAGGCCTTGTTAGCCCGCTTGGGCACTGCCACCACAATATGGTGGTGGCAACCGTCTACTACCAGGTACTCATCGGGTTGGGGATCTCCTCTAAGGCCCTAATTGCACAAATTTTTGCTAATTTTTGTAAAAACCCTAATTCCCATTAAATTTCGGTGCTCTTTAATTTTATAAGGTTTTTCACTTTATATTTGTTGTAATTTAATTGGTTGCTTTTATTTCTTCAATTCCAAATTTTCACGCCCCGCTTCTAGACATTTCCTTATTTTTCCTCATTTTTCTTGATTTTTCCTTAATTAGTTATGAATTTTATTTAATTAATTAGCATTATTATAGCATATTTCACATATTTTAAGAAATTATGCGTATTTTTACCTACATATAAATTCATATATAGTATAAATAAATAATCCTAAATATTATTTAAGTTATTTTATTATTTTTAGCGTATATATAATTTATTTATTTCGATTCGTTAATTATCGAAATGTATTTTCTATATTTTCAATAAATAACGGGTAATATACTTAAAATTTGAAAATTTTATATTTTTTTATTTTATTACTTATTTTCCTAAATTCAAACTTATGAAATCACTTTTACTAATAATCGTAGCTTAATAATAAAATTTAGCCTAAATCAGATAATTTATTCGATCACCTTAAAATCTTCGAACCAAACCTCAAGTAGTTAATTATGAGGCTTACATGATCAATAGAATGTACATGTGAAATCAAATAAGGTGAAGTTAGTCTCCAAACTGCAGCTGCCACTAGAAAGCTTTTTATTCCTTAATTTTGGTTATTGTTCAGTTACATTTGGTTAGAATAAGGAAGAAGCAAATTTTTTAACGTGTATATACATATATATATATATATATATATTGTTAAACTTTAAAGGGGCTTAAGTAACTATCCATACTGTAATTATAATTAAATCCTTTGAGCCAAGTAATTTTTTCATTTTCTTCCAACTCTTATATTAAGTATCGTATAATCTAAAAAGGATATATAAATCAATATCAATAATATATTACTATTTTCACAATGTTTTATCCAAAGCAATTATATCAATAACCACCACTCTTTCACATTACTTAATAGTTTATCTCTATAAACTTGATAGTTTTTTCAACTTGAAAATTAAAATACAATCTTTGAATGCTATTGATATGCTCTTAAAAAAAACACCCATATTGATTAAAACCTTATTTTATAATTATTCTTTTTTTTATTATATCTTATATTTATATTTTGCATATACAATGTAAGTGTATACCTACTAGTGTGTGTGGATATATATATATATATATATATATATATATCTTCTCTTAAATGTTTTAAGGTCATACTCATTTCGCATATTTAGTGCTTAAAATACATTCTTAATATCAATGCTTGGAATAATTTGTATTTAATAATTTTATACGAGAAAAGATACTAAAAATTCGACTTTCCAAAAATCAGATTTCAAATAAGCGTAGATCATACACAAAAAACAATGGATAAGATAAAAATAAGATTCAAATAAAAAAATCCCAATAAGACCATAACTAGTTATACATAATTTTAAACTCTCATGTAATGAAAAGTGATTCGATTATTATTATTTTTTATTATGGAGCTAACACATTCATTATGCTTTAATCCTTAACGTATTTCTCCTAACATAAATACGTTGTATGTAACTAGTTGTATATAAATATATAATCTCATGTAAAGAGAAATTATGCAATTGCTTTCTTACATTATGAAACTGACACATTGATTATATTTCATCCTTTTTTCATTTCAGGTCAACACTCTCCAAGGATGCATAAGCTTCCATTCCTTTTCAAAAGAAAAATATGCATAAATCCCATCTTCTTGTAATTTCCATAAACATTTAAGATCTGGTGCACAAATGTCATTCGAATAACCATTATCAAAAACATTAAACACTTGGTAGCCATTATGCCACCTTGCATGGCAATAGAACAGGGTACTACCTCCAAATGTTTTCACAGAATTTCCATCCAATTCCATCGCTAGGAGAATAGTATCTCCCATCGATGGTATCTCCCATCGATGGTATCATCACCTGACCTACACGACACATAGACATCAGCACTCGCGAAGCCATTACTTACTCTAACTTCAATCTCATGTATGAACACAAAGCAAAAGGCTGTAGAACTATAAAAGAAAGCTAGGAATAAGATCGTGAACAAAAGGATTTTCACGGAATATTTATGTAACATTGGAACTTAGCTGTACTAGCTCTTATGTTTTTCTTTAGTAGTGCTCTATTGTGTATTAAGGAGCCTATGAAATGAGCGATGAAATTACAATGTTAGGTCTACTTGCTAAAGTCATGATTGTTATTTTGTGGGGAAAAAGACAATGATGTTTGTAATATTCTGTTTCTTAATTTAATCTACCATTTTCTTGTAAATGTCATTCTCTTATTTAAAAAAAAAAGAGATGAAATTAGCGTTCATAGCATGAGTTTTAAATTAGGTTTGTCTGTGGTGTTAAGATCCTTAGCTTTTCTCATCAATGTCGGTAGTTTCTTTTTGTCTCATTTTTGGAATTTAATTAGTAATAAATCATATTATTACATTATTATTAGTTTCCTTATATAAAGTGGTCACTTCATTGTGATTTCTAAAGATGATGCTTTACAAGATTAATAAAGTAATGACAATACTAAAACTACATGAACCTTTACAAAGTATATTTAAAATTTTATAGGAATAAGAACTGATAAAATCAATATAATATTCCAAGGAATAAAAAGCGGGTGCTGAGTCTAAAGATTTTTATTTTTCTTCATTTTGTCTTTCTTATGTTAACTATAGATATGATATGAGTAACATTTTCTTACTGGTCCATACTATCATCTATAATATTTAAGACAATTATATGTTATCTATTTACCTATTATTATTAAAGGAAACGTCCATTCGCCTTGATCATTGTATACATTCAAGGTTTAACCACACACATTTTCCGCTTTTGTAGATGGGAATCCTCACAAGTCATACGTTCAAGAATTAACTACACATTAAAGGAATTAACACATGTTGAAGCAAACTACATAACTATTTAGTGGTGATTTTAAATGCGTGATTACATGAAGTTTTCTCTTTCCCAAGTTCTTATTGTATTTTAATAAATATATTTATCGTATCACTATAGTTATTTATGTACTTTGTCGATTAGGTATTTTTTCAATACACACCTAATGAGTGCATATTGATTATGTATGATTGCTATTATTGTATCAACAAGTGTGTTAAGCTCAAAATTTTAATTTCGTTGCGATGTCTGCATACGCATCACCAATGCATGATCAGCTAATTAAATGATTTAAGCGAATAAAATATGTAGAAATTATAAAAAAAATAGAAAATAAAGAAAAGTAGAAAAAAAAATTAAAAGGGTAAATGAAGTTCCCATTCTAAGGTTATTTTGAGACCATTTACAACTGTCCCAAGGCTAAGGAGTGGTTCAAAAATGACTAATCAATACTATATATCACACGACCCATACAGGCAACTCCCAAGTGATAGGAATCACGAATGAATCATGTGCTCTCGAGCTTACGGGCTTGCTCAATGGCCCGTCGAGCTCTCTATAGTGAATTGAGTACTGAGGAGCAATACATACCTCAGTCCGACCTGTTGAGTTACTTCAGTCTTCACATCATCTAGGAAGTTGCTGAGGTGATTAGCCGATATACCGAGCTGACCCCACCCCCAAACACCAGTCCAAGCATCAAATCAGGATACAGTCGACCTAACCAATTTCAAAGCCAAGTTGACAGTTGTCAAGAGCTGAACACTTGAGGCCTACTTAAAAATGAGTCTCAGCTAACCTTTGTCGAGTCCTAACTATTTGAGCGACCGAACCACCGATGTAGACCTAACCTAATCGAGACCTCACCTCTACTTGACTAGCAATATCATTGGGACTTCAGAATGAGCAAGCTATGCACGCGCTGTCCTTTTCTAACATCCATACTATCCTTTTTGCCAATAGATATTCTTTTTGTATCAAATAACCCAAAGAAGGGAAGGTGAACGAGAGATTAGGAGTTAAGATGAAACAAAGAAGGTTAAGAGGAGAAGAATTGTGCCGACCTATTATTTGCAAGATGCCTTCAAAATATTATGAGGGTTGAGGTAAGGAGGATCGACTATTGAAGCTTATGTCAAGGAATTCCAAATGTTAATGATCCGATGCGAAGTCAATGAGCTAAAAAACCGAAATGGATCTCGATTCATCAATGGAATAAAGTACGAGATCAAAGACATCCTAGAAACTATGGATGTTAGGTCACTTGACGATATAATCTAAGCTGCCCAAAGGATAGAAAGGTGTCAAACTAACTACCCATCAGCCAACCTAGCAATAGCCAATCTATTTCGAATAAACCTGTATAAACAAAACCATGTAAGGTTGCTAAGACCCCACCTGCTCAAACTACTCTAGAAGTGGAGAAGGGAGTCCTAAGGAAGTTTAAGAAAGGCTAGAGTTCGAGCAGGAAGATGAATGAGATCATAGACTTCAATGTAAAGGATTTGGACATACGCTCACTCAGTGTTCGAACAGAAGAACTATGGTAATCGGAGGCAAGATGCAGACAGTTGAAGTAGACAATACTGACGAAGAAATAGAGGAGTAGAAAGATAACCAACGGACTGACCAATGGACTAAGCTGTCCGAGGAGGAAGTTATCTGTAGTGAGAAAGGCAACTTTATGCCGGCCACTCTAATGTTGAGAAGGAAAATGAGAGTCAGTCTTGTGGCCAAAGATGAGCAGAGGGAAGATCTCTTTCATATTGGATGTAAGGTAAATGAGCTACTATATGCCTTGATCGTTGATAGTGAGAGCTGTACCAATGCAGCCTATGCATTTATGGTCCAACAATTGAAATTTCCAATCAAGCTCCACCCAAAACCTTACAAGTTATATTGGCTTAGAGATAAAGGAGCCCTACAGGTGAACAAACAAGTGTCCATGCCGATCTATATTGGCAATTATCGAAATAAAGTACTTTGTGATGTGTTACCCATAAGTGTGTCCTACATTGTACTTAGACGACCGTAAATGTTAGGTCGAGCAGTTATATATGATGAAAGGAAGAATACATGTTCTTTGAAGCATGAAGGCAGGAGGGTGAAATTGATTCCTATGACCACCGAACAAGTAAAGGTCATGCAATCACAACTAAGCTAAGTACTGAAGAAAGAAGCTTTGATAATAACTCAAACCAAGCCAAAAAGAGAGATGGAGCTTGAGGACTGACTTATCTACTAGTCCGAAGAACGCTAAAGATGAGGCCTGAAGAGAAGGGGCAACCCATTAAGGTGAAAACATTATTAGAAGAGCTCGCCAATCTGTTCCCAAATGAACCACCAGAGGGTCTTCCTCCTACTAATTGTTAGTCTTGAAATCTTGTTGGCATTTTCAAAGCACTAAATTGTGGAGATGGATCTTTTTTATTTAATTTTCCTCAATTAAGAGTTAGGATATCCATCCATTCTTGATCGATAATTTTTTACACTATCTTCAATTTTTCAATGAATATCCACATGTCATAGTAGTCTTATATCCTTAAAAGCTTATACAAATAAATCATAATATATTTGTATAGAATATTTGTAATTATTTCTTCAAAATATTTAAAAATAAAAATGTGTGCAACATTATTGAGATTCCATTATAACAAACGATACCAAGTTGCATTTGGTATAATGTACATGTGAAATCAAATAAGGTGAAGTTAGTCTCCATATTGCAACTGCCACTAGGAAGCTTTTTATTCCATAATTTCGCATGTTGTTCAGTTGCATTTGGTTATAATAAGGAAGATGCAAATTGTTGAACGTGTATATTTATATATATATATATATATATATATAATCAAACTTTGAAGGGGCTTAAGTAACTACCCATACTATAATTATAATTAAATCCTCTGAACCAAGTAAATTTTTCATTTCTTTCCATCTCTTATATTAAGTATCAAATAATTTGAAAAGGATATATTTATCAATATCGATTATATATTACTATTTTCACAATGTTTTATCTAGAACGTTGGCGGTTATATCAATAACCACTACTCTTTCGCATTACCCAATAGTTTATCTCCATAAACTTGATAGTTATTTCTACTTGAAAATTGAAATACAATCTTTGAAAGCCATTGATATGCTCTTAAAAAAAAACAAACACCCATATTGATTAAAACTCTATTTTATAATTATTCTTTTTTATTATACCTTATATTTATATTTTACATACACAACGCGAATGTATACCTACTAGTGTGTGTAGATATATATATATATATATATATATCTTCTCTTGAACATTTTAAGGTCATACTCATTTCGCACATTTAGTGCTTAAAAAAAATTCTTAATGTCGGTGCTTGGAATAATTTGTATTTAATAATTTTATACGAGAGAAGATACAGAAAAGTCGGCTTTCCAAACATCAGATTTTAGATAGGTACATATCATATACAAAATAACAATGGATATGATATAGATAGGATTCAAATAAAAAAATAAATCCCAATAGGACCATAACTAGTTATACATAATTTTAAACTCTCATATAAAGAAAAGTGATTCAATTATTTTCTTTGATTATAGAGCCAACACATTCACTATGCTTTAATCCCTATGCATTTCTCCTAACATAACTAGTTATATATAAATATATAATCTGATGTAAAGAGAAATGATGCAATTACTTTCTTACATTATGAAACTGACACATTGACTCTATTCCGTCCTTTTTTCATTTCAGGTCAACGCTCTCCAAGGATGCATAAGTTTCCATTCCTTTTTAGAAGAGAAATACGCATAAATCCCATCTTCTTGTAATTTCCATAAGCATTTAAGATCTGGTGCACAAATGTCATCCCAATAACCATTATCAAAAACAGTAAACACCTGGTAACCATTATGCCACCTTGAATGGCAATAGAACAGGGTACTACTCCTAATGTTTTCGCAGAATTTCCATCTAATTCCATCGCCAGGAGAATAGTATTTCCCACCGATGGTATCATTACCTGACCTACAAAACACATAGACATCAGCACTCGTAAAGCCATTACTTACTCTAACTTCAATCTCATGTATGAACACAAAGCAAAAGGCTGTAGAACTATAAAAGAAAGCTAGGAATAAGATAGTGAACAAAAGGATTTTCACGGAATATTTATGTAACATTGGAACTTAGCTATACTAGCTCTTATGTTTTTCTTTGGTAGTACTCTATTGTGTTTTAAGGAGCCTATGAAATGAGCGATGATATTACGATGCTAGGTCCACTTTTTAAAGTCATGATTGTTATTTTGTGGGGAAAAAGACAATGATGTTTGTAATATTCTGTTTCTTAATTTAATCTACCATTTTCTTGTAAATGTCATTCTCTTATTTAAAAAAAAAAAAAAGAAGAAGATGAAATTAGCGTTCATAACATGAGTTTTAAATTGGTTTTATCTGTGGTGGTAACATCCCTAGCTTTTCTCATCAACATCGATAGTTCCTTTCTGTCTCATTTTTGGAATTTAATTAATAATAAATCACATTATTACATTATTATTAGTTTTCTTATATAAAGTGGTCACTTCATCGTGATTTCTAAAGATAGTGCTTCACAGGATTAATAAAGTACTAACAATACTAAAACTACATGAACCTTTACAAAGTATAATTAAAATTTTACAGGTCTAAGAACCGATAAAATCAATATAATATTCCAAGGAATAAAAAGTGGCCATTGGGTCTAAAGATTTTTCTTTTTCTTTATTTCGTCTATCTTATGTTAACCATAGATATGGTATGAGTAACATTTTCTTACTAGTCCATACTATCATCTATAATATTTAAGAAGATTCTACGTTATCTATTTACCTATTATTATTAAAGGAAATATTCATTCGCCACTCATTCATATATCGATCATTGTACACATTCAAGGTTTAACTGCACACATTTTCCACTTTTGTGGATGAGAATCCTCACAAGTCACACGTTCAAGAATTAACTACACATTCAGGGAATTAACTGCACATGTTGAAGAAAACCACACAACTATTTAGTGGTGATTTTAAATGCAACTATTTAGTGGTGATTTTAAATGCATGATTACGTGATTTAATGAAGTTTTCTCTTTCCTAAGTTTTTATTGTATTTAAATAAATATATTTATTGTATCACTGTAGTTATTTACGTACTTTGTTGATTAAGTATTATTTCTATACTCATCTAATGAGTGTGTTTTGATTGTGTATGATTGCTATTATTGTATCAACAAATGTGTTAAGCTCAAATTTTAATTACGATGCAATGTCTAATCATTGCATATGCATCGCCAATGCGTGATCAGCTAATTAAATGATTTAATCAAATAAAATATGTAGAAATTATAAAAAATAGAAAATAAAGAAAAGCATAAAATCAAATTAAAAGGGAAATTGAAGTTGCCATTCCGAGGCCATTTTGCGACCATTTTACAACTGTAACAATGGAGTGGTTGAAAAACGACTAATCAATACTATATATCGCATAACCCGTACATGCAACTCCCAAGTGATAGGGATCACGGATCAATCACGCGCTCCCAAGCTCACAAGTTTGCTCAAGTGGCTCATCAAGCTATCCCGATCTGAGTATCGAGGAGTAGTGCATACCCCGGTCAGACCTATTAAGTTACATCGCTCTTCACATTATCCAGGAAGTTGTCGAGGTGACCAGCCGACATGCCGAGCCGACCTCTTCGCCAAAACACTAATCCAAGCATCGAATCAAGATACGGCCGACCTGACCAGTTTCAAAGCTGAGTCGACAGTTGTCAAAAGCTAAACACTTGAAGCCAACCCAAAAATGAGTCTCCCCTAAGCTAACCCCTCTACGGTCCTGTCTGTTCGAGCTGCCAAAACCGTCGATGTGGACCTAACCTGATCGGGACCCTGCCTCTACCGGCCAGCAGTGTCATTGCGACCACAGAATAAGCAAACTACACACGTGCTACTCTTTTTTTACATTCGTACTGTCCTTTTTGCCTATAGATATTCTTTTTGTGGCGAGCAACCCAAAGAAGGGAAGGAGAACGAGAGATTAGGAGTTAGGATGAAACAAAGAGGGTTACGAGGAGAAGATTTGTACCGAGCTATCATTTGCAGGATGCCTTTAAAAGATTATAGGTGCTGAGGCAAAAAGAATCGACTGTTAGAGCTTGTTTCAAGGATTTCCAGATGTTAATGATCCGATGCGAAGTTAGCAAGCTAGAAGATCGAATTGTATCTCGATTCATTGGTAGACTAATGCATGAGATCAAAGATATCCTAGAAACCATGGATATTAGGTCACTTGACGATGCAATCCAAGTCGCCCAAAGTATAAAAAGGCATTGAACAGGAAGGTTCCAACCACCCGTCAGCTAACCTAACAGTAGCCGATCTGTTCTGAATAAACGTGTACGAATGGAACCAAGTAAGGTTACTGAGACCCCACTTGCTTAGACTACCCGAGAAGAGAAGAAGGAAGTCTTGAGGAAATTTAAGAAAGGCTAAAGTTAGGGCAGGACGACAAACGAGATCAAGGAATTTAAATGTTAAGGATTTGGACATGGGATCACTCTGTATCCGAACAGAAGAACTATGGTGATCGGAGGTAAGGTGTCAATAATTGAAGTAGGCAATACTGATGAGGAAATAGAGGAGTAGAAAGAGGACGGACGAACCGAGCTGTCCGAGGAGTAAGTTATCTATAGTGAAGAAGGTAACTTTATGCCAGCCACTCTAGTGTTTTGAAGGACAATGAGAGTTGGTCCTATGGTCGATGACAAGAAGAGGAAAAATCTCTTCTATATCGAAGGCAAAGTAAATGAGTCACTATATGCCTTGATCGCTGATAGTGGGAGCTGTACTAATATAACCTCTATATTTATGGTCCAACAAATGAAATTGCCGACCAAGCCAAACCTACAACCATACAATTTACATTGGCTCGATGATAAAAGAGCCCTACAGGTGAACAAATAGGTATCGGTGCCAATCTACGTTAGCAAATATCGAGATGAAGTACTCTATGATGTGTTACCCATGAATGCGTGAACAACCATGAATGTTTGATCGAGCAATTATATATGATGGAAGGGGGAATTCATGTTCTTTGGAGCATGAAAGCAGGAGGGAGAAATTGAGTCCTATGACTGCCGAGCAAGTAAAGGTTATGCAATCCCAACTGAGTCGAGTCCTAAAGAATGAGGCTTTGGTAATAACTCGAGGCAAGCTGAAAAGAGAGATGGAGCTCAAAGGACCGACCTACATGCTGGTCTGAAGAACACTAGAGATGAGGGCTAAAGAGAGGGAGCAACCCACCGAGGAGAAAACATTATTAGAAGAGTTCACTGATTTGTTCCCAAATGAACTACCGAAGGGTCTGCCTCCCACCAATTGTTAGTCTCGAAATCCTATGGTCATTTTCGAAGCATTAAATTATGGAAATTGATTTTTTTTATTTAATTTTCCTAAATCAAGAGTTGGGATATCTATCCGGTCTTTATCGGTAATTTTTTACTCTATCTACAATTTTTCGATGAATATTCACATGTCATAGTAGTCTGTATCCTTAGAAGCTTGTACAAATACATCATAATATATTTGTAATTATTTCTTCAAAATATTTGAAAATTCAAATGTGTGCAACATTGTTGAGATTCCTTAATAACAAAGGATACCAAGTTAAATTACATCTTGCTTCGTAGATATACTTTCCCTGTCTCTTAAAAGTATTTCCATTTATATCCGCTCCATTCGTATGCCATTACATATAACAAGAAAAGTTAAAATCTTGACTGCGTATGATTGGAGGATGCAAATAAGTACTCCTTTTGCAGTGGGGAAAACTTAATCCGCTCTTCCGTCTTATTTTTCCCAAAACTTTAAAGATTATTCAAAAACAACACATCTTTACAAGATTAATATGAGATATCCTATTAACATGTACCATATACGTAATGTGTTTGAGATAAGTTCCAATCTTACTTTGAAAATGTAAACTTTAATCTGACATGGGAGACCAATGCTAGTAGAAGCCGGACAAATGACGAATCCAAGAGCGATTTCATGGTTGGTTTGAACAAAACCAAGGCAAGTAAGTCGAAGCAACCGGCTTTCTCGGAAGCATCTAGCTGCCAAAAATTAAAAACCAATAGCAATACCCTAAACATAAGTAACTTCAAGAGATGAAAACCATCAAATTAACCTTAGCAGTATCAAGTAATCAAAACTTACAGTCCAATATACAAAAAATGGAGTCTTCTCATCTCCATAAACACCAGGATTAACCCGAAGAAAAGATTTCATTAAGTTTCAACATTCTGCAACTAAAAAATCTTCCAAAATACTCCAACATAAAGTTGAAAAGTACTCCGCTCATTATTAGATTCAACATAAAGGTTCCATGCTCTGATATCTGCTTTCGCTCCCAAGTAACCGTTTCCAGCTGTGAACATTATAGCCATCTGATGGATCATATAAAGCTTAATGAGTTTTCCTCCATAGAAATAACAATATTATATGCAAAATAACTAAAACAGCATTTCTATTTGCTCAAATTGGATTGGACAGAGTAGTGGGCATACAGATCGATTCGGCTCCAAAAGATTTAGGATCTTGCTATCATTTATTTGCATGGCATTTGGAGAAATGGAATCGTAACTCAGTTTCTTCCTTGTACTATCTTGCACTAGACACAGTTTCACACGTCTTTCTTTTTTGTTCTTCGAATTGGTATTGTGCCCTCAAGGCAACTCTCACTTCTCTTCCACATTTGTGCAAATTTTTTGTCACCATTGCTTGATGCTTGGCTTCTTCTCATAGATATTGATGGATGATAGCTTGGTGTCATCTGCGTCAAATTTGCCATTGAAGATATATAATCGATGTGCTTCCATTATAAGCAATTTGTCTTTTTATCGTGTGGGAAACAATAAAATTTTCTTATGTATATGACAATCTCCAAATTTAGAGAAACAAAAATTTTTTAAAAGATGTCAATTACACATGTCTGGATTAACTACCCGTATAATGCCTTAAGGACCCTAAATGGGCATCATAACCTGCTACATATCCCAGCTAGCCTATAACCAATAATTTGAAATATAATAAAATATATTAAATAATAACTCTTATATGCAATAACATGATAATCGAATAATTTAAAAGTGATAATCGAATACTAAAAATACTTAATTCAACGCTAATAATAAAAATAATAAATAAAATAATAGTAATAAGATATATATACTATATATATAGTACCTAATATAAAATCAAAACAGTTCGCAAACATAGATCGAGAAGAAAATTATTAGATGGTACGAACAAAAACCTAACAATAATAACAATACAAAATTATAATCCATAAAATAATATACCTAAATAGTTAATTTATTACATTTACCCGGTTAATTGAAACGCGTAGAATGGTACCTAATCGAGAGTGAAATTAAATTGAATTCCAAACAAGCTGCTCAAACTATGAATTGAATAGAAGATTTTCGTACAAGCTTTGGAAATGAGGGCAAAATTTGAGGATGTGGGGTCGACGAAATGCTTGTACAGGGACGGTGTAATTTAAATTTGGAAAAGGAAAAGAAAATGGAGGGTTAATGAGATTCCATTGGAGAGATGGCGGCCGGAGGAAATTGAAAACAGGGGTCTAGAAAATCAGCTGGTAAAACGCAAATGGACAGGGGGTGGGGTCCGATTAGTTGTAAAGAATTAGGAAAAGGAAATGGGGAACGGATCGAATTGGATTGGGAAAGGGACAAGGGCTTTTGGAAATTGGAGAAAACAAGATAGAGAAAGTAAAGTGGGGTCTGGCCATTAATTAGGGGGAAAGGTTGGCCAGGCTAGAGAGAGCGCGGTGAGAATTATGTATATGCCCAGAGAGAGAAAGAATTTATGGTAAGGAAAAAAAATGATGTAGGGTGAGGATAGAGTTGAACATTTTAGAAATTTTTAGAACGTAGAGTGATGTTTAAAAAGAATTTAAAGAATTAATTAAAATATATATATGTATATATAGTATTTAGGATAATAACTCTTCTATAAAAGTATGTAATGTAATGTGTTATAATGTAAAATACTAATAAATTATTATATTTTTTACGTATATCAAAACATGTTTTTCAATAAATTAGGATATAAATTCTTGATTTCAAAAATAAGGACACTAAACGTATATGATACGTATCCGATTGGTTACAATTCATTCTTTTGAACCAAATCAATTTGTATATTTGACTTTTTTATTTTTTTTAGGACTAAAATCCAACCTAACACATAATTATTATTTAAAAAAAAAAAAAAGAATGGACCACAATTCAAACTTTAGTCACTTATGGAGAGAAATAAATCAAGCGTTTTGTCTCCTAAAAGAGTGAATAAAACAATAAAGTATGTGACAAAGTTTATGTTCTCTTTAAGACAAGCATAGCAGTATCTTCAGCAAACAACTTCGAATAACGTTAGCTTTCTAGGATACTTAGAAATAATCCTTGTGTTACACAGATGTTATGGGGACATGATACTGCATCTTGGTACATCAACTACATGATATGGGTATCACGATCAAGTAAATTTTAGTCCAACAAGACTATATATTACTGTGTATATCCAAGTTGCAACTCACTTAAGCATCTATTTCATGGCTCTCCTATGTACATTTTCTAACGAAGGAAACATGATCTTGCCAAAAATAAGACACATATCATATTAGCCCTACTGTAAAATAGAGCTCTTTACTTTGTTTTTTAGAAAGAAATTTTTTCTTAACATTAGCCAAACCACGAAATATTAATCAAAACATAAACCAAATTGAATTATAAAAACCAAGCTTTTCATTAAGTTCAAAGTTTAATATTTTTTTTTTCTTTTTTCAATCCTTAATAGGATTACTATAATGTACATGTGAAATCAAATAAGGTGAAGTTAGTCTCCAAATTGCCATTACCACTAGAAGGCTTTTTGTCCCTTAATTTTGCTTGTTCAATTGCATTTGGTTCTAATAAGGAAGAAGCAAATTTTTGAACATATAGATTTATCTCTATTATTAAAACCAATTAGGGTTTAAGTAACTTTATTAGTGTCTTCCCTTTAAAATTACTATGTAACCCTCCGATCTTATAATATATAATTAAAAAAAAACTGATAGTAAATTAACCATAAATCTATGAACAAATTTGTTAACTTCCTAAATTTTCTTTTTCTCACTATTCCTCACTTTTCCCACTTATTCTCTCTCTCCCCATTATTGCCACATTCTACCTTCATAGTATTATTTCTCTCTCCACTATTACCACATCCCCACTACTCCCTATTCCTCTCTCTTTCTCTCCCTCCCCAACATCACCACTATCCCCTATTCTTCTCTCCACAATCCTCATCTCTCTCCCTCCCTTATCTATTAATATATTCTATTAATATTATAATATATTTTATTATACTATATAATGTTATTCATTTTATGCATATGTAATGCAGATACATCGTCCACTAATATATTATTAAAGTTTAAAAGGGGTTTAAGTAACTATCCAATTGTAATTATAATTAATTCCTCCGACTTTTTTTTCCAACTCTTATAATAAGTATCATATAATTTAAAAAGGATATATTTGCCAATATCAATTATATATTACTATTTTTACAATGTTTTATCTAAAAAGTTATAGTTATATTAGTACCTACTACTCTTTCACGTTACCCAATAGTTTTATCTCCATAAACTTAACATGTACTTCAACTCCAAAATTGAAATACAATCTTTCAATGAAACTGATATGCTCTTCCAAAACAAAAAACAAGAAAAAAAAAACCATTTATATTGATTAAAACTTTATTTTATAATTATTCCTTTTTTATTATACCTTTTTTTTTGCAAAATTTTATTATACCTTATATTTATATTCTACATACGCAACGCACCTGCTAGTATACATGTGTGCATATACATACATATATATATATATATATATCTTCTCTTGAACTTTTTAAGGTCATACTCATTTTGCATATTTAATGCTTAAAACACATTTTTAATATCGGTACTTGGAATAATTTGTATTTAATAATTTTATATGAGAAATTATTATGAAAACTAATAATTGTATTGACGGTTTGCTTCGAAGTAGTTCCCGACAAGAGACCTATTAACCCTTTTTATTTGAGGGACATACAATGTATTGTGGGATAACACGAATCTTAATGGTCGAAGCCATGTATCCTCTTGGAAACTAAAACTATGGCTTGATTTGAATTTTTTATAGAACCAAACTTCTTTCAGCATTGTATTTTCGTTATCAAGATTGTGAAACCCTGGTAGGCAAAAAGATGCTTCAATTGCTTAGCATATTCTTGCGGAGGCTCTGCAGAGTGTGACATTCGGATAATTATTTATCTTCTATTTTATGTCCTTTAAGTTTGTTTATCTTGGTAGCATTAGGTCAACAAACCACAAAGTCACATCTATCAACATCGAACCATTTAGGATTTGGATCCATCCTCTAAAGTTGTTTTATGATTTAATGATTTCTGTTGTCATGATTTTTAAAATATTGCGCAATATCATTTTTTTTTTTTCAAATATTTAGACAAAGACAACCATAGATTTATAACTTTAGGAAACTTTAAGAAAAAAGTAATTTTAAATGATCGATTTCCATATACATATTGGGATGAAGAGATTAACCAAATGAGTGAGAGGTTTCTTGTGTGTTCATCATAGGCTTTTATATGGATCAAATCAAACTAATCCGAAGTCTAAAATAAGCATTTCCAAAATTTTGTTTAGTTTTCTCATTGTTGTAAAAAAATTTGCAAAATAGACCAAATTATCCTCTCTCCTCTAAAATTGTAATGTGATAGAAGATGGTAAAAAGAGAAAAAAAAAAAAAAGGAAAGAAAGAAAGAAAGAAAATTTATGGTTAATTCACAAGGACAAATCAAGCTAAAGTAAACTAAACCATTTTAAAAATTAAAATAATATTTTGCGTCCCATGAAAAAAGTTACTTTATAATAACGTATGATTTAAAAGAAATTTCAGTTCATATTTATTTCAATGTATATGTATTTAACTTGACTTTCACATAGATATATTTGTTGAAGTTTTAGTTCATATTACAGAACACTATAAGCATGAAATTAATTGACAAGATTTTTGGTAAAATTTCTTTCTTGTAAAAAGTACTACTATGGTTTTGAAATTCACAAAAATTTCCAAACTAAACTGTATGATTTGGTTTAAATGATTTAATCCTTCCATCAAGCGATTTGATTAGGTTGTTCAAGCCCTATAGGTACCCATGTGTTTAGATTTTCAAGCAATGATTAAGAAAAGCCAACATTTTATTGCTAAGGTGAAAGCAAGCAATACCAACCTATCCCTCTTACAAAATAGGGCTATTCTACAGTCAGTCAACCACTCTCATCAAATGTCCAACTTCAACAGGCGTATGCATTATTATCATCAAGAGATCAGATGTCCATCTTCAATAGGCATATGCATTATTATCATCAAAGCAAGATAGTAATTTTTTCTCCTTATTTTATTTCCACCAAAATTATGGGAGCATACAGTGAGATTTGATTGATAATATTACAAAACATGGGGTAAAAGCAAAATTAAAAGAAACCGATTGGTATAAAATAGAGATAAATTGCATAAAACTAAAGATGAGCAGGTACATGGTGGATAAGGTATAAGACCTACCTGTATCCTACCTTATAAGTACAGGTTCTCGAATTTTTATACCTAGAATCACCTTATAACTTATACCTTATAACTTGTACCTTACAAATTTTATAGGGTACTTTGTGAATCCTATAAATTTTCCTTATTTTCCTTCATAACTTTGTAGTAAATGTATAATTAATTTCAAAATTATAACTATACTATCGATAGATGCACTAGTAATAATTTTTATAAGTTATAACACATCTTAAGTTGAGACAATATAAAACTTTGGTAGGCAAAATAGAGAATATTTTTGCAATTGAAAATGTTGAAACCCTTAGTTGGGTTATGTTTAAATTTCTTTTGTCATTTTTCTTTAAATTATCTAATAGAAATCAGCCTCTTGGACCTATTACATATAGCCGATCTAAAGGACTCTAGGGACTCATTCGGAGAATACTAGTTCGAAGCCCCATCTAAGATGAGAATTTCAATTCCGACCACTATGTTTCCTTCCTTTACTGACCTAACTACTAAGCTGTCACCTACGCTGGTCTTGTTGAATAGCTATACCATGACAGAATATCCAAACAAACAGCCCCCAGATTGTCTAAGCCAAACTTCCAAGTTGACCACTAACATCTGACTACAGCCCGAAATGATTACTCTATAGCAAATGGCTAACTAAGCTCCCACCTAATCCAAATCAGGTCATCCCCCGACTGTAAACTCTCTCTTTTCTTCCTTTCTTCCAATTTGTACTATTTAGGACGACCAACCACCATACGATACGTATCTTCTAGAATGACATTTTAGGAGGATTATTTACTTTTTCGTATAAGATATTATTTATCTCTTTTACCCTTTTTAGCATGTTTTACATATCCAATTTGTAAAATACCCTTTTTGTCTTTTCATACATATAAAGTAACCCTAGTAGGATGGATATATAGACCTTGACTAAATGTACTTAGATAATCAATCGTCATTATCAAAATATTTATTCAAGTTTCTCTTTAGGCAACCCTATTGTTCTCATTACCCCTCAACTCTTATCTATTTTCTTTAGTAAGAAATAGTAACGAGTAACCTTTCAATTTGATCCGATGAGTCATATTTAGCAAATTATAGGCTAAGTAAGATTGATTAGTATGTTATATCTAGTTGATAACTGCTTGGACCTTTACTAGCTTTTCTTTTTTATTTCGATTTGTTAACATTATGGTGCTCCTCCGTGTGTTCAACCCCAGAGACACATCAGCTTCGCTAGTATTAGAGCATGGTTTAGAAAGGGAATGTATGAAGTTATAGTGAAGTTTTTTGTTTATATTTGCTGTTTGTAGCTACTATGTTCCTTTTGTAGCTGCTTCATTGTATTCGTGTGGAATAAGTATGGAGTTATGAGCCATGTATTGAAGATTTGTGTGTTGCTAAGTGTGGTTCTATTGTTACTCTATTCTTACTCCGTTTTTCACTACAAAAACAAAGCAAGTTCATTTATATCCGGTTCGAGTGATTACTAATGTTAAAGTTTTTAGTTTGTTAGTCGAAGTTTTAGGTAGTAAGGTAGCGTTATTTTTTTATGTATTGTGTTGTTAGTCCTATTCAAAAAGTATTATACCATGTCATCAAGCGTTCAAAGTGTTATTGGAGACCAAAATAGTAGTGTTTAACCTGGTCATGGTTAAAATAGTAGTAACACTCCTAGGTCAATTGATGACAAACTTGATAAACTCACTAACCTTATTAAAAGTCCAGTTACCATGATGCAAGTTAATAGGAAACTACCCTAGGGCATGCTACAGCATAACCCACCCTAAAGTGTTTTAGAGAGAGGCTATGGCCAAGGTAGCTAAACCAACTGCCTAGTTCGACCACAGTAAGTTAAAGGAGTCATAGACCAAGCTACTAGACGAAGGCTACAGTTAAAAGATATATAAAAGGATAATGAGGAAGTAGATGTGGAGAGTAATGAAGGGAAAGAAGTAGAGGCTGAATATTATCAAGCAGAAGAGTAAGGATGCCGAGCTCCTCGAGGACTTGACAATGTTAAGGTCTAAATTCCGCCCTTTAGTAGAAGTAGAGATGCGTATGAATACTTGGAGTGAGAAGAAATGGTCAAGAAGGTGTCTGATTGTTATAGATATGTAGAAGTTGTGAAGGTTCAACCTACTTCACTTAAGTTCTCTAAATATGCCAATGGTGGAAAAATCTGAATGCAACTAGAGCAATGGATGGAAGACAAGGTATGAGAACCTTGGATGAGATAAAGAGGTTGTTAAGGGGTAGATTTGTACTTAAGACCTACTTACAAGATACATTTGCAAAGTTGCAGGAACTTCACCAAGGAGACCGACCTATTAATGATTACGTAAGCGAGTTCTAGATGCTTATAATTCGAGCCAATATAGAAGAACCAAAGGCTCATACAGTATTAAGGCTCGTTTCTAGACTCAAATATGAGATTCACAATATTGTAGAGGTATAGAGGTTCTATACCTTGGAGGAGACAATTAAGACAGCATAGAAGGTTGAAAAACAAAGAAGTACTCCAAGCTGACTTGGACTAACATTCTCCCAAGCCCTTATTCCGCGTTGACCTAATCAAGCCGAATCGAAGAGGCCATACTAAGCCGAAGAGAGGAATGACCAATCTAACGATGGTAGAATAAGCTAGCAAGGCTGAGCAAGCCAGTTGAGCTGAGCTAAAGCAAAACCAACCCCAAAGACATATAAAAGAGGCTAAACCTCCGGATGGAAGACAATTGAGGTGAAGTACTTTAAATGCTTAAGCTTCTAACGTATGGCTATTAGATACCTGAACCAACGTGTCAAAGTGCTCCAAGGAGATATAGTGGATAGTACCAATAAGAGCGAACCCAAGAAAGATAAGGGTGTTGGAAATGCCAAAGCCAAGAAGGAAGAGGAGACCTGTGTCTATGCTGACCAGGGAGAAGTAATGACCCTAGTACTAAGATAAGTACTAAGTTCCCTACTGAACTCTAAGGAAGACTAAAGGGGAAGTTTATTCCATATTAAGTGTACCGTCAAAGGATAGTTGTGTACCATCATAGTGGATGAAAGAAGTTGCACTAACGTAGTTGCATAGTCCTTCATGTGAAGGTTAAGTCTGCTGAGCTCTAAGCATCCACAACCTTACAAGTCGCATTGGCTTCATGATAAGGGTGCTTTATACGTGACTTAACAAGTAACTATACCATTCAGTGTTGGGAGTGTATACAAGGACAAAGTAGTGTACGATGTCATCCCCATGGGAGCTTCACATCTGTTGCTTGGCTAACATTAGTTGTTTAACCAACATGTTAGTCATAACAGGCACAAGAACACCTATGCCTTTGTTAAGGATGGAAAGAAGATTGTGTTGCAACCTATGACCCCAACTTAAATAAATGACACCCATAATCAACTCATCCGAGTAAGTAAGAAGAAGGCCCTAGTGATGAGCCAAAGAGAACTCCGAGTAGCTGAGAAGGTCAAAGAGCTTATGTTTCTATTGATTAGAAGATTACTAGAGATAAGAGATCAGAATGATGTTCCAAATGAAATCCAAAGGCTGATTAGTGAGTTTTTCGACCTGTTTCCTAAGAAACTGCCTAAAAGACTAACCTAATCCAAGGCATAAAGCACTGTATTGATCTGTAGCCAATCACCATCCTACCGAACTGACCTACATATAGAATGAACCCTGAGTAGACTATTAAGCTGAAAAGACGGGTGGATGAGCTCATAGAACGATGATTTGTGAGGGAGAGCATGAGCCCTTCTGCTATACCAACTCTGTTTGTCCTAAAGAAAGATGATCCATTGCACATGTATATCAACAGCTAAGCAATCAATCATATCACTATTAAGTATAGATACCTAATACCTAAGCTCAATGACATGTTAGACGAGTTTCATGGTGCCAAAGTATTTTCTAAGATTGATTTGCGAATTGATTATCACCAAATTCACATGAGATCAGGAGATGAGTGGAAGACTGCCTTCAAGATTGAGCATGGTCTCTACAAACAGTTGATTATGTCGTTTGGACTTACAAATGCGTCGAGCACATTTATAAAGCTTATGAACCATGTGATATGCTCTCTAATCAAAAAATGTGTGGTTGTATACTTTGATGATATACTAATGTACAATGCCAACCTGGACAACCATGTTCAACATCTTCAAGCTGTTTTTGAAATATTATAAGTCGAGAAGTTATTTGGGAACCTAAAGAAGTACATCTTCTGTTAGAGCAAAGTCGTTTTTCTTAAGTATGTAGTATCAGGGGAACGAATCCAAGTAGATGAGGAAAAGATCTAAGCTATTCTAAAATGGTTGATGCCAAAGAATGTCACTAAAGTTCGAAGTTTTCATGGCCTAGCTTCTTTTTGTATAGGCAATTCATTAAAAACTTCAGTATTATAGCTGCCCTCTTAACCAAACTAACAAAGAAGAGTGATGGGGTCAAATAGAACAATCGAGCCGAATAGAGCTTCAAGGAGATTAAGGAGAAGCTCACCTCTACCCATGCCCTATCACTACCAGATTTTGATAAGCCCTTTGAATTGGAATGTGGTGCATCAACCATTGGAATTGGCACCATCATGATGTAAGAATGATGACTCGTCACCTACCACAGCGAGAAGCTTAGTAGTGCTACTCTGAACTATTCTGTATATGACAAAGAGTTATACTCTCTTTTTCGAGCCCTCACTATTTAGTAACACTATTTACCGCCATAAGACTTTGTTATTTACATAGACCATGAGCCTTTGAAGCATCTTGAGAGTCAGAACAAACTTTTAAAGAAATAAGCTAAGTGGTTGGAGTCTATGCAAGGATTTTTGTATATGATCTAACATAAGAAAGGAAGTACAAATATGGTCACCGATGCTCTGTTAAGTCGGCAAACCTTGTTGACTACTTTGCAAACAAAATTATTGGGATTTTCGCTTATCATTAAGTAAATGCCCATTATCCTCATTTCAGTCTTGTTGTAGAGTAGTGTAGAGATGGAGTTGCTGTTGGAGGCTATTGCGTCCAAGATAACTATCTCTTTAAGGAAAGAAGGTTGTGCATACTGAACTATTCCACACATGAGTTGTTGGTCAGGGAAACTTATAATGATAAATTATTTGGTCACTTTAAAGAGACCAAGACAGCCAATCTATTGAAGAACAATTTTTACTAGCCTAGTTTGGCAAAGGATGTCCATAAGGTAGTGGGAAGTTATGAGATTTACAAAAGAGCTAAGGGGAAAAGAAAACCCCATGGAGAGTATATGCCCCTACCAACACCAACCTTACCTTAAGTCGACCTCAATATGGGCTTTGTCCTAAGGTTGCTCCAAACATCCAGAGGGAAAAATTATATCTTTGTTGTGGTGGACCACTTCAACAAAATAGCTCATTTCATCCCGTACCATCAAATACCTTTACCATCGAACTAACGATGCTTTATATATTGCTAATTTGTTTTTGCAAGAAGTAATCTGACTATATGGAGTACCAAAGACTATTATTTCAAATCGGGATATAAAATTTTTTAGATATTTTTGGAAAACTCTTTGGAGAAGACTTGGAACTAAACTTGTGTTTAAGTCTAGTAGTCACCCTCAAATTGATGGCTAAACTAAAGTGGTAAATAAGACACTAGGCAATTTACTTGGAGCTATTGTGGCAAAGAACTTAAAGGATAGGGATTTGTGTCTACAAGTTGTGAATTTCAAATATAATCAAACCGTCTACAACACCATTAGAAAGACTCCATTCAAAGTCATCTACTGCCTTAACCCCATTATCCCCTTGGACCTGATCAATAGCCCCCTAGTTGCTAAAGAAAGTCAATCCGGGGTGGACCCAGCCCAAGAATTGTAAGAGCTACACCAGACTGTAACAAGGAAGATTGTTAAGTTAAATCAAAGACAACAAGAGATTGGTAGTGGAGGCTCCAAAATTATTTCTTGCAAGCCAGGAGACTTAGCATGGATTCACCTCAACTGAGAATGATTTCCACACTTAAGAAAGAACAAGCTATCTCTTTAAACTGATGGTCCATTCAAGATTCTAGAGAAGATCAACCGCAATACTTACTAGATCGAGTTACCCGATGACTATGGTGTTTCCTCCACTTTCAATGTGTCCAACCTAATTCCTTACTGACCAGCAAAAGATGATCCTACAAGTGCCCCAAAAGAACAGAAACTAGAGATCACTTCAGATTTGAGGATAAATCTTTCTAACCCTCAGGTAGATGATAAGAATTAACCTCTCAAACTAATCACAGGTAGCCGAGCTAAAGGACTCTAGGGACTCACTCGAAGAATATTAGTTTGAAGCCCCATCCAAGACGAGAATTCCTATCCCGACCTCTATGTTTCCTTCTTCTGCCAACCTAACTACCGAGCTGTCACCTGCACCAATCCTACTGAACAGCAATACCATGATAGAATATCTTAACAAACAACCCTATGACTATTTGAGCAAACTCCTAAGCTAACCACTAATGTCTGACCCTAGCCTAATTTGATTACTTTACAGCAAATGGCTAACCGAACTTTAACCTAATCCAGATCAAGTTGGTCCCTGACTACAAACTGCCTCCTTTCTTCATTTCTTCCAATTTATACTATAATTGAGGATGAGTAACCACCATGCGACACGTGTTTTCTAACACTACATTCCAGGAGGATTCTTTACTTCCCTACCGGATATTCTTTTTCTCTTTTACCCTTTTTAACATGTTTTATGTTATCTATTTATAAAATACCCTTTTGTCTTTTCATACATGTAAAATAACCCTAGTGGAATAGGTTTATAAACCCTTACTAAATGTACGCAGACAATCAATCTTCATTATCAAAATATTTATTGAGTTTCTCTTTAAGCAACCCTAATGCTCTCTTTACCCTTCAACTCTTATCTATTCCCTTTAATAAGGATTAGTAGTGAGTGACCCTTCAGTTTAAACCAATGAGTCATATCCGATAAGTTGTAAGCCGAGTAAGATCAATTAGTGTATCATATCTAGTTGGTAGCTACTCAGACCTTTGCTAACTTTTATTTTTCCTTTCAATTCGTTAACATTGTGGTGCTCCTCCGTATGTTCAATCCTAGATATGCATCATTATCAAAATAAAATTCTTATCAAATCATAAGATTATTATACACAGAACGTAAAAACCATATGCAAGTAATTCCAATATAATATATTGAATGGTTACTAATTTATGTTAGGATTCTCTCTAATGTGGTTTTGATAATAATAAAAAAAAAAAAGACAATGCGATGTTATTTGTGTTAGTTAAGTATTGCTAGAAAGAGATCTTTACGCATATAGAAGGTACAGTAGAAGCTTCATGTAATTGCTCGAATGGCAGATGATGGCAGTAAAAGCTAAAATAGAAGGTTGGCTACTAAATGAAAAGAGCAGTAGAAGTATAAGTAGAAGGTGGTATGCTTAATTGGTTCAATAGACGAAACGGTAGAAGGTTAACTCGTAAAGCAAGCGAACCATCCAACCAACTTAGAACTAGTTGCTTATAGAGGCTTCAATAGAAGGTTAATCTGAGAAGAACCAGCTCCACTGGTTAATTATATTTGGAAGATATAATTTACCCGTTCTAATTAAGTGGGAATATTATATCTAGGGATAAGAAAAGATCACAACCAATTTATTTCTTAACTAACTAGATATTAAGGATGACAATGGTTGTTGAAATTGAGCAAGGTCAAAGCAAATTTCATCCAATTTTGATAACGGTTTTTAACAAATCAAGGGAGATTCAAAACGAACTAAAATTCAGGAAGAATATCTTGTTTTCGACCATTGAAGAATGAAGATATAAATAATCATCATTTAAAACAGAACAAAATACAAAGAAAAATCATATGGAATTAATATAATTGTAAGTTCCAGCATAAAAGTTTTAAAGATTCATATTTCTTATCTTTGAATTTTTATGTACTTAATAAAAGTTGTGTTAAGATTGTATCTTTGAAAGAAATTGATTGTACTGTAGCCTGTGATTAGTCTAGAAAAAGGCTAGTGAGACTAGATAGTTGTTTGTAAAGGTCGAGAAGACCTATCTGTGTAATCTCTTTTAAAGTTGATTGATTTGATTTAGTAGAACGATCGGGGAAGATGATTGGATCCCCAATGGTGGAGCTAGAAGAGAGGACTGATGCAAAAAGCAGAAACTTTATAAAATCTTATGCCTGATCTTCTTCTCTAATCTCTTATTATTTGTTGTTTATATTTTATTCTCTTATGTTATCAAATTATTTCTATTACACATATCTTTAGGGATGTTTAGCTTTCTATGTTTAAAGTTTTTACTTTCAAAAATTTTTAAAACAATCAATTCATCCCCTAACCTACCCCCACCCCCTCTTAATTGTTAAATGGGACCAACAGTATAGAGTTAGGAAATAACAAATGAGGATGCAAAAAAATAAGATAGTAAAAAAGGAGAAATTTTTTTACCAAAGAAGAAGAAGAAGAAAAATGAGAGGGACTAAATAGTAGACATAAGCTGTGTATAATCTTAAGGTGTTATTATGAGTTGGACTTTTATTGTTATTTTCTTTAAAACTAAAATAGGAAAAAGCAATAGTATTAATTTTTTACGTATTGATATTATTTAATTGTTATTACAAGGTAGGTTTGACGTACTATAGAACATATACCATGTATATATTATATTATAGGTTTAAGGGTATGACAAGTTATCCTAACTTCATACTATTACCATACCCTGCAGGAGCAGGTTTCAAGAAATTATTACTGGGAACATACCTTATAACCCACATTATTTACTTGGAACCTATTCAATGGAGCAAGGTCCAAGTGAGTACCCTATACAATAGGGTTACCTACTCACCCCTACATAAAAATATCTCGAAATCAAAATTATTTCCCTTTCTTCATTTTCAAATTATTACTAAGGTGTAATAATTTGAATTCAAATAACAATATAAATGGTTAAAGTGAGCTCAAGCAAGGAAATTCCTCCAAAGCCTAGCTAAGTAATCAATATAGTGAATTTAGCATAAAGCATGCAAAATTTCAAATTTGTTTTAAAGTTACTTGAAACTATAGGTATCATGAGTTTCAAATTATAATTTAGATTAATTTAACTATATGATTGTATCCAATAGTGCTAAATCATGTAGCCTTAAGCTCAAAATTAAGAAAAAAATTAACTTGTACTTAACATAGGGAATAGATGTATGAAAAATGGGTGTTTTCTTATTTTACAAGATTTAAATTTTAAATTATCTTTAAGAATCAAAATACATTTTTATACTTATAAAAAGGATAACTTGATAACCTAATTCATTAAAAGCCAATTTAAAATGGAATAGACATGAACTTTAGAAGTTTTGACATACATAAGATTAGACAAAATGGAATCGCGTTTCTATGTTCCATTCCTTTTATCCATATTTGGAAGTGCATTTAAAAAGTGGAATTGTGAGAATCAAAATTTCGTGGCATCGGCAATTCCTACTTCAATATGAAATTCAGCTATACCTTTTGATAAAATAATGACACATGTATTTTGAGATTGTGGCAATGTATTTATTTGATTCTCACAATGCACCTCAAAAGCTTTCATCATATTCTTTATGTTTTCATTGAGTTCTTTAATCATGTTTTCCATACTATCATTCTTAGCAGAAACTGAATTTATACGAGTTTCTAATGAATGTACCTCTTCTTGCAAATTTAAAATACTACAAATGATATTGGCCATGGCTGCCTTGAAATAAACGCACGATACGAAAGCACGAATTGTTAGGCCTATAAGGCAAGCCTAAGCCTAACTCCTTATTTCATCCAAATTACACCAAATGGTATCATTCCTTAAATTGCTCCTCATAATTTACTCAACCCTAATTGTCCAGAGACTTCTATCAAATTCTTCGTAGGTACACACACATACTATCTCTCTCTGTATCTTCTAGTCTGTCTTCTTTACTGTACTTAATTAGGATTTTCAAGACAATCTTCAATTATTATGATTTCATTCCGATTCTTGTTGTCAAATGATAGATCTATATTATCTCTTTCCTTTCTATGGTTTTATTTTTGTTATTGATGATTTGATATGAAACTATGATTAACGCTAACTATGTTTTATGTGCGAAGGTTTGTGAAACGAAGGGAATTTGTAAATGGATGTCCAGAAAGCAAATGAAAGATAGATCTGCTTAACTTTGAGTGTCAACAATACTCCTAACCTAAGGCTCAATGTTTGCTTTAAGGTAATGATATCCCCTTCTCTCATTCGCTTTACTATTTATACTTTGTTTTTTTTATAGTTTGTGATTACAACTGTATAAACTATACATACTAAACCATTACAATTCTATTATTAAAACCCTAACTATTGTAACTACTATGCGTAATTTGTATAGTACACTTTTGTGTATGCAACTACTAATCATATTAATCCACTATATAATCCCTCAAATAGTTAAGTTTCACATCCTAAACCAAAGAGTTGTAACAGCCCCACCATGTAAAATAACCTAAGCTAGAAACTAGCCACTTAGCCACTATCGTAGGTATAGCTTACACAAGGCATTTACCATTTCCTTACTTCAAGCCATCCAATTTTAAGTTTAATAGATATCAACCTATGATATAATTTTTCAAATGACTAAAAAATAAACTTATGGCTTAAATAATCGAGAGAATTAAGCTTTACAAATCATTTAAAGTATAAAATTTTGATTTCAATAAAAAGTTTTGAAAGCAAATTGAGTTGAGGAAATAGAGCAATTAATAAAGAGCTTTTAAAAAATCACAGGTTAACAAAGCATAGTAACAATATCTATAATTGAAAACTAGAGGGTAGTTAATAAAGACGTTGTTAGTTTTCGTACAAGCTAGTAATTTCAACAAATAATTAGGAACATAATCCATTAGCCTTAATTCTCACTCCTTGACCCTGTTCCTTAGTCTTCTTGGGACTTAGTGTAATACTGGTAAGTTTACTAGATAACTTGTAAAACAATTGTAGGAGAGTAACTGAGAACTTACTCAGTAAGTGGGATGAAGACAATGGCACATCCCAGTCACTAAGCAACCAAGGTTTTTAGTAAAGGTTAGTTAGATGCAATGCATGTTCAAGCAAATATCATCGCACAACGTTAACCAATCATCATCAAATTAGAGAAATTGCTCTTGCTCTAGCTCTAATTTAGGTTTCAAGGAGTTTCGCACCGCGTACTTCATGAATTGGAACCAAATCAAGGCTTATGCAATGGAGAAACACGCTCCACCTAAGACTACCTTCGAATTACAGTCTCCAACCTTGCCACAACCTCCTTCCCAATCACTTAGTTCGACTAAGGGTGGGAAAAGAATCATTTCTACTATTCTCATCGAAGGGTCTATGTTTAGCCTAAGATTTCTAATTGTTTCCCCTAATGGGTTGTGATGCAGGTTCGGTTAGAAGTTAGGTCGAGTTTAAGTTAGTTTTCCTTTTAAGGTGATCAACCAATTTTCACACAATCAAATCAATGCAATACAATAAAGAAACCAATACATAAGGTCTAACACTCTATACCAACAATAAAATATCCAAGCACATGTACTGCACACACACAAGTTTATAACTTACAATCATAAATATGAAATATACTAAGGTCTCTCAGTATTTTTAAACAATACTCCAAAGTCCAATGAAGTACTGATCCCCACTTACTTGCACTTATGGATACTCTACTCCTAACAGTTGTCTCTTTTATCTTCAAAGGTACCTATAATATAGAATATATTATTTTTCAAACTTTGATTCCTTAGTTATTAGTTTGTTTTATATATTTTTGGTTGTTTAGTCATAAATTTTATAAATTAGTTTCACTTAAAAATAATGATTTCTTGACCAATTAATGACTTTTATAAATTACCCTAATCAGTCGAATCCTCTAAACTATCATCTAAGTGGATTTATAATGGTTTTCTTTAGTCTAAATCATCTAAGCTATGCTTTGGGTAGTTTTCTCGTACTTTTCTTAAGTTCAAAAATCCTCTGAGTTTAGTTCTAAGTGGATTTACAATAATTTCCTTTAGTTAGAAATCCTATGAGTTTCCCTTTGAGCTATTCAAGGGTTATTCATTATACTAATTTTATCTTTTGAGACATCCTTTGAACTCTTTCAAGGTAAATCCTTATTACAAAATCCTTTGAGCTACCTTCTGACTCTGTTATCTATAGAAGTTTTAATAACATCTTCCTTTAACTAATCCTCTACTTCCCTTGTTTTCACTTTTATCTACTCTCTAAGCATCAATTTAGTGCATTATTCATTATCAAAATCATCTTAATCATCCTCTGCCTTTTGTCGATGTCCTATAATCAATTTATTTCTTAACTTTCTTCAAATTTACAGTTATGAAATCAGTTTTTAACCATAAGTAACACTTGAACAAACCTTCCTTAACTTCATTTCTTCCCCATTCCCAACACAATTAATCAATTGTTTTAAATACACTAGATTAGTTAAATACCAACTTTCATAGTTAAGGCCAACTACCAACTTCTCATCACTTCTCACTTCAACAACTAATCTAACCACTCTAGATCAGTAAACACACTTCCAATATTGAATCAAACTTAGTATCTGAGTGGAATTATATAAGGAAAGACTATATTCTTCACTAAAATAGCATTTTAAGCATCATTTTTGGCTCAAAAATCAAATAAAAATATGAAAATTAGTATCACGAAAAACTTTGACATAGCAATTTAGTATTAACTTAGGATAGTTTATAGAAAAAAATTTGAGATAAGAACCACATCATTTGCCCAATTTATTTCAACTTCAAAAATCGATCAATTTTTTCAATTTCTTAAGGACATATATATTAGCTCCTATATTTATACAAATTGATATTTGTACTAGACATACACAAAAATATGTAAGAATATTATTTTATATTTACAAATTTATATTTTTACTAGATTCTATACACAAAAATATTTAAGAATAATTTTTTTTCATATTTTTCTAAGCTTATTTATTATTTTTAATAATTTTCCTAAAAATCGGATAAGAATGAACACCCACCAGTAATTGGAGCTTCAACCATTAGTAGCTACTTCCCCCTTGTCAGCAGCATTAGGCAGTGGTTATGGCTCCTAGTGGTGGTAATGGTCATGCTCCAACAACTTTCTAAGCCAACATACTCCTAGATACTTAGATTGCACCTTAATTGTATAATATTTTCCTAAGTTCATTCTTTAATTCCCCAAATTCAATACCTAATTTTTCTAAACTCTATCTTACATGAACTACAAGTTAGAGAGTGTTTTCAAAAGTTTCCCAATTTGTTTAGATGAAAAATAGATTTTATTCTCTCTCCTCTTGCTATTACACTTAAATATCCTTGGCCAATTTGCATGATTTCCTTGCCATAAGACATAAACACTTGTCCTTAGGATTATACACACCTTAAACCACTTCATTCTAGCTACAATGAATTTTTTTATAATTTTTACTAATTTCTTATTAATTTTCTTAAGTATTTTATCCTTAAATGTATATATTATGGTATTTTAGCTAAAAACAGGTGTACATACACACTTAAAAATTACATATGTATATATTATATATGTTATTTTATATCCCATATAAATTTTATTATACATATAACTTATCTCTAGAAATTTACGAACTAATGAAACCTATTTTACGCAATTACTGCGAATAATACTTAATATAATGAAATTATACAATTTTAGCTATATCATTATTATTTTATTATATTTTTAAAATTCAAGCCCACAAGGTCTCTTCATTTAATATCTTTAGTCTACTCATAAATTTTTAGGTCATTCAGATAAATTTCACTAACATCCTAAATTACTTGCTCCAACAACTATGTAAAATTATAAGGCTCACATTAGGTTTTGGAGAGCTCCTTGTCTTATGGCTATTATAATTATTTGTAACAAAGTTTTAGTTCATATTACAAAGCACTATAAGCATCAAATTAATTGGCAAGATATTTTTTTTTAATTTTTAAATTTCTTTCTTGTATACAGTACGTACTATAGTTTTAAAATTCACAAAAATTTTTAAACTCATAAAAGACTTAGTCCTTCCACCTTGCAATTAGGTTGTCCAAGCCCAATAAGCACTCATGAGTTTGGAAATTTTTAGCAATAATTAAGAAAAGCAAACATTTTATTGTTTAAAGTTAAAGCAAATAAAACTAACCTAAATCCTTACTTACCAAATAGCGTTATTCTACATTCAGTCAACCATCCTCTCAACTATCAGATGTCCATTTTTAGCAAGCATATGCATTATTATCATCAATGCAAGATCATGGTTCTCTCTTTTCTTATTTTTTTCCAAGATTTTTTTTTTCGCCAAAATTATGGGAGCATGCAACGACATTTGATTGACAATAGTACAAAACATGGGGTAAAAACCAAATTAAAAGAAATTGATTGGTATGAAATAGAGCTAAATTGTATAAACCTATCTTGAAATTAAAATTATTTTCCTTTCATTATTTCCAAATTAAACCTTTTGTGTAATATTGAAAGTATATTTTACAAGATCTTCATGTACAATGTTTTGTTTGATATAACCGAATGTATCAGACCCTAAGGTGTAATAATTTGAATTCGAATGATACCATAAATGGTTAAAGTGAGTTTAGGTAAGGAAGCTAACCCAACTAAGTAATCAACATTGTGAATTTTACATAAAACATGCAAATTTTGATATTTATTTTAAATTTACTTGAAACTACAGGTAAGGTACAACAAAAAAGTCACGAATTGTGGATCAAAGCCTGAATTGAACTAAAAATTTGATTTTTTTGTAAACCGTTTGGTTCACGGTTCAATTTGGTTATATATAAATAATTTGTGATTCGGTTTAGGAAAACAAACCGAACCAAACCATTTTAAACCAAAGTAAACTATTTAGTTAATCAAAGAAAATTCATGCAATTGTTTTATGCTTTTTATTTTATTTATTTTCCATCAATCTTCATGAATTTCATTAGATTTTTTATATATTATTTCTAAGATGATTATTAAGATTAAGTTGAGTGAATTTTATCTAAAATTTCATATTTAGAAATTTTCATTTTCTAAATTGTCTTTTTCATATATGCTTTCACATCAAGAGTCTAACCTTGATACTCTTTATGTATCTCTCATCTCTTTTTCAATCTTTGATGTGTATATTCTGTCTTCTTTGTATCATTTTTGAACAGGCAAGTCTATTTCTTTCTCTATGTTGTTGTTCATTGGAATAGAATTTCTTATCCTCATCTAATTAAGTTAAATTTGTTAAGATTTTATGCAACTTCTTACTAAATATCGTTACAAATAATAAATGTATGAGAAATTAATAGGAAATCTATAAAAATTTAATGGAAAGGAAAATATGTTATTGAAGATAAAAATGTTTAGCGAAAATTTAACATAAATGGTTCAAACGTTAAATCAAATCGGACTGAACTGGTTTTGATTAAATTTGAAAAATTTACGATTGAACCAAATCGTATGGTTAGGTTCAATTTCACAAAAAAAAAAAAACAAATTGTTTTATTAGATTTAGTTCAGTACGAGAGACAAATTGTATTGAACTAAACTGCACTACGCCTACCTTTAACTATAGGTATCATGAGTTTCAAATTATAATTTAGATTAATTTAACTGTGTGATTGCATCCAGTAGTGCTAAATCATGTTGCCTTCAAATCAAAATTATGAAAAAAGTTTACTTGTACTTAACATAAGAAATAGATGTACTAAAAATGGGTGTTTTGTTATTTTACAAATATTTAAATTCTAAATTTTATCTTTATATTGTACTAATAAAAAGAATAACTAAATAACTTAATTCGTTAAAAGCGAATTTAAAATGGAATAGACATTAACTTTGGAAGTTTTCACTATAACTGTTATGACATGTTACGCAGGAGTAGACAAAATGGAACCGCAATTCAGTGTTCTATTCCATTTCTCTATGTTTGGAAGTGAATTTAGGAGGTAGAACCATGAGAATTGCAATTTCATAGAATCGGCAATTCCTTTTTCATGTAAAATTCAATTACACCTTTAAGTAGTCAAAATCACAATTGCGTTTTTCCTTATTAATCTATGAAAACTCTGTCTTCGATCTTCTACTCGAGACTTAGAGCAGCAAATTATTTTTGCTACATGTGAGGCCTAGAAAATATAACTATTAAGGGAAGCTTAAGAAACAAGTCTAGTTTTTTAGCAAGACCTTAACTACTCGATATCGACACAAATTAGAGTGTCTCAAACGATTTAAGACCTTTGAGTAATTTTGTCCAAATTGAATCAAATTCTAATATAAGGTCATAAAGTTAGAATAAGAGTATTAGTAATTTCAATTTCTTAAAACAAAGTATACACAATAGTTAATTTCAATAAAACATACTTTTATTGAGTACATTCGGCAATTATAGAAAATTCAATGTTTGAGCCCCAAAACACAATAAAACCTTAAGAGATAAATTATTTAACTTATAAAAATAATTTTGGGAGTCAAATAACCTATGAGGTAATTATATAATTACACTACACACATTATATGTACCCCATATATAAATATATTATTACATATATTAAATTATTTCTAAGAATTGTAACAAATTAAATTAAAAATAATAAATAGGAAATATACTCACAAATTCTGGAACAAGTGTGGCATGCAAAAGGAAACGACAAAACAATAGAAATATGAGGTGGCCACAGTGTATTGTAACTCATACATGTGCATATAAGTAGCAATCTAATAATAGAAGCATTTGTAATGCTTAAATGTTACTCCACCGACTAGATCCAGTAAAAAGGAGTTTAGAGGGTCATATTGTAGCATTTTGGCAATTCAATCTTCATAATTTCTGTGAGCTCCTAAAATTGTATTTAAGGCAACTAAACCTAGATTTAGACCCTTCAAGAAAATTTATCCAATTAAACCAAAACTTTACGACTAAGATAGAAAAATTAATCGAAATGACCTAGTGAAGTTAGATTTCGAAAATGATGACCTAAAATCTCAATTTTTCCCCTGAAAGTATGATTATTTAATATAGCGTAAAAGTGATCAAAACCCCTAAAACAAAGTTTGGAATGTGATAAAGATTTAGAGATAAACTAATTAAGCTACAAAATGAAATAATATAGTAATAATATACTATATGAGTATATACATATTCTTATGAGTATACCCAATATAAATAATAATTATACATATAAATTAACCCAAAATTATATAATTATATATAATATGCATTGAATTCATAAAAATAAATAAGAAATATATCTTTAAAATAAAAGATATATTGGAAATATAATTATATGAGTACAAATACACATTATGTGTGATATATATAATATATATATACGTATGTAATAAATGAGTAATAAACATTAACATAATATATATATATATTATTAATAAATTCACTTAAAACTAACTAAAACATATCCAAAACTTAAGAAAAATAGCTGGATTTCTCTAGAATTCATTATAGCCTCCTCATGTTGAATTAGGATGATGAATCAAAAAGCAATTGGACAAATAAAGGATACCTCCTACTTAATTAATTGCAATAAGTATTCATGGAAAATTACATAAAATTCAAGACAAACTTCAACCGACCTAAACTAATATATATAGGGCTCATAGCACTATTTTAGATACTTTAAGAATCAAATCACTTAAGAACAAATTTGTAGAAAATCATACAAAATTAAAAAGGAAAATAGGAAAAACAAAGCAAGCACCAAGCTAAGCTAGTTCCCAACCTAAAATTGAATCTGTTATTGAACCATTTGGACCCCTTGTAGAACCACCTGTACCTTGGCCGTCCAACAACTACCCCTCTACCGTTAGCCACCGGAGCTTCAATAAACAAACAAGTCAAATTCTTGCCTTATTTTGCATTTATCTTAAAAATAGTAAATCCACTTAGAAAATTTTGGAAAAATTTATATTTAGGTTATTTTAGATGTATTTTTGTGTGATATTTTTACTTTTCTTAAATTTGGAATATTTTCTACACTTGCTTAAAATAAATGTATCAAATGATATTGTTTGTAACCCAAAATTTTGTGTAGGATATACATGATATATAGATAATTGCTATATAGCCAAATTTTTTATTTGAGTATTTTTAATACTTAATGTAATTTTAGTCCTAAAAATAGCTAGAATTAGGGTAAAAATGTGAAATAAATAGGTTTTATGAAATTAATTGATGAAATTAACATATACTAACTTCTAGTGAATTATAATGATGTTAGGATATGTTGGAAATAATTTTATGTAAAAAGGATAATATTTGGATAATTAAATACAATTTAGGGGTAAAATTGTAATTTCAAGTATATAAATGATAAATTGATAGAATGAAACCAAGTGATGACTAAATCCCCTATATTTTTTAGGAATCTATAGGAATTTTTGAGAAATTATTTAGTGACTCGAGCTATTTATTACGAATTTATGTAATAAAATAACTTAAATAATGAACTAGGGCTTATTTTTAGTAATAACAGATTAAAATGTAATAAATAATGAAATAAAAACTACATATATACATGCCAATCAGAGTCGATAAAAAGTGAAATTTTAATAATTTAATAATAATTTGACGATCGGAATATGCTATATACAAATTTAGGTTAAATAATACTCATATTATTGAGTTATATTGGTTAATTGTACAAAATATGGTTTAATTACATAAAATAGGTATGATATGATAATATTCATTACAAGCACATATAGGTATATCAGAAACTTTAGATACTCTTTAGAAGTCATCTCTTGGAAAGGAACCTATAATACGTGTCATTAAATATGTACGAGCTCAATGACACTATTTTTACTAAAATCGGACAATCCTAGATAATATAACATATATCTCTATAATATTATGAGAATTTACATACCACAATATGTCAAGCTTGAATTTTCGGTTTTCTTTGTTTTAATTTTATTTCTCATTTTCTGATTAATACTAAATCTTAACTCATTCATTATTAATTCTCGACTAGAGAAATTGAGAAATTCCAATTCTTTTTTTAGAAAACTTTTGCAGTCGCCACTCGACTGGGGTTAAAAAAAAAGAGAGATCGCAATCAATTAGATAGATTGACTACAATTTATCTATCAGTCCTTAATTTTAATTTGAATGAAAAATTAGAAGGTTTTGAATTTGAGAGCTAACCTATAAAACCCTAACGAGTACCACTATCTATTTTTCAAAATTAGGATTATTTTTCAAAAATTGCCTTTTCTAATATTTTTTAAGAAAAATAAAAAATAACCTAAGTTTCTACAGATTTTAACGTCGCCCTAAAGATGCCTACGTACCTGCTAATCGGAATCAAACAATCGTAGTTTTTTCTTGAAAACTTTAACATGTTGATTGATTTTGATTTTGAAAACTGATCGGGTTTACATTTTAATCTATTCAATTTATTCTAAAAAAAATCTAAAAAGGTCATAATCCTCAAGTGTTTTGATTTTATAAAGAAATCCTCTAAAATAATATATATATATATATATATTAGGGTCTTATTAATTTTTTATTTAAAAAAAAACAACTTTCTATATGATGAATCTTCTAAAAAAAAACCTAATACTTAAAAAAAAAATGCTAACAATCCCTAAACTAATACATATATATATTTATATCTACATTACTATTATTAAACAACTATCTACGTAAATCAATATAATATACTTAATCAAATAATAAAGAAAACTAATACTAAAAGAAATGCCCTAAACTAATATATACATATATATATATACATACACTATGTTAAATCAATAGGGATCTAATAAAAAATAATATAATATAATATAAATAAATAAATCTAAAGAAGCCAAACCTGAACTTTGTTCGATGAAGGAGCAGCAAAGCAGTAGACGTATGTGATCAGTGTCGGACTGATAGTGCTGCTACGTAGGGGCTATTCGCGCCAGGATGGCGATGACGGAGCATGCACAGTTGGTGATGCTAGTCGAAAATAGCACGTTACTGCTATGGTGGTTGATGAACTGTAACGTAGGCTAAGAAGAGGGTATCCTTACCTTATGGAGTTGGTCGGTGATCGCAATTGACAAAGAGAATATGTACACCACATTGGGTCTGAGCAGTAGTAGATGTTGTTTGGCGCTACAGTATTTACTGTTGCTATTGGAGATGGAGGGTGGACTGAGATGGGTTGTTCTGATGTTGTGTGGAGTTGAGGGGGATACGATGTCACTGTGTGGGTGTTAATCAGTCTTGTAAAGTGTGGATGATTATTTGGGGTTGGTTGTGCATAAGAGAAAGGACATTCGTGGATAGGCGGTGTTGTTGGGGCACTGTCATGACTGCCGGTGATGTGCAGTGGTATTAGTTCTCGAGATGCGGCATTAGACGTGGCTGTTGCAGTAGTCGAAGCTTGGTTCGATCACTGCTCAACATTGGCGAAGGGAATTGGCTGCTGTGCTGTGTTAATGCATGCGGAATAATGAAGCTTGGAGTATTGTGGACGTACATGAGTGTAGGCTTGCGGACTTGAGAGGAAGTGCTGTTAGTTATGGCTGTATGTGGGCAGCGTGCGTAGAAGGGGATTAGGTGTTGCTGTCCGGTTAGATCATTAGTGCTTGGGATAGGGTTGTTTGGCGTATATGCAGTGAGTAAAGATGTTGGGGGGTTAGTTCATTGTTGATGGATGTGCGTTAGGGGCTTGTGCGGTTTAAGATTTGGCTATTAGTAAGTGTGGTCGAGTGGGAGTTGGCTATTTAGTGAAATCACGATGGATGGCCAATCATGAACGGACAAAGGATTTTAAATTCTTTCACGAGTGTGTAATTTTTTTACATTACACACCCATATTTATAAAGCCCGAAACAAATCATATCAAATTGAATCTCTTATATTGATTCCAGTCTAATTTGATAAAAATCAAATTAGATTTGAATCTTACGAATCTTTATCACTTTAAATTCAAAAGATTTGATTAGATTCGGATCTTGTACACTTAACCCGCTTTTCATAAAATGAAAGAAAAAAAAAAAGCACATTTATGCTTAGTGAGATTCGAACCTATAACCTTAAGCTAACTCAATATTAATACTCTAATGCTTATTCATTAGGTTGTTGGTCTATGCCTTGATACTTAGTATAATTATACTTAAACCACGTGACTCTCTAAAATAATTATTTGAACTAAATTAAAACTAAAACGATTTACCATAAAACATTTTACTTCCTAAAAATCTATTTTCCTAAAATATTTAAAATTATTTTCTTTTTGAATTTTTTATCATTTTTTTATTTTTTATTTTTTATTTTTTGAATTAGGACACTCTTTAAAAAGAAAAAAAAAAAACAAAAAACAAAAATAAGAGGGGCAAAAATTAAGTGTCTACAACTACTCCTTTTTATGATGAAGTTTGAATAAACTTTGCAATAAAGACAAAAGAAATACCATTTTTGCCCTTAGATAACTCTATCATAAGAAACGCTATGACTAGTTACTTATAATAAGACTGGTTTATTGAAGATTTGGGGACAATAAGTTTGAAACTAATGGAGATGAAAGTAGCGCCCCTATGGGTTGGCAAGAACCTTAAGGAAAATAATAAGAACTTGGTCATGCCCCCTGTGGGCAAGCTAACCAAGGCGAGTGAACCGTTCATTGAGCTAGCTAAAACCTTAAAAAGATAATGAGAACTTAGTTGTAACCCCTATGGGCTGACTAACCAAGATAGGCGAAGCACTCCTTGAGCTAGATAAGACCTTAAAGGATAATAAGAACTTGGTCGTACTCCCTATGGGTTATCTAACCAAGGCGGGCAAAGCGCTCCTTAGGCAAGCTAAAACCCTAAAAAGATATTAAGAACTTATTCGTACTCCCTATAGGCTGACTAACCAAGGTAGACGAAGCGCTCCTTAAGCTGGCTAAGACCTTAAAAGATAATAAGAACTTGGTCGTACCCCTCATGGGCTGACTAACTAAGGTGTGCGAAGTGCTCCTTAAGCTGGCTAAGACCCTCAAAAGATAATGAGAACTTGGTCGTACCTCTTATGGGTTGACCAACCAAGGTGGGCAAAACGCCCCTTGAGCTAGCTAAAACCCTAAAAAGATATTGAGAACTTAGCCGTGCCTCTTATAGGCTATGAAGCGCTCCTTGAGCTGGTTAAGACCATAAAAAGATACTGTGAACTTGGTCATGCCCCCTATAAGCTGACTAACCAAAGTGGGCAAAGCGCTCCTTAAGTTAGCTAAGACCCTAAAGGATAATGAGAACTTAGTTATGATCCCTATGGGCTGACTAACCAAGGTAAACGAAGTGCTCCTTGAGCTAGCTAAAATCCTAAAATAAATTAAGGAAACTTAGTCGTGCCCTAATGAGCTTACTACCAAGGTGGGGCAAAGCGCTCCTAAAGGTGGTTAAAACCCTAAAGGATATTAAGAAAACTTAGTCGTGCCTTAATGAGCTGACTAACCAAGGCGGGCAATACGCTCCTTCAGTTGGTTAAGACCCTAAAAGATATTGAGAAAACTTAAATTGGGGCAACGTTTTATGAGTTGACATGGAAGCCTAAGAAACTATGGATTAGGACTACGCTTTAAGAGCTGGTTAGATCCCTAAATATGAGTATGAATCAGGATAGCACTCCATGAGCTAACTAAATCCCTAAAAGAGAATGAATAAAGGGTAAGCACCCTATAGACTCTATATGATAGAAGTAAAACCGTAGAACATAACTTATTCGGGAAAAAAAAAAACTCTTAACTTGAGAAATTTACAACCAAGGAATTGGGTAAAAACTATTTATGAATTGAAGATTTGGCTACCAGGGTCGACATGGATTTGAAAATGAATGGAAAAAACTTATAACAAGCCTTTACTTTCTCTCCCTCTTTTCCGTTCTTTTATCCTTCTTCTCTTTTCTTAAATGTCTGCTAACTAATACAAATTCTTTTCTAAGAAACAAGTGTTATAATCATCCCTTTCTTTGGTAACCATGTAAGGTATCTCATATTCGTCCTAGTTTTTGGCCCTAATAGTAAACTTCTTGGATAAGCCTTAAACATTAATTTCCTAAGGGAAAGGTACCTCATGATTAGTCTAGTCAAAGAGGATTTCCTTGCACACTCTTAGTGTAGATTCCGCTTTTGACTACTATTTCAAAAATTACAGTCCAATTTGTAAGTAATACACCTTGATCAATTTGTTAGGTCTTTTTTGGTTCCACATTATAGACCAAGCTTTTAGTCAAATGGTTTCAAAAGGGATTAATGAAAGGAATTCTTTTATCCAACCCAGGTATATAAGTCAAGAACCCTTGAAAAACTAGATGAATGCTTACCCCAATTTCAAAAATAATTTTTGTTTTAGATAAATTATTCCTCAAAATTATAAGAGCTTTGAGTAAGGAGGTCTTGTGGTTGAGATTCAGGTGGATAAAAAGGTTTTGTGTTTATGATTTGGGGTATGATTTTGAAATGGATATGGGTTTTTGTGTTGGGAATATGATTCTGAAATGATTATGGGGTTTTGTGTTTTTGGTTGGAAATACAATTCAAGACCTTGTGTTTTTAGAGCAACTTGGGCCTCTAGGGCTTCTTTGGTTGGAGCTCTTCTCAAACCCGATGTTTGGGCCTTTCTTCTTTCTTTCTTCTGGTTTTTTTCTTTTCTTTTCTTTCTTTCTTTTCTTTTTTTCTTTCTTTTCTTTTCTTTTTTTTTTCTTTCTTTTTTCCTCTTTCTAACTTTGCCCCGTTATTTCTTGCCTTTTTTCTCCCTAGAAACAATTATCATTTTTGTTAAGTCTTTGTCTTTAGATAAATTAAGGCCCTAAATCCATAAGTTTCAAGTGTATGAGCTTAGGTAAGGTATGTGTGGTCTTTGAGGTATTTGGAAAAGTGTTAGGTTTTCTTCAAAGGGAGCAATTTATCGAAAACAACAATTATCCTTAAATTGTTATTACTAAAGTAAGCACAAATTAGTTTTGTCCTTCTCTCCTAATCAATGACCTTAACCTCCGAATTACCCCGTTATGGGGTGGTTCTTGATAGGGTTCACATTTGAAAGGACTCCAAATCAGTTCAACGGGGTTAATGAAGGATAATTGTGTTTGGGATTTGAAAATGAATGCCTAACTTCATTTCAGTCTACGTATCAAATTCAAACTGAATCTCATTTAAGGAATGAGTCCAAAATATCCTCACCATGATATCTCTCATCTCTCAAAGTGTTTTAAGGGTTAGTATATGGGATATAGCTTGTCTCTTTTCATTTTAAACTTTTTAAAAGTGAGTCACCAATTTCCTACATAGGGATTCGATTAACCCTAAGGTAAAGACTGACTTTACTCCCTAATTCTTTGAAACATGCCCCAAGCTATGAAACAATAACTTTCACTCGATTTTCAATTCAAAATGGAATTTCAAAGACCAAATGCCCCTTAACTTTCACATTCTCACTTAAATTGCCCCAAACTTATAGGTCTTAATGCCCCTTGGCTTCCATACGTGATTTTAGGTCTGGTCCTTTAGAGTTTGAATGGGCCGACATTAATAACTTTTAAAGTGGAAGGGACTATGAAATGCCCTTTTTGTTTGTATCGAAGATTAAGCTTAAGATAGTATTTCATAGTATCATGTTTTTACTTAGTTCATGGTTGGACTTGATGGCTCAGGGGCTTTGACTTAGTTCAACTATCTTAAGGAGCTAGAGGTCTGTGTTTGATTGGTTGCTTCCTCGAGCCAAGTAGATGAGTTTAGGTTAGTTGCTTTAATGGGCTAAGTGACTGTGTTTGTCTCGAACCCCATAAGGATCTATAACAATTAGCAACTTCTTCTTCTTCTTCTTTTCTTTTTTGAAAGAGAGAGAGGAAAAGTTAAGGCTTTTATGTTACAGAGACGAAGTGATGGAATTGTAAATGGAGAATTACTTTCCTAGAATTCTATATACAAGCCTACGTGATTTATTTACATATAGAACAACATTGCTGAAGGTCTATTTACAAAAGAGGAATTCTAAAAAATGAAGAATAAAAGACTAAACAGATAAAATATCTAAATCCTATTCATTCTAAATGAGAAAAGCTATTTACAAAATGTTAATTTATTCAAAAGAATGAATATTTCTAGCTAGTAGAGTACTAGGCAAAATGACAACTGCCTAAAATTATTTTATAGGTTTGATTTTCATTGTTTTGTCTATTTTGTTTTTTTTTTTTTTCTTTCTTTCACTTTTGATCACTTAAGAAAAGAAGTATAGTATTTTAAAGAGTAGCAAAGCCTAACTTTAAGAAATCATCTAACATGAATATTTACATGTGACTAAAGCTAAGGAAAAAAATGTATAATGAAGACATACAAATGTAAGGAAATCAACAATCAAATAGCAATGTAGCAATACTAAGTGTTTAGAGTCGTAATTATATCGGAATTCCATAGAATTTACAAGGAATTTTTACATTCATAAAGATGTAATTTACAAAATAAATACAGGGAAATAATGAATAAGCCTTATACTTAGAACTAAATTACATGAAGAATATGGGAATTCCGACATAATATCAGCCCTTAGTTAACATGCCCCATTATTATTTATTCATCGGTCAAGATTCATATATGCAATTACAGTATGTTATAAAGGTCCTTAAGTTATACAACTACCGTATTTTTCAAGGCAATAGTTTTGTGATCACATCTGAACATGAGTGAGGTAGTCTGATCGGCCATGGAAGGTGATTGCCCCACAACATCCAAAGCTTACACAATGGCACCCCTCCTAAGGTCCTAAGACAGCTTGATTCTGATCGTATCTATAATGTAATTATAATGCAGAAAAATAAAATAAAAAACAAGAATCCTTAGATAACCCCCTTAAATGAGTTGCAACACACATGTTAGTATAGAATAAGATAAAATAATAATCAACTCAATTTTTTTTTTCAAAAATTAATCCTAATTTTGTTAAATTCCAATAGCTAGCCCTCTTGATGGTCCCCAATGGTGTCGCTAAACTGTCGAGCCTAAATTTTCGATTTTACTACGATTTAGCTACCGATCATTGATTTCAATTTGAATGAAAAACTAGAGAGTTCTGAATTTAAGGGCTAATATATTAAACCCTAATGAGTACCATTATCTATTTTCCAAAATTAGGATTATTTTCAAAAATTACCTTTTTAATATTTTTTAAGAAAAATAAAACTAAAAGAAAATAAAAAACAACCTAAGTTTCTACAGATTTTAATGTCACCCAGAAGGTGTCTATGTACACACTAATCGGGATCAAACAATCGTAGTTCTTTCTTGAAAACTTTAATATGTCAATTAATTTTAATCTTGAAAACCGACTGACTTTACTTTTTAATTGATTTAATTTATTCTAAAAAAACATCTAAAAGGATCCTAATCCTCAAATGTTTTCGTTTTATAAAGAAATCCTCTAAAATCACATATATATATATATATACTTTTTTAGGGTCATTTATTAGTTTTTTATTTTAAAAAAAAAAATAACTTTCTATGTAATGAATCTTTTAAAATAACCTAATCCTAACAATCCTTTAACTAATACATATATATTTATATCTACAATACTATTATTAAACAAATATCTACTTAAATCAATATAATATACTTAATCAAATCATAAATATTTACAAATATATATACACAATGGTAAATCAATAAGGATCTAATAAAATAATAATATAAATAAATAAATAAATTTAAAGAAGCCGAACTTGAACTTATTCAGTAAAGGAGCAATGAAGCAGTGGACGTATGTGATTAGTGTCAGACTGATAATGTTACAAGTTAGGGGCTGTTCGCGTAAGGATGGTGATGATGGAGCATGCTCGATTAGTGATGCTAGTCAAAAATAGCACGCTGCTGCTGTTGTGGCTGATGAATTGCAGCATAGGCAAAGCAGAGGGTATCCTTACATTATGGATATGAGAATATGCAAACCTCATTAGGTCTAAGTAGTAAGAAATGTTGTTTAGTGCTACAGTATTCTACTATTACTATTAGAGATGGAGGAGCAATTGAGTTGGGTTCGTCTGATGTTGTGTGGAGTCCAAGGGGATACAATGCTACTGTATGGATGTTGGTTGGTCTTGTGGAACGCGCATGATTGTTTGGGTTTGGTTGTGCGTAAGAGAGAGGATAGTCGTAGATGGGCAGTGGTGTTAGTGCTCAAATGCGTCATTAGACTTAGCTATTGCAGTAATCGAAGCTTGGTTCAATCGCTACTCAACATTAGCGAAGGGAATTGGCTACTATGTTGTGTTAAGGCGTACAAAATGGTGAAGCTTAGAGTGTTATAGACATGCATGAGTGTAGGCTTGCGGATTTGAGAGGAAGTGCTATTAGTTATGGCTGTGTGTGGGTAGTATATGTTGTAAGCCCTGAAAATAAGCCAAGTAATCGTATGATCAAATTTAGTACACAAAGCTTAGAGCGATGAGTTAAAAAATCTGATCAAATCTAAATTATAAACTAAAGCTAGAAATGCTAGTAAAAGTAACCCTATAAGTTTGAATTTAAGAAAATAAGTAATAAACTAAGAAAATATAAAATTTTCAAATTCTAAGTATATTACTTGTTATTTATCGAAAGTGCGTAAAATGTATTTCAATAACTAATAAATCGCTAAAGATAAATTATATGTATATTAAAAATCATAAAATGACCTAAATAATATTGAAAAGTGTTCACTTGTACCCTACATGTATTTACATGTAGGTAAAAATATGTGAAATTACCTAAATTGCTCGAAATTAGCTAATTATTTACTAAATAATTAAAGAAAATTATTAAAAAAAATTAAGGAAAATAAAAAAAAAATTAGAAAGGTGGAGAAAAATTCAAAAAGTGGTCATAGCAAATCAGGGAGTAAGAAACCAAAATTAACTAATAAAAAACAAGCAATAAATAAATGCACAATAATTCCTACAAGGCCCTATAAATAGCAAGAAAATTTACAGAGCTTATTTGGTCAGTTGGGAACTAGAAAAAATTGAGAGGGGAAATTATTGTTTTAGAAATTTTATCCCAAATATGTACAGATAAGGCAAGAAGGCCGAACCCACACACTACTACCACCTCACTCCAAACCTACCACCTGGATTGGTCAACATACCTGAATCGATCTTGGAGGCCAAAAAGCTTTCAAACCGAGTGAGTCTCACATCTCCTTCAATTTTGTAAAATTCCTTCAAATTGTTTACCTATAAAATTATGAAATTTATTATTCTGATGTTTTATTATATGTTGATTTAGGGAAAAATAATGATTAAGTTTAATCACGACTGTAAATATAGGATTCTTAAAAAATTAGATAAAACCGAGTATAATTAGAATTATAAATAAATACGCTTAGGTATGTAGTTTGGAGCTTAATTTTTTTCTATAGAATGCTTAAGTTATATAAAATAGTGCTATGAAGCCATTTTTTTTTAAATTAATTTTCGAAATTTTTAAGTAAATTTTTAGCCTTAAATTGATTTAAAAAATGAGTAATTTTGGCTTAATTAAGTGATTAAATGATTAATTACTGATTCAAAAGGTAATTAAATGATTAATTAGCTTTGTGGAAACCTAATCCTAGTCTTTGGAGTGTTAATTGTAATTAATATGGGAATTATGTGGTAATTGTAGGAAATTTAAGAACATGTGAAATTGAGATTTTAAGAAATATAAAAAAATAAGTTATATTGGATAATATAATCATAATATCAGTACAAAATAAATCTAATACAAAAATTAATTTTAAGTAATTAGATAAAAAAAAATGTAAAATTTTCTTACATTGGGAGTAAATCTAGTACCCTAATTAGGATTAAAGTGTACTGAATATATTAGAATACTAAATTAAGACCCAGTATGATATTAAAATATTCGAGCTTAATGTGATTAATTTTACATTAGGATTCGAGCATATTTATGATTCCCCGTAGTTAGAAACAATTTCGAATCAAAACTAGAATCTAATTCAAAAATCGAATCCCGAGCTAATGTAAAGTGAATTATTAGTAAATAATAGGTATATATGGAGAAGTGAGTTAAATTATAACTTAGAATATATATCATCAAAGTATAAGTACTTAAAAGACCTATTTGTATTATAAGATACCCGGAGAAAAACCAACCTACAATTAAGTGATTAAGAGACTAAAAATTTCGAGTAAGTTGGGTTTATTACTTCACCGTATTTAGGGTACTATTTTAGGGTACTCTAAAACTTAGGATTGTGTATAATTGTGATTGTAAGTAGTTTTATGCATCCTACAATTAAGTAATTGAACGACTGAGAATTTTAAGTAAGTTGGGCTTATTACTTCACCGTATTTAGAGTACTATTTTAGGGTACTCTAAAACTTAGGATTGTGTATGATTGTGATTATAAATAGTTTTATGCATGTGCTTACGTATCTGACTTCGTATTGGAATTTGTGTTATAATTGATAATTGTAATGACTAGATTAGTGTGAAATTGTCTAAATAACCTAAATTGAACATAATCTTAATCAACCTTAAAACCCTTAATTATCATACATTGTAACCCTTTAGGGGACCATTAAGATTCTCCAACCAAATACCGACATCTTCGAAAAAGGTAACACCAAATAGCAAATTGGTCTTTTCCTCATCCTTAGCCGAACTAAGTGACAAGAGAAGAGGTCGCGGTGAGGATAAGGGCATTGGTTCAAAAGATAGTCTTAGGAGGAGCAATGTCTCCATTTCACAAACCTGGATTTGGTTGTAAGCTGTTGCATAATATGAAAACTCCTCAACATGGATTAGAGAGGGTGAAATTACTCTGATTTCACAACGAAGCGAACTATATTGTGTGATAACACTTGCTTGTTGCATTGCATGAAAATAATTGCTTGGTAATCTTGTTTGTATTTGTATACATTCATGAGTCCCTAATTTAAGTTAGTAAACTGTAGCTACTCATACCCGTATAAAACCTTTTGCAAGTCCTGATCTCTTATTACTCTGATTAATATGCTACCCTACAACCATCTGGAGGTTAGTTCTTTTTTAGGCTTAAGGGTGTGAGGATCAATTTTCTTAATAGTTAATGTATATCTAGAGTCTTACTAATATCTTTAAGACTAAAAGACTGATATTTGATATGTAAATTAGGTAACTGCTATGATGTAAAGTAGATCACTTGAGAATTCTATAGTAATGTACATGTAATCATATATATATATGTTAACTTGAAACTTTAATATTTATTGTAAATTTAGTTAAATTCTTAATTGAACTGTTTACTTCAAAGTAAAGAGTAGTCGACGCCTTATATAGATCATGTCTATGATAAGCACTATAAAACCAATTACTATTATAAAATGGTTTACACGGCGGGACTGTTGCAACTCTGCGACTTCGAGGCATAACATGCATGAAAGGGGATTGGGTGTTGTTGCCTGGTCGGATCATTGGTGCTTGGGATAGGGCTGTTTAGCGTATGTATGGCGAGTGAAGATGCTGGGGGGTTGCTTCGATGTTGATTGATGTATGTTAAGGCCTTGTGTGGTTGAGGATTTAGCTATTGGTGAGTGTGGTCATGTAAGATTTGGCTGTTGGTGAGTGTGGTCATGTAAGAGTTGGCTATTTAGTGAAATCACAATAGATGGCCAATCATGAACTGATGAAGGATTTTTAGTTCTTTCGCGAGTATGTAATTTTTTTATATCACGTGCCTCATATTTATAAAGCCTAAAACAAATTGTATCAAATCGAATATCTCATATTGACTCTGATTTGATTTGATAAAAATCAAATTAAATTTAAATTGTTTATATCAATTCAAATCCAATTTGATAAAAATCAAATTAGATTTGAATTTTACAAATCTTTATCGCTTTAAATTCAAAAGATTTGATTAGATTTGGATCTCGTACGCTCAACTCGCTTTTCGTAAAATGAAAGAAAGAAAAATAATATAAAAAAAAAGCACATTTAGTGAGATTGGAACCTGTGACTTTAAGCTAACTCAATATCAATACTCCAATACTTATCCATTAGGCCATTGGCTTCAATGAGATTCGAACTTGTGATTTTAAACTAACTCGATATCAATACTTTAATACTTATCCATTAGGCTATTAGCTTATGCCTTGACACTTAGTACAATTAAATTGTATTGAAATCACATGACTTTCTAAAATAATTATTGGAATCGAACTAAAACTAAAACAATTGACCCTAAAACATTTTACTTCCTAAAAATCTATTTTCCTAAAATATTTATAATTTTTTGTTTTTTTATCTTTTTTTTTTCAAATTTTTATTTATTATTTTTTGAATTAGGACCCTTTTTTTAGAAAAAAAAATGAGGAAGGCAAAAATTGAGTGTCTACACAATAACTTTACTGTAATTGAAATGTGATTTAACCGTTTAACGAAATATTTTTAAATAGAACCCTAACGTTTTCGTAAGTATTACGAAAACTAAATTTGGGTTTTATATATATAGGGTCTCCAAGTGATCAGACAGTTGATGACACAAGCCTTCCACAATGAGCATCTAAATAGGTAAGTCGGGATTGTAGCTTTATCGCTTGTAAAGATACTGTCTTAGAGTATCTGGAAACTTAAGAGTACTTTTGTTTGTAATTGTAATTAGTTGTTTGTGTGCATGCCATGCGTATGATTAGTATTCAGTTATGATAAGAGTTGAACTCCTTGGCATGTTGTTCTACATGAATGCATCGTTTCTATATTATATGAACTTATTTGGTCACCCCTAATTGTAACTACTAATGATTCAACTACTAATGAAACTAGACATGCATTACACCTATTAAAGGAAAGGATTAGGAGCATCAACCCAGATACTAACTTCCTTTGATGAGAATAGCTGAAATGGTCCTTTCGCTATCCTTAGTCGAACTAAGTGGCAGGTGAAGAGGTTGCAGTAAGGGTGGGAGCCGTGGTTCGAAGGTAGTTTCAGGATAAGGGTATTCTCCACTACACAAGCTTGAGTTTAGTCTGATTTGATTAGCAGTAAAACTCCTCAATTTGGGTTGGAGCAGATATAATTTCTCTGACCTCACAATGGATCGGATTACATTATGCGATGTTTCAAATGATTGATTATATTGCATTTCATCATAATTAAAAACCTTATTTGTGATTATGTGATACTCTTTTAACTCCATCCCACTTACTGAGCTAGTTGTACTTACATCTATATAAACTATTTTACTAGTGACGAGTGAAGATTAGGATGTCTAGATAACATCACTCTCAAGTTAGTATGTTATTAGTCGAGAAAGTGAAGAATGTGAAATTCATTGAATCTGGCTTTTGACTTTTTCTTTTTTAGTTTTGAGAAAACTAACTTGGAATTCCCTAAGATGTCCACTAGTTTCCTATCTTATTATAAATAAACTTCAAAACTTATGGCTTTTGGTAAAACTCTTATTATAAATTCTAACCCTAGATGAGAAATGTTTATGTAAGTACTGTTATGTTATGAGATGATATATTATATAAAACAGGTATTTTGTAAAGACATACAATGGGTTTGATCATTCATAAGTATCAAAATGGAAGCTTTAAGCTGGTTGAATCATGTACACCTTGTGTAGACTATATCTATGATAATAGTTGTGAAGTCAATTTCTATTTCAGGTTAGTTTACGCAACCAGACTGTTATGGCTTTTTCTATTTGGGGCATAAAAAAATCCTCTCCAGAAAATCTGGTTTACATATTAAACACAAAATAAAAGAAAATTAAAAAACTATAGCAAATTCATGGTTCTAATAGCTACATACAACCTAACATGGTGGCGTTAAGGTGGTTGAAGATTAACATCAAGTGGATTCTGGCCGACTATCCCCTCTGGCAAATTGTAGCTGGAGCTCTAACGATAAAGTGATGTGAATTTTAGCTTTTGAATTGGTTTATTTCACTAAAAAAAATCAAATGATGTTAAAAAATTATGAAATTTGGTTTGTATAGGTATTTTTGCATGTAGAATCACAATATTGACTTAGAATTTTAAAATTAGAAGTGCATATATAGGTTCCTTAAGAATAAATTTGATTCCAACAAATTTTGTATGAATTTTTAAATATAGTAAAACAATATTGTTTTGACCTAATTTTTGGTGGGTATATTCCTTGTATGATATATTTAATTTACATAAAAATAATTTTTGATAAACTACACGTATATAATTTATTAAATTTATTTACATAAAAATAATTTTTTATAAACTACATGTATAGAATTTATTAAATTTATTTTACGTAATTTGCCCTGTTTTCAAGTTAAAGGAATATTAGGTTTTTAATTACATTTCTTAATGAATCTGACTTGTAATGATTTATGGAGCTTAGTTATGATTTTGGAAATATTCAATTCAAATCTTATAATTTTATTTGGTCATTTACCTAATTTAAGCTAATTTTTACCAAAATTAGACATAAAATCGGTATTTTAGAAAATATTATAGGTTACACTATTTTAGTACTTTTCATGACCAAAATATAACAATCATAATTAATTGAGTATAATATATTTTTCATAGTTTTAATAGAGTTAGATACTAAGTATTATATATTTTCCTAACCTTTATACATATTTTGCTCAATATGTTGATAAAGGGTAAATTTGGTATAATTAGCAATATAGTATGGGAGAATCCTGGCTACTGTTGTATCTAGAGTAATTTAAAATGATCATAGGTTGGTTCATTTGAAAATTAGAAATTGGATAAGTGAACATGATATTCTAGGTGAGTCAGAACCTAATTCAAAACCTAAATTAGAAACTGCTACACTTAGGTTTTTTGTGTAAGTTAAGTATAGATGATAGAGTTTGGTATAATACTGGAGATTTTAGTTGATAAAATGAAGATATAAGTTAACTAGTACCTAATTAAGAATTTCAAAGTAGATCACATCAGAGAATAATTCAAAAGTTGTTTCAAAACCTAAATCAAAATCAAAATCAAAACCAAAGACTAAACCACAGACTAAATAAAAGCCAATCTAAAGAGAACTAACAACCAAAAAGCAAATATTAAGCTCAAATATGTATACATACCACCTATAATTGAACTTAGAAGTATTTACTCTTGTCAGGTAAAATTACAGAGAGAGAGAGAGATCATGATAGCGAGTAAGTGTAGAAATGTACCACTAGCCAGGTAAGTAAATATTTGTGTATGCCTTGAGTAAACCTATGTCTACTCCTAATTTTGCATGCTTTATGATATTTGGCTTGGTTAAACTTGGTTGCAAGTTGATGTGTTGTTTGATGAATCATATGAAGCTATCTATTATAATTGCTGCTGACTGAATAGTGATGTGATATTGGACTTAGTTGTTATGATTGTGCTAATAAATGCTTATGTGACATTTGCTAAGATCTATACTAAGTTGGAAAAAAGATCTAAGGACTAACTCTACTTCCTAAGGTGTTCACCTAAGTGAACTTGATACCAAAGTTTTAGAACTGACAAAACTACAAAGTAAAGGCTGGGTAATAAGAGATGAATAAGTTTGCTTGAATTTATTAAGTTTTGCTTAGTATACAATTTAATGCATTCATAATATGGCATGAAAAAGATCTATGAGTCAAGTTTTTTAAAAACCAAGATTTTGCTAGGTCAATTTTCATATGAAAAGCTAGGTTTATCAAGTAAACTACTTGATTTGTAAAAAGTGGGTTTTCAAGCATATAAAGATTGCATTATATCTACTGGATCAGCTATATGCTAGAATTTTTCAACCAATTTATGTAGTTATTGCTAAGCTATTGGGTTTTGGCAACCAAGTGTTATTTTACTAGGATCCTGGATATATTATCCAAATGCCCAATTTGAAGTTGACCGAACCAAATGAATTGCTAGGTTAAGCTAAGACATTGATACCAATACATGTCATGTGCATGAGTATGTCAAACGCTCATCATATTTGCATGGTTTGACTAGGAAACTATAAGTTGATGTAATTGGACTAACTACTTCAATGATGTGCTTGTTTTTTACGTATTTATCTATTCTTACTCAGTTCACAGTAGTTGAAGGGATAAATTTTTCTTATACTCAGGTTACAAAATGAATAGATAGAAGAATATATCAGAGTAACAAGGAAACCTCAAAACTCTAGCTAAAGATAGACTTTTAAGAGAAGTTATTGATTACGAGATATGGCTTAAGTATATGAAAATGGCTTTTCAAGAAAACAATGGGTGTTACTTTACCAAAGGTTTAATATAGCCGTCGTAATCCAAAAACATGTATTTATAAAAAAGTTACTATATTATATAAAAGTGTGTAACTGTAATACTCTACGTATAGCTCGTTGATGTAAAAGCTTTTGTTATTGTTTATCATATTAAATAAGAAATGATTTAAAAATTGTTATTTATGGAATAAAATGGCAAATTGTATATAAGCTCTGTCTTATCATTAACTTAATAATGGCAATAACGAACCATTTTCAAATATCAAGAGTTTAAAAAAAAATTAAGCAAACACTTAAAAGATAGGGCATTATATAATTATTATTAATTAAAATTACTTATTTAACTCTAACTAATTATGATATTCAATAATTAATGGTACTTTAACAATGGTTACTATATACATAATTAATTCCATTAGATTTTATCCATAGACATTTCCAAACATAAGAAATAATTTATCATTCAATTCCTATTACATTTCAATACCATTCTTATATACAAAACGTGATATTAGAGCAGTAGAAAATTATTTCAAGTAAAGGTAAAATATTAGATTGAGGTGAGTGGGTCTCTATGATATGATACATTAATTGTGCTCGGTCGTTCTAGATATATAGTTGCGTATTGACCGTCTTGTTAATCGATCATCTGTTATGCACATCTTGGAACGCTTGATATATGGTTGAATATTCTAAATTTGACTAATCTGGAACTTCGTTTCAACAAAATCTAAACTTTGACCTGCATCACATCTACTCCCATTTCTTAATGATCGTTAGACTACGCGGTAAGGTCCTTGGCTGTATTGGCTTCTAGATCAGCGAACGGATGATTTTGCATTCATATAGTTGCTCCACAACATAACAGTTGTTTGAATAACTTGCTTGTAATGAGTGTGGGTGTATAGTAACTAGAAAACTTACTCATACGACCATGAGTTTTCATATACCTTCATAATCTTCTTATGTATGGACCTATGATGTATTTGTTGAGTTCATCTTATTTTTATATTTTCCTCCATCTTTCTAATACCGTTTTCACACTACGTATTTACCAAAATAAGATACCAAAAAATAAAATTATATATATATATATATACCCTTCATATAAAATGAAGTATCTAATAAAATCATATAAAGTGAATTTTTTTTTTTTACTTTTTTTAATTTTACAAAATAAAAAATAATCCAATTAAATTTTCATTTTTTAATTATTAAAATATTTTTTTGGACCTTTTTCTCTTATATTATATGAATTTTCACTTTTCAACTCTTATTTTCCTTTCACTATCTTCATCATAATTATGATAAGACATAAAATATACAATTTATCCAAATATTAGTTTGAATATAATAAACACATATAAAATATAGATTAGATAGCTTTCAACTATCATATTTTTTACATATATGTAAATTAGATATAAAATAGATCTTGATACGATATGGATTAAAAAAAATCATTTTAAAATTAAATACCGCATACGATTTTATATATGTATCATATTAGAAAAAGACACGTCAAATATTGCTCTCTCTATGCTTTTCGTTCCATAATTTTTTGGCTAGAGGAATAAAAGGGCGGGATATCATTGTCCTTATGATCCCTTTTAATCAATTCCTTATTAAAGAAATACAAATACTTGATGTCATCACCACTATTTTTATCGATATATTCGTTTTACCGGTTAAAGAGAATGGGTGGCTTACTATTATTGTGGGGCTGGATGCTCACATCAACATTTTTCTAATCCGGGACTGAGGGTCGCTGGAAGGAAGGAACCTCCAACACAACAAAAATCACTCTACACCAAACTTATGCGCGTGCAAAGGTACAAATACTTGACACTTTAAGGGAATAAATTAAATTTGATTTCCTCCCTCCTAAAATGATAAAATAAAAATCAGCCAAAAGAGAAGAGAGAACGCATATGTAGAAACAAAAAAGAAAGGGAGAGGGAGGAGGTTAAATACATTTTTAATCTCAACTCGGTTTTTTATTTGAATCTTAGACCTTTTCATGTTTGGTATGAAGAAATAAATGAGAATAAAATCACAATTTTAAATTCCATTGACTTCTTCATATTTAAAAGTATAATTTGAAATTTTCCATTCCACCTTCGCTTTTAAAATGGAATTCGATTCCATCCTTATGAAGACAAAATCACGATTCTATTTTACCCTCGTTAACTATACTAATTTAAAATTACTTACTTAACATTCAAATAAATTATAATACACAATAATTAAGAATATTTTTAACAATTAATACTATTTACGCATTTAATATTATTCATTTTCATTCTATTATACAGTATTTTGTAAGTGATTTATTATTATGACACTCATTCCATTCTATTTCATTACAATCCATTCTTATATACCAATCCAAAGGTGACATCTCATCTATCAAATCCTCATTGTTTCCAAATAAAACTTTTATTAACACCATTAATTTCAATTAATATATGACAAATGGCAGCATTTCATCTATATGTATAACTATACTAGATAAATAATGTAATAAAATATAAAAAAAATAAATGAAATTAAAAGAAATACTTTTGACCACCTTAAGGTCAAAGAGTGACAAGCAGTTATCTAGAGGTAAGGCTAGACAAAAAAATCGCAAACCACAAATCGAATAATGAAATGAATCGAAAAATTGAATTTTTTTATGAATCATTGGGTTTGTGGTTCGCGATTTTATTCAAAAAGCAAATCAAATTGTTTAATTAAATAAAAAAATTCATATATTTATTTTGTATCTTTTTATATTTTTTTTATCAATCTTTATAAATTTCATTAAATTTTTCATATCTTGTTATTCTTTATCTTAATCTTATATCAATTATTAAAATTAAATTGAGTAAATTTCATTTAAAATTTTATATTTATTGAAGATAAAAATGTTTAGTAAAACTTTAATATAAACGAATCGAATCGTGAATTAAAACAAACTGAACTGGTTTTAATTAAATTCAAAATATTTCAAAAATTTTATAAATCGAACTGTATGATTAATTTGACTTCTAAAATAATTGAATCATTATATTAAGTTCAGTTCCATAAAAAGAGAGTGAACCGTATCAAACCGAATCATACTCACCTCAAGTGGCCAAAACAGCTATATTTGAGCAAGTTGTCGCTATCCATAACTTAAAATGGTTATTTTACCAAACAGACACACACATATATATATATATATATATAATATATATAAATATAAAACGAAATAACACGCTTGGAAAAGAAAAGCGTACTTATTCTTTTCTTTTATTTAATAAGAAATTGAGCAAGTTGTCAAAATCTTCTAATTTGGTGGTTATAAATATCATATAGACCATCCCAAAAAGCATACATATCTGTAGAACAATCCCATTGAGGTTCCTGCTTTGGGATGGTTTTATCACTTCAAATCGTTAGAGTAAAACATCATCCCAAAATCAAGATCTGCAATAGATATAGATGAAGTATGGATAATATACGGCGTCCATCTGACCATCCAATGTACACTAAGCAGATTCGTTCCTGACTTATCTTTTAATGTTTAACTAGGCAAAACAATCACACACAAACCACAGCAGACATCGTAATCTTACAGCGAAACCACCCACTGAGCATACAACAGGACTTAGACTAAGACCATCATTACCCGACAAACCCTTTTCTTCCCCCACCCCACTAAACTCACGAAATCTGCTGTAATCCCTCACTCACACACCAATTTTCTCTTCTTCTCTCTCCCAACCCCACGAAGCACTCATTTATGACACACGTTGTTTTTTTTCTTTTAGGACTTTGTCTTTTTCTCTCTCCCTTATTATTATTTAGATTCCCAGTTTCCTCCGTTCCGTTGGAATCTGTATCTACACTGTTCTTATTCTCTCTCTCTTTAATTACCTAACTTCTTTCTCTCATAAAATCTGGCCAAATTTGCGCATTGAATTTAAGTAAAAGAACGAAAATTGTTCTCCTTAGGGTTCATGGTATGTTTTATCTTCCACTCTTCAATCCCTAAAGGTTTGATCTTTACGTATTTGTGCGCAAAAATTATCAGTTTTTGAAGTGCCCTGTCGGAGTTTCTCTGTTATTTGGCTTACGTATGTGAAGAAGTTTCTGGGTTAGCTCCTAAAGTTGTGATCTTTATGGTTCAGGGCTCAATAAGTTTCAGCTTTTAAAGTACCCTTTTGGATTTATATGTGTTATAAGGCCTATGATTGAGAAGGAGTTTCTGGGTTTTTAGTTATTTAGTCAGATCTGTTTAAAGCATATTGCTTTTTGCTTAGTGATACACATAGTCATGCGGTAAAAGTTGGATCTTTGTATAGTTTTATGCTATAAGATGCTGTTTTGTGAGAAGGGTTTCTCATCCGATGCATTAACATCCGATTGATTTACGAGAAGTACACAGAGGAGTAGCTTTTGGATCTAAGTTGTTGATATATTCCCCAAGAGGTGACGATTGAATTTGTGGATTGATCAATATGCAAGGGAGGGTTTTACCATTGGAGGAAGGTAAAGACCCTCTGACTGTAATTCGGGCTAATCCATCGAGGCCTTTGCCACTAAGATTGCTTCAATTGTTTGCGCTGTTCCTAGCAGTATGTCTTGCATTTTTAGTCATTAGTATATACACGATCCGACACTTTGGATTTCAAACTGTGGTCACCACAGTCAAGTCCAGCTTCCAGCCTTGTTACGAAGAAGTATACGATTTAGATTATTGGATTCGGCCTCCATCGAATCTAATTCACAATATGACTGATAACGAACTGTTTTGGAGAGCAACACTCGTGCCCCGTATTAAGAAGTATCCCTTTAGAAGAGTTCCAAAGATTGCCTTTATGTTCTTGACCAAGGGTCCATTGCCACTAGCTCCTCTCTGGGATCAGTTTCTTAAGGGTCATGAGGGGCTTTTTTCGATTTATGTTCATTCTCAGCCATCGTTCCATGCTCATTTTCCACAAAACTCATCATTCTACAAAAGACAGGTTCCAAGTCAGGTATGCTTCAGTTTTACCTATCTGAATTGCCTGTTTATGGACCTATGTTTTTTACTATTCCATGAGTTATTAATTATTGTTAAGAATTTGCACTGGTTGATGCTTCATCTGGACAACCTTAGTCTTGATGCATAGTAAGTTTTCTCTTTTTGGTAAATGCTTTTACATGTGATGATGACCTTTAAGCCATGTTGCATGCCTGAGTAGATTCATGTCCATTTTCCAAGTGGTCCTGAAAAAAATCAGAATTGCAACGTTTGGATTTTTAGATGGCTGTTGAATATCGGATAAACTATAGTCATGTAAGGCCAGTTATGTTTGAATGTCTGAATGCAGTGCTATTATAGTCTATGTACTACGCATGGAGGGTGGCAGTTCAATTATGGTTCTTATAAGCTGCGATTTGAAACTGAAGATCCAATATAATAGAAACCTTAAACATTAATAATAAACGGGTTTGGTTTTGCTGAGGCTTTAAGCGTAGAGGGCAAGTATGGTCCCATGGCAATTATCTTTCAATAGATTTATGATGAAGCTTAGATTTTGTTGAGAAATTCAAGATTGAGGAAAATACTGAAGATATGATGATTAGAAATCTTAGGAAATTGTTCCCCCACCAAAGCTAGCAGTAATGGCTAGCTAGACAGCAAAATGATTTTTTATTAATTTTTACACAGCATAAATTGGACTTAGCTAGCACGGGAATTTTATTAAGTCGTGCATGTGCCAAAATTGTAATTTTAGTCATTGTCTAAATGTTCTTTGGGTGGTATGGTCCCGGGTCATGTTGAACACTTTAGTAAAGAAGGAATTTATTCAATCCTTATTATTCAAAAACAAAGGAAGGAACCATTCAATTTTTCATTTATTTTGTTAGTTGCTGTTATATTAATTGTTGAAAAAAAAAAAAAAAAGAATGGTTTCTGTTGTTAACTGTCGTTTGCATATGAATTTTTAAGGTTGGTTCTTCTATGAAATTTGGTGATCATGCTAAAATGTTTTTCTTGCCAGCGAGCCAGGGTGGATATTGTTGTTTCTATTTCTACATAGTGCTATATATTTGAGGTAGGACATAAGATTTAGAGCAAGATGGGTAGATTACTGCTGCACATTAGGATAAAATAAATAGATAATAGCTATCTCATTCATGTACCAGTGTTGGTCTAGTCTGTGCCTTGTATTCGCTATAGCTCTGTTTAGCTAATTGTTTTTATCTATGTATGGCATGAGGTAAAGTCAAGTGCTCCTTATGAGTTTTAAGTTCAAGCTGGTTGATAAGATCTGCACAAAAAAGTAAAATAGAACCTATTTGTATGTTAAGTTAAACTTTTCCCAATCATATGTCCACATAGATTATACTGCTCAACCAAGCTTGGCCATGATATCACCCTGCGTCATCTTCTCAGTAGGTGTGGAATGTTTCCGTCTCCCTCAAGTATAAGCATGGGATTTCTAATGCTGTAGTATATGCACTCTCTAGGCAATATGACTTGCTTCACATGGTGCGAACTAGGTTGTTTGGTGTTTGCTACCCAGAGGAGGATCTGTGCATTATTGGTCTTTACAGTGAAACTGGGCTGGGTTTAGCTATCATAGTCAAAGATCATAGTATTTATTTTGGTCCTAAATTATCTTTTCACATGAGTTCTTCTAAAACAAATGCATAGTATTTTTTTCTCAAAAGTTCTCTCAAAGGCTGGGTTTCCATTTTAGAGTATGTCTACATGCACTCAATGCCTATCGTGATGCCTGCTTCTGGTGCTTTTGGTAGTCGCCATGATTTTCAAAGATGAAATAAATATAAGACCTGCTATAAGTATGAGGGGTTTCTAACTGAAGTTGCTTCCTGGTATTTAAATCCACATTTCAATCAGGTTGCTCTTGCTGATTTATCTGCAGTTTATACCAAAATGGCTGATTTTGTTGCATTTACATGATTGTTCCATTAGATTCTGTTAAAAGTGGAGTCTAAATACAAAGACTTGATAACTAACGTGACGCTACATTTTTTGGTTGTCTTGATGAATATGGAATTTTAACATGCGATTAAATGTTTTCACACAATTGATTACTCTCTCTACCATTGTATTTGAACTGGTAGCTTTTGCTAGATATGCTGCATTTGCTTTCTGATTTTCTATTTCAAGCACTGTGACTTTGTTGGAAGAAGGCAGGAAAACTCAGCTTGTAGTTATCGAGTTCTTTATCTTTGCGCAGGTCTCTGAGTGGGGGAGAATGAGTATGTGTGATGCAGAGAAAAGACTTCTAGCCAATGCATTACTTGATGTCTACAATGAATATTTTATCCTCCTTTCGGAGTCTTGCATTCCTCTCTATAATTTCAATACCATTTATCACTACATAATGAAGTCGAGATATAGCTTCATCGGTGTATTCGATGATCCAGGCCCTTATGGAAGAGGACGTTACAACCCTAACATGGCTCCAGAGGTGACCATAGACCAGTGGCGCAAGGGATCACAATGGTTTGAAATAAACCGAAAACTTGCTATAAACATAGTGGAAGACTCCACATACTACCCGAAATTTGAGACCTTCTGCAGACCAGCATGCTATGTGGACGAACATTATTTTCCTACCATGCTAACCATTCAAGCAGCACATCTCTTGGCGAACAGAAGCCTTACATGGGTGGATTGGTCAAGAGGTGGTGCTCACCCAGCTACATTTGGGAAGGCAGATATCACTGAAGGCTTCCTGAAAAGAATTAATGAAAATCGTCGGTGCACCTACAATAATCAAACTACTCAGATTTGCTTTCTTTTTGCGAGGAAGTTTGCTCCAAGTACATTGGATCCTCTTTTAGAGCAGGCCCCAAAGTTTTTGGGTAACGGAGGGTGATGATAGCAGCTCAATCCTTAATTATAGTGTGCATAAAGGAGTTCCAAAATTTTCCCCTCCTTTTGCTTTCTATACATACATCAGGTGGTAGCTACATTCAGTTGTACCAAACGGGACCTTCATTATCTTGTAAATCAGGCTTCTATATCTGTCTCTCTTCAACACTTTCCAGATGTATAGAAAGGTAGGAAAATTTTTTAGAATCTGTTGCTGTTTACTTTTTGGTTGTGGGTGTTTTTGACATTATAAATATGTCATGGTGAATACAATGTTACACTGGTGCAGCGCTTCAAACTTGGGTTGAGGAGGCATTCAAAGCTTCCTATTTGATTAGACTTGTTTAAATTCATTTTATTTAAGAGATATTTTCTTCCAATTAAAATCATACCCATGTTGGAAGTTTACTCAAACTCGATTACTACTTAAACTTAGGTGAAGCTCGTTGACCAATGTCCCAAAGATCTCTAGGTCGGTGGGTTTAACTTTGAATCAAATTTAAGCCTTTATTGAGCCAAATTAGAATAGTTTTGAGGACAGTTTTGTCTTGCTGAAGTCGAGTGAAGCAAATGGCCTACAAGATACCTGGGATCTTAAATATGTGAAATCTGTAGCCTCTCAAGAATTCGAGGAAAACTGGTAGTAGCTATGAGTGAAGATTACTGTTCTATTTGAGAGCATTGAGAGAGCAGAGGGAAGAAAGAGTTTATGTGAGTGAATAAATGTATAGACCTAATGTGGCTAACTAACTCTCCACAATCCTGCTTCTATACGGACAGTTATGCAAGTAAATATGTATAAAGCAAAACTGATTATATTCACATCTCCCTTAAGTTGGAGTATCCCAAAGCCCCAAGTGAAGGATAGAGGCTACTCTTAAAAGGTTTTTTAGTAAGCATATTAGCTAATTGAAGTTTTGAGGGCATAGAAAAAATATTTTAAAAGAAAAAACAATAAACCATTCATCACTTGATCTCAAGTAAAGTGGATGTCAATGTCAATATACTTAATATGCCTATGAAGACATAGATTATATGCAATAAGTTGAGCCGAATGATTGTCAATGTATAGTAGTAAATATTTATAAAACAAAATTGATTATGTTTATAAAATAAGGCGTAACCTTCATAGATTTTGCAATAAGTTGAGCTGAGTGACTGTCAATGTATAGTAGTAAATATTTATAAAACAAAATTGATTATGTTTATAAAATAAGGTGTAACCAAAGATTAGATGTTATGCTTGTTAATGCTAATTTGAAAATAATTTAAGAATTTATGGAATTGCTTTCTCTAAAATGTTTTGAAAGCCAAGTTTGGTGATTGTTCTACTAAAAATGACGAAGAATTTAGGAGAATGGTTACTTTTAAAAAAGATAAATAAATAAATGATTTTGTCCAGATTTTAAAAATCTTTTCCCATAACAAACCCAACCCCAACCGACATTTGTGCTGTTTACCATTACATACAACCTATTTTTACTACTAAGTAATCTCGATCACAAAGTCATACGAGGGTGAGTTTGGTTTTTAATATAAAAAATTGTTTTCTTACTTTTAACAAAATATTTTCTATTTGAGATCTTTTAAGATATGTATTAAGAGTTTAAAAATAAAACTTTAGATATTAATTATAAAATTTCATTAAAAAAAAGAGATAAATATATAAGAAGGTTATAATTTTTTTTATTTAATTCACATCTTTATAAGTGGTTTTAAGGTACCCATTAATATTTATATTCACTAACCTCTTTTTTTTTTTTCTTTCTTTTTACCCAATGAGAATTGATATTAAATTTAAAAAGCACCTAGTATATCCAAGAGGTCATCATAAACAGAGTTATTAAAAAAATAAAAGAAAAGGATTGCTTTGAGTTGCTACCTAGTACATTATTATGTTAGCTTTAGACGCACGAATAAGCTGAAACTAATTGACATGAACCTTGGTCATTTTAAGTTCTGATATCTGCAAATAAGTGCTTCAAATTCCATTGATTGTCCGAGTTGCTGCTGTTTGTTGATGGATGAATAAAAAAAAAAAAAGAAAAAAAACAAATTAAGGGCGCTTGCTGTCCAATTGGAGATTCTACTTTAATTGCCAAAAAAAAGTGTCAAGAAAGAAGGAGGGGATCATCAACAATTAAGAAGATGTGACATGGTGGGGGCAAGTAATGCTTAATATGATTCCAAAGAGACGCCTATCCTCTATTGCTTTTTCAATATTCCATTTTTATGATAAGACATATTTGCCACCAAAATGACCAGAACAGGCAATAATGAATGGCCCCGTATAAAGACCTCTAAATCATTGTACACAACCTATTAGTTTCCCATTAACAATAGTGACATGATGGGACACACTCAATTTACCCATCTTTTATAAATCTCAGAAAAACTATGTCCAAGAAGTATATCTTTAGAGGAAATCTCATTTGATTCAATCATGAGTTTTGTTGATGTTAAGTTATAGGGCACAACGCATTTTATTAGCCATTTGCTTGTTTTTCAAAAATCGCAACATTTCATAAGCAATTACGGTGTTCTCATCCAGAGACACAGATTTCGAAAAACTAAGGTAGGAATTGAGTGCATCACATATCCCAAATTTCTATCCCTAAATGAATTTAGACAAATATGTATGAAAATCATCCAAAGTACTCATTGAAGTCTCCTCTTTTAAGTTTAATTCCCTCCGACATCCATTACATTCTCAATATTTTGTTTCTCGGTGTGCACGTCAAAGTGAAGTAGTAAAAGAATTTGGCTCTACACTTTAACCTAAACCTAAAGGGAAAGGGGTGTCTGCATCGTGGGGTCTCCGTCCATAATTCTTTAATTGCTCCTCAACAGCTTCTGCCTCCTCTTGTTATTATAACTTACCACATGATTCTATCATTAAGTAATCAGCAATCAACAGAACAGCTATTACAATCAAAACAATTAATCAATAATGCTTTTACTAAAAAGGGTTTCTATTATTTTAAAGATGGAAATCAACTTTTTTTTTTCTATATTTTGTACATCATCTTCATCTCTAATAAGTACCTACTTCAACTACTTCCAACACATACCACTAGCTCTTGTCATCAAATAATCATTACTAACTAAAAACCATTCCATCGCAATCAGAACATCATAAGCTCTAGACGCTAGATAAATTTATATATCTCTAAAGTGTATAAACATTTTATGTCATACAAGGACCAACCATATTAAACATATCTTTGTAGATAGGTTCTATAAAGGAAAATGCAGGTACTCTAAAGATAGGTTTCATGAAACAATAAAATCAAACTCTATTTTGTTTCATTTAGTTTTTAATTAACTTAACTAAAGACGGAGCTCAACTCAATTGTCACTAAATAGAACATAAATTGGGTAGAAGCTCAAACATGTATCGCCCCTAATTTGTAGTATATGGCATAGAGATTGTTCTTACAAAAAATGTTTTCTAAATCTTGTTATATTTTTTTACAATCAAAGTTTATGATTCAATAAGATGTGATTATAAGTGGCTTTTAACAGGGAAATTGATGGCAAAATATAAATGTTATAGTTTATGACTAAGGTTGATGCCTAACCATTATAAAAAATCTTATAAGAAAGGTAATCTTTGTTTTTGAAAATAGTGAATCATTTTCTTTATTTTTATTCATATTATCATGCTTCAAAAACAAGCAACGTGAACAGCCCATCCCATACTCATATTGCAGGCTGAGTACGGCAAGTTTGGAACTAACTAAAAATCCACAAAATATATAGACTCTCAGAATCACATTTTTAATTTGTAACATTTTACAACCCTATGATAACAACCAAAAAAACTAAACAGTTAAACCTATATTACGACAACTTATTATTATTAAATCTTTGGCACACTAACATTGATTTTGAACTCAAGTTTGTCGTCATAACTAGTGTAAGCAAATCTATTCTTATACCAAAAAAGAAAAGTTCTCATAAAGGGGTAAACCAACACCCAATATATAACCACCACAAGCACATATGCATAGCAAGCAATACAAGGTTGCATATAACTTAATTCCAATGCAATAAACAGCAAATGACAATCAATACAATGTTGTTGTTCCAATCTAGAGTAGCTCATAACTCCTAATGATCAGTTGTGAGCACTCCAAAATACCTCATAGATCCAACAAAAATAGTTGCATTATTCCAAGATAACTATCAAAATAACCATTAGCAATACTGATCCACTATAGCAGTCTATATGAGTGTCTCGTATCACTAATATGACTCTGCTGCAACTTCCTTCCAACTCACTAACTCATACCTCAACAATCACTTTAGTCAACAACTCATTGCACAAGTTGGTGCCTATCACTCCACTCTGGTACACTATTCAACTTAGGACATTGTAGCTACTGATCAATAGATGTCTATTGGATTACTTATAGTTGTAGATCTTTCAATCTTAACTAAGTATGTGCAACATCAAATTAAGGTTTCTATATGTTCAAATTGATTAAACTTTCTAAAATAACAAACACAAAGAAAGGTAATCACATACCCAAGTCACACTCGCCAACTCCAACCAATAATTAGTTACCAAAAACAAGCATAAGATAGCTTCACATTATAGTTTTTTAGAATCATATTTCTATGGTTAGATTTACGTTAATATTGGGGTTGGGGGTGCAGAAAAAGAACCCTTTAAGAAGGGCCCAATTCACCCAACAAACTCCAAAGCTCCTCTTAAAAATAGAAAGATCAATTAAACACTTCCAAAAACAATTCTTTGCTTCAATCTACTCCATGAAAACAATTTTAAAACATACCCAACATGTGGAATCCCAACAACACAACTTCTATAATAAAAGCGACACATACAACTGATTTAATACGATTTAACATCAGTACTTCAATCACACCACTGTACAAACACTCATCCTTAAGCCATTATTTCCCTCCCTAAAATTGTATATTACTTAATTGTAAGATTCTCTCAACAAAAAAAATAAAATAAAATAAGACCGACTTACATATCTTTCCTTAGATTGACAATTCTGCATTGTTACATCAATTTACTCTCATTGTAAATCAAATAATCTTCACCAAAACCCAGCACTGTACAAAATCTTTTGCCAGAATTCACGATTAAGAAGGAAGAAAACACTCATCGTGCCTTAATAACAACTTCCTCCCCACACTAAGACAAAGACTTCTCTAAATTCATCAATTCATTCATTAAGGCTTGAAACCTTTTCGAAAGGACAGTGTAGAAAGAAGAGAAAGCAAAGAGGAGAAAGATGGAGAGAATCACCTTAATTTTGTTTACAGAAGTGGTTCCTTAAAGTAGAAGAGAATTTGAGTCGAGGGAGATAAGAGGGAAAGAAAGGAATATATGTTTCTTAGGCAGCAGGCAATCTGTTGTAGAAACTGCTAAAAGAAAAGACATTAAGAGGGGCTTCAGTTCACTCTGTACATTTTAGACGCTACATGTGGTGCTGAGGTAAAAGGAGCGTTATTGATTAAACCGGTTTATACAAATTTACAAACTTGTCATTCTTTTTTAAATTATTTTAGGCGCCTTTCACGTAATTTCCATGATTTTTTAATCACTATCACCAAAATTCCATTATTACAGTTGATTTATGCCATATCTTACCACAAAAATCCACAAACAGTAGCATCATATTAACAACAAACACAATACTTGGCGATTGTAGAGATTCGATTATAATTAATATAGAAAGGAAAAAAAAAAAAAAAGTTTGAAGCACTTCTGATTAAAATAAACATACCCTTAACTTTATACGGTGGTGAATGATGTTTGCGAAATTCGTTTTTTAAAATTTAAGTGGATTCAAGCTAAATTATTTCTTGTTGATAAATTCGACGGTGAGTTGTTTTGATTTTGCTGAATTTTGTTAATAATTTTGATTGAGCCCACTTATAATTTAACAAGTTTGTGTATCAATTATTAATTATTTCAGACATATATAATTATATAACCAATTTATCGCGTTAGGTTACAATGATTCATTATTAGTTTATAACTAATTCTATGAAAATTTGAATGTGGGAATAAAATTTGTGATTTGGAATTTTCGATCAGAGAGAGTTAAGGTAAAGGTCTAACTTGATCTTGTGCACATATATCATGACATGGTAGTAGTAATTTGATACGGTGAAGTTATAGGTAATTTGATGAATTGAATATACTAATGCCGTCGTGATTTTTTTTTTTTTTCGTTAAGGATAAATTGTAAAAGTACCCTCCCCTTCTTTAATTCACACGGGCTTAAACCCTTTATTTTTAAATTATTGCATTTAAATTCTAAAATCCTTTTAGAAAATGCGATTAGACTAATATATAACCATTACTCTTTAATTTATGATATCTTATGAATTATAGTGTTTTTTTTTTTAATATTTTATTCAAGGACAGTAACGAAATAGGCTGAAAAATGATTTTTTTTAATAGATTTGGGAGTCTATAGGTACATTTTAAATATAGGGTGTGCATAAAGCAAATATAAATATATGTGTCTAAAACTTACCTTTTCTAATTTATTTGATCTAGCTTCTAGAATATCGAGATAATGTAGTAATTAAAATGAAAACGTCCTTATTTTCCCTTTACATTATTTTAGCAATTGCGTCTTTTTCATTGGCCTTAAGATATTACACTGAGAGGACAGAGTAACTGACTTTTTAGTAAAATTTTTCCCGTTACCTTACGCTAGAAATATTATAAGACTTCAAGAAAAGGATTGAATAGGTACTAAAACAAGCGTTGACACCGATATGTTGAGGAAAAAGATTTAATAGGTATTAATTTGCTATATAACTAGTTATCGATCGTAATTAAATACGTGATAATATAATGGTATCTTTTTAAAAATTATTCATATCATTATTATCGCGTATTTGAATATGATTAAAAGTTATAAATATTATATATATATATATAGATAATCGACATATATTATAGAATGAATCCTTTGTCCGTATTGGACGGCTATATTTTTAAATTTCCAAAATTCCAATACCAACCGTGTCTTGAACGTTGTCCAATAAAATAACAGTTTAGGTTTCATCTACCTAATCGCCAGCAAGTTGCAAGAAAGCTCCCCTCAACTTCATAAAAGTTGGTCCGTTTTGATATGTCATAAGAAATACTTAGTCCGCGACAATAATATACATAATTTTGAATACATCAACCACTGTGTTTAAAAAATTCGTACCAATAATGCCTGTTCACATTGATTTTTTAATTCATCTGTGTACGTCGTCAAACCATTCATGCGGACATATGAGCATTCTTGCATTTTCTATAAATAGTGGGGGCATGACAGATTGAGATTTCAGCTTCACTTCCTCTCTTTTTTTGGCTCTCGTCCTAAAAGAAGAAAAATACTCTGTAAAATGGCAATCCCTAGGAAAATGCATATTGCTCTAGCGGTCCTCCTCTTGGCCACCGTGGCTCTCACAGCGTCTGCTCAATTGGAACCATCTGCTGAACCCCCTTCTTCGCCGGCCACCACCATTTCTCCCTCATTTTTCGCCGTCTTGATCGCCTCTCTTGTACTAGGTCCAGTTCTCAGGATGTGATTGAGAATCTATATATATACATATATATAGGAGGCTCATGTTCATCGATTCATATTGTTGTCACATTTAGTTGTTTATTGAGAGGTATATGACATGGATTCAGGACTTCATGTTTTGTTTTTAGCTTTTGGTGTGCAGTTGATAGCTATGTGAGTCTCTGTTGATTCCTGTAAAATAAATAAGAGATTATTTATGAAATTTGCTTCCTCTTTGTGTTCTTGTAAATTAAATTTGATCTAACACATAGTGATTCCAAATCATTTGCTACTTAGTATGGTAAGGTGGAACAATTAAATTGCATTATGATCGTAAAGCTAGCAATCAGATTGTAAAACTCTTAAAATATCACTTTCCAACAATTGGGACTTTTTTTTTTTTTTCTCCCCCAAAATATGGAGGAATTCGAATTAAAAGATAATTACCTACCATTTTTTATTTTTTTTTGGAGTTTTGTGAGGCAAAATCATATCTTTCAAGTTTAAATATCTGTACAAACGGTCAATAATTTGAGGATGAAAATGCTATTTATCCAACTTCATAATATGGTTGGTTGAAGATTTTAGTATGTATTAGCCATGAACTCTATACGAATTAAGTTCTATAATTACAGCTTCAATTTCTATTTTCTTATTCATTCGAAAGAAAATCATATATTAATGACTTCGAGGTTTCTATTCAAAATTAGAATTCAATCATAAGTTAATTTATCGATTACCATAACAATTATAAAATTTTATAGCTCATATGATAGACTATTGTTCTTCTATTATAATGAAATAGGTTCCATTCTCCTTTTTCCATGCCCATACCATATTTAGTTGAAAAGAAAAAAAAGGGTAATTATCAGAGGTATTATACTGAAATTCAATTTAGGATTAGAGAGTGGAATTGAAATGCTCTCTAGGAATTCGTTGATGCACACTTGAGTTGCTGGGGTATAGTGTACTTGTAGGCAAGTTAGTGGCTAGGTTAAATATAATGGAGCCTGTAGCCGTTTGCCAAATAATATGAGTGGCTGCGTCAACTTTGCGAGCAATAGTACGTTTTGCACCGGCTCAAGCTAGACTTGGGGCCGAGGTCAAATCCCGCTCGAATGTGTGAGGTCAAAAGCCTAAAGACCTATGAACCATAACTGGTCTGGTTAAGGATAGTTTCAAGCCGATTCAATAGGCTTGTCAATTCACAAGCCGACTTTTTAGTCTATAATTTATCTTCTTTTATTTTTTTAATATTTTTTTCTTTTTTCGAATAGTTTCATTTTTCTCCTTTCTTGAATTATACGTACTAATAGAAATAAATTTTAAATTTGAAATAAATTTAAATTTAGATAGTAAATATTTATACAATATTCCATTACATAATAATATTGCATCATAAATTGAAAAACTATATTGTACATGAGATATAATAAGAATGCAAATATTATATTTCAAAGATTTTTAAATTAAATTTTTTTTTTCGTACTACATTAGCAGCTACCTATGTATTCGGTACATAGAATCACATAATTGTAACCTTAAAATAATTTTTATATAATTTTTAAAACCTTTAATGTGTTGCTTAGTTTTTATAGTCAAGAAAAACTGTTATATTTATGTGATTAGTTATTTCAATTTAAAAAAAAAATCATACTATACAAATTAATTTTTATTTTAAAATTTTCAATTTTCAAAACAATAGCAATATCACTAACTCCTAAATTTAAAAAAAAAAAAAGCTTATTAAGACTTTTAAAAAAAAATTATCTAATCTAAGTGTTGAATACATAAAATAGATTGGAGAAAAATTGCAAATATTAATCAATTGAAAATTTTTTGAAAAAAATTTTTTTTCCTCACTAAACTCGATCAAACCGGCGAGTTAAACTACCAGTTCAGGCAAATCACTACTTATGATCCACATAAACCCATCGAACTTACTGAATCTAATCCCATGTCAAACTCAGTCAATCTAAGTCTAGGCCAGTTCATTAAACCAACAAGTTAGATCCTAACAAGTTCACTAGTCGAACACAACCCTTTCCTAGGTCTAACTTAAGCCTTTGTCTTAATTCTCAAGGTCTTGATTTGGCATTTTTTATCATCCTTCACTAAGTCTGCCTTAGAAAAATGAATTAACCATATCAATATGCTATCAGACCGATAAATTATATATAAGTACTAATAATATTTTAATATTTAATAATAAATATATTTATTTTTAAAAAACATTTATTATAATCTTACGTATCAAAATTTTATTAATATTTATATGTTAATTATCAATTCACTCGAAATATTAATACTACATTTGAGTAAAAAATTTACACATCCAACATCAATATTTAGCATGAAACTTAAATTAATGATAAAACTAGTTAGTAATTTAAATATAGTGAATCAATGTTATTTAAGTAGCATAAAATAGAGAAAGATTATAGAAAATAGTGTGAATAAAAAATGATGTTACATCTCTTATATGACGCAACCAAATCTTGATAATGTAACGCGTGAATTAATCAAAACTTAAACATACAAATGCGATGTGTTTACACATTTAGATAATATTCAAAGAAAGGAAGGAAAAAATAAAAGAAAAAACAATAACATGACTGATGTATGATTGAGTACTCTTCTTCATCAGCGTCTATATTCTAACATCAGCAAAATATTAACAGATGTATTCGTATTTAATACTGAAAAGTGTCACAATTTTTGAAATTTTCAACACTTTAATATAATATTTCATTGATACGTGCATTGGAGAAATTTTTCATTTTAACTTTTAATGAGTAGAATAATATAATAATTAATTAGTTTCTGTAAAGTCTGACTCTACGGCAATGCCATTTGCTGCCACACGTCAATTGACATTTACTTCGACAAAATCATGAAAACCCTTCGACTAAGTCGAAATCACGTCGAACGTACGAGTCGTAGGTTGGTTAAATGTCTTGGTATTATTTGGTGAGAAACAGGATGGTCAAAATGAACTTGGTCGACAAGTTGAACTTGTGACATGGGGTTGCTTTCAAGCCCATCTTGCACGTTGCATACCTTACGCGACACGTCATTACCAAACTTCAATTTCTCGCCCACGTCCCGTCCATAACCAATCATATATTTTAGACCCAATACCGTGTTTGGGATGGACGAAGGAGTCGAAAAAGGAGGAAAAGTGAGAAAAATATAAATTTTAAGATTTTTTTTAATTTGGAATTAAGTAGGAGGGATGAATTTAGGAGAGAAAGCTTTCTTTAGAGCTTATATTTTTTTTTTTCTTCTTAAATTAGAGTGATTTGATTTGGGATGGAAAGTTACTAAAATTCTAATTATACTCTTACTTTTAAAAATCTTGTTATCTTTTTAGGGATAATATAATAATTTAGTAATTTAAAGTATTTTTAAATATTATTTTAAAAGACATTCTTTCTATATTTTTTCCTTTGATCCAAATAAAAACATGTAATAATTCTTTCTTTCCATTTTTTTTCTCCTTAATTCTCTCCTTCCACTTTTTATCCTCTTAATTCTTTCCTTTTTCCCAAACATAATGTAAATTTATGGATTGACGTAAAAATATAGTACATAACTATAGATTATATGATTCAGGTATTATTTGCATTATCTTTTTTTCATCTATATCTATTTAAAAAATAGTGTTTCGAAAATCATCTTATCTGTTTTTATTTCATAATTATAATAAAAATAATAATTGCAATGTCAAATATAAGAAATAAAAATTTACGTATTTTTAAGAGAAAATATTTTAAAATATATATTTTATATATTGAAAATGGTTATTTTAATTGATATTTTTATAAATATGAATAAAATAAAGAGTAAATAAATTCAACTTTATAGAAACTTGTTAGGTTTTAAATTTTAAAAGAAGAGTATATATGGAGTTATTTTTTTATCTTTTTTATATATTATTCTTATCAAATACAAGATTCAAATAAACATCAATAAAATATCCAAAAAATGAAAAACAGATAAACCAAATAAAGCTTAATCTATACAATAATTTTACATCCTCTCGATTATTTCTTCCACTTTTAGTGAAAAATGTTGAGTTTGAGAAGCTTGTAAGTTGAGGAAAGTGATCCAAACGATTAAACTTGAAAACATAAGTTAGTGGTTTCATGGGGATGTAACCATGGTTGATGGTTATGTTTCCTGTGAAGAAATAACATTTGATGGTGATACTCAATTAATTCCTTTGCACTACTTGTTATGTCGCATAATAATAAGTTTGTAAGGTTCGGTTAGCCTCAATGGTGCTAAATTTTTAATTTGAATGTCTATATGAATGTAAACAATCTTTTTATCATAAATTTTATTGGCGATATTTTTTTTATCGGATAGTAATAATATCTCGATATAAAAGATACAATATACGGAAATGTAACACGTCTATAGTTAGACTTAGACCCATAGCGCACAATTGTTGTAAATTTTTGTTTTATTTTCTAAGAATATTGTTGTTTGTGGGGTTCTTAAAAAAACATAGATAAGTTTTGAGAACAAAAAATGAGAATTTCTGGCTAATCGAGATGGTAAGTCCTCAAAAAAGTTGAGAGGAAGAAGATACGGTAATTTTGTGGAGGAAAACTTGGTTCCTTTGATTGTGCTTTTCCTGCTATTTATAGTTTGTTTTCATCTCCGAAATAATTGAGGCCCTAACTAATTTTTCCACATATTTGGGCTACAATCCATTATAACTTTTTTCTAATCGCAAAGATTGATGACATGATGCTACTGTTTAGTTACTTTTCCGGTCAACATGCTTGTTAAACATTGTAATTAATGGTGTACTGTGCACTCTTTATGTGCGGTTATTACATCTTTCCCATCAACTTTTTCGTTGAGGTTCATCTAACCAATAAAAAGTCCACGTAGAATATAGTTTAAAACCCTATAAAAATCAGAGTTGAATTTTGGTATAACTAGGGTTGCCACCGAATATATCATTATAGAACTTTCGATTCGCTCGATCTCTTATAAACTATATAGGGTTTTAAGTCAAGTTTTAGAAATAGTTTTCAAATTTTATAGAGTTCCGGATCGGATTTTAAAATTTAGAAAAAATTCGATTAAAATTCAAGTCTAATTAAAATAATAATATGATATTAGTAATTTAGTATTAGCTGTAAATGATAAAACATAATAATTAATAAAAAATATCTTATCTCTTTTATGTGTTGTATTTTGAGAAAACCTTAGCCTTATCTCTTTCTTTTTTATATTTTTTTGTGACTCTCTTCTTTTGTCTTTACTCTCTCTCTTAGCTAATTAGTCACGTTTCTTAATTTCCATCTATCTCCTTTTCATTAATCATGTATTGATTTAAAAAAAAAAAAGAAATTGGTTTAGTCTTGAATAATCATACACCATTTGTGTTATTATTTAAAACAATTCATACAATATTTGCTTTATTTTTCTATATACACTCACAAACCATTTTTTTTTTTATCTTTTTTAATACTAACAGGTCATGTTGAGTTTTTAATGAGTTTCACAAAACACTGTAAGGACGGGTTTTTGGAAACAAATCAAAAACCCTGTATGGTACCTTATAAAGTTACCTTATAAAGTTTTAGAAAACCTCATAAGGTTTTGAGTTAAGTTTGAGTTTTACAAAACACGTTCTAAACCCACCACAGCGGAATCATAAAAAATCATAAGAAATTTACAGTCTTATGATTCTTTATTATTCCTACTTCCAAAAGATCGTAAAAACTGCATGGAAACCACATTGTTGTTTATTAATCCACGAAGGGCAAATTTTTTTCCCCCTTTCAACATTTTTTGAGATTTAATTGCATCATGGAAGGAGAAAAACCACCTTAGATAACTTCCATAGGGGTACACTTTGGAAACGCTTGCAATTTAAGATAATTAAAAAAAAACAAAAAAAAAGCCTCGCCTAACTACCATTTTTGGTTTTTAGTGTGCCCAGTAGTTTATATATACTTTAATGGCCATGAATTGGATGTTTTTCGAAACTTTGGTCAACATTCAAACTGTAGGATATCAATCAATATTCATAACGGTTGCTTTCATAACCAAATGCTAAGAACAGTTTATGCCAAGTACATTTGGCCGAGTGGTTCATTCAAAGTATGAAGGTCGACTTGTACCGAGTATTCAAGCAAATTTTGCCGAACAACACAGCTAAGTAGTCGAAGATCCATAGCTATGCCAAGTAGGCAAGAAAATGGCTATAACCTTATTTATCAGAGTGCAGAGTGCAATGCTAAGTAAAGTTTCTTAGTAACCTTGACATCCTTTTCCAAACTTTCGAGGAGGAGTACAACATCCTAATGTGATTACCTAATGCCGAGATCCAACTTCAAGTAACAATAAATAAAGCTTAGCAACCCTTTGAGATGGAGTTGAGTGTTGTAATGCATGAAGTTAAGTCATCCAGCTCCCACTCCAAGCTTTTGTGCTCTTGTATTTTTAGCCAGTATTCCAAACTATTTTAGTTATCTTCATAACAACACCCTTAGCTTATTAGCATGAACAACCACAACATCCAACACTAATCGACAATAGCTTCACAAGTCAAGTTGCAACTCCTAGCCAAGCATAGTTTCCAAATTATGGTACATGTAACAATCAGTAGGCATGCAATTCAGGCCAATCAAAGTTTTTTGAACCATAATACACAACAGTTTATGATTAAATTCGTCGAGCTAGCACATTTTGAACACTCCTATGCTGATCTTAAGAGGAGTCAAGCTCCAATAACTGAACGTGCCGAGTGCCAAGAGTTATATCTAAGTCCATACTGACTACCGAGTGGCCAAGAAGCCTAGTAGTAGAACTCCCATGAATGATTGTTGAGTGACAGAGGTTCATTTGTTTAGAATCTACTGAATGACCATAAGTTATTGCTGAGTAGCATTATGTGTAAGCCCTAAAGTTAACCCAAGTGACCATAGGAATAAACTTAAAACACAAAATTTAGGACGATCGGTTAAAGAATCCGATCAAATCCAAATTATAAACTATGGATAGAAATATTAGTAAAAATAACCTTATAAACTTGAATTTAAGAAAATAAATAATAAAATAGAAGACTATAAAATTTTTAAATTTTAAGTATAATAATTGTTAATTATCGAAAAGGCGAAAATTGCAACCTAATAACTAATAAATTACTAGAAATAGATTATATGTATACTAAAAATTATAAAATGACCTAAATAATAATTAGGAATGTTCACATACACCTCACATGTATTTACGTGTAGATAAAAATACGCGAAATTTATTAAATTATCTAAAAACTTATTAAATAATTAAAGAAAATTATTAATTAATGAATAAAAAATCAGAGGAATCAGGAATGAGGTGGATTTAGTCATGGTAAGTCAGGAAATGAAGAATAAAAATTACCCAATCAAAATCAAGCAACACAAAAGACAAAAATTAAGAAATGTAAGCAATGTCTTGTCCAATTAAATGCACATTAATTATCATAAAACTCTATAAATAGGAAAAAAAATTACAGAACTCCTTTAGACAGTTAGGAATCAGAAAAAAAAAATAAAGAACATTGAAAATTCGAGAGCAAAATTAGGGTAAAAAAAAAGGAAATCTGTGCAATAGGAGCTAATTAGCCAAACCCACACACTACCACCACCACCACCACTACCACCACCACCACCACTACCACCACCACCACCACCACCACTACCACTACCACTACCACCACCACCACCACTACCACCACCACCACCCCACTCCAAACCCACCACCTGGACTGGCCAACATATCTGGACTGATGTTGGAAGGCCAAAGGCCAAAGGCCAAAAGCTATCGGACTGGGTGAGTCTCTCATTTGCTCCGATTTTGTATAATTTTGTAAAATTATTTATTTTGCCCAGAAAATTATGAAATTTATTATTCTAAGGTTTTATTATATGTAGATTTAGGAAAAAATAGTGATTAAGTGTAATCACATTTGAAAATATAGGATTCTTAAGAAATTAAGTAAAACTAAGTATAATTAGGAAATAAATAAGCTTAAGAGTATAGTTTGGAGCTCAAATTTTTTCTATAGAATACTTAAGTGATATAGAATAGTGCTATGAGGCCATTTTTTAAATTTAATTTTCAAAATTTTTAAGTAAATTTTTAGTCCTAAAATGATAGAAAACTTAGGTAATTTTGAGTTAATTAGGTTATTAAGACATTAATTAATGATTTAAATAGTAATTAGAGGGTTAGGGATGTTAATCTCTGATGTGAAAACCTAATCCTAGCCTTTGAAGTATTAAGTGTAATTAATGAAGGAATTATGTGGTAATTGTAGAAAATTAGGAATATGTAGAATTGGAAAATTAATAAATATGAAAAATTAGGTGTAATTAGATAATATAATAATAAAAATCAAAATATAATAAATCTAAAACAAAATTTAACTTTAGATAATTGTATAAAATAAAATGTAAGATTTTCTCATATCAGGAATAAATCCAGTGCCCCAATTAGGATTAGCGTATACCAAACAGTTTAGAATACTAAATTAAGACCCAATAGGATCTTAGAATACTTGAGCTTAATGTGATTAATTTCATATTAGAATTCGAGCATATTTAAGATTCCAGAATCAAAACTAGAATCTAATTTAGGAACCGAACCCCGAAATAAGGTAAAATGAATCATTAGTAAATAATAGATATACATGGAAAAAATAAGCTAAATTATAACTTAGAATATGAATCATTAAAGTATAAGTACTAAAAAGACCTATTTGTATTATAGGATATCCAGAGACAAATCGGCTTGCAATAAATGATCAGGCAACTGAGAAATTCCAAATAAGTTGAGTTATTACTTACTCTATTAAAGTGCTATTTTATAGTACTCGGAGACTTAAGATTATATATAGTTGTGATTGTAAGTAGTTTACGCATGTGTTTGTAAGTAGTTTATGTATGTGTTTGATGTATCTAGATTTATGATGAAATTTGTAATGTGATTGATTCTGTGTTATGATTGAATTGGTGTGAAATTGTTTAAACACCCTAAATTAAATTTAATCTTATTCAACTCTAATGACCAAAATATCATGCATTGCAACCCGTTAGGGGATTATTAGGATTCTCCAACCAAATACCGACCCTTAGCGTAGGATTCCGTAATGATCCCTTCTTTATCCTTCGTCGAACTAAGTGACAGAAGAGAAGGTTATGATGAGGGTGAAGTCAATGGTTCGAAAATAATCGTAGGAAAAGCGGTGTCTCCATTGCATAAGCCTGCATTTGGTTATGAACTACTGCATAACATGAAAACTCTTCAACCCGAATTAGAGCGGGTGAAATTTCTCTGATTTCGCAACGAACCGAACTACGTTATATGATGACACTTAATTGTTGCATTGCATTAAGATAATTGCTTGATAATTTTGTTTGTGTTTGTATACTTTCATGAGTCTCTAATTTAACTTACTGAGTTGTAGTTGCTCATACTCTTATAGATCCTTTTACAAGTCCTGATTTCTAAATTCTGATTAATTCAAGTATTATGCCGCCTTACAATTATCCAGAGGTTAGTTCTTTTGAAGCCAGGGGTATAAAGATCAATATGCTTAGTAGTGGACATGTAGCTAGTATATCCTTTGTAGTTTAAGACTAAAAGACTGATAGTTGTTAGGTAAATTAGTGAACCGTTATGTTTATGTAGAGTTTCCTGGGAAGTTTTGTGGACTTTATATATAATTATGTATGTTTATTAAAAATTTGTGATAATTACTATATTTGTAGTTAAACACTTAAATGGGACTATTTACTTCTAAACGAGAAGTCGTCGACGCCTTGTATAGATCATGTCTATCATAGGTATTGTGAGACCAGTTACTATCATAGAATGGTTTACACAGTGGAACTGTTGCGATTCTATGACTTCAGCGCATAACATTATAGCCAAGAAACTTTCTTGTCAAGTGGCTCATAAAGTGGCTAAGAAGCCAAGTAATAGACTATCAAAAATGCCAAGCTTCTTATTGCAAACCATTCATTCAAGTTCGCTACTGTGCTATGGCAAAGTGACACTCAACCAGCCAAATTCTCAATGCAATTCTGATTGGAAATGCTCTAATATAGTTTATGCTTTTAAGTCGAGCTACATTCTCTGAATGAGAAGCTCTTTATGACCAAGTTTTCATAAACTTTCTAAGTGTGACTTGAGTTTCTGAGAATTTTCTAAATGCATCAAGCTTTACAAAAGTCAACTTCGTAAGTAAGTGTTGAGTTCACTTCTATCCAAATCAAATAGCCCCAAATCGAGGTTCAACAACCTCTTTTGAGGATAACTCAGCACCAAGAATTCATTTTTCAAATTCCGAATCGAGCCATCATAATCGAGTACATCATGGTTCAATTTTTGAACTTCAATAGCAAGAGACGAATGCCAACTTGATCTAAGTTCACTCTATGATTTAATCAAGTTAGTATATGATGCATGAGCTATGGCACATGTGAATCTATGCTCTAAGAGTAATTTACTTGCCAAGCAAGTCTTAGCATGCATGCCGACTGTAGCCGAGAAGCCATGTTTTTCGAGTCACTCTAAGTTGTCTAACTATAAGTTGCAAAGTAGTTCATTGCCTCTATAAATTAGAACACTATAACAAATGAGGTTACCAACTGAGACTGTCTCCAAGCCAACTCTACATGGAAGTATCCTACTTCACTTAGCTAGTGTGGGACATATTCATTCACATATTGGTTTTCACTAATGAAAGATGAGTAAAAATTCTTTATCATTACCTTTAACTCATTCAATTATTTATTTTTGAGCTATGTGCTTTACGTTGTTATTCGTAGCGATCATTTGTTACTATTCATACTTAACTCTTGAACAATGTATTATATATCCATATGACACTCCAACGTAAATACAAAGATGAATTGCGGCCAATTAAATGCTCTCTATTTTAAGCCCGAACAAATGTAATCTACTAACGGAAACTCCTTAATAGCTCTAAGTTGCACATCATCAAATAATGACTTAGTATAAATTTAATTACCCTATCTAATAAATAGACAACGAGCCTATTGGAAACCTTCAACCATAAAATGGTAGTAGGTTAAACACTCAAATCCGACATTTGGTACTAAAGTCCTATATATTAATAGATTAGGAGCCAATCAGCCTACTCTATAGATCTACTTAGCGTAGGTTATGTTTTATTCAAACGACCTGCTTACTCATCTAAAATTTTCAAGCCTTCGCATCTTTAGACGTCCTTACCTCTTCAAGCGTAGCAACCTCTTTAGGCCTTCACCTCTTTAAACATTTTAGCCTCTTTAAGCCCTCGCCTCTTCAAGCGTATTCGTCTCTTCAAGCGCTTTCGCCTCTTGAAGCGTATTAAGCCTTTCAAGCACTTTCGCCTCTTTAGGAACTCTCACCTCTATAGGTACTTTCGCCTCTTCATGCATATTAGCCTTTTTAGGCCCTTACCTCCTCAGGCACTCTCACCTCCTTGATCTTTGCCTTTTTAAGCATACCAATATTCATAGGTACTCCGATCACTCCCACTTTTCGCCTTTTCATCCCTTTACTTCTTCAAGCATTCTAGCCTCTTTAGGTTAAGATTATAAACCTTTCTAAAAATCCCATGGAATCAACTTCTCTAGATACTCTCTTTTTTTACTGTCACCAAAGAGAGTGGGGGGTAAGTGTTAATAGGAATTTTTCGATAATTACTATGTGGGCTTATATCCATCGGCCCAATACTTAAGCCCGATCCGATAATTCAATCCAAGTGCAATTTTCATGGACTCACAATAAATATCAAGTAAGATTTCCAAGTAAGAGACCCTCTTTGACTCTCTCATTCTTCTTAACTACTTCATATCTTTCTCCACATAACTAGAGAACTAACTTAAACATTGGAGTGCCACATTAGAGTACCGTCCGGCATATCTCGCAGCCGCTTTTATGTTTTTCAAGTGTTCGCACATCGAGACGAAAATCAATCGTCAACACTTAGGTATAAGAAAAAAGCATGGTGAGGAATTCATCCCACTGAAAATAATAAATTAATAATAATAATTGTTCTTCACTAATGCAAGCTCTAGTAACTTAGGTTAGACATAAGCATATTTAGCCTATCGAGGATTTATTAATATGTGATGTTGATGGGTGATTTTAGCAGAAAGTCTTAAGGCAAAAAGAAACCTACAACATGAGCACACATTAGCTTAAGGGGTCATTAGAGGTGGTTCCAATATAGCTACTCCAATAATAGTTAGCAAGGTACTTGTATGTTGAAAAAAAAAAAAGAAAAGAAATAATAAGGGCTTGATGAATGAGAGAATGTAGATCCTCTTACCTATAGGCTTACCTAGTATTTATAGGTGAATTCAACAAGCTGTTTCCAAGATGTAGATTACGATCTTGAGATCTATGGAAAAGATCTCAAGACAAACATACGCCAGCTATTAACTTACCTTACTTAAACAAACTATTACCACTTAAACCTCATTTGAGTTGATAGATTAGGTATGCATTGTTCTGGGTTAGAGGTCCTGGCTCTAAAGAGCTAAAGTAAAAAAGGAGATCAAACAAAATCCTCATATGAGGTTGACCTCGTATTCTTATAGGGTCATCCATACTGATAACCTGTTGTGAACCGAAGAGAGGCCAGCTAAGTATTAGAGAGCTCGATTAGCCTTAAGAAGCTCAATCATAGGCTTTAGAGCTCTAACCATGTTCTAATAAGATCGGCCTTGAGTTTGGATGTCCACACTCGAAATGGCCTATCAATAGATATCAGTATCATTACTTCACTATTTTTATCTTACATAATTTTATTAAGAAAATCAACAAGTATATTGAGTATTCTTTTATGAAAATCCTTTAAGAATATGTTATACCATCTTAAAAATCAAAAGCAAAATAACATATTTTATATAGTTGAGGTAGGACGATCAAGTATTAGCTACATAATGATCTTATAGAGACAAAGTTCCCATTGTAAGATGGAAAGCCTTGTATAATTTTAATAAAATTTTAAGAGACACTAAACCCTATAAAGATTAGTTTTGATAAAAGAAGAAAAAATCTTATAAGATTCTTCTAAGACTCTAAAATACACTAAACCTTATAGGACCTTATTTATATTTTATAAGATATATTTCAAACCCACTCCAGTTATATTCCCGATCTCGATAGTATGCTTTAGAGGACCAAATGTCCAAGTTGCACCCCAAATATTATTTCTACTTAGAGTGAAATTGCCCTCTTCCATCCCATTTAAAAAGAAAGTGAACTAGATGCAAACAGCACTTGTTAATTAGATAACAAAGACAGAAATAACTTTCTTTTTTTTCTTTTTACATTTTTTTTTTTTTTTTTTTGGGGAACAAAGACTGAGATAACTTTAAGGAAGTAAAATCTCTACATACGCTTTATGCCTAACTCCCAATCTCCATGTCAACCGGTTCCTTTTGCTTAGGCCATAACACTTTTATTGTTCATTTCATATCGTCCACCATGATGAATTCAAATGACTATGTTTCTTCGTAATAAGGTCCAACCGTGAACTCCATGATCTAATGTTTCCACGGAAACAAAACTGCGGAGGCAATTGAAAAAATTTGGAACGGATTTCATAAGCCTAAAACTTTTGATAAGTGACCCTAAAAAGTCCCAAATCTCAAGGCTTTTTATAACATACCTAAAGCTCTTGTTAAGTGACTCTTATAAGACACTCAAGACTCACCTAAATGTGCCTAATAATTATAACCTAGCATCTTCTTTTTACATATCGTTATAGTTTGACCTTAGCACAAGTTCAGATCCAGTCTAAATCGACTAGAAATTGCTAATTTGCAAATCTCTAAATCGGGGAACTGAGACTAGCCTGTCCAGGTTGGTTCCAAGCCGAGTCCTCAAGCTATTGATTATCTCGACGTCAGTTTATAAGTCTAAGACAAACGAATTTAAACTAATTTGAAATAAAATTATGTTTTAAAGTTAAAAAAAAAAAAAGCTAAAAATCCTTGTAGATTTCATCTCATTTTCTAAAGAAGTTAAAAAAAGATTTGTGACACAAAGGTTTAAAATGAACGTCAAAAGACAAAAATGAATCTTAATTCCACGTTATTAAGAATTACGAACTTCTTTTTTATAAAAATCTATATATATCAAATTAAACATTCTTAGACTGAATATTTATTTATTGCATTACTAATAGTAATATAGTAGATGTTGAGAATGAAAATAATTTTTCTTATTCCACATAGAAATAGTTTAAATTTTTAATATTATTTAATTATGTCGCTTAATTTTTTATATTTTTTTCCACGATTAAACTTTCTTTTTTTTTTAAATCCTCTTCCATGCACCGTCGTTGTTCCCGATGGGCCAGGGTCTGGGTCTGAGCGGTTTCGTTAACTATTGGTTGCAACCGGCGTCCTAGTCAACTATTTGATAGTAGTCTGGTCAATCAATATCCGAAAATCTCTAAAAACTAGCCAATAGGATCCAGCTTTACAAGGCAAACTACGGCTTAGACAGAAGAATCCGCTGTCTTCTATCATGACCTGTGTAACTATGAAGACATTCTCCTATCACCTTGCACTTACAGGACATGGACAAACATATCAGGACTACAATAAATTAACTAATCTTTATTTAGCCGACACCACCACATCATTAATTGATCTTATTTTTTAATTTGATCTTACTCTTGAAGACAGCTGGAGGCACAAAAGAAGAAATAAATATTGAGTAAGGAGTGACAGAAAATAGATTATGATTGGAGTTTTTATCCGGTCCAGATTCTTATTAGGTATTATAATTTTTTTCCACCAACATTTAAAAATAATTATGTAAATAAAAATTATATAAAAAAATATTACCAAAATATTAATATTATATTTTATCTTCAATATATAACTTTAATATTTATATATATCTTCAAGATACAACATAACAATATATATCGATAATAAAATCGTATCTCGAATATACGATATATATACAGATATACTAAGATGCAATATAAATATAAATTTACTTATACAAATACCATATATTGAAAATGTAATATATATATATATATATTTTATAATAAGATACGATATTGGTATTTTACTGATAGTTTTTGCACAACTTATAATTATATAATATTTATTAATTATGATAATAAACAGTAAATTTTTTCATCCAAACTTTATATAAAGATATCCCATGGGTTTGAGTTTTGAATAATTGGATACCCTCTATAATGCAGTCCGCTTGCATCTCTATATAAAATTCTCCCTCGTAATATAATCGAGAGAAACGATGAACATGAGTAATTTTCAATCTTTGTTCGTTATGTTATTTGATGGAAAGAAAAAAATTCTTCACGTTAGAAAAACTACCAAAGGATCGCTTTAGAAAAAATTCTTTGTGGGCCTTGTTTTTTGGGCTTGCTTTGTATGGTTAGGCCCATCGATCTTTAATTTCAGTTAATTATTGGGCCTTCGATTCTGAAGTCAATATTGGCGGGTCCCATCCTCTCCCTCTATCCTTGGGATGGAGAAAAAAGAAAAGGGAAAAAAAGTGAACAAATGAAAAAGAAAAAACAGTAGGTAATACGTATTGTCCGAGAATTATATCTTCCATTGATATTTTGCTATATAAGAAAATAGAATCTAAATTAATCCCATCTTTTTATACGAGAACTCTAAAATATTATGTATAAATAAATTAATAAAAGATATATCTAAAAATAAGTGCAACCAGCTGCACTAAATGAGGGCGGTTGAAAGGAATTTATTCAATTTATGAAGCTGGTATGCCTGCCCTTTCGAATTTTGAGGGAAATCTTATCATTTTATGAAGCAAAAATCCTTTATTTGGTTGTAACCGTGAATATTTATGAACTAGCAAAGATTATTTAATGAAATAATTAACTAAAATTACGGCATGTGAGACTCGAATACACACACGAAAATTATTTGTCGACACATGTTAAAATTATTTTGACTTCTCCATTTAGGTTAAAGCGTGCATAGCATTTTGATTACTTAAATTGCAAGTCCAAATGAATATGACGGGTCTCGCCCAAAAAATTATATGACAATGATATTTGAATATTAATATGTGATCTATAATATTATTCTAAAGAGAGATGAAACCTAAAGTTGACTTAGAATCCCCTAAATTATTTGGGTTTTATGAATTCACAAATTCCCATAACAATATCGGGCCCTTCACTTCACCATATCGAGTAAATGCGTAATCGAATTGTCATTTGCATAGAAATGGAAAGGTCATAATGACTATTATATTGTTTTTTTTATTAAAAAAGAACATATATAAGAAAAATCGTATAATGACTGAAAAGGACCAAAATATCCTTATTTTCAAGCAACACCACCCACCACCCACTTTGGTAGCTAATAGATTTGACCCAACACCATTCACCGACGCACCGGCCACTCATCACCGGAAACATAACTGCAACGCCACTCACCCACGCATAAAACTTTAGTCGTAACAAACATATAAATCACAATCTTCGACAATACGAATAACGCTTTGTTTTTAGCAAACTCACAGCCATCAAAACGCGAATAGTGAAACACATAAAACTCGAAGAACGAGGAGGAGGTGGTGAAAGTGAAGAAGTAAAGCATGACATTTAGTTAACAAGCATACATACACGGATTTCAACCCAAAAATAAATAAATAAATAAAATTAAAATCGAAACTTTAGTTCTTGAAGAAGACGGCTGCGGATTTAATCGGATTTAATACCTAAGGTTTAAGGTCTCCTCTATTTTTTTTTTTTTTTTTTCTGTGGTTTACGTTCTCCTCTTTCGCTCTATGAAGCAATTTTTAGGTATCTCCAATTCGAAAATGATCTTGTGGACTAACACGGCAGCGTTTTTCCTCGCAAATTCTTCCCACCGACAGCTTTTTCTAACATAAAAATGAGGATGCAATACATGTCAACCACAAAAATTACTGAAATATAAATTATATAAAATTAATTACATAAATATCAATATTAAATAACATTTAAAAAACACGACGGTATAATTTACAAAAATATTATATTTACAAGATGTAAGTACGTAATATAAAATTAATGTAACATGATAATATTTTTATTTTTGTGATTTTTTTAAAATATTGCTAAATATTGCAAACTACTTTCAAATCAAACTTAAATGTTTAAGTTTATAACTAACCGAAGCTATTATTGAAACGCTAAAGTATGAACAAAATGAAATAATCAAAATGGGTGGAGAAAATTGTGGTTTCTTTTTCCATTCTATCCTCGGGTGTAGGAAAACCCGATAATATACAACATAAAATTTCTATCACAAAATGCGGACTGCTCCAAATTAATCACAGTCAACATCTCTTCTTAGCACTTAGCCCCCTATGAGCCCACATCTTCCCTCCTATTCAGAATCAGAGTCCATGTTCCCCATTGCCTTCAGTCCTCTTGGTCTCTGCTTCATAAAATAATGTGTCAGCAAAATACAGATATACAATTACAATTACAATGTCATCATTAATCAATTGGTTATCATATCACATCGATACCTACAGGATTTTGTATTTATATATACAAAATCCCTCCCAATTCGATCTAATTCACCCCAATATCAAAATTTCCACCGGCTTCATTATCCAAAAAAAAGAAAAAAAAATCCGTCGGTTTAATTTTCCACTTAGAGAATCCCCAACGGAGCTCTTAAACGCAAGCCCCTAAGGTGCTTGACCCCATGAAAAGGTCCTTCTCCATTAGAGTTGGATCCTTCACCTATTTTAAGTGCCGATTTTATCAAAGTCTATATTCTGACCTCTATTTAAAAATATTAGAGATAAATTCAAAATATCCTTTTAAAAAAAAAAATTAATTGTTCATGTGGGATTCAAGGATTTTATATGGAACTGCTCATCTAAAGCACTATATTCAAGTAAATATTGCCAAATGAAAAGTAAAGTCATCATCAGATTTTACCTTCTTTGATATTTTCTTCTCCCGGACTTCATAGCGATCAAGAGTCAAATCACATAGCCACGTACCAGGACATACAAACTGCAAAAATAAAGGCAATCCATGATGAAATAATCAATCTATTATTCCGGAAAATTAGTAATAAATAAAACTTTGAAGAAACCAAAAGGTTAATTATCTTTTGCAAATTGCACAGTGACAACTAGATAGCGTGGTCCAACCGGCAAACCTGATACCAGAGTCCAACCCTTAGCTAGAAACCCGATGGTGCTTTTTGCACCCACACCCACTCGCCCCCCCTCCAGTAATAAAAAAGATAATAAATAAACCATTGCATTATCTATCAACAGCCCAACTCCATCAAAATCTAAAAACTCCGAATTTTTTAAAATACCCATCGACACGACCCGTTACATGCATATGAAATCTGAACTAGGATTCATCAGCTGAAGGTATTATATTCCAACAACAAATACAGTAGGTCTGATCCTTCCATACGTATATACTATGTACTATTATACTGTACAAAGAACTCAAAATATGCTAAGAATACCACATCAGGAATAAATATGATCATTATCCTTAATGGGCACATTATCTAGACATACATGCGTGGAAAAGAAAGCAGTAACGCTATTTTTATGTCAACACAAGGGGACAGGGTTTGGTTTGCAGTGGACTGCAAGCATCTTACCTATCCATCCCTTTATTTTTTAAAAGAAAAAGAACCAAAGGATATGAAATCGACGGTCTAGACAATATCTACTTAAAATAATCAAACCCACTTTGTTTTTACTCATATTACTTAATTTTTTTTTTTATTCTTTTCTTTTGCTTGCTTCTTCCCCAGACATCATCTTTGATCCTACTCAACGAATTATTCTTTCTATCCCGTAATAATCAGTCATTAAAAATTAATCACCTCTTAATTAAGGGGAAGAAAACACACATATAATTGACGTATAAATTTTATATGAAACTCTTAGTTTTTTTTTTTTGTTTTTTTCTCAGTCGATCGCGATCCACTCCATGTGCACACACATCGCACGTAAATGTAGATGTGATTTACTCCAAAAATCCACTGGTTAAGCTAAAGTTTGTTGGTTTTTATTATTTTGGGGACAGGTCTAAAACCGAGCCGGAAAAAGAAGGGACCCTAAAAAGTATCTCTATCCCCGCCACAACCAACACGTGTACGTCCTATTACCCGATCGATGCCCTTTACCCACCCAACTTTTTCCAGCCAAAGGAAAAAACACCAAAAGCAGACCAAACTCACCAATCACCCCCCCATTAATCAATCAACGGTCCCACCCAAAATCCCATTCTTAATTGTCATCATCCGTCCATTAATCACATTTTCAAAATATTCTAACAATAAAATATTATTTTTTTATATTTATTCCACCGTCTGTCCATCGAAATCCTTATTATGATATTAATCCATTTTAGTGATGAAGAAATTCTTATTATAATGATTTCAATCACTAAAATGGATTGAGCGGTCGATCCACGGATCTTAGAAGACTCCTACACATGCCAAAATAAACATTCAACATTTACTAATTAGTATATTGCTCTGAATTATTTTCAATTCTAAGTAATATTTATATATATATATATATATGTGTACGCGCGCCGCCGTGTATATAAATATATATATATGTACATACACGTTACTCTAATCACATATGTACGAGAAAAATAAATTACCATACTAAATTGGAGAATATTATATTATAAATAAATTAAACTAAGAAAATCGAAATTAGGATGATGAATATAGGAATTCTTACATTGACTGTACGCTGAATCATCTTAGCTCTCTTCTTGGGTCTCTGAGGTAGTTTAGACCCCTTGAAGATGATGAAGTCTTCCTCTTTCTCTTTATTAGTAAGAGCAATCACGAATTTCGGAGGCCAAACTGGTGGAGCGGCATCCCCGCTACCCGAAGACGACCCCCCACCTCCACCTTTCTTGCTATCGTGCGCCGTCTCGGTTGAGGCAGCTGATTTATTGCCCTCATTGTAGTGGTTGTTGACGTGGTGGTGATGGTGGTTATTCTGGTGGTGGTGGTGGTGGTTGTTACCGTTTCTCTTATCATGCGCGGTTCGGTCCGGTGACGAAAAGCCCCTTAAACTGCCGTTGGTATGGGCTCTCATGGCAGTAGAATTCTCTGAGTTTCTGAACAAAAAAAAAAAAAAAAAAACACAAAACCCAGAACGATAAGAATCAGACATAGACGAAACATTAAAATCACTTCTGAAAACTTGGAAAAAAAAAAATTTGACGCATAAAGGTGGAGAGAGAGATTATGATCTGGGTAATTACCAAATTACGAAAATAGCCTTGGGGTTCGATCTAGATCGGAGGGTAATAAAGGTAAGAAGTATACGAAGTAAAAAGATTGGATTTTGCTTTTAATATGAAGACTTTCAGTGTTTTCGCGTGTTTCTTTCTTTTTTTTTTTTTTCCTCAAAAGGTTTAGATATTGGAGGTTATGACTTATGGGTGGTGTGAGTCAATAGCAACTACGTGAATAGAGTGGGTTTTTTTTTTTTTTTTTTTTTTCAAACGAGTGGGTTGTATTTGGAAGGTTTTAATACGTTGGATTAAGAGAGAGAGCCATGACTACGTGGAGATGTACATGAAAGGCCATTATCTGGGTTCTGGACTTTGGGGGAGAGAGGGAGAGAGAAGGGAGCGGTGGTGGGGGGAGTGGGGACCGGATTCCGAAATTCCGACTTACGATCGAAGATCTGTTAAAACATGGTCGTTTTAGAACATGGGATTGGACACGTAGAAAGAAACAAGTCCATTCCATCTCCCAAATCACAACATCATGTTTAAATGCATTTGAGCAATGTTCTAGTGTGCTAAGGTTCACAATAATGTCCAAGAAAAACAAAAAGTCAAAGAAGAATTCCCTAATTGGTAAAAAGCTTGCATCAAATATAATTATCCCTTTTCCTTTGTCCTTACACCAACATTAACACACATTTAATTGTATTTAATCCTCCATACATATTACCATTATAATGACATTTATTAGTCATATATAACACATTCCACACTTACCACCTTATCAACTAATCAAATGTTAGCACGTGTCAAATACCCAAACATAGCAAATCATCAAAACACCATTGGGGGACGGGGGGGTTTAAAAAAAAAAAGGGGGAAAGAAATTGAAAACTCTCTGCTGTGGCAATCTCGATCTAAATGGTGAAATTGGGTGGGTATTCCTTCCAATGATTAAGGTAATAAGAGATCACTGATGAATTACTTTACCCAAAAAATTCAGAGACAGCATGAGCAATCTCCAGGTCCAACACCATGCCCAAACAAATGTAAGGCTAGGATAGGATGAAGGTGCGCTCATGCTAGTCACCATACACCCGCGGCCCCACCTGATCAATTAGCAAAGTGGACAAACATATAAGACTATCATGCTTTCCACAACACACACACACACACACAAAAAAATAATCAATTGTTTTTTCATTATCACAAGTGAAATTTCCAACACATTTCAAGCCCCAAAAACCTGCACCGCACACGAGTCCCCCCTTCATTCCCCATTACATATGATGATGCCAACCAGGTACCTATTTCCAAGTCTTACAAAACAAGTCTGTTTTAAAATTCTTCCGTTACATTTTGCATCAAATTCATATCAATACATGAAATTTAGATAAAGGATGCAAAGAGTTAATTCATATTAGAATCGTGTGCATCCATGTTGTGCATCGTATCAATTTTTCGATCCTAAAGAAGAAACACTTTATAATCAACGGTTGATGAAACACAAAACTCTCAACCACATGATCCATGGAATCCATCCATATATCCACATAGAAAACCTAATTTTTTATCCAACGCAAGGCAGATCAAGATCTATCTCCCTTTAATTTAAAAAATAAAAAATAAAAAAAAAAAAGAAAGAAAGAAAAGGAAAGGAAAAGGACAAAGCTACCCCTCTTTCAAATTACCTCAGATAAAAAATGCTTTTTCACCGCCGCAAGAACCTCGTGGGCAGAAGATAAAACGAAGAATGGAGAGACCAACCAACCAGAACCAACCAACTTTTTAAAAATCACCAAAAGTAAAAGCCTAGCGGCCCATTACGAGATGGATCTATATGATTCTTTCCCTCACGCTCCCCTTCTATCCCTTACACCAAATTATGAAAATATTGTGAGATCCAACTGAACGAAACTTCACCCAAATAGACTTTTTCAAACGAGCTTTACCCTACCACTAACTAAGCCCACCATACTCAAAACCCAAAAATAAAAAAATAAAAAAATAATAATAATAATAATAGGAAAAACCATAAAAACGCATTTTGAGGTTTAGGTAACTAAAAAATTCCTCACAATCACTGCATTGAACATAGCCATTCCCATCTTAGATCTCCTAATTTGGATGGACAAAACCCTAGTTGGGTATCACATTCCTATTCCGTTTTATGTTCCATGTCTCGTTCAATCATATAGCAGTATAAAAATATTAAATACCGAAAAAGAGAAAGGACCATCGGTGAAACACAAATTACAATAAATCATAGAAATATATTGATTTTCATGTGTGTATAAAAAAGGATCTGATTTATAAGAATTTTCACTCGGCCATCACCGATTTCATTTCCCAATCTACCCAATGGTGGACCGTGATTTTACCTCAGATCGAACAAGTTTTGATTTCGCACGGAACTATGAAAATTATAAAATTATGACAAGCTGTCGAACATTGTAAACAAAATTAAAAATTAGAAGTTACTAATAGAAACAAACATCGAAGCTAGAAAAGGCATAAAAAAGAATGGGAAAGAGGGAGAGGAAAAAATTCACCTTAAAACTCGCTGAGGTAGTGGCGGAGGAGGAGGAGAGGAAGGCCGATGTCGTAGATTCAAGTAGCCATTGGTCGAACCGGGGTGGTGGAGGTGATGGTTGGAAGAATCCTTATCGGCTCTCACAACCCTACGGTCCACACGAGCCGTCGTGGTGGTGGTGGTCTTGAGGTTTGGACCGAACGGATCGTCCTTATCTTTATCTTTGTCCCTATCCTTAACCTGGACCTTCATGCACCGGAGTCGCTTACGGTTACCCCATTGGAGAACGAAATCAGACGACGTCGTTTGCTTGCTATTAGCGTCTGAGCTTGATCTCAACAAACCTTCTCTCTCTCTAACGCTTGAATTGTTGGCCCTATAGTCCTTTTCCATCTTCTTTACTTTACTAGTATATATATATATATATATATCTAAAATATATTTATCAATAAATCCCTGTCCCATCACAACCAAAAAAAAAAGAAGCAAAAATCAATCACAGAAAAAAAAAAAGATAAAATGAAAATTCGCATCTTTTATACTCACATTTAACCACTGTAATTAAATAAATCTACGCGTTTTCAATCAATTAAAAAAAGAAAAAACAAAGGGGAAAATTTTCGCAGAAACTAAAATCGACGGAAATAGAGACTAGAAATTTGAGATTAATTAAGTAATTTTTCGGTGCACTTTTTTGGCTAAACAATTTTAGGAGCTCAAAGAGAGGGACTAACAACAGCTTTCCGTTTGGCTGATGAGAAAATAGAAAAGAAATAAAAAAAAAAGGAAATAATAACCGAATCCAGTCATTGCTACAGGAAACAATCGAGTAAAAATAAACGCAGAATTTCCCAGAAAATATGACGAAGAACAATAATGGAAGATTCAAAGCATTAACATTTGAATTGAAGATGGAAAAAAGAAAGATAAAGAAAATAACAAGCTTAAGCAGCAAAAGGAGAAGACTTGGAAGAAGATAGGAATTTTCCGAATGCGTTTCTGTTCGATTGATGAGAAAGTAGGAGTGGAAAAAACTGGAAAATTATCATCGCCATAGCCACTCATTGCTAGAAGGGACTTCCTAAAACAACAATCTGAAGGGAAAAATAAGCTTAGAGAAGGACATTGAAAAGAAAACTGAAGTAAAAAAAGGAACAGAATCGACGAGGTTCTCCTAGAAATCGAACAAGCGGGTATTGAAATCGAAGAAGAAAATCAAGCCATGGAAAAGATAAGAAAGAAAATGGATGAGGATATAATTGCATTTTCCGGGAAAGACACAAGTGGGTTCCCTCAAGTTTTTCTTTTTTTCTTTTTTTCTTTTTTTCTTTTTTTCCTGGTATAGCTTCAAATTGAACTTCAAAAACAAGCCAATATCTGGAGACAACTGCAAAATTTAGGAAAAGCTTAAGATCGACACGTGATTGAACAGGATTCGTCACTCTATGAGCATTCCTTAGTCCTTACCTTTATTTGTATATATTTGGGTCACGATAACACGATTAAGTTCCGATTAATCGAATTCAACACAATCAGGACATTCCAAAAGCCCAATTATTCTTCCTTCAAGTCCGCAACTTCGACTCTCATGAAGGAGGCCAGTTCAATTAATTGACAAGTTGTTTGATTGGTGAAGGTTTGATTTGATCTGAATCAACGCTTGTACAAATCGTCCGAAAACTGTTCTTGAAACTTCAATAATGTGCCTGAAAACCAAATAACCAAACCAAAGATCAGTCAATCTCAAGAACAAAATCGGAACGAATCCGATACTTTCTACAGTCCAAGTGAAGCAAATTTCACAAATTTCCAGTTGCATAAGCTCCATCTTTCACATCATAATTCAAGTCATTGAAATCATAAATCGGTCCATGCATATCATAATTTGTAATTAAATAAAGGACTTTAACGGATATGGTTCCGAAAAATTACGCCGTTCCTCTTTTCAATTTGTACCGTACTAAACCAGATTCTCTTTAGGATTTCCACCGCACTAAACCGGATTATGTCCCAATTACAACATGAAAGACCAGAGTTACGGAGAATTTTGGCTTTTAGGTCAATATTTCACCTTAAATTACAAATCTTGAACAAATAAACAGAGAAATCAAACTAAGAGCAGTTCAATTTCGTTAAAACTTCAAGCCTTCAACGCCTCTGTCTACGAAAACCTGAAACAATCATGAACAGAGCAAAAAGGTTAGAATACATAGATCCATTTTTTCATTACCTTTGATTAGAAAAGGCTCAAATTTGTCAACTTTTAACATCAAATTAAAGGAAAAGGAAGAAACAAAACACGAACCTCGACACAAATTTCTTCAACATTAACCAATGAATTTCTTCCTAAACAGAACGCAAAATGTTTGCTTTCTCGGGAAACAGACGGAAAATCAAGGAAAATTCACATAGATAAACAGATAGAAAGAACTTCTCTTCCTTTGGCTCTCTCTCTCTCTCTCTCTCTCTCTCACACTTCCCTTCTTCTTCTTCTTCTGATAAAAACGAAACGAATTGCCAAATTTTTATTTTTATACACTTAACGGCTAACTCTCCGTCAATTGTGCGCCGTTCGCTTTGTTTGATCTCAGCCGTTGGTTATGCATCTAACGGATGAGATTCGTTTCCAATTGAGATGTGAGGTTCGTCCGTTAGTAACGCCGTCTCGACGATCTAACGTGCGCTTTTGTATATTTGGGAGGTCGATTGAGGTAACGGAATCGGTGACGGCGTTTGGTTTTGCGGTTATTTAATTGATTTGTTAATTTTTTTATTTTTTTTAAGAGAACCGGTGTAATGGCGCTTAGTGCAGTGAAGTGACTAGAGTTGTTGGTTTAGATAACCGTGGTTAGGGTTTCTAGGTACCAAAGTGCGGCTCATGGTCTCTCTCTCTCTAGTTTATTGTATTGGCCGGGAGTCTGTCGTTTTGAGGGCGAGAAATGGGATGCTTTTAGGGTTTTGTCATTATTTTTATAGAATCAATACCATTATTACTTTTATTATTGGTTTAATCATCTTTCATTCTAAACCATTTAATAATCTATTAATTTAATAATTTAAATTTAAAACATAAAAATAAATAGTAAAATAACAGATAAAATCAGTTCTATCAAAATAAAAATTATGACCATAAAATCTATCATTTCTTTTTGTATAGGATTAAATGACTAGATTAACCCATGTAAATTAGGATTGCTTTTATTTATTTATTTTCTCTTGAAATGGATGTAGAATGATTATATGTTACTAATAGAAAACTTATCACATTATGAATAAATAAAAAGATAAATATAATAATTATATGGTAATTTATTTCCTACTTTTTCATAAAAATACAATTTCTATTCCATTTCTCTATAATTATAACTTTTACTCTAATTATAATTTTCATTCTAATTATAACATGTTTATCATTTAGTTATTTATCACATTACTATAATATTTTTAACCATACAAAATCACCCCATTAACATAATAATTGCAAGAAACAAAACTAATGACCAATTATTTTCGTGCATTAAGGATAAATAGGAGAAAAAAATACGAGCAATGAATTATTTTAGCAAATGATTTGAATAGTGGGAAAACATGAGTGATGGTAAATTATATTAAAATTATATATAAAATAAGGATATCAAATACATCTACAACACTAAAGCTCCTCAAGGCTTTAATATTATAGATATATATATATACATTTTCTTTGACGTAAAAATATTGAAAATATTTTAATGGTATAGATTAAAAATAAATGTTACAAGATATAATCTATATTAAGACACATAATATAATAGTAGGCGATTCATTTACATTGCTGGTGAAAAATAATTACATATATTGTTATTAATGAAAATCATAAAAGCATAATGGATCTATAATATAGTATATATAAAATATAAAATAACCTAAAAAATAAAGATAACCCATTGACAATAATATAATGTAATGCAATGTATAATATATAGATATAAATTAAATGGAAGCATAATTATCATAAAAAAAAAAATTAGGACGTAGGAATGAAGCAAATGGAAAAGGAGTACCTAATAAGAAAAGTTAAAAAGAAATACAATAAAGATAACTTGAACAAATAAAATAAAAGAAACATATAATATATATATACACACAAGTGAACGACATACTCACATCGTATTAAAAAAAAATTGAACTGAAAAGTGTAATAAATTTTTCAAATAATATCAGTGTTAGAAAATCAAAATAATAAGCAAATAAAAAAATAACAACTATAAAAATATGTGTAATAAAAAATAGTAATTATATAGTTAGACATTGTGGTTAAGAATTTTGTGAGATAAATTTAATTTTTTTTATAACTACTATATGAATAAATTTAATGATTAAAACTATATGATATTAAATTAGTAGTTATAGATAGTTAAAAGAACGTCTTCTCTTTAATAAAATAGATATATGTGCACCCTAAGTACAAATAGATGACAAAATGTTATCATTCCTAGTACTCATGTTTGACAAAGATATAATAAACCTAATAAAAATTATAAAATGAAGTTAATAATACACTTGATATGCATAACATGTTAGAAATAAAATTTATTCTCAATTTATACTACTCAAACATATGTTTCGCTATTTGCATTTAAAAGTAAACTTACATCCACCTAATTCTAACAATCCTCTATATATATATATATATATATATATATATGTTGTGTGTGTGTGTGTGTGCGTATGTGTGTTTCGCTATTTGCATTTGAAAGTAAACTTAAATCCTCCTAATTCTAACATATATATATATATATATGTGAATATAAAGTATAATTAAAGTGAGATAAAATGAAAACAGTAAGGAAAGGGCTTTTTATATAATTTTCTTGTTTGGTAGTACTATTACCTAACCCAAACCATATACGATATTGTTTAAAAAAATCATTTTTATCAATTAGAAAATATTTTCTTGAATAAAAGCATTAGTCGGTCTTATTCCAAAAATAACATTTCTTTTATAATATTTAAAAAATAAAATGAAAAAAGCTACAGTTTTATACCCTCTTTTGAAAAATAAATCAAATAAGAATTTATAGTCAACATTTTTTTATATAAAATAAACTTACAAACTAAAGTTTTCTAAAAAAAAGGACTACATTGGTCTAATCATCATTACCAAGTACTTAGGCATTTCAAATGGCCTTATTTATTAAAAGATTATTTTCCTAAAATAAAATGAATAAAAGTTTTCGTTTTACTCTTCTCTTTCGGAAAAAAAAAAGGAAAAGGAGAATTTGGGATGACTTTTATTTATTTTTGGAAAATTCTTTTGAAAATTATTTAATTTTAAAGAAAGATAGTCCCCATACTTATTTTCTCTAGCTTTAACGAATCTTTTATATATACATATATATGTGTATATATAAAGCCTTTTTACACAAACTAATGATAGAAATTTAGACTAATCCACCCAACTAATCCTAATTTATTATGATTTCTCATTTTTCCAACTTTAGTTTGGTAGTAACTCAAATTTTCTTAAAATAGTTTTATAAGAATTAGTTTTTCCTTAAGCTTACATTAAAAGGGCTAAACTTAATAAAGTTGAATCAAGGAAAAGAAAGAGGAACTAAAAATTCAAACTTGATACTTGACACTTCTTATCAAATTACATTCTTCCTCGTCGAGCAGTTCAAATCACTTTACTTACTCATCTTACCTAACAACACCCATGGGCATCAACAATCAATCATATCTATGCTCTAGATGTAAAGATACTATATTGGCCCTTTATCTCCACATGAAACTTTTCAACCTTTATGTGAACTTGCTTTGATACGATACATTAGGAAAACACACTCTTTAGATTTTTATAATATAAAATACTATTGATACTTTAATAAAATTCTTTAAGTTAATAGTAAACATTACATCAAGTTGTGCTAACTATTCCTTGATGAGAGTACATCAACCATGATGGACTTCCTTCTCTTGTCATTGAGCTTTAGTGATGTACGTAGGACATGTGTATCAATGACTCGAACATATAGACTATTGTCTATATGTTAGGTATAAACTTTTGATTTAGTGGTCAATACAATTTCATATGGATTAAAGATCATATAGTATACTCATGCCTTAATGAGTGAAAGTTACTAGCCAAAGTCGGTATTGCAACCTTACAAGGTGCTAATATAGGTATCCTAAAGGCAATTCATCATTAACTTGCTTGATTATCAAGTTTAAGTTACCTCAAATAAATAAATGACATTGATGTATGCTGGATTTAAAGGTTGAACTTAGGTACAAATTATATGACAATATAAACTTCCGATCTTTTTATAGATTTAAGGTTTAAAAACAATAAAAATAAAATTATTTTTGCATTTTTTATATACACATGATAACAAGAAAATGAAAAAGAGATATGAACAAACATTAAATTAGATACGACGCATTAATTCAATAGTAAAACCCATTTTGATCAAATCCTAGAATTAATATAATTCATGAACACAAAAATCAATTGAAGAAATTTGAATTACTCAATCGATATTACTTACAAAATGAATAAAGCGAAAAGAAGGTTGTCAATACAATCTACAACATAGATTGAATGAACAAAAGAATTCTCATAAGAAATTCATCTCATTCAACAAAAGGGCTTCATATTGAAATAAGAATAAATTAAACACATTCCTAAAAAAAATACAATTGAATGTCTAGCCTAAAGGCAAAACTATAACTAAAACAATCTAAAAACAAAAATAAATAATTTGTAAAAAATATATAACTATCAATTGATTATAGTTGTGTACACGAGCATGTAAACGGTTGTGTACATGGCTGTATATCTTGTGGTCATCCTTCCCTCCAAGAGCACAATCATATAACTCAAGTAGTAGCTATGTTGTTCAACATGCCTATATATTTGGTCATGTATATTACGCTCCGAAGTCGTAGAATTATAACAGTCTTGCCGTGTAAACCATTTTATGATAGTAACTGGCCTCATAGTACTTATCATAGATATGATCTACATAAGGCATCGATGACTCCTCACTTTGAAGTAAATAGTTCAATTAAGAATTTAACTAAAGTTATAGTAAATATTAAAGCTTTAAGTCAACATATATATATGATTACATGTTCATTACTATAGAATTCCTAAATGATTCTACATTATATCATAATAATTAGCTTATTTATATATCAAATATCAATCTTTCAGTTTTAAAGATACTAGTGAAACTCTAGATATACATTAAATATTAGGCAATTTGATCATCATACCCCTAGGCTTAAAAAAAAACTAGCCTCTGAATAGTTGTAAGGCGGCATATTAATCAGAGTAATCAGAGATCAAGACTTGAAAAAGAATTTATATAAGTATGAGCAATTACAGCTCAGTGAGTTGAATTAAAGACTAATAAATGTATACAAACATAAACAAGATTATCAAGCAATTATTTTTATATAATGCAATAAGTAAGTGTCATCACACAACGTAGTCCGGTTTATTGCGAAATTAGAATAATTTTACCCACTCTAATCCGGGTTGAGGAGTTTTCATGTTATGCAGTAACTCACAACTAAACTCAAATTTATGCAATAAAAACACTGCTCTTCCTAAGACTATCATTTGAACAAATACCCTCATCTTCTCATATCACTTAGTTCGGCTAAGAATGAGAAAAAGACTAATTTGCTATCCAGCGTTATCTTTTTCAAAGGTATCGATGTTTAATTGGAGAACCCTAATGATCCCCTAAAGGGTTGTAATGCATGACAATTTAAGGTTTTAGGATCGATTATGATTAGGTTCAATTTAAGGTATTCAGAAAATTTCACAGCAATTCAGTCATTATAATCATCAATCACAATACAAATTTCAACATGAAGTCAGATACGCAAACATATGCATAAAAATACTTACAATCACAATCCTAAGTCTCAGAGTACCCTAAAATAGTACTCCAAATACGATGAAGTAATAAACTTAATTTATTTGGAATTCTCATTCGCTCAATCACTTAATTACAGGTTGGTTCGTCTCTGTGTATCCTATAATACAAATACGGTTTTTTAGTATTTATATTTTGGTGATACATTCTAAGTTATAATTTAATTTACTTCTCCATATATACCTATTATTTACTAATGATTCACTCTACATTAACTTGGGGTTCAGTTTCTTAATTCTAAATTGATTTTAACTACGAGGAATCCTAAATACGCTCGAATCCTAATGTGAAATTAATCATATTAAGCTCAAGTATTCTAATATCATATTTGGTCTTAATTTATTCTAACATATTCGGTACACTTTAATCATAATTAGAGTATTGGATTTATTCTCGATGTGAGAAAATTTTATTTTTTTTATCCGATTACCTAAAATTAATTTTTGTATCAGATTTATTTTGTATTGATATTATTATTATATTATCCAATTTAACCTATTTTTTTATATTTATTAAAATCTCAATTTCACATATTCCTAAATTTCCTACAATTACCACATAATTCACATATTAATTACAATTAACACTCCAAAGACCAGGATTAGGTTTGTACATCAAAGATTAACATCATTAAATATCTAATTACCTTATAAATCAGTAATTAATTATTTAATTACTTAATTATGCCAAAATTACCCATTTTTAAATCATTTTAAGGCTAAAAATTTACTTAAAAATTTTGAAAATTAATTTTAAAAAATGGCTTTATAGCACTGTTCCATATCATTTAAGCATTCTATAGGAAAAGAAAATTAAGCTCCAAACTATACTTCTAAGTTTGTTTATTTCTTATTCTAATCACGCTCGGTTTTATCTAATTTCTTAAGAATCTTATATTTACAGACGTGATTAAACTTAATCACTATTTTTCCCTAAATCTACATACAATAAAACATCAAAATAATAAATTTCATAATTTTTTAAGCATAATAAACAATTTTAAGGAATTTTGCAAAATTAGAGAAAATGTGAGACTCACCTTGTTTGAAAGCTTTTTAACCTCCAATACCGGTTCAAGTGTGTCGGCCAGTCCAGGCGATGGGTTTGGAGTGGGGTGGTGGTGGTGGTTTAGTTCTGGGTGGTGGTAGTATGTGGGTTCAACCTTCTTACCCAATCTGCACAAATTTGGGATAAAATTTCTAAAATCCTAATTTTCCCTCTCAATTTTTTCCAATTCCCAACTAACCAAATGAGTTTTGTAAATTTTCTTGCTATTTATAGGGCTCTGTAGGAATTATTGTGCATTAATTAGGACAAGACAACGCCCTATATTTCTTCCATTTTGCCTTTTTTGTTGCTTGTTTTTTATTAGTTAATTTTGGTTTCTTACTCCCCTTACTGCCATGACTTGATCGGTTTATTCCCCCTTTCCTTGATTTTTTTTTTCTAATTTTTCCTTAATTTTTTTATAATTTTATTTAATTATTTAGTAAATTTTTAGCTAATTTCAAGCAATTTAAGTAATTTCACTTATTTCTACCTACACGTAAATATAAGTGTAGTATAAGTAAACACTTTCAAATATTAATTAGGTCATTCTATAATATTTAGTAAATATATAATTTATCTATAAGGATTTATTAGTTATCGAAATGTATTTTATACACTTTTGATAAATAACAAATAATATACTTAGAATTTAAAAATTTTGTATTCTTTTATTTTATTACTTATTTTTTTAAAATAAAACTTATAAGCTCACTTTTTTTAATATTTCTAGTTTTAGTTTATAATTTAAGTTTGATCGGATCATTTAACTGATCGCCCTAAATTTTGTGTACTAATTTCGATCTTACAGTTACTTAACTTATCTTTAAGTTGCCTAATTTCTTATAGTTTTTCAACAAAAAATGTGAGTTTGCTCTTAGTAACTTGTTTACACAAATTGATGATCTCATCTTTCCCTCCCTTTTAGAGAAGATTTGACCCGAATTTTCAAACTTGACATCTCTTCCTCCAAGATCAAAAACTAACCTTCAAACACCAAGAAGAAATAAAATACAATAGCTCATATGAACATGGAATGCAATCCTCCATAAACAAATTTCCATTCATCATGGATTTTATCAATCAGATTCATCTAAGTGATATGATGGTTATTCATCTACGAGAGCATATTATTGAGATTGTAGCCCTTAATACAAGACAATGGAACATGCGAGAATTAAGCTAGTGGCAACTTGATGACACATAGCTCTAAATATCGATGATTCAAACTCTCACTCTCTTCAATCTACTTAAACTTTTGTCCTATGAATTGTATAAATTTTATTTTGTTACTACAAGGGCTTTCTAAATGCTCTTATGTAAGATTTTTTTTCTTCTTCTTCACTCTCTACCACTTATAAACCTTAGCTTGACTATTAGGACATTAAACAATGTAGTACTCGTATTCTATACACCTAAAACAATCCCCCCCTTTTTTTTCAGTTCTTCTTTTGCATGTTTGGATTTCAATTCATCATGTCTCGCCTCAAACTCATTTTCTTCTATCTTTCATCAAGATTACTTCTTCGCTTCTCATCGTCGCATTACTCCTTAACCACATCTAAGTCCTTTTGGACCCTTTCAACAGATATAGGATATAACACAAATTGCTTCTCCTTGATTAAATGGTATGAATTATCAAACAAATTAGGTTGTGCATGATATTTAGACTGCTATGGTGTTGAGCCCTATTTTGGAATTTTCCTTAATTTAATTTATACTAACTTAACTTGCTTAATATAAATTACTATACACTAAATTAAAGAAAGGACATTTTTTCTTTACAAAACGTTTAAAAGAATTTATTTAAATAGTTAGAGTTGCCAACCAATGGAAATTGGTTAAAAAGTAAGAATAAGGTTTTTAGGTTGAAAAACTCTAAACAAGTCACTAGTATTTGGATATTTTGAAAAATAATTGTTAGAGAAATTTTTAACTAGAGAAAACTCCACAGAGGGTAAGGGGCATACTTATTAAGAGTATAGTCACCATATAGAAATTTAAAAAAAAAATATTGAGCCTTTACATTTATAATTTTTTTTAATGAAATAATAGAAAAACATAACAAATGCATTGAAAATTGTTATTATTTTTATACTAATTTTATAAAATAAAATATAAAACATTTTTTTTTTATTTTTTAAGATTACCTCAAAGGTACCTACTACCTGCTAGTCGGGATTAAACTAATGTTATTCATTTTTTTATAAAACTTTAGTGCATGGATTTATTTATTTATTTGAAAACATGCTAAGTTTATATTTTTCTCTAGTTGAATTTTTTATTTAAAAAAACCTAAAAAAAGAACATAATTTTATTGCCTAATTTTGAAAAGCCCTAAAATACACTAATTTTGAAAAAACCCCAAATTAAGATCTTTTGGAAATAAATCTATGTAATTTTTTTTAATAAAAAAAAAACCAAAAATATCTAATTTCTTTAAAACATGAAACTTCATAAAAAATCCAATTTTTTATCCACAATTCGAGGGCAAGCAAGGTAACCCTATCGTATAGGGTATCTACTCGAACCCTACTCAACTAAATAGATTATGGGTAAGTAATCAAGGTCATATGATAGGTTCTAGGTTATAACTTCTTAGAACTAAGGTACGAGGAAAAAGTTAAAGTATCCTGTATCTACCTAAAAACTTGTACTTTGCAAGGTCCTCATCTTATAATAATAATTAAATAAAATTAATAAATAAAAGATACCATCTTATTAAAATAAAATAAAGCCTAGCTTATTAGAAATTCTAAACTAAACGTTAATTAGTTCGTTCCCTTCCATTTTTTATTTTTAGTCTTTACTCTATGTAAGCTACAAGGTAGCTCATAGACATGTTTTCTATGATATAATGGTTTCTTTATTTTATATTTGACAACAAATTTAGTATCATTATTAGAGCGAAATCTTAAAATATAGGGGGATTATTTTATTAATATACTTGAGAAAGAAATATTTTAGTTTAAATTTATATTTTACTTCGTTTTCCATATTATGTCTTTTCCCATGGTTATTTGTTTGATCATATATTATCATTATATCCATAATTATTCAATTATATGATTTTATAAATCTCTCATTCACATTTTAATAAACTTTGTAGATCCTATGTTAACCACATTGTTTACCGCTTTCATTTTTTATAACAATGTGCTTGTTCCCTTAAATATCTATATAATGTAATTATTACAAAATGAATGTTTTATTTATATAAAAAAATATTTTATATAATACTTCCATAAAAATTAATTCATAATAAATTTAATGAACTCCCACAAAATTGAAAGAAAAATTGGAGTTCTTCCTCGTTTAAGAACTATATAGAATCTACTGGTGCCAATTTAATGTTTTGATTTGGCCTAGAAAGGAAGAAAACCTAGAGAGAAGTTTTTATGGTCGCAGGTTAAAGTTAGAGAGAGAGAGAGAGAGCCTCTTGTTGGTTTGATTGGTGTGTTTTTTATCGAATCAAACTTGTAATCCTGTTCTCCAACCCTAATTATATATAGAAGTGTGCTGGGAATGAGATTTACAACCTTTAATTGACTCAAATCGAATTACATTCACGTTAGAGATAAAGCTCAATTTTTCCTTTTTATTTCAATCCAATTCTGTTGTCGTTGTTTTTTTCTTTTTAATGTAAATCTTTTTGACAAATTGAAAATATGAAAGATTAGGGACAGATTTACATTAAAAACGATAAAAATGGATTTAAAAAACCCATGATTCAATTAGATTTTTTAGTCAATCATTTCTCCTTCTCTCTCTTCTATCCGCTGATGTTGTCTAAAGCAATGGAGAAGGAGATCACGTGCTCCGCAAGTGGCCCGGGCGAGGGTAAATAATTTAAAGTGCAACTTGCGCTTTCTAATAATTGAACTTGCAGCCCGCTCACTCCATTCCAAAAGCTAAACCAATCAAGCTAATTTTGTTTCCTATCAGTACATCTAAGAGAATATAAAGGATAGTGTTGAATTGAATCAAACTGGGCACAAAAGGTATCAATGCAAAATTACCCGATATTGATACTTTTTGTTTTCTTTCCAAGTTTATTCTTTTATATATTTTTTTCAAATTATCAATTTTTTGTATTTTTTTATTTTCTTTTTTTTTTGTAATTTTCTAGACACTTGAAAAAATTACAAATAAAAGAAAAAAAATAAAGTGTTTATAACTACTCTTCTTTAGTAAAGTTTTAGTAAAACTTTATTACTAAGATAAAAAAGATACCTCATTTTTATCCAAAACCCACAACACAATTTTACTTTTTAACAAGGGTGCTAGTCTTCATGACAATTTGGCTTAAAATGAATGCCAACTATCATAGTGATTAGGCTTTTGGGATTCTGATTGCTAAACTATCTGTTAAGTTTATGTGCTAAACTGTCTATCGAGTTTAGGCTTTAACAGGGTACTAGTCATTTGTTGAGCTTAGGCTTAGGTTTGATTGCTATGCTATCTATTAAGCCTAGGTTTAAGCTTTAGGTGCTATATTATTTGTTAAGTCTAGGCTTAATTACTAGCTGTTAAACCATCAATCGAGTTCAGGCTTTAAGTTTAGGTGTTAAGCTATCTATCAAGTCTAAGCTTAAATGAAACGATAGCTATCTATTAGGTTGGGCTGTAGCTTGGGTGCCAAGCTATCTATCAAGACTAAGCTTAGGTTTTAGGTGTTAGACTATCTATAGAGTATAGGCTTAAGAGAGAACCAGCTATTTACCAAGTTTAGGCTTAAGTTTAATTGTTAAGCTATTTATTAAGCCTAAGCTTAAAAGAGTACTAGCCATCTGTCAAGTTTAGGCTTAGGTACGATTTCTAAGCTATCTATCGAGCTTGGTCTTAAAAAACTACCTACCATCCATTAGGTCTAGGCTTAGGTTTGATTGCTAGGCTATCTATTAAGCCTAAGCTTAAGCTTTAGGTGTTAAACTATCTATTGAGTTTAAGCTTAATTACTTGTTGCCAAACAATTTGTTGAGTTTAGGCTTTAAGGAGCGCCAACCATCTATTTGGTTTAGGCCTAAGAGAGTACTGACCATCAATCAGGTAGGGGCTGTAAGCCCCACAACTAAGCAATCCGAGATTTCAATTGGTTGAAAGACCCGATCGAACCTAAATTATAAAGTAAAGTTAGAAATATTAGTACACCGATCCCGTAAGTTAGAATTTAAGAAAATAAGTACTAAAATAGGAGACTAAAAAATTTTCAAATTTTAAGTATATAACTCGTTATTTATCGAAAATGCGTAAAATCCATCCGGTATTTAACAAATCGCTAGAGATAAATTATATGTATACTAAAAATTATAAAATGACCTAAATAATATTTAGGAATATTTATGTGTACTATATATGAATTTACATGTAGGTATAAATACGCGTAATTACTTAAAATATGCAAAATGTGCTAAAATTATACTAAATAATTAAAGAAAATTCATAATTAATTAATAAAAAATCAAGAAAAATCAGGAAAAATCAATAATGATCCAAATCAGGTCTTGGCAGGTCAGAATCCACAAAATAAAAATTAACCAATTAAAATTAGAAAACACAAAAGCTAAAAATCAAGAAAATTGGGCAAAGTCATATCTAATTAATGCACAATAATTACACTAGAGCTCTATAAATAGCAAGAAAAATTCAGAAGCTCATTTGGACAGCTAGAAATTAGAAAAAATTAAGGAGAGGCAAAAATTGAGAGAAAAACCAAAGAAAAAAAAAAAGAAAAGGAAAACTGTGCAGTTAAGGCCACAAAAGAGAACCCAAACCTGACGGGCGGCTGGGAGTTAATGGCCACCACCACCACAAGGTGGTGGCAGCGCCCAGGCCGGCCGACAATCCCACGGCAGCCGGCGGTGGCCGGAGCCACCCAGACTGGTGAGTCCGATTTCCAACCTGATTCTTATGTAATTTTGTAAAAATAGTAAATAGTTTTAAAAAATTATGAAACTTGTTATTATGAGGTTTTATTGTATGTAGATTTAGAGAAAAATAGTGATTTAGTTTAATCATGTCAAAAAATATAGGGTCCTTAAGAAATCTTGCAAAACCGAGCATGATTAGAATGGAAAATAAATAGGCATAGAAGTATAGTTTAGAGCTCAATTTTTTTCTGTAGGATGCTCATGTGATATAGAACAGTGCTATGAAGCTATTTTTTTAAAATTAATTTTCAAAAATTTTAAATTAATTTTTAGCCCTAAAATGATGGAAAAATTAGGTAATTTGGGGTTAATTAGGTGATTAAGATATTAATTACTAATTTAGATAGTAATTAGATCTTTAGAGATGTTAATCTCTGATGTGGAACCCTAATCCTAACCTTTGGAGTATTAAGTATGGTTAATTTAGGAAATTAGGTAATTAATATAAGAAATTAGTAATATGTGAAATTGTAAATTAATAAATCTAAAAAATTAAGGTTATTTAGATAATATTAGAGTAAAAATCAGAATAATATTATAGCTGAATTAAGATTGAATTTTAGGTAATTATATAAAAAAGTAAAATTTTCTCACATTAGGGATAAATCCGATACCTTAATTAGGACTAGCGTGTACCGAATAGCTTAGAATACTAAATTAAGACCCAATAGGATATTTGAATACTCGAGCTTAATGTGATTAATTTCACATTAGGATTCGAGCATGTTTAGGACTTAGAAATTGAACTAAAACCTAATTTAGAAATTGATGCGGAAACCGAACCCGAACCTAACCCCAAACCTAGAATAATTATAAAAGACTTAAGACCTAGATAATTACGTATATTAAACCCTAAATAAAACATAACAATAAGCGTTATAGGAGAAAATGAACCTATAATCATTATATGAAAACTGAAACCACGTTTGTGTTATAGGGATGATCGGCGATGGCCTGAGCAAGTCAGACCTCGAGTAAGTGAGCGAGGAGTCGAGGTAAGTTGGGATTAATACAATGCTGTATTTTGGGAGGCTTGAGATTATGCTTGGTTGTGCTTGTTAGATAGTTGGATGTGTGCATGTGCTTGATTATGGGTGATGCTATGATTCTGTTTGTTGCTCTAGCATGTATTGTATGAATTGTATGAAATGATTGATCACCCTAAACTAGACTTAATCAAATATATGACTAGTAATCATAATCGGACATGCATGGCAACCCGTTAGGGGAACTTAGACTCTCCGGCCAAATACCGACCCCTTCGAAAGGGATAACGCAGGATTGCAAAATGGTCCCTTCTTCATCCTTAGTCGAACTAAGTGATAGGAGAGGAGGTCGCGGCGAGGGTGAAGTCAGTGGTTCGAAGGTAGTCGCGGGAGGAGCAAGGTCTTCATTGCACAAGCCTGGGTTTAGTCGTGAGCTGCTTTGCATTAATGGCAACTCCTCAACCCGGATTAGAGCGGGCGAAATTTCTCTAATCTCATGACGGGCCGAATAACGTCGTGTGATGGCATTTGTTTGCACACGCATTGCACCTAATAAGTGATTGAAAACCTTGTTGTGTGTATGGTATAGTTTTAAGTCCTCCATCCTAACTTACTGAGCTGTGGTTGCTCACATCCCTATAGACATTGTGCAGGTACTAGCTAAGAAGCGGCATATAATTACCCTGAAGCTAGCAACTGCTGGATCCTGGGGAATGAGGAAAAACATTGAAGAATCAACACATATGTTATTACTTTTCATTTCTGAATAATGTAATAACTAAATTATAGTAATTATATATAACTTTTCTCATTTTCTTAGGTAAATGAATTATTTAAATTACAAATTGTTTACTTTAAAGCGGATTAGTCGTGGAGGCCTTGTGTAGATCAGGTCTAAAACAGCGGTTGTAAGGCCAACTTCTATCTTAGGATGGTTTACACGACGGGGTTATTACGACTCTGCCGCTTCGAGACGCGACATGGGCTTAAGTTCAATTACTAAGCTGTATATTAAGCTTAAGCTTAAAAAAGTGCCAACCATCTATCAAGTCTAGGCTTAAGTTTAATTGCTAGGCTATTTATTGAGCTTAGGCTTAAAAGAGTGCCAATCATATATTGGGTCTGAGCTTAAATTTGATTGCTAGACTATTTGTTAAGCTTAGACTTAAGTTTTAGGTGCTAGACTATTTGTTAAGTCTAAACTTAATTATTAGTTGCTAAACTATCTATTGAGTTTAGGGTTTAGAGAGTGCCAGCCATCTATTGAGTCTGCGCTTAAGAGAGTGCCAGCCATCTATCGAGTTTGGACTTAAAATCGATTGCTAAGACATTTGTCAAGCCTAAGCTTAAGCTTTAGGTACTAAACTATATGTTGAGTCTAAGCTTTAATTTCAAATGCTAGATTATTTGTTGATTTTAGTCTTAAACCTTTTTCCTTTTTAATGCTAAACTACTTATTGGGTTTAGGCTTAACTTTTAAAGACTTTTTATGTGAGACTTTACAAAATATGCAGCTAGAAATTAGCACTTAGTTGTAACGTAGTCATAGGAGCTATTGAGCCCAGTGATCGTAAGCTCCTTACTCTAGTAATTAGGTCCCTAAGTGTTTAGTTAAGTTAATATACTATGACATAGGAAAATAAATAAATAATACTACACAAAATGTATATAATAAATTTCATAGGTTTGAATCTTATATATACAATAGCAAAAATTATAAAATAGCTAAAAAAACTAATTTTTATATACAACATTTTTTATTTATCAAAAACACATAAAATGAGTTTTAATAAATAACGAAAACTTAAAGATAAATTATATAAATAACAAAATTTACAAGATTGCATGAAATAATATTTAGAAGTTATGTATATATGCCCTGTATTATCAATATATAAGCCTATACTTCCATAATTAAGTTTCAAGCAATTAAATTTAGGGTGTTCATGAAAATGACTTCATTAAGTTAGGAATTTACGAGGGGCCAAGGAATATTACTCAAAGAGAATATGTGTGCATGGATCTAAAAAATATAATAAAATAATAAAAATATAGTTAAAATAACAAAATTTTACATATTATCCTATAATCACCGGAAACACGTGAAATAGTACAATATTTAATGAATTTCTAAAGATAAATTTTATAAATAATAAAATTATTAAATGACATGCAATAATATGTACAAAATATATGAGCACATTAGTTATAATTATTATGTGTAAATATGTATCTATAATTACCTAAAATATTCGAATATTGGTGAAATATGATTAAATAAATAAAAAATACTAAAGAAATATAAAAAATAATTTTCGAGAAAATTTGTAGAAAGGGCCGTAGCACCTAGGAGACAAGCGTTGGAGGTTTGTCTAAGAGAATGCCACCTTCTTTAGCAATTTAAGTAGAAAAACTAGATGGAGGGAGATTAAATAATCAAACTTCCACTACAATGCTCTAAAAAATTTAGGAAACATCTTTATAAGCTACTTCATGCAAAATGTGAGTCTGGAAAAATAATAGCGCACAATTTGGTTAAGTACAAGTTTAGAATATAGACAACATTTGGGAGTGAGGCAAGAGCATTGCTTGAAAGGGAGGCTAGTGCTATGATTGGCTAACAATGAGGGAGGAGTAGCTGGTAGTTGGAGAGACCACTTCCAACAAGGGCATGGTTTTCATCCAATTTTTCATAATTTATTTAAAAAAATAATTTATGCTTAAAAATTGTGAAACTCGATTTTCCTAAGTATTTTTATGTGTACAATCTAATTGTTAACCTAGAATTTTGAGATTCAAATTACATGTATGTGCTCCTTAAGAAAATACTAGACCAAAACAAATCTCGATATTGTTTTGAAACACCTTAGTGATGTAGTTTTGAGTTTTAAATTTTTTTGCAAGTTATCTATTATTGACACTATAATGCTATGTAAAGTTTTCCATAAAAAATGTTTTCTATATTTTGCTTAATTTTTTAGCCCATAATTATAACTAAATTTATATTTTTTAGCAAAATTTATGAATTTTTTTCAGAAACCTCACTAAGATTCTGTGCTACACTAATTTAGAGTGTAAATTATTATGGATTGACAGTATTAGGTTGAAGTTAATGGATAGGAGTGGTGAATTAGACAGACATGTAACTTACATGGTTAAAAATCATTGTAGGTAGCTTGTGAATGTAGGTGAATTAAGGGAGTTAAATGAAGCTCTTATGGAGTAATGAAGTATTTTGATGTTGTATATATTACTGGTGTCCTTTTTGTTAGTTGGAATTGAAATAAAAGTGAACAAATCTATTTGTTATAAGGAATTTGAGTAGAGTAAGAGGATAACTCAAAGGGTTTATTAAGTGAAAATCTTGTTAGAGCCATATTCAGAAGTTGATTCAAAGGGACTTCTCATGTGAATTGTAAACAGGGGAATTTCAAAGACTAGATGAGAAGGTATATTCTTAAAAGCTTTGAAGTTAGTTAAACTTAAAGGATAGTTTAGAGGGTATTTTGTTAAAAGACTTTGAATTGAGTGGATTCAATAGTTGACTCATAAGCTAATTCATAGGGTATTTGGAATGAAAATATATGAACATGAGCACTTGGAGGTTACTTTAGAGGGTATTGTGTGTAAACTAATTAAAGTCAGAGGTTGATTCTACTATAAACCTTAATTTTGACATAGCTCAAAGGATGTCTCAGAAGCTTTTCTATATAAACTCCAATAATGCAGTGACTTAGAACATAGCTCGAAGGTACCGAGAGGACCATCGACAAGAACAGGTTTGACCAATAAGCTTTGTGAGCAATCAAATTCTAAGTAAGCAAGAACAATGCTTCATAGCATTTTAGAATATTATTTTAAAATACTTAGAGATATTAGTATGTTCTTACTTGTGATTATAGTTAGTTGTTTATGTGTATGGGTACATATGTTTAAGATTTTACTTGTTATAGTGAGAGTTAAGCTCCATGTCATGCTTGTTCTGTAAATATCGTTTGAGCTTGATTGATCATCCTAAAAACAAACTAACTTGAACTTAGCTTAACATCTAACCTGACATACATTACAACCTATTAAGGAAAATGACTAGGATTCTCGAGTCAAACATAAACCCTTTGATAAGGATAATTGAACTAGTAATTTCTCTATCTTTAGTCAAACTAAATAACGGGAGAGAAGTTGAAATAAGGTTGGGGACCATAGTTCAAAGATAGTTTCAAACAGAGGGTACTCTCCATTATACAAGTCTTGGTTTGGTTCCAATTCGTACATAAAATGCCAAATCCTTAACTCGAATAAATGGATTGGAAAATATCATGTGATGGTACATGCTTGAACACACATTACATTTAGCTAAAATTACTTGAAAACCCTGGTTGCCTTATTATATACATATTTCTATTTCTGTCTACTTACCAAGTAAGTTTTCCTTTATTTCCCTATAGTCTGTTTTGTAAGTTCAAAATGGATTTACAAGTACCACACCAAGAACCAGAGTATTAGCAAACGAGGTTGGGGGAAAGTCACATTGTAAGTTTACTTCAACAGTTATTTTAAAAGCTTATATTAGATAAGAATGGAATGCTTTAAAGTAGTTGAATCGAATGCTTTAAAGCAGTCGAATCGAGTATGCTTGATATACGGTAGTGACTGTAAAACCAGCTTTTAGCTTAGAATGGTTCATACAGCGAACTGTTGTGACTCCACCTGGTCGAAGCATGATAATTTTGAGTTAGTATCAAAGCTAAGTTCTTAAGAACTCGCTCAAAGTGTAATTCTTCAAAACTTAACTTGCTTTGAAGCATCATAAATAAAATTTATTAGACATCATAGGTGAACACTAAGAGTTGGGAATAAGTGCATCGTGAAAGATTTAGACTATAGGTTTGTATCTATTATTATATATATAAGAGAATTATAGGAAATGTAAATAATAATATTGAACTATGAAAGATGATTAACTTTTATAAAATTTATTTATAGAATCTTAGGAAAATCCTCATAATATGCTCATTGAATCTTGAATAGAGGGGGAAGGAATGGCCTACAGAAGTTAGAGTGTAATTTTTGAGGTTGTCGCTAGAGACAATTAATAAAGTACTGCCTTGTATGATAGGGGAACGTTTAAGCACATCTCACATGGTAAGCATAGACTTTATTCTCATGAGTATACTACATTTCTAGAAGGTAACCACTAAGTTTCTACAATTAATTATTATGTTAGTTATCATAACCCAACAGTATCATTGTCATAGTAGATTGCCATGCACTGTACAAAGATCTACAATCAACCCCCTTGTTGATTGTAGGTCTTCTATACAATACATAAGGCTCCTTTCACTCTATATTACTATTAGGCTCGTAGACATGTGATATCAAGTATATTAACTAAAATTATGAGTTAATTACAAAAAGTAATGGAGTTAAAACATGGAACTTAGAATTTTACAAAAAAATATTACAGTACATATAAGTCTGCATTAAGTCTATTTATCTGCAGAATCATACTAATAAAAGAAATAACAGTTCCTGGCTAATATTATAAATTCACTCTTCGCTCTCTAAATCACATAGCCCTGTCCCAACATGAGACTCACCTTAGGCATTCCTCGACCTGAATTGATGAAGAGGTAGTCGTGCATCAAAAGAAATCCATTGGGGTGTAATCTTACGCTTAGTGAGCTAAACTCTCCTTCATGCTACAAAAACAATTTATTAAATGCACAAATCATATGAATGCATGAAACACCAACAATGACAAACAATACATGCAGCGTCCTAGAAAATACATACAGCAGCCTAGAAAATACATACAACAGCCTAGGAGCTACATGTAACTCAGAATTACACCCTCTGTAGTTAGGATTGGAAATAATTAACCGACACAAACCATCAACTGGGTTCTAGTACCTGGGTTTTTATTTCACTTGTACCAATGTACTTAAATCAACTCAAACATATATATATATATATATGTATGACATATGCAAACTTTACTTCTCATACGGAAAAAATACTTTCCTTTTTCAAAAACCAAAGAAAATTAAGGTCAAAATTCCCAGGTTCAGTGGTATGATGGTCTCCACAATCCATAATCATACGCCCTAAACGGAAGTTACAAGACACAGCCTTTCACTAACAATTAGCATCCCTTGGTGCTTAGTACACTCGAAAGCTCAAGATAGAGACTCAATTATATATATATATATATATATGGCATAATCATTGCCTAATCCTTGTAGAGGCCCCTAGTCTTGTGAGTCTATTCCCACCTTTCATGTGAGGTGGTAGTCGATATAGTTATGATGCAATCATAAGAAATGTAAGATTCATTGAATTCCTTAGTCGAATAATTACTTAATTCAGTTTTCATTGTGATCAGACAATTGCATTCCATAACAATAATACATGTCTAACATCCTAAATAACTCGTTTATTATCTAATTAGCAATTTATGGAGTTCAATCATAATATCACACATATGCATTTCCCATATCCTACATGCATTTAAGTTCATTATAATATTTAAGTGCAACTACACTATAAACAAAACCAAGAGTAAAATCATCAGGATTCACTCACTTGGCTATAGTAGATTAGTCGTAGTAGTCTAAAGGTAAGTCTTCTCTAACAATAGGGTTCTCTAAACATTGCAATATGATATTATAAGAATTTGAAATAAGATTAGAAGGCTAACCTAAAATCTTTTAAGTTACATTTTTAACTTAGTTCTCATATTCTCCTTAGTTGTACTAAAACCTCAATTGCGTATAGTTTTCTCATTTTAAATGCAATTTTCATGATCTTATAGTTGATTTCTATCGTTTTTTAGTGTACTTTAATGTGATGTGATTATATTTTTGAGATGAGACCTACAATTCTATTCATGGACCAGAATAGTAGCAATCCTCATGGTTGGTTTCCATTTGGGTTTAATTTGGTCGTTAGGCTTTTTGTTATCTTATGTAATCCTTTGTGTAAGCTCCCAAAATTGAGTTTAAAACAACCGAGCTTAGATTTAGGGTTTTTAAGGACTTATCCAATTGAACCCAAACTTTACTACTAGAATAAAAAGTTAGTTGAGATATTACAGTAAAGTTAGATTTTAGTAACAATGACCCAAAATCCCAATTTTGCCCTTAAAAGTTGGAATATTTAATAGAGCACTAAAATGTTCGGAACTCCTAAAATCGAACTTAGATTGCAACGAGAACTTAGAGATAAGTTAATTGAGCTATAAAATGAGATAATATAGTATAATTTACTATATAAACATACACATAATTTTACGAGTATGCCCGGCATAAATAATAATTATACTCGTAAATTAACCCTAAATTATGTAATTATATATTTATTGTGTTGAATTCATGAAATTAACTTTAAAACATATCCTAAAAATAAAAGATATGCTAGAAACTTAATTATATAAGTATAGTTGTATATTACGCGTAATATTCATAAGGAATATATACTCGTATATTAAGTAAATAATTAAGTATTAATAAAATATATTCAAAATACCTAAAAAAAATTACAAAATATTATTCAAAAGCCTTCCAATTGCTGATTCAGGCTTGGAAATTACTGGAAAACATCAAAGTTGGACAATTGCTGAATAAAAAAGTGAATCTATAAGCAAATGCCACCTCCCACTTGTAATTAATGAAGGAAAAAGCAAGAAAAAAATAAATAAAAAAAGGAACCGACCTAAACCACTATAAATCTGTTGAACAAATCACTTTACATCTTTTGGAACCAAAAACAATAGAAAGAAAAATTAGAAAAAAAATCGTAGAAAAAAAAAGGAAAAACAGAGCAATTACCGAGATGAGTTAGTTCCTAGGGTTTCCTTTGATCTGCTATTATGCCACTCCACCACCAAAGAGTACCCTTAGCGTCTGGGTGTTCCAACACACCACCACCACCCCACACCCCCCCCCCCCCCCGCCCTACCCCACGGCTGTTGGAGATATCTAGAATAGTAAGGTCAAATTCTTGCCTTGTTTTTCAAGAATTTTTAAAAATTAGTAAATCCACCCAGAAAATTATGAAAAAAAATTATACCTAGTTTATTTTAACATGCTTTCATGTGATATTTTTATTTTTGAAAAATCCATAATATTTAATATACTTTATTAAGAAATCTACTGTTCACCCGAATGTATAATTGTAAAATAAATGTACTAAATAATGTTGTTTCTAGATGAAAATTTTTGTATAAGATATGTATAATATATAGGTAATTGCTATGTAGCCTGAATTTTGATTTGAATAATTTTAATATTTATTGCATTTTTAGGCCTGAAATTAGCTCGAAAATATGTTGAAATTATGAATTTAATAGGAAATCATGAAATTAATTGATGAAATGGACATGTACTGATCTATAATAAATAGTACAGTATTAAGTCAGATTGAAATTAATTTGGTGCTAAAAAAATTATAATTGGATAATTTATCATAATTTAGGGGTAAAATCGTCAATATGAAAATATAGCCAATGGGTCGGAAACTTGAAACCAAGTGATAACTGAATTCCCTATATTTTTAGAAGTTTATAGAAATTTTTGGGAATCATTTGGTAACTTGAACTATTTATTACAAATTTATTAAGTAAAATAGCTTAAATTACAAGTCGGGGTGTATTTGTAATATTAATAGGCTAAAATGAATTAAATAGTTAAATAAAAACTATATATAAGATTGCTAATCAGATTGGATTAAATGGAGATTTTTATTATATTTATTAATATTTTTTGATCGGGATATACTTTAAGCGTATTAGAATTGAATAATACTTATATTGTTACAATATAAAGATAAATTAGATAAAATATAATTTAATAATGTAAATTACGTATAATACGATCATTTTTATATAATTATGTATAATTGTATTAACAACTCAAACTACCCGTTAAAAGCCATATCTAGAAACAGGACTCGTAAAACGTGTCGTTAGGTCTATACGAACCCAATGACACTAATTTTGTTGAAATCGGACAACCTTAAATAATTTAGCCTATGACTATATCATATTTAAGAATATACATATTTCGGTAACCTTACCGGAATTAAAACCTGAATTAATAAATAAAAAGTACGTTTCGATACGATCGAAACGATATATAATACGTAATAGTATATATGATATATAGTATCAATAATTAATAATTTAATTCGATATATAGTAATAATATGGCTGTATATTATGGAAATAATATATATATATAACCATTTTAGATTAAATCCTAATGTTTTCGTAATTATTATGAAAAGTGAATTTGGGTCTTTTGTGTAATTAGGACCTTTCAATATAAAGATGGTTGACAATTCAAACCAGCAATAACGAATGTCTAAAAAAGTAAGTTAGGATTGTGGCTTCACCGCTTGTTAGGGTACTATTTAAAGTATCCGTGGACCTAAGAGTACTTTTGGTTGTGTTTGTAGTTAAATGATTATGCGCATGCCGTGTATGTAAATGATACTCAGTTGTGACAGGAGTTCAACTCCTTGGTGTGCTATTCTGCATATTTGCATGGATTTTGTATTGTATGAACTTGTTGGTCACCCCTGATTAACACTAATGGTTATTCGACTAAAATGTAATTGGACATGCATAATCACTCGTTAGGGGAAACGATTAAGAGTGTTAGGCCAAATACCGACTTCCTTAGATGAGGATAGCTAAAATGGTCTTTTTCCCATTCTTAGTCGAACTAAGTGACAGGCGAGGATGTTGCGGCAGGGTTGGGGGCCGTGGTTCAAAGGCGGTCATGGAAGGAGAGTGTTATCCATTGCACAAGCTCAGGTTTAGTCTGACTTGAGTCACGATGAAACTCCTCAATCCGGGTTGGGGGGGATGTAATTTCTCTAACCTCACAGTGGATCAGTTAACACTGTACGATGTTTCATTTGAGTGATTGCATTGCATTTCATTATAATTATTTAACCTTATTTGTGATTATGCAGTATTCTTCTGACTCCATCCCACTTACTGAGCTAGTTATGCTCACATCCCTACAGACTCTTTTGCAGGTGTTGAGTAAAGACAAGATGTTTAGGTACCATCATTTCCAGGTTAGTGTGCTGCTGTGTGGGAAAGCGAGGATCGAAGAATTAACTGAACCTGAGCTCTTGACTTTGTCTTTAAGTTTTGAGGAAAACTAATTGGGAATTCCCTAGGACCCACTAGTTTTCTAACTTATTGTATATAGACCACAAAACCTATGGTTTTTAATAAACTCTAATTGTAAACTTTACCTTTGCACGTGAAACGTTTGTTTAAATACTGTTATGGTACTAAACAACAGGTTGTATAGAATAAGTATCTTGTAAAAGCTCTACCACAGGTTTAGCTATTAATAGGTATCAAAACAAACATTTCAAGCTGGTTGAGTTATGCGCCTTATGTGAACTGCGTCTACGATAGCAACTGTGAGATTAGCTTCTATCTTAGATTGGTTTACATGGCGGGACTGTTATGACTCTTTTTATTGGAGACGTGACACTTTGGGCTTAGGCTTAAGACTTTATTCTAAGCTTAAAACATCCATCAAGGTCAGATTCTATCCCTCCCTTATGATCTTGGTGCTATCTAAATTTTCTTGGACTCTTAAGTGAGCTTATGTGATCAAATGGGCTTGTTTTTTGTTTAAACTAAAGTTAGTAACTTTGTTGGGCTTGGAGAACCTTATGTGGAATCCTTATAAGTCTCAAAACAACTTTCCTTGGATGGTTAAGGTATTGGTCAAATTTTTCTTAAGGGCCCAACTGGAAGTTCTAAGCTTATGTAGATTGTTTTACGTTCGTTTTTGAGTTTTAGCCCTTTAACACTTATCATACTTGTCTTGATTAGCCTTTTCACTTTGTTTTATTGTATTTTTAAGTGTGTTTTCTTGTGGTTCTAGATCTGGTCAACTAGGTTTAGAGGCTTCCAACTTTGTTTATCCAATTGTTTCATCACTTCCTTAAGTTTAAGTGATAAATGAAGAGCCTACACTACTTATATTCTAACTCCAACTTAACTTCTTCTTGTTAAGAAGATTGTTTAGCTAAAATACTAAGAAAAATTCACAGGTTACATACTTAGAATAGGTGCTACACCTTAGTTTAAATCTTTAAGAGTTGATTTCTACATCAAAACATCATGTAATGGTTTTTCTTTTACCTAAAGCCAGTTTTGTGCATGTGAAACCAAATAGAAGTAAAAGTGACACTTAGATACCCTTCAAATGTGCCACATCCAACATGTTCGTCCAACACTCATGTATTTATTTCATGATTTTCTCAAGTCATAAACTCTCATTCTAAGTGATAGGCAAGTATCTTACATAATACTACATCTAACATGCTCGTATTTCAATATTCATGTGAAAGATTCATAAGCTTCACACCTAATGTAAACTAACTATAATATCACCTTATATACATGATACTATCCTCGTGAAAACATATAATCTCCTAGGCATGACATTCTAAATATACTCAAATTTAGAAACTTACTTTTCCCAAATGAGTATGGATGGTGGATTCTTGCACCTAAGTGTCATTCCCTACTCCTTACTTCACGTTCCTTTTTTACAAGCACCTTAAGTTGTTAAAGCTTTGGTGTTTAAGGGTGGATTTTGGGGTGTCCTAAAGTTTCTTAAAATGGATCTTTGGGTGGACTAAAATGAAGGAGCAAGAAGGGCACTTTATGCCATGAATGGGTGTGTGTATGTATTTGTATGGCGGTAAGGATGGAAAAGTAGGGCTTGGTCTCTCTTTTTGTTTATGTGTTTAAAGTGTATGAAAAGAGAGTGAAAAATGAGGGGATTTTGAAGGAGAGTGCCGGTTGTGTTGGTGTGTGTTGTACATCTCAAACAAAGCGTCTTTTGTTGCTTCTAGATTAGTGAGGTAGTGACTGGATGATGTAAGCAATATGGGGTCAAGTGTTTGCAAAAGACAAAGGAATTGATGTTTGACAAACATGGAACGGCCTCCCATTCCTTCCTTTTTCCAACCAACTTTAAACTTATCTTTTAGGGGTATGGTTTTGTCACATCACTTGTTTTAAAATTAAATAGATAAGATAGTTATATAACTTATCCATATGTAGTATAACTTATGGTGAGATAAGGAAATTGTCTTGTCATAAGCTTTTGAAAGGTTATCAAATGATATGTAAATTCAACTCTCATTTGATAGGTTATTTAATGTGATTAGTTGACTTATCTATCCATAAGCAATATAGCTTATAAGGAAAATAAGAAAGTTGTCTTATATATGCAATTCTTTTAGGGTTCGGCTCTTATATTAATTCATATATTATAATTTGCTTCATAAGGAATTTATAATTTTCTAAAGTTGAATAAAATGGTTTAAGTTAAATTTTCAATTATTCATTTGGGGTCTCAAAATCCTTAATTGTCCATATCTATCCTAGAGTATAAGGTTTTGGATGACTTAAGGTCCGTTATTCTTGTATTTGAGTTTTTATCGACAATTAGCTTTTGAATGAAAAGACTAGGTTCAATTTCTAAATATAGACTTTAGTTCTTAATTTGGTTGATCTTTAAGAGTGATCAAGAAGTACTCTTAGTTAATTAAATATCCTTTAAAGTAGTAGGGTTTACATTGGTATTTTTGACAGACGTAAAGGTCGATAAGTTATTAAGATCTAAGTAGCTCGAGCTTGATAGTAAATAATTTGCTATACTAATGCATAAATTGTAGAATTGTATGAGTTGTAATTTTAGAAGTTTAAGAGAAACAGGTAGTAATTGATGAGAAGGATGTTAAGAAGGATCATGGTGAGGATTGGGGTACAATTAAAATATAGAGAGCGATCATGGTTGAATGTGAGGTATAGGTTTTGTTGAGCTCAAGGCAACAGGTAAAGCATGATTTAACTTAGAAGGTACTGTAGAACCTAATTCAAAGAGCTAAGTAGAGGATTATGGGATAAACTTGAGAGTTAATTAGTAGAGAGTAATAAGACAAATCTTTCCGTGATAGTTTTAAATAATACCGTAAGTTGACAATAAAGTATGTAAGGTGCCGACTTTCACTAATTTAAGTGAATGTAAGGGATAATAAGTTGATAATACACCTTCTTATTGATAGTCTAACATCGTTTAGACCTTGTAAATGCTAGAAGACATAGTATTGCTAGTCTAAGTTAAGTTTTCTTTTATAAAATGGAATGTATTTTATCATTAGGGTTAATATGATTCAATCCGATAATGGAATTAAGCTATGTAGCCCTTTTAGTTAAACATTTAACTTGAGTTATACCCTCAAACTTCATGAATTCAAAGGTGTAACCTTTAAAAAAAAGAAAAGGATAATGATTGATGTAAAATTGATTGATGATTAAGTTAAAAATGCATACATATTCTTACTTTAAAAGAAAAATGTGTGTAATAAATGAAATACTTGTGTTACTATATGAACTTGAATGAGATTTCTTAATTTTTGAACCCAAAAAAGTTACATAGATCATAATATGCAAGAACCTAAGAATATTAATTGTACAACGTCAAAAACTTGTTTTATATGTCTATATCATTTTCCTTAAATGTAGCTGTTAATAAATTATGTGAAGTAGAAACTTGTAATTAATTAGTAAGCACTATGTAACCAAGATATATTATTGCTTAAATAATTTTATAAATTGGAATATATGAGTGAATGCTTAAATGTGGAATAAGAACAAATTACTAACTAAATCAAAATACATGCAAAATATCTATTTAGGATATATTAATGCTACTGTACACACATGTACTTATAAAAACCTTAAGGACATACTAATTCTATATATGTTCATCTCGCATCTCTTGTGTATAAGAAACTATGTTTACATCATTAAATTATGTACATGTAAATAGCTAGGATTTGAAAATTGTAGATGTATTTAGGATTTGTGATATTGAAGGAGAATATGAATTACTTATATATGATCATCTATCAAATATTATTCATAGTAATCCATATACATTGTAGGTATTGTTGTATTTGCTTATTGTAGATAAATATTTTAACCAAACAGGGCATTGCTAAAAAGACAAGTATAAAACAACACTCGGTATAGCAAAAATAACCTAAAATTTAGTAGTGAATATGATAAGCTCTTAATTTACTATATTTTATCTAGTGATTTTTGGTGATTTTTCATTGAAATTTGACTTTATTTTAAGAAAATGATATTTAATTGAGTAAAATCTTAATTTCTAGGTTTTAAAACATTCTTTGAAAAAAAAAATAAAAAATAAAAACAATTTTCACTCAAATTGGAGTTAAAATGAAGAAGTTTAGAAGTGATATAAGCAAATGACATGACTGTATCAATTACAGTAAAGAATTTTGAGTAGACAAGAGTCACTCATAGTGAGTGAGATGACCTAGGTGACATGACCATATCCCAAGTTGTGTCAATAGTGGATCTAATGAAGATTTAGGAAGATTTGTTGGTGAAGTGGCACATCTTTGGGACACAATGAAATGATACAACCGTGTCACTAAGTCGTGTTATTTGTAGTGACTTAATAAAATCCACATCTCCTATATTAATGCTCCTTAGGGATTTTCGTTATAACTTTTTAGACAACTTTTTAAGAGACACACTTTAATACTCAAGATTCAAGATTTTTTTATTAATTTCATGACTTATTCTCTTATGTCTTCTTTAGATTTTGTTTAAGATTGTTTCTTTGCTATGAATAGCGCGTAGATCTATTGTATTGGTGTCTTATGGAATCTAGAATTACTACGTAATGCTGGGTTTTCTTAGATTTAATAAAGATCTTTATTTTCTTTGATTCAATTAATATTTCCTAAGGTATTGATCTAAAATATGATGTTGCGTAAAAAAATCGAGAGATTTCTTGTATAATTAGATCTAGGCATAATTGATGAAGATTCTTGTAAGTTTAGAGATAAATTATAAAGTTTTTTTTTATCTTGATTTATATTGTTAGAGATTCGTTGTCCTTTAATGTGATATTTGATTATGCTATTGAGAAGATATTCTAATAGGTAATTTACAGATTATGATTAATAAACTTGAGAAAGTTATCAATTTCATTAGAGAATTCTCTCAATTAAAAAATTTAGAGATTGAGTTAGATTATCTTTAGTAAAAGTCACATATGTAATTCTAGGGGAAACAAGATCTAGTACAATATTGAATCTTGAGTTAATTTTCAATTTAATTGCTTTCTTGTTAATTTATTTAGTTAAGTCTTTATTAATCTTTGGATTAGTTGTTAGCAGTAATTGTAAGCCCCAAAACTAGCCATTCGAGATTTCGATCGGTTGAAAGACTCGATCGAGCCTAAATTATAAAGTAAAGTTAGAAATATTAGTAAAATGATCCCGTAAGTTTGAATTTAAGAAAATAAGCAATAAAATAAAAGAATATAAAAATTCTAAATTTAAGTATATAACTCGTTATTTATTGAAAATGCGTAAAATGCATTCCGATAATTAACGAATCGCTAGAGATAAATTATATGTAAACTAAAAATCATAAAATAACCTAAATAATATTAAGGAATATTTATTGTTCCTATATATGAATTTACATGTATGTAGAAATACGCGTAATTACTTTAAATACGCGTAATGTGCTAAAATAATACTAAATACTTAAAGAAAATTCATAATTAATTAAGGAAAAATCAAGAAAAATCATGAAAAATAAGGAATGATCCAGAATTGGGTCATAGTAGCTAGAAAAAAAATATTAAAAAAATCAGCCAATTAAATTAAGGCAACTCAAAAGCCAAAAATTAAGGGATTTGGACAATGTCTTGTCAAATTTAATGTAAAATAATTTTCTTAAACGTATATAAATAGAAAAAAATTCAGATAATTCCTTTGGACAGTTAGGGATTTGAGAAAAATAGAGAGACCAAAAAATTCAAGGGAAAAACTAGAGAAAAAAAAGAAAAGGAAAATTGTGCAGTTAGGGCCATAAAGGAGAACCTAGACCCAACAAGCAGTTGGGAGTAGACGGCCACTACCACCACATAGTGGTGGCAGCGCCTAGGTGGGCCGACACACCCATGGCCACCGACGGTGGCAGGAGCCACCCAAATCGGTGAGTTCGTATTCTATCTTGATTTTATGTAATTTTTTAAAAATAGTAAATATTATTAGAAAATTATGAATTTTTTTATTATGGAATATTTTTGTATGTAGTTTTTAGAAAAAATATTATTTTGATGAAAATATATCTCGTGATATAGAGTCCTTAAGAAATCATGCAAAACCGAACATGTTTCAGTTTAAAAATAAATGACCTTAGGAGTGTAGTTTTAAACCCAAAATTTTTGTGTAAATTACTTAGATAATATAGAATAGTACTATGAATCTTGCTTTCACAAATTAATTTTCAAAAATTTTAGATAATTTTTAGGCCTCAAAATGAGGCATAAAATGGGTAATTTAGGGTTAATTAAGTAATTAGATGGTTAATTATTGATTTAGTGAATAATTATATGTTTTAGGATGTTGAAATCTGATGGAGTATAATACTTGTAGCATTTAGGGTGTTAAATGTAATTATTAGGTTAATTATGTAGCAAATAAGTAATATGGAAAAATAGTTAATTTTAAGTTATATAAATTAGGGTAATTAGGTGTAAAATCTGATTTAGGCTGAATTTAGACATTTTAAAATGATAATTGATGTTAGAAGATGGTAATTAGAGTAATAGAAATATTAAATGTGTATTATGTACATAATAAATAATATTACATAATACACAATTATTAGAAATATAATAAATAGAAAATATTATAATAAAAATTGATATTATGATAATAATAAAAATATACAATAAATCTGATAGGAAACTTGAATTTATGCAATTAGAGGAAAAATGTAAAAATTTCTCACATCGGGAGTAAATTTGGTACACTAATAAGGATTTAAGTGTACCGGATAGAATAAAATACTAATTAGGGATAATAATAGTATTTAGGAAATCGGGAAGTAATGTGATTAATTTCACATTATGAGTTGAAACGAATTTCTAGGGTTCGAGTATAAAACAATACATGGAAATCGAATTAGAACATAATTTAGAAATCGATGCGGAAACCAAACCCGAACCTAACCCCAAACCTAGAATAATTGTAAAAGACTTAAGACCTAGATAATTAGGCATATTAAACCCTAAACAACACATAACAATAAGCGTTATAGGATAAAATGAACCTATAATAGTTATAGGAAAAACTGAAACCACGTTTGTGTTATAGGGATGATCGGCGATGGCTTGAGCAAGTCGGATCTCGAGTGAATGAGTGAGGAGTTGAGGTAAGTTAGGATTAATACGTTGTTGTATTTTGGAGGCTTGAGATTATACTTGGTTGTACTTGTTAGATAGTTGATTGTGTGCATGTGCTTAATTATGAGTGATGCTATGATTCTGTCTGTTGTTCTGACTTGTATTGTATGATTTGTGAGAAATGGTTGATCACCCTAAATTAGACCTAATCAAATATACGACCTATAATCATAATCGGACCTACATGGCAACCCATTAGAGGAACTTAGGACTCTCCGGCCAAATATCGCCCCCTTCGAAAAGGATAGCATAGGATTGCAATTGGTCCCTTCTTCATCTTCAGTCAAACTAAGTGACAGGAGAGGAAGTCGTGGCGAGGGTGAAGTCAATGGTTCGAAGATAGTCGTGGGAGGAGTGAGGTCTCCATTGTACAAGCCTGGGTTTGATTGTAAGCTGTTGCATTAATAGCAACTCCTCAACCCGGATTATAGCGAGCACAATTTCTCTAATCTCACGACCGGCCGGACAATTTTGTGCGATGGCATTTACTTGAACATGCATTGTACTTAATAAGTTGGTTGGTAACCTTATTGTGTTTATGGTATAATTTTAAGTCCTCCATCCTAACTTACTGAGGTATGGTTGCTCACATCCCTATAGACGTCGTGCAGGTGTTGGCTAAGAAGCGGCAAAAAACTACTCTGAAGCTAGCAACTGCTGGATCCTGGGGAGTGAGGAAAAACATTGAAGAATAAACACATATTTTTAAGGTCTAAGCTTTTATTTTAGAATTACTTTTCATTTCTGAATAATGTAATAACTAGGAAATATATTATGGAGAATTAGTGTAAACTTTAATTACAATAACTGAATCATAGTGTGTATATATATTTCCTCACCTTCTTAGGTAAATGATTTATTTAAATTACAAACTGTTTACTTCAAAGCGGGTTAGTCGTAGATACCTTGTGTAGATCAGGTCTAAGATAGCAGTTGTAAGGTCAACTTTTATCTTAGGATGGTTTACATAGCGGGGCTGTTACGACTCTGCCGCTTCGGGGCTTGACATTAGTTATAGGTAATGCAAAAGATACAAATGGAGCATAAATCGATTCATGCATATGCTTCACTATAGCGATAAGTTCATAAAATGGGAAATAGAATAGAAGATGGATAAATTCAATAGATGTTATTATTGCATTACAAAAGCTACAGTAAGTGAGTACCTTAGTCTTACAAATTTAGAATTATAAGATCGAGGAAGTTAGAGTAGAAAAATTCTTTGACTTAGTAAAAATTTAACATATACGCATAACATAAAGAGAAAGTATTTAAGTACCATAATTTGGATAATATTATGCCTAACATTATGTAAAGGAAAACTATGAATATAGCTAAGTAACCTAAACATTACCAAAAGAGGACTTAAAAGGATGATAATAAAATTATGGAATATTGTCATAAAATAAATGAAAATAGGCACATGAAGAATGTACCAGCTGTTACAACTCAAAACTAAGTTGTGTATATTTAAACATAATGGTAATTCAAGAGAATGGAGAGGGGATGTCAATTATTATTATTTATTATTTTTTAAATTTTTATTTTCTGTTTTACTATTATTTTTCTAATTTTTTATTGACTAAAAATGTAAAAATAAATAAGACTAAGCTTTTTCCTTCTTCTTCTTTCTTCTTTTTCTTTCTTTTTTCTTTTTTTTTTCTTTTCGTTTTTTCTTTCATATATATATATATACTACTACAATTACATGAAACAAATAAGTAAATGAACAAAAAAATAAATAAATAAATAAAGGAAAAAACCAAAGCCAAACTAAAGGATGAATTAGATAAGTTAGATGCGTAGGTCAAGGGACGTAAAGTCGGGTCGGAGTTTTGGAGATTAACCAAGTTGGGTCGATTTCAAGTTAAATAAATTGACCTGATCATATAGCGAAGAAGCTGATGGTACAAGAGGGGCTCGGCGGGCAATTCTAGCACAATTTTCTTTATGGGTGAAGGTAGTTTCATGTGTTTTATATTGGGATTGATGGGGGTAAGATTAACACTGAGGTGTATGGAGGTGGTTTTAGGCAATGGAGCAAGACGGTAACAACGGTAGATGTCGGACAATTGTGGTAGTGGTTGCTGGACACGTAGAAGATGGTGGTTCTAGGGTTTTAGGATGCCACGAGCTTCATTGTGGCATCGGTTTCATTTAAGGAAAGGCATAGGGTAATGTTTCAAAGGTAGCCACATGATGGTAAGGGTTTGTGGCACCATGGTTGTTTGCTCGAGTTATGATGCTAGGGATGGATCTATTGTATGCTGCTATTATAAGGAATTAGTTAAAAGGATCGAGGATGGTGGTTTACAGTTGAGAGCGAGAGAGCAAGTGGGCTACTTATGTGGGCATCGAGGTTGTATTGGTTGAGTAGTGGTCAATAGCAAGAGAGGGTGATGGCGGATTTAAGTGTTGTTCACTGTCATGGGTTCATGCAGCGGTTATTTGTAAGTGTGGGGTTTAAAAGGTGAAGTTAGTGATGGGGATGTGTATTAGGGTAGTCAGGTCGAAAGAGGATGAGGGTGATATGTATGAGAGAGAAGGAGGATGGAGTTTACTGTTCGTTGTGTTCAGATTAGAGTAAAGTGTTTTTGATGAAGTTGGGTATATGATGTTTATGTCTGGTTATAGGTTATTTGGTGGGTTTCAAGAGGGAGGATGGTAGAGCGATTCGAAGGAGAGAGTGTTGCGAGGGTGAGCTATTTGTTTTGGGGTCTTTGTCGAGTCATGGCAATGGAGGATAGTGGTTGTGTGTGTGTTACGCCTTGAAGCCACAAAGTTGTAACAATCTCGCTGTATAGACTAACCTATGATAGTGATTAACCTCATAATTCCTATCATAGATTTAGTTTACACAAGGTATCCACGATTCATCGCTTTGAAATAAATAGTTTAATTAAGAATCAAGCTAGAATTTTCATAAAAGCTAGAACCTTAAGTTATATATATATACATTCACATTACTGTAAAATTCCCAGGAGATTCTACATATTACAACAGCCTGCTAACTTACATATCATGTATCAGCTCATAACCTATAAATACTAACAAGACCTTAAAGAACTCGATCATTCAAGTGGTTAATCCTTACTCCCCATAGCTTCAAAAGAGAACTGACTTGGGGATTATTGTAATGCAGCATATTAGTTAGAAATCAAAACTTGTAAGAGAATCTATATGGGTATTGTAGACACCTAATTTTTGCCCTTCGATAGTCTTAGTTTTTATTTTTTACAAAAGGGTCCTAATTCAAAAAAAGAGGTAAAAATTAATAAAAATTAACAAATAATGAAAACACAAAAAAAAAAATAAGAAAGGAAAAATCATAAAAATGTTGTAGATTTTTAGGAAGTAATTTATATTAGGAATAATTTGTTTTAGTTTTAGTTTAGTTAAAAATTTTACTTTAAGGAATCGAATAGTTTAAATATAATTTAATGGTAATGAATGTCAAGGCACAGGCCAACGGCCTAATAGATAAGTAGCGGAGTACTTGGGTGGATTTAGTTGAAGGTAACGGGTTCGAGTCTCAGCAGGCATCTATGTCTTTATTTTTCTAATTTCATATCTAATTAAATTATATGAGTCTAGTTAAATCAGATTTGAATAAGATTTGAATCAAATATAATAGGATTTGATTTGGACTTTATAAAAGAAAAACAACAACGGGAATCAAAGGGGGGGCTTCATCAAAAATCTAAAATCTACTTCATCCAAAATCTTCTACGGTAATTTGACAAACAATCAGCTAACCGCAAAACGTCCAGACAGTAGCGACTCCCAGACGATCAGCTAACCCCAAAACGTCCAGACAGCAGCGACTGAACTCAACGCTAACAGTAGGTAACTAACAGTGCCAACGATCTGCGATCCACTACAACACGTCTAAGCAAGTCCACGGCAAATAACAGCAGATGCTACGCCTGGATCAAGATCCCACAACTACAATTTAGGCTAACACGCTCCAGCAGCGACAACAACAGTCTATGCCGATCGGTCGCGTTGAGAACAGCACATAGTACGCAACTACGCCCCAACTGCACCTACGACTACACACGCCTATCACTCCTCAACCATCTACGATCACCACTATCCGACCATAATCACCACCGCCCTTCATCGCTACAGCACTTCAGCAGAAACTGGTGACAACACACGACTCCCCTAACAACTTGCAATAGTCCACAACACACCGAGATCCGACGAATGCAGTAGCTGAATTCCATCCTTCGTCATTATAGTTGCCCAAGAAAATTGACGAGCGTTGCTATGGTTACTGCTGTTCATGCCGCTACCATCTATGTTCACTGCTATACGCTGACTGAACTCGTGTGTTGACCAATAGTAGCCGTAGCACGATCTCGCTAGCAGCTCCTCGCCAAACAGCCGCTGTTGGATCCGCGTCTCCATTATTCTACAACTCACACGTATATGGTTATTCATCTTCGACAGTACACGCAACGACACTGTGTAACACATCATTGTCACTGAACGCAGTTGCAACTTCACTGCGCAATCAACTAAGAGAAGTCCAGGTTCGGTTTTTCTTTAACTGTTTGTTGTTATTATTGTTCTACTATTAAATTTTTGTTGTTTTATGGGTAGATTAACATAATGAGTTATGCGTACTTTAGTCTTAGGGAATTTTCAATAGTTTTATATGCCAAGTATATTATATGATATGACTTTATTTAGTTAGATAATTACTTATGTAGATGTGTATACATATATATTAACTTAAGTGTTCCTTTTAGCATGGTTATTTAATAATAGTTATACGGATATAAAGATATATTAGTCGTTGAGATCGTTTTTATTATATATATACATTATTATATTTTATTAGTTAAAATAATATATACGTATATGTCAGTGTAAGAGTTTTAGTGATAGATCTTATGTAAGTATATTATATGGAATTATATCATTTTTGGTAAATAGCTATATATATTAGTTTAGGGATTATTATGATTGGGCATTTATATTTTAGATTTGGCTTTACTTAAGGATTTATCATATAGAAATTGTTTTTTCTTTAAATAAAAATTAATAAAAGGCCCTTTTAAAAAATAGAATTTTTAGAGTATTTTTTTAAAAACAATAACATTTAAGAATTAAAACCCTTTTTGTAAAAAAAAAATATATATCTTTAATTGACTTATTTTCCATGGTTAGACATCTTTTCCATAGTTTAGGCTTGTTTTCCATAGTTTAGATGTCTTTTCCATAGTTTAGATGTCTTTTCCATAGTTTAGGTTTCTTTTCTATTATTCAGACATCTTTTCTATAATTTATATTTTTTTCTATAGTTTAAAAATCTTTTTCATAGTTTAAATATCTTTTCTATGATTAAGGCATCTTTTCTATGATTAGAAATTTTTTTTTCTTTCTTTCTTTCTTTTTTTTTTTATGTTTTAAGCATCTTTTCTATATAAAAGCTTCATCGTGTAGAATATTACATATTTCATAAAATCTTTAGGGTTTTTTTTTAAAATAAAAAAAATTATCACTTAGTTATTTTTAAATAAAAATTTTAATCTGGTACTTTTCAAAAATTAGGTTTTTAGGTTTTTTTTTATATATATAATGTTAGGAATAAAAATTAGGCTTCTAGGGATTTTTCTTAATAAAAATAAAATAGTTAATAAAAACGTAAATTCAACTAATCATTTTTTATAAAAAGAACCAACACATTAAAGTTTTCGAAAAGAACTACGATCGTCTGATCCCGACTAGCAGGTACATAGGCACTTTTAGGGAGACGATAAAATATGTAGAAACTTAGGTTTTTTTTTATTTTTTCTTTTGATTTTATTTATTTATTATTTTAAATATTATAATTAGAAAAATAATCCTAATTTCAATAATAAATAGTGGTACCCGTTAGGGTTTAATAGGTTAGCTCCCGAATTCGGAACCTTCTGGTTCTTTATTAAAATTGAAATCAAAGACCAGTAGCTAAATCGTAACCAATCCACCCAATTGGTTACGGTTTCTTTTCTTTTCCCTACTCCGGTCGAGTGGCGACTCCAAAAATCATTTTTAATAAAAAAATCAGAATTTCTCAATTTCTTTAGTCGAGGATTGATATTAAATGAGTTAGGGTTTAGTATTAATTAAGAAATGAGAAATCAATTTTAAACAAAAACCGAAAAATCAGACTCGACAGTTTGGCGACTCCACTGGGGACCGTTAGAGGGCTAGCCACTAAAAGTTGCCAAAAATAGGATTATTTTTTTTAAAAAAAAAATGGAATAATAAAAAAAGAACTTAGGTTTGTTATTTGATGTATTTTTTTATTTTATTTATTGGTTTTTTTTACTAACTTTTTTTTTTGTTATGGTAGTTTATTTAAGGGGGGAATTTTGGAGGGTTTTATTTTTACTTTTACTTTGTTTTCGGCATCATAAATGCATAGTAGACACGGTCAGAATCAGGCTGTCTTAGGACCTTACGAGGGGGGCCATTGTGTAAGTTTCGAATGTTGTAGGGCAACCACCTTCCGGGGCTAATCAGGCTACCCCACTCAAGTTCAGATGCAACCATAAAACCATTGCTTTGAAAAAACGCGTGGTTACAGAACTTGAGGACCTTTAGAACCCACCCGTTGCGTCACACGAACATTTTTCTTCTTTCAAAAAATTTATAAAACCTATGATGTGGTAAACCTAAATGGATAAAGGCAGTTGTGAAGTTGTAGTTGTAATATTTCCTTGTAAATAATTTTATGTAAAGTTTAGATTACATTGTAATTGTAATTTTGATTTTGATTTTTATCAGTCATGGCTAGATTGAGTCAAAGGGCTTCTAAACAATCCACATCTACCCACTTCATTGGCCTTAAAAGATACTTTAGTTATGGATATAACTTTTTAGCCCAAATAAGTAAAAATTCATTAGGAGCAAGATTGGGCTCATCTTGCCCCTATAGAAGAGCCCTATAAATATTACTATAGTAAGCGCTTTAGTACATCCATTAGGGCTCGAATCTATCACTTTGGGCCTACATCAGCTAAGCCCAACCCTCACAGAGTAAATAAAAAACAAAATATAAAAATAAAAAAAAGAAGCCAAATGAAAAGAATCCAACTTGTAAAATAATAGTGCCTAGTATTCTACCCACCAGAAATATTCATTCTTTTAGGTAAATTCAACATTTTGCAAATAGCCTTCTCCATTTGGCATAAATAAGATTTAGATATTTTTTTTGTTTAGTCTTTTATTCTTCAGAATTCCTCATTTGTAAATAGACTCTCAGTAATATTGTTCTCGGCTTGTATATATTTCCATGAAACCAATCTTCCGTAATCATCCATTCACAATTCCATCACTTGGTCTTTGTAACACAAAAGCCCTAACTTTTCCTCTTTCTCTTTCAAAAAAAAAAGGAAAAAAAAGAAAGAAAGAAAGAGAAAAGAAAGAAAAAAGAAGGAAAGGAAAGAAAAGAAAAAGAAAGAAATTTGCTAACTGTTACAAATCCTTATAGGGTTTGGGACAAACACAATCACTTGGCCCATTAAGGCAGATAACCTAAACAGACCCACTTGGCTCAAGAAAATAACCAACTAAACCCGAACCCTAGCCCATCAAGATGGTTGAACTAACTCGAGATTTGAGCCATTAAGTCCAACCAGGAACCGAGTCAAAACACAAAGCCATGAAACACTATCCTAAGCTTGATCCTTGGTACAAACAAAAAGGGCAATTCATTAGTCCCTTCTACTTCAAAAGTTGTCAGTTCCAGCCCATTCAAACTCTAAAGAACCTAACCCAAAATCACATATGAAAGCTCAAGGCCGTTAAGACCTATAAGTTTGGGACATGGGGCATTTAGTTTTTGAAATTTCACAACTGGGGCCTGTTCCAAGGAATTGGGGAGTAAGGTCCGTCATCACCTTAAGGTCAATCCCTATGTAAGGAATTGGTAACTCACTTTTAAAAAGTTTTGAATGAAAAGAGGCAAGCTATATCCTATACACTAACCCTTAAATACTTTGAGAGTTAAGAGATATCATTGTGAGGATATTTTGGACTCATTCCTTAAAGGAGGTCCATTTTGAATTTGATACGCAGATCGAAATGAAGTTAGGCATTCATTTTCAAATCCCAAACACAATTATCCTTTGATAACCCCATTAGACTGATCTGGAGTTCATTTTAAATGTAAACCCTGTCAAGAACCACCCCCACAGTGGGGCAATTCGGAGGTTAGGGTCATTAATTAGGAGAGAAGGATAAAACTGATTTATGCTTATCCCAGTAATAACAATTCAAGGATAATTTTTGTTTTTGATAAATTGTTCCCTTTGAAGAAGAGCTAACATTTTTCCAAATACCCCAAAAGCTACACGTACCTTACCTAAGCCAATGCACTCTGAACCTTTGGATTTAGGGCCTTGATTCATCCAAAGACAAACTTAACAAAAGAGATAGTTATTTTTGGGGAGAGAAAAGAAAGAAAGAAACGAAACGAAACGAAACGAAATTAAAAAAAAATAAAAAAAAAAAAGAAGAAAAAAAAGAAAGGAAAAAGAAAAAGAGAAAGAGAAAAAAGAAAAAAACTAGGAAAAAGGAAAATGAAGAAATACCCAAATATCCGGCTTGAGCAAATCCCCAATCAAAGAAGGCCCAAGTTGCTCAAAAAACACAAGGCCTTGAATCGCATTCCCAACCAAAAACAAAAAATCTCATATTCATTCAAAATCATGTTCTCAACCACAAACCAAAGACTTCATATTCAATTCAAAATCACACTCCAAATCACGAACATAAACCCTTTCTATTTACTCAATTTTCAAACACAAGACCTTCCCACCCACAATACCTCCCTACTCAAAGCTCTTCCAATTTTGAAAAATAATTTATCTAAGATAAAAAATTATCTTTGAAACCGAGTCAAGCGCACATCTAGTTCATTCTTAGGGGTTGACTTACACCCCCTGTGCTGGATGAAAGCATTTTTTTTAAATAAGCCCTCTCAATTAACTTCTTTTGAAACCATTTGACCAAAAGCCAAATTTATAATATTGAACCCAAAAAGACTTGTAGATTGATCAAAGCGTATCACTTGCGAATCGGACTGTAATTTTCGGAATAGTAATCAAGAGTGACGTCTAAACCGAGAGTGCTAAGGAAGTCCTCTTTGACTAAATTAATTGTGAGTTACATTTTTCTTATGAAATGAATGTCTAAGGCCTATCCAAGAAGCTCATTGTCTAGGTTACAAATTAGGGTGGATATGAGATACCCTACAGGATTATAGAGTTTACCTTTTAAATAGGAATTTGTATCCATTAACAAACTTTCAAGAAAAAAGAAGGAAAAAAAAAAAAGAAAATGAAAAGACATGAAAAGGAGAGAGAGAAAGTGGAGGCTTGTTACCAGTTTTTCCATTCATTTTCCATTCCATTTCATCCATAGTATCCAAATTTTCAATTCATGTCATAAACAATGTTCACCAAATTCCTCGTTTGTAAATTTCTTAAATCAAGAGTTTTTTTTTCAAGTTATTTATGTTCCTCAGTTTGCTCTCAACTCTTAGTAGAGCTTAAGCGAATCCAAAGGGTGCTTACCATTTATCTGTTTCTCAAGGATATAGCCAGCTCATAGTGCACTGTTCATATCCATATCTTCTTTAGCACTTCAGTCAGCTTATGGAGCGCTATTCAGGTTCATATGTTCATTTAGGGATCTAGCCAGTTCATAGAGCGCTATCCCAATCCTAATCTAAAGTTTCTTAAGCTTTCGGCTGGCTCCCAAAACACAGTCCCAATTTATAATCTCCTAGGGAGCTAGCCAACTCGTAGAGCGTAATCCAAATCCAGAGTTTCTTAAACTCCCAATCGTCTAACTCACATAACGTTACCTGACTCAAAATTTCTTCAAGGGATTTAGTGCTTCGATCAGCTTATGGAGCGTTATTTCGACTCATATTCTCATTTAGGGATTTAGCCAGTTCATAGAGCGTAGTCCCAATCTAAAGTTTCTTAAGTATCTGGCTAACTCCTAAAATAGTCCCAATTCGGAGTTTCACAGGCTCCCAGTCACCCAACTTACAAAATGTTGCTCAACTTATAATCTTTCAGGGATTTAGCAAGCTCATGGAGCGTTCTCCCGATCCAAGTTTTCTTCATAATTTTAGGTTTTAGCCAGCTCAAGGGGCGCTTTGACCGCCTTAGTGAGTCAGTTCATTAAGGGCATGATCCAAGTTTTCTTCATATTTTAAGGTCTTAGCCAGCTCAAGGGGCGCTTTGACAGCCTTGGTGAGTCAGCTCATTAAGGGCACAATCTAAGTCTTCTTTATATTTTTAGGTCTTAACTGGCTCAAGGGGCGCTTTGACCGCCTTGGTGAGTCAGCTCATTAAGGGCACGATCCAAGTCTTCTACATATTTTTAGGTCTTAGCCAGCTCAAGGGGCGCTTTGACCGCCTTGGTGAGTCAGCTCATTAAGGGCACGATCCAATTCTTCTTCAGATATTTTTAGGTCGTAGCCAGCTCATGGGGCGCTTTGATCGTCATGGTGAGTCAGCTCATTAAGGGCACGATCCAAGTTTTCTTCAGATATTTTTAGGTTTTAGCCAGCTCAAGGGGCACTTTGACCGTCTTGGTGAGTCAACTCATTAAGGGTACGATCTAAGTTTCCTTCAAATATTTTTAGGTCTTAGCCAGCTCATGGGGCGCTTTGACCGTCTTGGTAAGTCAGCTCATTAAGGGCACGATCCAAGTTTTCTTCAGATATTTTTAGGTCTTAGCCAACTCATGGAGCTCTTTGACCGTCTTGGTGAGTCAGCTCATTAAGAGCATGATCCAAGTTTTCTTCAGATATTTTTAGGTCTTAGTCAGCTCATGGGGCGCTTTGACCGTCTTGGTGAGTCAGCTTATTAAGGGCACAATCCAAGTTTTCTTTAGATATTTTTAGGTCTTAGCCAGCTCAAGGGGCACTTTGACCGTCTTGGTGAGTCAGCTCATTAAGGATACGATCCAAGCTTTCTTTAGATATTTTTAGGTCTTAGCCAGCTCATGGGACGCTTTGACCGTTTTGGTGAGTCAAATCATTAAGGGCACGATCCAAGTTTTCTTCAGATAATTTTAAGTCTTAGCTAGCTCATGGGGCGCTTTGACCGTCTTGGTGAGTCAGCTCACTAAGGGCACGATCCAAGTTTTCTTCAAATATTTTTAGGTCTTAGCTAGCTCAAGGGGCGCTTTGACTGTCTTGGTGAGTCAGCTCATTAAGGGCACGATCCAAGTTTTCTACAGATATTTTTAGGTCTTAGCCAGCTCAAGGGGCGCTTTGACCTTCTTGGTGAGTCAGCTCATTAAGGGCATGATCCAAGTTTTCTTTAGATATTTTTAGGTCTTAGCCAGCTCATGGGGCGCTTTGACCGTCTTGGTGAGTCAGCTCATTAGGGGCACGATCCAAGTTTTCATCAGATATTTTTAGGTCTTAGCTAGCTCAAGGGGCGCTTTGATCGTCTTGGTGAGTCAGCTCATTAAAGACACGATCCAAGTTCTCTTCAAATATTTTTAGGTCTTAACCAGCTCATGGGGTGCTTTGACCGCCTTGGTGAGTCAGCTCATTAAGGGCACGATCCAAGTTTTCTTCAAATATTTTTAGGTCTTAGCCAGCTCATGGGGCGCTTTGACGGTCTTGGTGAGTCAGCTCACTAAGGGCACGATCCAAGTTTTCTTCAGATATTTTTAGGTCTTAGCCAGCTCAAGGGGCGCTTTGACTGTCTTGGTGAATCAGCTCATTAACCTTCTTAGTGAGTCAGCTTATTAAGGGCACGATCCAAGTTTTCTTCAGATATTTTTAGGTCTTAGCCAGCTCATGGGGAGCTTTGACCGTCTTGGTGAGTCAACTCATTAAGGGCACGATCCAAGTTTTCTTCAGATATTTTTAGGTCTTATCCAGCTCATGGGGCGCTTTGACTGTCTTGGTGAGTCAACTCATTAAGGGCACGATCCAAGTTTTCTTCAGATATTTTTAGGTCTTAGCCAACTCATGGAGAGATTTGACCGTCTTGGTGAGTCAACTCATTAAGGGCACGATCCAAGTTTTCTTCAAATATTTTTAGGTCTTAGCCAGCTCATGGGGTGCTTTTACCGTCTTGGTGAGTCGACTCATTAAGGGCACAATCCAAGTTTTCTTCAGATATTTTTAGGTCTTAGCCAGCTCATGGGGCGCTTTGACCGTCTTGGTGAGTCAGCTCATTAAGGGCACGATCCAAGTTTTCTTCAGATATTTTTAGGTCTTAGCCAACTCATGGGGCACTTTGACCGTCTTGGTAAGTCAGCTCATTAAGGGCACGATCCAAGTCTTCTTTATATTTTTAGGTCTTAGCCAGCTCAAGGGGCACTTTGACCGCCTTGGTGAGTGAGCTCATTAAGGGAACGATCTAAGTTTTTCTTCAGATTTTTTTAGGTCTTAGCCAGCTCAAGGGGCGCTTTGACTGTCTTGGTAAGTTAGCTCATTAAAGGCACGATCCAAGTTTTCTTCATAATTTTAGGTCTTAGCCAGCTCAAGGGGCGCTTTGACCACCTTGGTGAGTCAGATTATTAAGGGCACGATCTAAGGTTTCTTCATAATTTTATGTTTTAGCCAGCTCAAGGGGCGCTTTGACCGCCTTGGTGAGTGAGCTCATTAAGGGAACGATCTAAGTTTTTCTTCAGATTTTTTTAGGTCTTAGCCAGCTCAAGGGGCGCTTTGACTGTCTTGGTAAGTTAGCTCATTAAAGGCACGATCCAAGTTTTCTTCATAATTTTAGGTCTTAGCCAGCTCAAGGGGCGCTTTGACCACCTTGGTGAGTCAGATTATTAAGGGCACGATCTAAGGTTTCTTCATAATTTTATGTTTTAGCCAGCTCAAGGGGCGCTTTAACCGCCTTGGTGAGTGAGCTCATTAAGGGAACGATCTAAGTTTTTCTTCAGATTTTTTTAGGTCTTAGCCAGCTCAAGGGGCGCTTTGACTGTCTTGGTAAGTTAGCTCATTAAAGGCACGATCCAAGTTTTCTTCATAATTTTAGGTCTTAGCTAGCTTAAGGGGCGCTTTGACCACCTTGGTGAGTCAGATCATTAAGGGCACGATCTAAGTTTTCTTCATAATTTTATGTCTTAGCCAGCTCAAGGGGCGCTTTGACCGCCTTGGTGAGTCAGCTCATTAAGGGCACGATCCAAGTCTTCTTCATAATTTTAGGTTTTAGCCAGCTCAAGAGGCGCTTTGACCGCCTTGGTGAGTTAGCTCATTAAGGGCACGATCCAAGTTTTTCTTCATAATTTTAGGTCTTAGCCAACTCAAGGGGCGCTTTGACCGCCTTGGTGAGTCAGCTCATTAAGGGCACGATCCAAGTCCTCTTCATAATTTTAGGTCTTAGCTAGCTTAAGGGGCGCTTTGACTGCCTTGGTGAGTCAGGTCATTAAGGGTACGATCCAAGTTTTTCTTCATTATCTTTAGGTCTTAGCCAGCTTAAGGGGCGCTTTGACTGCCTTGGTGAGTCAGATCCAAGTTTTTCTTCATATTTTTAAGTCTTAGCCAGCTCAAGGGGTGCTTTGACAGCCTTGGTGAGTCGGCTCATTAAGGGCACGATCCAAGTTTTCTTCAGATATTTTTAGGTCTTAGCCAGCTCATGGGGCGCTTTGACTGTCTTGGTGAGTCAGCTCATTAAGGGCACGATCCAAGTTTTCTTCAGATATTTTTAGGTCTTAGCCAGCTCATGGGGCTCTTTGACCGTCTTGGTGAGTCAGCTCATTAAGGGCACGATCCAAGTCTTCTTTATATTTTTAGGTCTTAGCCAGTTCAAGGGGCGCTTTGACTGCCTTGGTGAGTCAGCTCATTAAGGGCACAATCCAAGTCTTCTTCATATTTTTAGGTCTTAGCCAGCTTAAGGGGTGCTCTGACCGCCTTGGTGAGTCAGCTCATTAAGGGCATGATCCAAGTTTTCTTTGGATATTTTTAGGTCTTAGCCAGCTCATGTGGCGCTTTGACCGTCTTAGTGAGTCAACTCATTAAGGGTACAATCTAAGTTTTTCTTCAAAATCTTTAGGTCTTAGCCAGCTCAAGGGGGCGCTTTAATCGCCTTGGTTAGTCAGCTCATCAAGGCACGACCAAGATTCTTATTATTCTTTCACAAAGGCACTTCCCATTGTCGTTCTGACCATTGTCAAGTATCTTAACGTTCCTTTGGATAGAGTCATCCTAAGGAAAAAACGGTGTCTTTTCTGTTTTTGTGGCAAAGTTTTATTCAAACTTCACCACAAAGAAGGGCAGCTATAGACACCTAATTTTTGCCCTTCCATAGTCTTAGTTTTTATTTTTTACAAAAAGGGTCCTAATTCAAAAAAAGAGGTAAAAATTAATAAAAATTAACAAATAATGAAAATACCAAAAGAAAAAATAAGAAAAGGAAAAATCAAAAAAATTTCGTAGATTTTTAGGAAGTAATTTATATTAAGAATAATTTGTTTTAGTTTTAGTTTAGTTAAAAATTTTACTTTAGGGAATCATATAGTAATGATAATGAATGTCTAAGCACAGGCCAATGGCCTAACAGATAAGTAGCGGAATACTTGGGTGGATTTAGTTGGAGGTCACGAGTTCGAGTCTCAACAAGCACCTATGTCTTTATTTTTCTAATTTCATATCTAATTAAGTTATATAAATCTAGTTAAATCAGATTTGAATAAGATTTGAATCAGATATAATAGGATTTGATTTGGACTTTATAAAAGAAAAACAACAACGGGAATCAAAGGGGGGGCTTCATCAAAAATCCAAAATCTGCTTCATCCAAAATCTTCTACGGTAATTTAACCCAGACGATCAGCTAACCCCAAAACGTCCAGACAACAGCGACTGAACTCAATGCCAACAGTAGGTAACTAACAGCGCCAGCGATCTTTGATCTATTACAACGGGTCTAAGCAAGTCCACAGCAAATGACAGCAGATGCTACGCCTGGATCAAGATCCCACAACTGCAATTTAGGCTAATACACTCCAGCAGCGACAACAACAGTCCATGCCGTCGCATTAAGAACAGCACACAGTACGCAACTACGCCCCAACTGCACCTACGACTACACACGCCGATCACTCCTCAACCATCTACGATCACCACTATCCGACCATAATCACCACTGCCCTTCATTGCTACAGCACTTCAGCAGAAACTGGTGACAACACAGGACTCCCCTAACAACTTGCAGTAGTCCACAGCACACTAAGATTCGACGAATGCAGTAGCTGAATTCCATCCTTCGTCGTTATAGTTGCCCAAGCAAACTGACAAGCGTTGCCATGGTTACTGCTGTTCATGCTGCTACCGTCTATGTTCACTGCTACACGCTGACTGAACTCGCGTGTTGACCAATAGCAGCTGTAGCACGATCTCGCTAGCAGCTCCTGGCCGAACAGCCGCTACTGGATCCACATCTCCATTATTCTACAACTCACACGTACGCGGCCATCCATTCGCGACAGTACACGCAACGACACTATGTAACACATCATTGTCACTGAACGCAGTTGCAACTTTACTGCGTGATCAACTAAGAGAAGTCCAGGTTCAGTTTTTCTTTAACTGTTCGTTATTATTATTGTTCTACTATTAAATTTTTGTTGTTTTATGGTTAGATTAACATAATGAGTTATGCGTACTTTAGTCTTAGGGAATTTTCAGTAATTTTATATGCCGAGTATATTATATGATATGACTTTATTTAGTTAGATAATTACTTATGTAGATGTGTATACATATATATTAACTTAAGTGTTCCTTTTAGCATGGTTATTTAATAATAGTTATACGGATATAAAGATATATTAGTCGTTGAGATCGGTTTTATTATATATATACATTATTATATTTTATTAGTTAAAATGATATATACTTATATGTCAATGTAAGAGTTTTAGTGATAGATCTTATGTAAGTATATTATATGGAATTATATCATTTTTGGTAAATAGCTATATATATTAGTTTAGGGATTATTATGATTGGGCATTTATATTTTAGATTTGGCTTTACTTAAGGATTTATCATATAGAAATTGTTTTTTCTTTAAATAAAAATTAATAAAAGGCCCTTTAAAAAATAGGATTTTTAGAGTATTTTTTTATAAAACAATAACATTTAAGAATTAGGACCCTTTTTGTAAAATATATATATATATATATATATCTTTAATTGACTTCTTTTCCATGGTTAGACTTCTTTTCCATGGTTAGACATCTTTTCCATAGTTTAGGCTTGTTTTCCATAGTTTAGATGTCTTTTTCATAGTTTAGATTTCTTTTCTATAATTTAGATTTTTTTTTTCTATGGTTTAAAAATCTTTTTCATAGTTTAGATATCTTTCCTATGATTATGGCATCTTTTCTATGATTAGAAATTTTTTTTTCTTTCTTTCTTTCTTTTTTTTTTATGTTTTAAGTATCTTTTCTATATAAAAGCTTCATCATGTAGAATATTGCATATTTCATAAAATCTTTAGGGTTTTTCTTGAAAATAAAAAAAATTATCACTTAGTTATTATTAAATAATAATTTTAATGTAGCACTTTTCAAAAATTAGGTTTTTAGGTTTTTTTTATGTATAATGTTAGGAATAAAAATTAGGCTTCTAAGGATTTTTATTAATAAAAATAAAATGGTTAATAAAAACGTAAATTCAACTAATCATTTTTTATAAAAAGAACCAACACATTAAAGTTTTCGGAAAGAACTACGATCGTTTGATCTCGGCTAGCAGGTACGTAGGCACCTTCGGGGCGACGATAAAATATGTAGAAACTTAGGTTTTTTTTTTTTCTTTTTTCTTTTGATTTTATTTATTTATTATTTAAAATATTATAATTAGAAAAATAATCCTAATTTCGATAATAAATAGTAGTACTCGTTAGGGTTTAATAGGTTAGCTCCCGAATTCGGAACCCTCTGGTTCTTTATTAAAATTGAAATCAAAGACCGGTAGCTAAATCGTAACCAATCCACCCAATTGGTTACGGTTTCTTTTCTTTTCCCGACTCTGGTCGGGTGGTGACTCCAAAAATTATTTTTAATAAAAAATCGGAATTTTTCAATTTCTTTAGTCGAGAATTAATATTAAATGGGTTAGGGTTTAGTATTAATCAAGAAATGAGAAATCAATTTTAAACAAAAACCGAAAAATCAGACTCGACAGGTATGAGCAACCACGGCTTAGTAAATAAGGTTGGAGACTAATGAAAGAATAACAAACACAAACAAGATTATCAAACAATGAATTATATGCATAGCGATAAGTAAGTGTCATCACATAATGTGATCCGGTCCATTATGAAATTAGAGTAATATCACCCACTTTAATCCGAGTTAAGGAGTTTCCATATTTATGCAACAGTTTACTATCAAACCCAAGTTTGTGCAATAGAGACACCGCTTCCCCCAAGATTATCCTTTGAACCAATGCCCTTATCCTCATCACAACCTCCTCTCCTGTTACTTAGTTTGACTAAGGATGAGGAGACCATTATGCTATCTAGCGTTATCTTTTTCAAATATGTCGGTGTTTGGTTAAAAAACCCTAATAATCCCCTAAAGAGTTACAATGCATGTCTAATTAGGGTATTTAGATCGGTTATAATTAGGTACGATTTAGGGTGATCAAACAATTTCACAACATTCCATTAGCATTAATCACCAAACACAAGACAAAATACAACACGAAATAAGATACTCAAGTACATGCGTACATAACTACTTGCAAACACAGTCAAATACAATCCTAAGTCTTTAAGTACTTTAAAATAGTACTCCAAATACAATGAAGTATTAACCCAATTTACTTGAAATTCTTGGTTCACTCACTCACTTGTCGTAGGTCAACTCATCTTTGTACGTCCTATAATATAAATACACCTTTGATATTTATATCTTGATAATGATGATGATGATGATGATGATATATATATATATATACTCTAAGTTATGATTTAACTCTTTTCTTTATATATACATATTATTTATTACCAATTCATCCTAGGTTAGTTTAAGGTTTGGATTCCGATTTAGGTTCTAAATCAGTTCCAATTATGGGTATTATACGTAAATCCTAAAAATGCGTTCTGAACACTAATGTGAAATTAATCACCTTAGGCTTGAGTATCTTAGTTATCACTTTTGGCCCTCAATCAATATTCCATTATACCCGATACACTTTAATCCTTATTAGTGTATCGAATTTACTCCCAATATTAGAAAATTTTACATTTTTCATATAATTACCTAAATTTATGTTTCATACCAAATTTAATATATTTTGTTATTATTATTATATTATCTACTTTAACATATTATTTTTCAGTTATTACAATTCCAATTTCACTTATTCTTAAAATTACATATTTGACTACATAATACTCCTAATAATCACATCTAACACCCTAAATACCACAATTATCATACCACATCAAATATGAACACCTTAAAACACCTAATTATATACTAAATCAGTAATTATTCAATTAACTATTAATTAAACCCCAAAATCCCTAATTATATACATATTTTAAAGGCCTAAAAATCACTTAAATCTATACAAAAAAATTTCTATTTTATAGTACTGTTATATATCACCTAAGTAGTCTATACAAAAAAATTGAGCTCAAAACTACACTCCTAAGGCTATTTAATTCTAAATTGAAATGTGTTTGATTTCATACAATTTCTTAAGCACCAAATATTTATAGGTATAATTAAATATAACCAATATTTTTCCATAAATCTACATACAATAAAACATCAAAATAATAAAATTAATAATTTTAATAAATTACACAAAATCAGGCTAGAATTGGACTCACCTAGCCGTTGGGCTTTTGACTGCTAGCAGCGGTCTTAAGGGTATTGGTCAGTCCAGGAAATGGGTGTAGGGTGTGGTGGTGGCGGCAGCGGTGGCTCGGTTCCAGTTGGTGGTAGGTCATAGGTTTGTAGGTCATGGGTTCAGTGCAATTGCCCTATTTACACGGTTTTTTTATAATTTTTTGGAAAAGCCCTAATTCTCTTTTTTTTTAGTTTTCTCTAATTTTCTCACTTCACAAATTGCCCAAATGAGCTTTTGATGAAATTTGACTATTTATAGAGCTCTAGGGAATTTTTTGTGCATTAATTTGAGTTGATAACTATCTTATCCTCTTCTAAATTAACTTTCTAAGTAGGTTAATTTAATTGGTTATATTTTTTCTTTCCTCCCCCAGCCTGTCATGACCTTGATCTAGATTACTCCCTACTTTTCTAATTTTTTCTTATTTTCCTTCATTCTTTTTATAATTTTATTTAATTATTTAGCATTTTGCTAGCATTTAAGGTAATTTTGTGTATTTTTATATACACGTAAATACATATGGAGTACAAATAATACTCCTAAATATTATTTATGTTATTATATGATTTTTAGTGTGCATATAATTTATTTCTAACGACTCGTTAGTTATCAAAACTCATTTTACGCGTTTCCAATAAATAACGGGTAATATACTTAAAATTTAATATTATAATATTCTATTATTTTATTACTTATTTTCCTAAATTCAAACTTACGGAATCACTTTTACTAATACTTCTAGTTTTGGTTTATAATTTATGCTTAATTAGATTCCTTAATCAATCCCCTAAACTTTACGTACGTATTAAATCCGATCCTACAGTTATAGAGAGCTTATAGTGTAGATGTTGGTTCAAGTGTCAGTGTGTGTAGACCGTGGGTTCAATACATGTCATGCAAAGGGGGGTTAGAATGGTGCTACGGTGTGTATGTTTAGTAGGTGTCAGTTAATGAATTGAAGCGTAGATGGAGAGAGAGATAGGTTGAGAGAAGGGGCGATAGTAGGGAGTGAGAGTCAAGTGAGTTGTTATGTGTGTACAAGTGAGGATGTGATCGGAGAGAGAGAGAGAAGGAGATGTCCAAATTGCTATGTGTAAGTTTCAAAGCAATGAAGATGGTGGATCCCTTTTTCAGTATGTGTTGTGTTTTTTAATTTGCAAAAAAGGAATGTTCATCGCACTTGTTTTTTTCCTTTTTCCATCGCCAATTCAATGCCCTTAAATGATTGCATTTAGACATGTTTTAACCCCCAATCCAAAGTAGCTATGTCTATAGTGCCGACCTATCTAACCACATATAATACTTCCAATCTACTTTCGACATACTCCCATGATGAGAAGTTGTTTGCAAACCTAAAGAAGTATACATTCATGCCAACATGAAGTCATCTTTCTAGGCTTTATAGTATCTAGAAATGGAATCCAAGTAGAAGAGGAAAAAGTCTAAGCTATCTTAGAGTAGCCGACCTTAAGGATTGTCACCAAAGTGAGGAGCTTTCTTGAACTTGCCTTATTTTACAAGTGGTTCGTTAGGAGCTTTAGTATAATTATGGTCCCTTTTGATTAAGCTAAACAACAGAGGAGACGGATTCCAATGGACTAAGCAAGTTAAAAGGAGTTTCCAAGAAATTAAGGAGAAGTTGAGCTCAACCCATTATTTGCCCTACTCCACTTTTAAAAACCCTTCAAGCTTAAATGTGATGCCTTAGGCATGGGGACTGGTGCCATTATGATATAGGAGAGACAATCCATGGCTTATTACAATGAGAAGCTAAGTGGTGTCACCTAAAATATTTAGTGCGTGAGAAGGAGTTCTACTACCTATTTTGAGCTCTTATAATGTAGCAGCACAACTTATTATCAAGAGATTTAGTCATCTATATGGACCATGAGTCCTTGAAACACCTTGAAAACTAAAATAAGCTCTGAAGGAGGTAAGCTAAGTGGTTAGAGTTCATGAAGGGATTCTCTAAAGTCATCAAGCATAAAAAGGGAAGTACAAATGTGGTAGCAGATGATATCTCCTAACACCATGTGCTACTCACTACTCTCTAGACAAGGTTATTAGATTTCTCCCTCATTATCGAGCAATACACTTAGGATCCTTAATTTGGCCCTGCTATTGAGAAATGTAAGTGTCGGGATTGATTTTTTTTTTTTTGTTTTTATATATTTTCCTTAGTCTAATCAATATTAAACCCTACTCGTTTAATATTAACCATCAACTAAGAATTAAAGGAAATTAAAGTAAATTAAAGTTTTTAAACATGTCTTGAAAATACTTAGTTGCCACTCGACCAAAGTCAAGAAAAAAAAAACGAGTTAAGTTAAATCGATTACATTGATTGATTTAACTTAAATACCGATCTACTTGAAAAACCAATTTTAAGAAAAAAGTTTTGAAAACTAAAGATTTTGGATCTAAGAGTTATCTTATTAAACCCTTAACGAGTACCACTTTTTAACTTTTCGAATTTAGATTTACTTCTCAAAATATCCTTTAAAGAATTTAACTAATTCATAGGTAGAAAATAACATTTGTAAAAATTAATCTTAAATGGGAAAAACATTTTTATTCATATTTTAAGTCGTACCGTAATTGCTATAAGTGCTTACTTACTCACTATTTGGAATTAAACTCCCGTAGTTTGTTTAAGAAAATTTTAACCCATTGATTATTTTTAATTTTGAAAGATTGGCTAAGTTTACATTATTAGCCAATTTATTTTGTTTTAAAGAAAATATCTAAAAAGGGTCCTAATTTTAACAGGTATTATTATTTTATTTTTTTGGAAAAGGTTTTAAAGAAGCCCTATTTTGAAAGGGATTATTCATTTTTATTTTTAGAAAGCAAATTTTTCTAAGTTATAAAAACAATTTTCTAATTTTTATCATTTTCTTTATTTTGTTGTATTTTGTCTTATTTTATTCTTTATCATCATTATTTTTTCTTGTTTAAGTTTTAATCAGGAAAAAAAAAACAAAAAATAAAATAAGTTACCCTACCTTTTTTTGTTCTTTTTGTTCTCTTTCTTTTCCTTTTTCGGATTTTTTTCTTTTTTTTTTAGTTACATTTACAATTACATGGAACAAATAAATAAATAATGGGCTGAAACAAGGCTAAACCAAGGGAGATTCTCGCAAGAGCTGGATTTAGGGGTACACGAATCGGTTTGAACTTGGGTCGAGCATAGACCTCCACTTAGGTTAAAGAGGAACCACATCAGCTTAAGGGTTGATTCCCATTTATTCACTCACCAAAACGAACGAGAAAAGGCATTTTTATGAGTTTCTAATTGGACTTGGTAAGGTTGGAAACAATGCCTCGTTGAACTTAGTCGCCAATGATGGTGGTGATCGATGTGTGGAGGTAATTGCTGGGGGTAAGCTAATGGTATGACTTGGGCTACTTGACCACTACAAGTTTGACCATTGTAGTGGTTTTCCTCAAAAGTAGTTATGAAAATCGAACTTTTAAAGAGAGAATAAGGTCAAGTTAGAGTGAGAAAGTAAGTGTACAAGCTCATATGAGTGATTTTAACTAAAAATTGATGATGTAATGAGCTCTAAGAGGACTTATTTATACTAAGCTAAGGTCGAATAAAATTGGAAAACTCCATTAATGAAGGATTTGACCATTTCAAATTTTAAGCTTAGAGTAATTTAGTGGCTAAGTTTGACCCTTGAATTGGATGGACTTAGACAAGAAATGGGTATCGATTAATAGTATCCCAAGCATCTTTTGGATTCTCACATTTTGTTTGATTAAATTTTCCTAAAAAATAAAAAAGATTTAATTAGGTCAAAAGATCAAGAAATGGCATTGAATATAACTTCCCTTTCTATAGAAATTGCAACAAAAACAAGGAGATGATGCAGGTGGTTACGTGCCACATACCCACATGAGCACATTGTAAAAAAATTTGGGAATGGAACAACGTGTCCCCGCCTATCCTCGCAACCAGATGATTCAGTGCCTTAGGCCCTGTTTCCAAACCCTACGAACCAAGTTTAAGGCCTAATCCAATCCTTCATTTCCTTTTTTTTTTCTTTTATTATTATAATAGAGAAAGATAAATAAAAAACACTAGACTTAGTTTCAAGCAAAAATACATACTAACTTCCTTTTTCTAAATTTTCTACATATTTTTTTTATTTTCCTAATTTCTCTATTTTCTGTACTTTTTCTAAATTTTCTATTTTTTTCATTTTTTTGTAGTTTTCTATTTTTATTTTTTATTTTTTGTGTTTTTTTCCTAAATTAGGACTCTTTTACCCTATTCTAAAAATTCTAAAATTACAAGAGTGTAAAAATGGGATGTCTACAATAAGGATAAGATGGCTATTAAGGGATATTATGTAGAGGATGAATAATTATTCCGAGGACAATAGCTCTGCATTTTGAGTTGCTCAGCTAATCAGAAAAGCCCATAGCGCATGCTTATTTAAGTTAAGGGTAAGCATCATTCAAGTTGGTTTGGTTTTCTCTCCAAACCATAAAAGTGTTGTTCGATTTTTATAGCTTTGAACCAAATTTTATGGTTCCAATTATAAATTTTTTTAAACCATAAAATTTTGATTTGGTTCGATTTGATTTACAAATTAAACCATATTTTCTAATATAAGAAAGTATAATGGGATAACATGTATTATTATATGGAAGTATTGGATTTCTTTAATAATAATAAATATTGCTATCATATTAGAGGTTGATGAAGTCAATATTCATACACCAAATATTTATTAATAGCTAATTTTATTTATAAAAAATAGCATATATTATAAACTTTGGACAAAATATATATAATCAATAAATTTATGGTAATACAAATTTAATAAATATACATTTCAACAAACGTAAACTAAAAATTCTTTCAAATATTATATTATAACAAAAGAACTTCTTTATTTGCAAGTAAAATATTACTACATTTTTTTATAAAACGGTTTAGTTCAGTTTTATGAATTGATTCAGTTTATCCATTCAAGCTAACCATAAATTAATGGTTCGATTCATTTTAGAAATTTTCTAAACTAAACCATAAAAATATATATATATTTTTGGTTTAGTTTGATTTGGTTTGTGAATTAATTTAGATTAGTCAATTTTTTCACCTATCCTTGTGTTACGCCCCGAAGTCGCAAAGTCGCAACAGTCCCATTGTGTAAACCATTCTATGATAGTAACTGGCCTCACAATGCCTACCATAGACATGACCTACACAAGGCGTCGACAACTCCTCGCTTTGAAGTAAACAATCCGATTAACAATTAAACTACAACTATGATAAATAGTGTAAATTTCTAATAACATGTACAATATTATATATATATATATATAAGTCCACAGAGCTTCTCAGAAAATTTTACATAACATAACAGTTCACTATATTACAGAATAACTACCAATCTTTCATTCCTAATTACATGGTCACTTTAATTACACATTATACTAAGTAACTTGATCCTCACACCCCTGGCTTCCAACAGACTAACCTCTGGGTAGTTGTAGGGCAGCATAGTACTTTGAGTGTTCAGAAATCAAAACCTGCAAAAGGATCTATAAGGGTATGAGCAACTGCAGCTCAGTAAATTGAATTGGAGACTCATGAATGCATACAAGCACAAACAAGGTTAACAAACAATTATTTTTATGTAATGCAACAATCAAGTGTCATCGTACAACGTAGTCCGATCCGTTGTAAAGTCAGAAAAATTTTACCCCCTCCAATCCGGGTTGAGGAGTTTCCATGTTATGCAGCAGCTCACAACTAAACCCAGGCTTGTGCAATGGAGACCTTGCTCCTCCCGCGACTACCTTCAAACCATTGACTTCACCCTCGCCACGACCTCCTCTCCTGTCACTTAGTTCGACTAAGGATGAAGAAGGGACCATTTTGCAATCAGCGTTATCCCTTTCGAAGGGGTCGATATGTGGTTAGAGAATCCTATAATTCCCTAACGGGTTGCAATGCATGACATTATTAATTATTTGGGGTCAACTAATATTAAATTCCGTTTAGGGTGTTCAAACAATTTCATACTAATTCAATTAGTCACAAAAATTACTCACAATACAAATTTAACACGAATTCAGATACATCAAACACATGCGTAAACTACTTACAATCACAATCATATACAAGCCTAAGTCTCCGAGTACTACAAAACTAGTACTCTATTACAATAAGCAATAACCCAACTTACTTAGATTTGCTTGATCGCTCGATCCCTTAATTGCAAGTTGATTTTGTTTCTGGGTATCCTATAATACAAATAGGTATTTTTAGTACTTAAAATTTACGGTTTCATATTCTAAGTTATATTTTAATTTTTTTTTCCGTGTATGCCCATTACGTCCTAATGATTCGTTGTACTCTGTTTCAGTGTTCAAATCCTAAGTGAGATTTTAAACTTTGATTTCTAAGTCTTAAATATGCTCAAATCCTAATGTGAAATTAATCACATTAAGCTCGAGTGTCTAAATATCTTATTGGGTCATAATTTGGTATTCTAAACTATTTGGTACACGCTAACCCTAATTGCAGTATCGGATTTATTCCCAATGTGTAAAAATCTTACATTTTGAGGCTTTTTCTTAAGATTAAATGTCATTTTCAGATTTATTATTTTTCTGATTTCTATTATAATATTATATAAATAACTCTATCTTTTTAGATTTATTAATTTACAATTTCATATATTACTAATTTCTTATATTATTTACCTAATTTCCCTAATTAACCATACTTAATACTCCAAAGGCTAGGATTAAGGTTCCCCATCATAGATTAACATCCCTAAACATCTAATTAAGATCTAAATCATTAATTAACATCTTAATAACCTAATTAACCCCGAATCACCCAATTTTTCCATCATTTTAGGGTTAAAAATTAACTTAAAAATTTTGAAAATTAATTTTAAAAAACTGGCTTCATAGCACTGTTCTACATCATATGAGAATCCTATCGAAAAAATTTGAGCTCCAAACTACACTCCTAAGCCTATTTATTTTCGGTTCTAATCATGCTCGGTTTTGAGCAATTTATTAAGAACCCTATAATTGCAGATGTAATTAAACTAAATCAATATTTTTCCCTAAATCTACATACAATAAAACCTCAGAATATCAATTTCATAATTTGATGGGCAAAATAACTAATTTTACAAAATTATTCAAAATCGGGTCATTTAAGAGACTAACCGGTTCGAAGATTTCTGGCCGTCCAAGCCCAGTCCAAGGTTATCGGCCGGTTCAGGCAGTGGTTCTAGTGTAAGGTGGTGGTGGTGGTGAGTGGTGGGTGGTGGTTTAGTTCACTTGCCTAATCTGCACAGTTTTCTTTTTTTTTTTTGGATTTTCTCTCGATTTTTTTAGTGTTCCAATTTTTCTCAGATTCTAAACTGACCAAATGACTTTTGAAAATTTTTCCCTTATTTATAGACAATTGTAGTAATTAATATGCATTAATTTGACAAGACTTTGCCCAAATTCCTTGATTTTTTGCTTTTAGGTTGTCTAAATTTTATTAGTTGATTTTTCTTTTTTTGATCTAGACCTGCCATGACTTGATCTTGATTAAGCTTATCATCTTTTGATTTTTTATGATTTTTCTATAATTATTTTATAATTTTCTTTAATTATTTGCTTAGTTTTTGGCAAATTTAGGTAATTACGCGTATTTTTATCTACACGTAAATACATGTAGGGTACACATAAACATTCCTAATTATTATTTTGGTCATTCTAAAATTTTTAGTATACATATAATCTATCTCTAGTAATTTATTAGTTATTTCATTACACTTTTCGCATTTTCGGTAATTAATACTTATTATGCTTAAAATTTGAAAATTTTATAGGCTCCTATTTTATTACTTATTTTCTTAAATTCAAGTTTATGGGGTCAGTTTTACTAATATTCCTCTCAATAGTTTATAATTTAGGTTTTTATCGGATCCTTTAACCGATCGTTCTAAACCTTGGATTCTAAGTTTAATCATACGGTTACTTGGCTTGGCTTTAGAGCTTACACCTTATCTAAGCACTTTGGTAAAAACAAGACTACTAATCTACTAATGAAGAACTTCTACTAGCCAAAGATGGCTACCCATAAAGTGGTCCAGAGTTGTGAGACTTGAAATGGGTAAAGGGAAGAAAAGAACCCCATGAATAGTACATTCCTCTACCCACTTCGACCAGTCCTTGGGTTAATCTCAATAAGGGACTTTATCTTAAGGATGCTTAGGACATTCCAAGGAGAGGATTCCATTCTTGTAGTTATGGACAACTTCAACAAGATAGCACACTCCATACTATACTACAGAACTAATAAACTCTATATTGTCGATTTATTATTATAAGAAGGAGTCTAGCTTCATTTTATCCCAAAGTACATAATATCGAATTAGGTTACTAAGTTCCTAAGCTTCTTTTAGAGAATACTGTACAAGAGACTTAGCATAAAGCTCATATTTAGCTATAGTAGCCACCTCTAAACTACCAGATAAACAGAGATGGTGAATAAAGCGCTTGGTGCATTGCTTTAAGCTATTTTAGGGAAGAACCTAAGGGAGTGGGACTTATGTTTGCCTACCATGGAGTTCACCTGCAACCAAACTGTCTATAGTACCACTAGAAAAATCCCCTTTAAAGTTGTCTACGACTTCAATCCGACCATTCCCTTAAACTTAATTAAAGCCCCAGCAATAACTTAAAAGAACCTATTTGAAGTTGATTGAGTCTAAGAACTACACAAGCTACATTATGGGTGACTAAGTAAATCATAAAGTTTAATGAACAACAACAATGGATTGATAACCAAGGTCGACGATCTATATACCTTAACTCGAACAACCCTAATTTGAGTCTACCTTAATAAGGAGAGGTTTCAAACCTTAGGAAGAAGAACAAACTATCTCCTCAAGCTAACGAACCATTCATAATTAAACGGATATGGTATCTCTTCAGCTTTCAATGTATCTAACCTGATATCCCATTGAGTTAAAGAAGAAGAAAATAAGCTTAGAAAGCTTACAGATTTAAGGTTAAATCTTCTTAACCCTAGAGAAGATGATATGAATCATGTCCCTAAACCAATCACCTAAAGTCGAGATAGGGGCTTACAAAGCCTTAATCTACGTATCCTAGCTCAAGAACTTATGCAGGATGAAGAATCCTACTTTGTCCAAAGTCAACTGCACTTCAACTAAGCTAAATATAGGATACTAATCTACGAAAGGACAATTTTCCACCTAACTTAGGTAAGTCAAATGATTGGAATAGGTTAGGTATCCTAACCTCGCTTTAGCCTTTCCTTCTTTTGAACCTACCTAAGACTAAACTGAGCTGTCCATCCATCCGACTCAACCTATGTGGGTCAACTAATCTAATTTCCTCACTACTCTCTCCATTTTTAGCTTCCATCCAAGTTGTCAAGTTGCGTAAGGACCCGAGAATCAGTTCAGTCGAGGATCAACTAAATATCCTTCTTTCACCTTGTCAAAGGAACCAATCGAAGAACAACATGTGATACTATGGCGTTGACATCTATGATGATTCCTTTGATATTTTGATATATTCCTTTTGTTTTATCTCTAATTTTCCCTTTAGGGATTGCATACTAAGAATCTCCTTGTAATGCTTTTGTATTTTACCCTTTTAGTCATTTACTATTTTGTAGCTAACTCTAATGGTTGTTAAAAAAGGCTCGTGTGTACAACAACCAATTATTGAATCTTCCATTAATAGAAATTACAATCTCTTTGAGAACATTCTCCTCTTGAATCCACTTTTATCTAAATCTTTTAGCAAGATTTAGCAGTAAGTGCCCCTCTCAATTACTTGTGTGCTATATCGAAAGATTGTTAGACCATGTAGACTTGCTGTTGCATCACGTCCAGAAGGTTGCATTCTAGTTTTGCTAAACTTTTCTATTTCGTTTGATTTTCTCCTTGATATTCTAGACATATTTGCCGAAGACAGTTGCTTCGATAAGACACGGCTCATTATGCTCGAACAGGTTCTTTATTGCAGATGTGAATACATCGTTCTCCTTCCATTTGCCCCTTGAGACTTGATGTACTGTGCCATGTTGAGAGTGTGAGACAATTACTGTGCAACCATTTCCTAACTACGAGTAGGTGTTAAGATATAGACATGTCGATCACATAAAATATAATGGAGCCGTGAATGGATCCATCCTTGAAATGTGCTCATAGATGAGTTTTTAAAACCATTTATAATATGGGCTGCTTCAAACAAGCGTCAGACATTGATTTTCGCAGTCTTGAACAGGGGCATTAATATGATATTTAGAGAGGGGCCGTCATCTATAAACGTCCCTTATGGCGAGTAATCATTAGGTACATCTTCAATATATAGGGGCGGCTGTAGTTCAGATTCTTTCCCCACGTGTCTACATTAGTGAACAAAGCTACATTCTCGTATATGCAGTCTTTCTTTTTATACGTTATGCTACATTGTGCGATATCTTAACCTTCAAAATCCGCATGAGCACAATTGCCGCCGCAAACCATGTATCTTCATCGAATTCCAGAAGATCAAAGAACTTCCTAAAATTTGAAGCCTTTAATGGGGGCAAGAACAGTAGGTGGGTGTGCACATCATCAACCTCGATTGATTTTCCATTATATTCATGTGCTTCAACAGGTAGCACGTTTGCTGCTTCTATTGTTGGATCATGAGTGACAGTTTTCATGACACCATGTTAAGTATTATGAATCGGAAGTGAATTATTTCAAACATCATTGTTGTTTAATGAGCTCCTTGTTTTTGGGTTCTCTCATAACTATCATTGTTACTTTATAGGATAACACACAACCCTATGATACATGCAAAACTTGAGGTTACTCTTCTTCTTTACAGTGAATAAGCACTTAGCTATGAGGAGTCTATTAATTCTACCTTATAACCATTGGCCAAGTAGCATGTACTTTGTTCATTAGGTATAAGGATGACAATGGTAGTGCTGATACTCATAGCCTGTTACTTTTAATCTCTTTCTTCCTTTGGAGTTCTCACCTAAAGTTGAGCTTATAGATGACATTCCCTTCTTAAACTTCCCACCTTCCCCTTTTTGTCATGCAACAAAATTATTAGTTCTTCATGCATTCTCAACATATATTGCCAAAGAACTCAAGATCAGATTCTCCAAGTAAAAAGCACATTCGGTAAACGTTCTTTAGTTGCAAGTCTTCATCAATTCCTTTATGTTGCATTTATCCCAAGTGTCTAGAGAGCATTCTCTAAAGCACTCAATATACTCCATAAAGACCTCTTTTGGCTTCACCAAATTCGCCTCGTGCTAGTGAGAGTGGCCCTCTCTTAGATAGAGAAATATATGTCCTAGGATATCTTACACATCTTTCGACATAGATCTATTAACATGAAGAAAAGATAGAGAAATGGAGTTGTTAATCACTTCATTGTGTTTTGATGATATAAAAAAGGGGATGATATTATAATATTTATATATGTGTTTACCTTGATCAGATATTGTTATGTGTGTTTACCTTGATCAAATATTTCTCAGGTATATTAAACAAAGTCTTTGGAGATCTATCAAAAGGTCAATCATAGGACTAATCAAAAGATACGAGAACTGGAGAACAAGAAATACGTTTAAACTATAAGATTCATTATTTAAGATCCTAAGAAGACCTAACTTATTTACTGAATATATTTGGGAAATATGTTCAATATGTTCCACTAAGTAGGATCAAAATCCACAGGGATAAGTTCAAATTATTCTTATTATAAAATCTGTCTAAGATTGGAAAGTTTCTTTTTATAGAAAGGAAGTTTTGATCAAGCCATCTGAACCTAAAAAGGACTCATATATTAACAGCAAAGTTTACCTTGTATGGTCATTTGAAGTACTCAAAGTAAAGAAAGGAATTATCACCACTCTTGTAGCGTGTATAGTATGGAAAGGATGTCATATATATGGAAGGTCAATAAGGAAGATATTTTCACAAGTTATTTTTGTTGATGCAAAAGTTCAGTATAAATTCTTTAAAGACTTACCTTAAAATAAGTTTCTAGCGTTACATTTTTCAAGTATATAAAGGAGGTAAGGTCTTCACAGAAAAGACACGAAACAAAACAAAAAATGAGAGATTTCTACGATCATTCAAAAATGTTACGATCAATCAATTTCTAAGAACAGATGATCAATTAGAAGCTTACATACTTATCTTCATACTAGTTCTTTTTTGTTGAGGAATCATTTCTTTTATTCTTCTCATTATCTCTTGTAATTCTTATGCAAGTATTATTTTAGAGAGTTTTCCTCTATAGTTTTAAGTAATTAGTCTAGGAGTAAGGCTAAGTAAGTCAAAGCAAAGAATATTGTTTGTAATCTTTCTAGGTGTTTAAATATTGTGGATAATGGAACGACTTTAGAAAGTGAACTAAGTCCTCGGTAATGACGTTGGGGGAGTGCAGTCGGCATAAGACCAAAGCACTATAATTCATTTGCCTGCTCCTCTAACTCTCATCTCTTTATTTTTGTCTACCTTATTTATATTTGCTTGTCCATTTATCTCCTAGCCAATATCCTAAGTAATCAAGCGGATAAATTTTTCTTTAGCATTATATTTGTCTAAAATTTGATATAAATAACCAATTCACTCTCCCTCTTCAAGAAAGAGGCCTAAATCTAATGGTAATAGTTTTACCATTGATGATATTCCATATGCTAAATGGCCAAACAGACCTCAGGAATTTCATGCATGGAAGTATACAACGTTTTTATCGCATCCATCACATAGTGAGATACTAACTGAATTTATTAGTAGGCTTATTGGAATACTCAAGGATTGGTGGAACTTAACATCAAAACAAAATCGAGTATATTACTAAACCTTAACCAACTTCGATGAAGCCATACACATCATCCATCAATTCTTTATTGGCAATCCTGAAGACTCAAAGGAAATTAAGAGAAAGAAATTTCATGAGAGGAAATGTTGTTCTTACAAGAAGAAAGATTTAGACAAACATTTCAAGAAAATGGTTCAGCTCTTTTATTAACTTGGAGTTGACATTAACCTTAAACAAGTATTCCTTTCCTCTATACCATTGCCATTAGCAAGTTGAATTGAGAGATACCTTCAATTGAAAAATCAAAAGGTAATTAATATTTTAGTTGGCGAAATTCAGCAGATACTTCACATGGTCATTGAAGATATGTGTGACTAAAGGAAAGTCATTCAAGATTATATTCGTGGAAGCCGTGTCATTGATGATATGTATAATAAGGTAAATTTCTACATCAAATGTAAGAATCCGAACAAGGAATGTGTCTGTAGTCCTTAGAAGAAAAGGAAGTACCTCAAAGCCATATCAAGGAAAAGATCCTTCCAAAAACCCAAGAGAAACTTCAGGACCAAGAAATGGAAGTACTTCAGAAAGAAAGGAAGGATGAGCAAGAAATCTAGCCGCTATTCCATGTGTAACAAAACTGGACATTATTCAAAGCAATGTCGTCAAAAGGGATCACAAAAGATGATCCCACAAATTGTCTAGAAGGCTAGTGTTAAAATTGTAGAAAATGATGACTTAGAGTTTCTATTCTCGGAAGAAGACTCACCATCAGAAAAGAATTCACTCATGAAGACGAATGGAAAGATTCAGAAGATGAGTCTTTCTCAATACAGGAAAGTTAAGCAAGCATTGCTAACCAAATCATGAGCATTAGTACACCTCATGTCCTAATCCAGATCCTTATTAGCAAATATGTTAAGCCTATTCCTGTTATTGCTTTCATTGACACTGGAGCCACTGAGAGCATCATAGATCCTTAGATACTCCCTGAAAATCTTTGGATCCCACACACTAAAACTTTTGTTACAGCATCCAATAAGAATTTCCATATTCATCTCAAGAGTAAACCCATAAAAGTACAATTCTTTCCTGGATACAATATTGTCACTCTAGTCCTTGGATCTCCATTACCTAATAAAGAAACTGTTATTGGTTAGGATATATTATCCAAGGCATTAAATTCAAGAAGTACTACAAGCCCTATACTGAATTTCCAAGATTCTATTCCATAGAAGAAATCAGTATAGAAGACATAGTAAGCAAGATCAAAGCTAATGCTTGCACAGATAGCCACACTGAATTCCTCAACGAATGTGATCATCCACTTTAGCAAAATGAAGAATTTTTTGTGAGGATTCCTTTTAAAAAGAATGAAGATATCAATCCTACTAAGACCAACCATTCAAGAATGCAAGATTAGCTGATGAAGAGTGCAATACGTTATTGAGACAAGGATTGATCGAAACATCAAATTCACAATTGGCATGTGAGGCATTCTATGTTAACAAGAGAGCTGAACAAGTCAGAGGGAAATTAAGACTTGTTATCAATTTCCAACCTCTTAACCATTTTGTGCAGGATGATAAGTTTCCAATTCCTAACAGGAATATTCTATTCCAGAACATTGCAAAAGCCAAAATTTTTTCAAAGTTTGATCTAAAAGCTGGATTTTGGCAGTTAGGAATTCATCCTGATGATAGGCACAAAACAGGGTTCTACATTCCAAATCACTATTATCAGGAGAAGGTACTACCATTCGGATTGAAAACGGCCCCATCACTATTCCAGAAGGCAATGTTAAAAATTTTCAAACCTATTTTAAACAATGCTATCATCTGTTATGCCCCGAAGTCACAGAGTCACAACAGTCCCACCATGTAAACCATTCTATGATAGTAACTGGCCTCACAGTGCCTACCATAGACATGATCTACACAAGGCGTCGACAACTCCTTGCTTTGAAGTAAACAGTCCGATTAACAATTAAACCAAAATTATGATAAATAGTACAAATTTCTAATAACATGTATAATTATATATATAAGTCCACAGAGCTTCTTAAGAAGTTTTACATAAACATAACAGTTCACTAGATTACATAATAACTATCAGTCTTTCATCCTTAATTACATAGTTACTCTAGTTACATATTATACTAAGTAACTTGATCCTCACACCCCTAGCTTCAAACGGACTAACCTCTGGGTAATTGTAAGGCGGCATAGTACTTGAAGTATTCAGAAATCAGAACCTGCAAAAGGATCTATAAGGGTATGAGTAACTACAGCTCAATAAGTTGAATTGCAGACTCATGAATGCATAGAAGCACAAACAGGGTTATCAAGCAATTATTTTCATGCAATGCAACAATCAAGTGTCATTGCACAATGTAGTCCAGTCCGTTGTGAAATCAGAGAAATTTCATCCGCTCCAATCCTGGTTAAAGAGTTTCCATGTTATGCAGCAGCTCAGAACCAAACTCAGGCTTGTGCAATGGAGACCTCGCTCCTCCCGTGACTACCTTCGAACCATTGATTTCACCCTCGCTACGACCTCCTCTCCTGTCACTTAGTTCGACTAAAGATGAAAAGGGACCATTTTGCAATCCTGCGCTATCCCTTTCGAAGGGATCGGTATTTGGTTGGAGAATCCTATGATCCCCTAACAGGTTGCAATGCATGACATTTTCAATTATTAGAGTTGAATAAGATTAAATTTCATTTAGGGTGTTCAAACAATTTCATACTAATTCAATTAGTTACAAAATCACTCACATTACAAATTCAGCACGAATTCAAATACATTAAACACATACATAAACTACTTACAATCACAATCATATACAAGCTTAAGTCTCCGAGTACCATAAAACTAGTACTCTATTACAATAAGCAATAGCTCAACTTACTTGGAATTGCTCGATTGATCGATCCCTTAATCACAAGCTAATGTATCTCTAGGTATCCTATAATACAAATAAATCTTTTTAGTACTTATACTTTATGGATTCATATTCTAAGTTATATTTTAACTCATTTTTTCATATATACCTATTACATCCTAATGATTCGTTGTACTCTATTTCAGGGTTCAAATCCTAAATTAGATTTTAAATTTTGATTCCTAAGCCTTAAATATGCTCGAATCTTGATGTGAAATTAATCACATTAAGCTCAAGTGTCCAAGCATCCTATTGGGTCTTAATTTAGTATTCTAAACTATTCGGTACACGCTAACCCTAATTGAGGTATCGGATTTATTCCCGATGTGTGAAAATCTTACATTTTAAGACATTTACTTAAAAATTAAATGTTATTTCAGATTTATTATTTTTTTATTTCTATTATAATATTATCTAAATAACCCTAATTTTTTAGATTTATTAATTTACAATTTCATATATTACTAATTTCTTATATTAATTACCTAATTTCCTAAATTAACCATTCTTAATACTCCAAAGTCTAAAATTAGGGTTCCACATCAGAGATTAACATCCCTAAATATCTAAATTAGTAATTAATATCTTAATCACCTAATTAACCCCAAATCACCCAATTTTTCCATTATTTTAGGGCTAAAAATTAACTTAAAAATTTTGAAAATTAATTTTAAAAAAATGGCTTCATAGCATTGTTCTATATCACATGAGCATTCTACAAAAAAAAATTGAGATTCAAACTACATTCCTAAGCCTATTTATTTTCCGTTCTAATCATGCTCGGTTTTCAATAATTTGTTAAGAACCCTATATTTTCAGACATAATTAAAATAAATCACTATTTTATTCTAAATCTACATGCAATAAAACCTCAGAATAAGAAGTTTCATAATTTTCTGGGCAAAATAAATAATTTTACAAAATTATTCAAAATCGAGAAATTTAAAAGACTAACCGGTCCGAAGCTTTCTGGCCGTCCAAACCCGGTCCAAGGCTGTCGGTTGGCCTAGACAGTGGAGCTAGAGTGGTGTGGTGGTGGTGGTGGTGGTGGTGGTAGCTCAGTCCCAAGTGGTGATGAGGTGTGGGTTTCTCTCACTACTCGAATCTGTACAGTTTCCTTTTTTTTTTTTGGGGATTTTCTCTTGATTTTTTCAATTTTCCTATTTTTCTCTAATGCTAAACTGTCTAAATGAGTTCTGGAAATTTTTCCCCTGTTTATAGACGATTTTTGTAATTATTATGCATTAATTAGACAAGACTTTGCCCAATTTTCTTGATTTTTGGCTTTTATGTTGTCCAATTCTAATTGGATAATTTTTATTTTGAAAATCCTGACTTGCCACAACCTGATTTGGATCATTCTATTCTCTTCTGATTTTTTTCTGATTTTTCCATAATTAATGTATTATTTTCTTTAATTATTTACTTAGTTTTTAGCTAATTTAGGTAATTTCGCGTATTTTTATCTACACGTAAATATATGTGGGGTACATGTGAACATTCCTAATTATTATTTTGGTCATTCTAAAATTTTTAATATACATATAATCTATCTCTAATAATTTAATTACACTTTTCGCCTTCTCGGTAATTAGTACTTATTATACTTAAAATTTGAAAAATTTATAATCTCCTATTTTATTACTTATTTTCTTAAATTCAAGTTTACGGGGTTATTTTTACTAATATTTCTCTCCATAGTTTATAATTTGGGTTTGATCGGATACTTTAACCGATCGTCCTAAACCTTGTGTTCTAAGTTCAATCCTACGGTCACTTGGCTTAACTTTAAGGCTTACATCATCTACATAGATGATACCCTTCTGTTTAGTGAAGATGAGTAGTCACATGCAAGACTCCTACAACAGTTTTATGAACTTGTAATAACATATGGAGTTATGTTATCAAAAAAGAAGATGAAGGTAGCTCAGACTGAAATGGAATTATTAGGAATGAAGATTAAGGATGGATGTTATCAACTAGAGCCCAACATTGCTAAAGAATTGTTGAAATTCCCAAGCAAAAACTTCTACACCAAGCAAATACAACAATTTCTAAGGATAATTAACTATCTTAGAGATTTTGTCCCTCAAATCTCTGAGTTTACATCTGTTTTATCTTAAATGCTGAAAAAGGAACATCCACCATGGAAAGAGAAACAATCCCAAGTAGTCAAGCTCTTGAAGCAAGAATTACAAAAACTACCACCACTCAAGATTCCATTAGGAGGACAACTCAATTTGCAGACAGATGCTAGTAACAAGTTGATAACTCTTATTTTAAATACATTTCACATGGTGATACATCTTTGTTTTTTTTTAAAAGAAATTAATACTTAATTGAGTAAAATTTTGATTTCAAGGTTTTAGCACGTTCTTAGATTGAAAACGAAGAAAAAGAATCATGTTTCACTCAATTTGGAGTTCAAATGAATGAGTTATAAAGTTTTGAAGTTACATAAACAATAGGAATTTTGATCAGAAAGTTGCACAGTCTGGGACACAACTGGGTCCCCAAGCTGTGTCCATCTAAGAAGATTTTAAGTGTTAAGATCAGAAAGTTACACAACTTAGGGACACAACTTAGGGACACAACTATATCCCAAGTTGTATCTGGTGATGAAAAAAGAAACCTTACAATACATTATAAAAGGACATACTAAGATTTCACACAAAACTTTGGACATTTAAAAGAAAAGAGACTTAAAGAAAAGGAGGAGCAAAAGGCGAAAGCAACACTCAACTTCAAGATTGAAGAGATTTATCATCAACAAAAGGGATTTTTCATGTTTTATTTCTTGATTTTGTTGCAATTTGTTTTTAGTTTCATTATGATAGCTTAAGATTCTTGTATTTAGGATTGTGGAATCTAGAGTTTCATGTAACTATTAGATTTATTGATAATTTTCAATAAAGTTTCTATCTTTTCTTAATTCAATTATGTTATTTAATTATTAATTGATATTTCTAAGGATCAATCTATGATATTATGTATGATAATTGAGAAATCACATGTGTAATGGGATCTTAACATAATTGGAGAGAATTACATGTATACTTAGAGATAAGATACATGTTTCTTCCGAAAAATTGTTCTTTTGTATGGAAATTCATTATACATTAATGCGATTCTGAATTATATTACTAAGTGAAGAGATTCCGGTAAATAATTTAGGATTAGGGTTAATATGCTTGAGAAAGGTGTTAACTTTAATTGTGAATCCCTCCGATCAAGAATAATAGAGATTGAATTTGATACATTTTAAGCGTTCACATATTAAACACTGAGGGAAATAATTCCTAAATACGTTATTTGCCTTTTTAAAGTCGTTCTTAGTTTTATCGCTTTCTAAATTGCTTAATCAAGTCTCATAATTAAGTTAGTTTGTTAATTTTAGTATTTTTAATTCATTCAACTCATCACAATTTTCTAGTTAGATAATAGAGCTAAGATTAATATTAGTACTCAAAATCTCTGAGGGATCAACTCAAACTCACATCCACTATATTAAAACTAATAGGTGTACTTGCCCAGATATCAAGTTTTTGGCGCCGTTGCCGGAGACTTTCAATACTAAGAATACTAATTGCTTTATTACTTTGACCATTTTCTTTTTTCTTTTTTCTCTTTTGTTTTCATTGTTTATTTTTATTACCTAGAGTTGCAATTGACTCTATATTTCTTGCCCTTATAGTGCATGACCCAAAGTAACCCAAAAGATTTGATAGAACTTAATCATGAAATTGAGAGAACTATCCTTCAAAATTTGAGATTGCAACCTAGACAAATTGTGGCATCCATAGAAGATGAGTCAATCATTGAGATTAAGGAAGAGGGTAAAGAAGCCAACATTCAATTCATCAATCAAGAAGATCTAACGCACATGGCTAACAACGGTAATGAAGCAAATTGGATTATGTTCGACTATTCAAGGCCTACACTTATCGGAGCTGACTCTAGTATCACAAGGCCAATCGTCATGGCTAATAACTTCCAAATTGCACCCAACATCATACAAATGGTGCAACAATATGTTCAGCTCGATGGTCTCCAAGATAAAGATCCTAATGCTCACATCTGTAGCTTTCTAGAGATTTGTGATACATTTAAAATCAACGAAGCCACGAATGATGCCATCTGACTGCGGCTATTTCCTTTTTCCTTGAAGGGTAGAGCAAAACTATGGTTGAACTCCTTACCACGAAATTCAATCACAACTTGGAATGAATTGGTAGAGAAATTTTTGGAAAAGTATTTCCCACCTACGAAAACCGCTAAACTTCGAAACGACATTTCTTGTTTTGCCCAATTAAAAGTGGAGATTTTATATGATACTTGGGAGCAGTTCAAAGACTTGCTCAGGAAGTACCTACATCATGGCCTCCCATTATGGATGCAGATTCAGACCTTCTATAATGGTCTCAATTTATCTATGAGACAAATGAATAATGTATTAACAGGAGGTACTTTGAACACAAAGACACCCGAACAAGTACAAAGCCTGATTGAAGAAATAGTGATGAACAATTATCAGTAGGAAAGTACTAGAGACAAGAAAAAGGTTATGAGAATTTATGATGTGGACTTGACCACTGTTTTGGCAGCTAAGGTAGATCTATTGAATAAGAAGATTGATGCACTCTCTGTTGGCCCTCAACAAATACAATTAGATGTAAGTGACTTTGGCACGTGGGGTTATAGAGCACAAGAACAACTAAAACAAGTGGATTATGTAGGATTTACCCATACAACAAAATAACCCCTACAGCAACACTTATAATCCTGGATAGAGGAATCATCCTAATTTCTCGTGGGGAAACCAAAACCAAGGTCAGCAGAAGACCAACTTTCACGCACCTAGATTTCAAAGACCATTACCACCTCCTCTTTCTCAAAAAGATAAGTCTAGTGTGGAAAAACTTCTTACTAAATATATTCAAGACAATGAGACTTGACTATCCAACATTGAATCATCGTTGAGAAATCAAGAAGCTTCCAATTGCAATCTTGAGAATCAAATTGGTCAACTTGCAAAAATGATCTTTGAGAGGCAATAAGGGACACTCTTAGGGAATATCTTGATTTATATTATACTGATGATTACTTACGCTTCAAAAGGCTTTAATAATATAAATATATATTATATATAGATATAGATTACATGAGAGAGCTTTTAAGGTCTTACCTCAACTTGAAGAAATTAATCTAATACTCTATCTTACCTTGATTTATATTCTTTTAAATTTGAAAGATTAAACTCAAAATTAATTCACCAATTTAAATTTAAAAGAATATAAATCAGAATATGAAAAAATAATAGACCAATCTCTTAAAAAACAAGAATGGACAGCACAAAAATCCATTACACAAATATTCTCTCTCTCCTTCTTTGTTCCGATTTTGTGAATAGGGTTGGGTTTCGCCGACTGTTTAAATCCGAAATCGATACAGAAGACATTTGGCAAAGGGTCAAATATGAATTTATTTGAACGATATGCATAAAGAATATATTTGTAAGAAAAGTCAACAAAGATTTATCTAGGTTTCCGCAATAGCAAACCGAACATCATATAAGAGCGCAACCATTGCCAAGGACAAGAAGATATAATATCATGTTTGCTCAACAATTTTTGTGCTGTGGGTCAATACGAAATTCGTTAGAATAGTTGTAAATGGAGTGTTATGTTTTGTCTGGTTATAATTTTCATGTCGTTTTACGTTGAATATTTTGCGTTCTTACATCAAATCGTGTATCACCTTTCAGGTTGTCCCCCAAAGGATAATTCTAATCCTAGAAAGTTCCTGTTATACAATTTATTCAATTTTTGTAGGTCCCACATATGACTTTTGAAAACTTTATCATCTCCAATTATTATTAAGTACGATAACAACCCACCTGATTCCTAATGGCGTGTGCAAAGCATGTCTAATTCATGGCTGCTACCAAATATTCCTCGTGGTTTGGCTATGTCAATTGGTATACCTAACACACCAAGCAGAAGACAAGACTACTGAATTAACAGATGCTCCAAAAACCAGGTTAAGTGGCGCAAGCTCTAGTTTCTGTCCAATTTGTGTTAGAGGAAGGAAAAAGAATTTGAGAATGAATTGATATTGTCGATTCAAATGAAAATACCAACAGCAAACAAAAGCCAGAACATAATATTCACAGGACTGATCGGAGGTTTTTAGATGTGCACCAGTGAATGAAGCTATTCTAACCGATCAAGCGGATCCAAACATTGTAGTGGCCTGATGTTTGATGGTGTGCGCTGCTACAGAAAGAAAGAGAACACCAGGTACAGGAGAATGATAGCATCTACCTCCACCTAACAATCTTTCCTGCATTGTTTTTCACTAGAAAATATCATGAATGTCACAAGAAGGGTATAATGAAAGGTTCTAGACTTTGCTTACAGCATTGCGATGTAAAAGATTCTAACATGTACGCTTAAACATATAAACTGAGAGTGCCTTGCTTTGACATGGTTCAAGGTTATCTTTACGGTATCAAGCAACACCTAGTGCAGAGTGCTTTCCACAACTGGCAACCAATTGGGTCATGTCCTATTATGGAATGAATACTAAGTGTCGTCGCTGGATATTAGCCGGTTAGAAGGTTGGGTTGGAGCAAAAATTTTAGGAGCTCTAGAGAGACCTCAGAGATGAACCACATTGGAAAGTGAGGAAGTGCTCAACAAGGCCATTGCGAACAAGGTCGTCAACGACTTCTACAATATGAAGTGATCGTCAGAGGAGCTAGAGGTTCTCCCCACTAAGTGCACTCGGTTCACGCGAAACAAGGTGCTTTCCTATCATCCTTATCTTAACCTCAGCTTCTTAAGCTAATTGGATGCTCCAACTCATTGGGAGAAGAGGGTAGCTCAAACAAGAGCAAGAGAAGATGCTAAGGGAACTACCATAGTCCAAGATGTCCTTTCTATCGCTAAGGATAGTCGTCCTTCTATTGCCGAGGATAGTCAAAACATTACCCCATCTACTTCTGCCTTGACAACTTAGTAGGAGGTCACTCTTGAAAGCACTTCCTAAGATGATCAAGGTTAGAGTGATCCTCCTATTGACCCAAGCAAGTAAGTCTCAACCTCTCCCTCTACAAACTTAGGCTAGTCATCTTAGGAGCAAGGGCCATCAGTAGATCAACCCTCCAAACAGATTGAAGTGTTAGATTTTTCAGAGCTTTCGGAATTTGCTAATCTAAGATAATAAGCAGTTGTCCCCTTCTTTTTGTATAGTAAGTCAAGATGCCGACCTTAATTCTATAAATCCCCTTTTTATTAATGGAATTCAAATTTCTTCATTTACTTTGCTTCCATACTTGGACTTATGTCAGTACTTTTCACTTTTTTGTTCAATTTCTTGTACTTGTTTGGTAACATAGCTTAACACTTTATCACTTGTAGATTTGTGCCTAGCTGTGGAGTTAATTTAGGGTTAAATACAGGGGAGTTCCTCAACTATACAAGGAGTATTATCCCTTACCGAGGTTATCCTAGGGGCATTAAAGTCAGTAGTGTTCCAACCTACCCAGTTAATAGGAGTTCCTCAATTGTATAAGAGGTATTTCCCCTTACTGAGGTTACCAAAGAGGATCAGGTCAGTGGCATTCCGACCTGCTTAATCAGTAGGAGTTCCTTGGTTATGTAAGGGATATTTCCTCTTGCTAAGGTTTCCAAGGGTGATCAAGTTAGTGGCATTCTAATCTACCTGATTAGTGAGAGTTCTTCAATTAAGGGGTGTTTCCTCTTATAGAAGTTACTCGATAGGGGCTAAGTCGGTAGCGTTTCAACCTACCCAATTAGTGAGTCCATTCATCCTTTGGAGGCTGGGACTTTGTATGAGAGTAAGAGAAAAAAGTAAACAGACAATACACATGAGGAATGATACTTTTATTAATACTATGAAACGATTTACAAGATGGTTGTACATTAGTTAAAATAGAGTCAAAGGTTATCGATATTCTAAATACGTAGGTTGAGCTCATCATCTAATCATTCCAATCTGTAGGCAATTCCCTAAGCTTTCTCTAACTCTGACCGAGACTTTCCAATTGGGAGCAAACTTACCCTATCCTTCTTGTAAGCTTGTAGTTTCTAACTTTTAGTAGACTAGGTTTCTGACCTTAAATTCTTTGTATCTGACCTTTTGATCATACTATCTCACTGCTCGATGGTAATAAGCAGTTACCCGAGAAATGGTGAGGTCTATTATCTCTTCTATAGTGTCAACATTGGCTTGTAGTAAAGACTTGTTTAGCATAGCATTGAAACTTTCAATCCAAATGTTGGGAAGCTCTAACTTAGTGCTTGAGAAAATCTTACACATGATAGCATCCTCATGACTATGAAGGTTCATAAGGTACGAAAGTTAAGGAGATGATCATCAAGATCACCAATGCTGTTATACTAGTCTAAGATAAGAAGGTTGTTATTCAAAGGAAACACTTCATCCTGGACACTCTTAGTGATAGGGGTTTTGTTGTTGGTGACTAGCCTGATGTCGTGAGCTGCTTTATGGTTGTTCACCAACTAGTTGTTCTCAAGGCTGTTAACGCGAGACAAGATAACAATCAAAAGTAGTGTTTAGGAAAGTGTTTAATGTGTATTCAAGTAGGAAATTGGATTAGTTTCCCACAAATGACGCTGAATGTTATCTTTGAATATTAACCAATGAGAAAGTCCAAAAGCTCCAAAGAGAGATCTCAAAGATGAAGGAGATCATCACCAAATTGGAAAATGGAAAAGTGCTCAACAAGGCTGTTATTAACAAGGCAATTGATGAGTTCTACAAGACGAAGTGATGGTTAGAAGAGTTAGAGGACCTCTTCTCTTAATGTACTCAATTTATGCAAAACAAGATACTTTCTCATCATCTTAAGCTCAACCTTGGTTTTTTAGACTGGCTGAATGATCCAACTCATTAGGAGAAGAGGACAACCCAAGTAAGAGAAAGAGAAGCTACTCAAGCAAGTGCCACGGTTCGAGGCGCCCCTTCTACCACCGAGAATGGTCAAAACATTACTCCATCCACGTCAAAACAAAGCAAGAGTTCTAAAGTTTGAACCACCGCATGATCATCTCACCGCATTTAACTAAAAATGTCCATTTAATGACTTCAATCAAAGTTTCAACCACAAGTGAGAGTGGTTATCAAAGTAATAAATATAGAGTAATAAATATAAATAGTCTATAACGATTAGATGAATTGCTTGTGAAACCATACTTAACAAGCAAAACCCCACTTCACCATGAAAAAATATACATGCTGATGCAAATAGAAGATCTTGAAACATTTCACCTGTTGAGATATGTTCATAATTCAAGATAAGTCTGTGCATACATTCTAAGAGATATATACAGTGTAGCAATCGCAAGAGCAACCATAAAGATATACATGGAGGACAAATATTCCTATAGTAGAAAGCATTTCATGTGGGTGTTTTGAATCGGACAATTTTTTGCTTCTGCTTAAGCACTAAATCCCCTGCTGAGAGTGCTCCAAGGACCAGCAGGAATAGCAGTACAAGCCTGGGCTGATGCCTCAGCAAGTTGGTCCACTCGGATTCCAGCATTGCAGATGTTTGCAACTGACCGCATGTGTTTCATTCCATATTGTGAGAGGGAACCACAATGAGTCTCAAAAGTTCTCACCTGCAGAAGTGTTCACAATGACCAGGGGCATGTCATTAAATTTTATTAACAAATGCTGGCATCATTTTCAAGAAATTGAAAGGTGTCACGGAAATAGATGCAGCTTTAATCAAACATATGCTGCATCTTTTTCCTTGCGATTGTTATTTAAGTAATTGGAGGCTGTTATCATTTTCAAGTCAGAATTGGTACTCAATACTATAGAAATCGCACAGTAATTGATAGGTTATGATACAATCCTTGAGGAAATATTTATAACTCTTTTAGCCATGGCCCTGAATGTGCCTCCCTCTTAGTTTTTTATGGGACATATAAAAATTGAGAAATTAGCAAAAAAGATCATTACCATGCTTTTCAGGCAATTCCAGTCATCAACAAGTGGCTGCCCAGCTGGTCGAACAGTGTTAAGTACCTCCGAAGCCTTCCCAATTCCAAATAAGAGCTTCCCAATGAGTTTAATGCTATGATCAATGTGCATACGGTGTGACATAACTTCAACAAATTGCTTCTGAGCTTCTATTTTCCTTGGAGAACCTTCTTTTGCCTTGTGGAACTGCAGTAGCGCCATAAATTAATATCAACTAAGCTTCTGCCATAAGGAGGCCGATTACGAACATAAAACAGCTCGACAATAGGAAGATATATTTGATGCCCAACATACACAAAAGTGATAATTCCAGGTCAAGAAAGTGAAAATCCAAGTATATAGTTGAGGTTCTATATTATAATAGTCTATTCAAGCATCACCAAAAATTATTTGTATGGAAAAGTACTTTGTACATATCTACGGTTCAAAAAGTAGCAACTTCCTTCTACGACATTGTCAATCAAATTAACACGTGCAGACCATAAAGTTTCTTTATGGTCAAACATATTTTTCACATTAAGCCAAATAAATCTTTTTTTGGTAAGTAAAGCACACCTTTACGCATCTCAAAAAGCGTCTTATTTATCACTACATGCACCCAGAATAATAGAAGTAAGAAAAGGATATGATGAGAACAGTGATCAATAGGATCATAGGTTTTCTTCTCATCACTCTGAAAACTTCGCAAAATTTAAGTACATGAGAATCATTAATGCTTAATCAGCGGCATGAAGAAGAGAATAAGAGACCTTGTCCCAGAAATGGAGCAAATCGGCATCCCGCTGGTTTACAGCCTTTGAAGATGGCCTCAAGGCATTATCATCTATAAAACTATAGTTATCATTTGCTGGATTTGTGCCCAAATAAAGAAAGAGAGATTCCTTGCTTTGCCCTATGTCACCATATTGCATGACATGGGAACCATAGGCAGAGTTGTCATTAGCAGTCCTCCTCTTAACCTGCAATATAGATGCATACAGAAGGCTGACAATTAAGAATCTGATACTACACATGAAAAACCAAGATAAGTGATCACTTTTTTCCTGATTTTTATCTTAAACAGAGTTTGGTATGTATTTTTACCAATTCATACTGCTGGTGCAAGGTTTCAGTCCTCAGATTATGTACATCACTGCAAGAAAAGTTTCATGAAAACCCATTAAGACATTCAACTTAAATGCAGTCAGCGTTTGACATGATCCTATAACAGCAACTTACTTAAGAGTTATGCATAAGGCAATGAAAATACTTCGTTTAACTCGAATGGGCTAGAAGAATTATCTTGTAATTAATTGATATCAAAGGCTAGTGAAATTTGAGTGCTTGAATTTCATCTCATTAGGCACGAGTGATTCCTATCTAGATGTTAGGCATACCTGTCCTCCATCCAAGCAACACTGTACAGATCGCCCAAACAAGTTTCATACTCTGTAGGAGGGCTAGGATACTCCCCAGGGCAATAGGTTCCCCAACTACTTTCTTCTGCATTGGCTGCTGTAGTTGCATATATATTTAAGCCTTCAGGAAGAAGACCCTCAAATATACTTCCAGACTCACAAGCTTCAAGATAAAACACCTGCAGTTGTTGCAATGACCCATAGACATATGTCAGTTTGGATTTCAATGATAATATTATAGTGAGATACTCAAGGTAGAAAGTGGTTACCAAACTTTTATATGTCCCCGAGGCATGCTTCTCCTTCAACACATCAATAAGATCATTGGCGTAAAGGAAAGGACCAGTTGGCATACCTGCAAGCAAATAGTATGAATTTATTAAATGAAGGCATCCTGTATCACTTGAGAAGACATATCCACTGAAAAATCTCAATCAAGCAAAATTACAAATATGATGTCCATGAGTTGAATGTCAAACTTATCCCAAAAATCTAGCTTTGTACGATAGAACTACAAAATACACATAGCCTGCGGGGTGTGCCTAGTAACTGAAAGTTCAAGTTCAAGCACCTTTAGACCCACATGGAACAAATCTAAACCCATGTATAAGGAGAAACCAGGCCATGAAAAAAATCAGAAGGCAGTCAAAATGATTCACTAACCAAGCACACCGGGGCCACCATGGTCAGAATAATATATGAAAATATGATCGTCTGGTCCACTATCTACAACTTTCCCACTACCACCAGTAAGAGCAGTTTTATTTCCAAGGATAACTGCAAAAAGGTTCTCCACTGTAACATCATCGCTGGTGTAATCCTACCATGAGCAAATTAGACCTTCAGTAAATGACACTGGCACAGAAACAGGGGAAAAGTATATGGCCAATGGTTTATCAGAAGCAAAGAAAAGTAAAACAGACCTTTGGAACTCCTGCATAGACATCATCTCCTTGTGGACTATTTATTATGACTCCAGGCCTAGGATTCTCTTCATTGTTAGCAATGTCATCGTACATGAAGACAATGATGTTTTCGTCCTTCAATCCTCCTTTCTTCAAGAGTTGATATGCATGGCACACATCAGACTGAAGATAAAACACCAGAGGTTGGCCTCTTTAGTGGCAGGAAATAAACAATAAAGGAAGAAAGTAACACTAAAAAGACTCAAATTGTGCAACAAAACATGCTGAATGGAAATCATCACCAATCTTGCAATAACTGGCTGAACTTGGCACATATAATTAATGCGTCCATTTACGTGAGCAAAGAAAGAAAAAACAACACAAGAGTGTGAAATGATAGCCAAAAGGGAAATCTATATTACACAGTAATAAAAATGATACAATAACAAATGAAAGAAATCATCTAGAATTACACATGAATTTGTTAAATACACACTGAACTGGATCTCTTTTCTTCATTCCATAACAATTTCTTACGCCCACAAGCTTAGCATAGTAAATATTATTAGCTTCAGTGACTTGTGAAGGCCACTTTAAAGATACCTACTTCACTTGAGCAAAATCCTCAATCAACTGAACCCATCCAAAAATACGCAAAACTGAAAAAGTTCCATCATTCCATTTATAAATCCAAGAAGCAAACAATTACTGCTAACTCAATCTCGAAAACAATTACTTTTCCTTTTCTTCAAATTTTTTTCTCAAACACCATCGTTGGAAAAGATACAAATTATCAAACCAAATACAGTAGTGAATGAAATACCAGCTACGGACTTCTACAGGTCATAAACTAAGTTTAATTCACGAAAATTGTATTCCAAAGTTTTTGACATTGTTTATAATTTGATATTTATTCGTCAAAGTAAACATTTAATAGTGAGCTAAAGCAACTTTGTTATTGATTAATGTCCAAAGGTAATTTGACAACATAGTTATCGTTATACAGCATTCATTGTCAGTAATAGGTCAGAAATAAAATAATTTCCATCTTTCTCAAAAGATCCTTAATAAGGAAACCCTCAGTCGAAATCAAGTTTGAGTGGCTTCGGCTCCGATCAGCAAACGGCGAGGATCTTACGGAATTCCTTGTTAAGCATGCTAAACCACTGTCTCGTATATTTCAGACCAATCGATGTACTGCAAGCTATGTGATTCATTCGCACAAAGAACTTTCCTTTTTTGGAAAGATCATAATATCAACAGTCAAAATATTTTTTAAGAAAAAACGAGAATTAGAATTTCATCATGATAAGGTGGATAACTAATTAATTAAAAATCAAAACTTTCAGTAACAGAAAGTAGCTCATAATATCAACACAAGCTCACGTATTCAAAAATTTGACCTAAATTTAGCAAAATACATAATTAAATCAACATAAACATCATAATTTTCTAATTCCAAATTCAGTAAAAAGGATAAACCACCTGATGTCTATAATTCCAATATCCGTTCGATCCGGCGATGAGAACCGCCCATCGAGTTCCGACGGAACCTTCATCGGGTCTATCATCATTAACAGCTAGTTCTACAAAGAACTTTGAGGCTTCGGAGGGTAGCCGGAGTACGTCTCCGGTGATATCCCGGGTTCCCACGGCGATGCCGAAAAGGAATAAGAGGAGGACGACTTTAATTGTTGCGATCATTGTTTCCGCTATGTTGTGCTGCTTAAAGTTTCTTCTTTCGAGCGGAGAAAATAGATTGTATGAGAGAGAGAGAGCGAGAGAGAGAGAGAGAGAGGGGGGAGGGAGTGAGGGAGGAAGTGGGGAAGATTAATTTAATAATTTTATTCCTTTGTCCCTAATATATATATATATATCAAAATCGATCTACGTTTAAGTAACTGTTATTGATATCTTTTTTCTAAAATTATTATTTAATCCTTCAATTTTATATATATAATAAAAAAACTTAATACTAAATTAATTATAAATATATTATATTATAAACAACTTTATCAACATTTTAAATTTTCTTTTTCTCTCATAATTCCTCCCTTTTTTTCTTGTTTATTCTCTCTCTCTTTACTATTATTATCATATTTTATATTCATAGTATTCTCTCACTCTTTACTATTATTATCATCATATTTTATGTTGATAGTATTCTCTCTGAACTGTTACCACATTTTCATTACTATTTATTTTCCACAAGTCCCCTCTCTCTCTCTTTCATTACTCTCTATTCCTTTCTCCTATTACTTATTTTCACATTTTTACAACCCCCGTCCTCCTCTCTCTCTCCCCTCAATATATTAATATCTTTTATTAATATTATAATATTTTTTATTATATTAAACAATTTTATTTATTTTATACACACACAACGTGAATATATCGTTCATTAATATATATATATATGATTATGTGCATTTATTTTATTTTAATAAATTATAAATAACTTCTTAAATTTCCACCTAAATAGGCCTTAACTTTTCTAAAAACTTTAACTTCATTCAATTGTTTCATATATTGCGTATGGTCTCTAAAACAAAGACATTTTTTAATCATTAAAAAATGCACTAAGGTTAATCTTTAGAGAGTATTAAAATACAATTTAATAAGTTTAAGAGAATATTTCTTCATTTAATTCATAATTTGGAAGATTATTTACAACATTTGAAATTTTAAGGTTAATCTAAATTAAAATCAAATTTTAAGATAGCTCATTTATTACATTTGAAAATTTAAGATATATTTGCATCAAGATCAAAGTAAAAGGATTATTTTCCACTTCGTTTTTTCTAACGTATAATCAACCTTAAAAAGATAATAATTTTTAAAAAAAATTCCCTCTTTTTTACTTGGAAAAGATTCTTATGACATACTTGGCCAACCTTATAACTAAGTCTATTTTCTAATGATCTCTTTTGTAAATGGGTAAGCTTACTTTTTGTTTATATATTATTGACTTAGAGATATGCAAACAAATGGATCATGTAGGTTGGTTCGTTTCACCAGAAAAAAAAAAAAAGTTGTAGATTAAACTAAAATAATTTGATCTGTTTAAATGAGTATTGTTTTTAACTTATCTCACTTAACTCACAAGTCAAAACACGCCGACTCATCGAGAGGTAAGTTAATGCACTAACCAAAATAAAAAAATGAAAAAAAGAAAACAAATTTGAGTAAGACTTTACTTAATAAGGCACATGACTTTACTTCTTAACCAAGAACTTAGTCTAATAAATAATAAAGGGAAAGTATAAATTTAGGAATTAACTTTTCACACTTTGTTTGAGTTTTAAATGTTTCAAAAAAAAATTTAAATCCTGAATGTTTGTAAAAACTTTCAAATAAGTACTTTATTAGTTTGTCGTTAATTTTTTCGCTAACATGACAAGTGGTACAATTTGATTGATCTACAAAAAAGTACAAATTTAATACTCAACCTTTAATATGTTTTCTAATTAAGTTCTAAACATTTCAAAATTTCTATTTAAATCCTTAAAGTTTACAAAAACTTTTAAATAAGTCTTCTGTTAATTTATCATTAACTTTTTAATTAACTATGATATATGGTACATTCTGATTCATTCACATGTTTTTATTAAATAATTACTATAAAAATAATTAAAATTTTATAAAATAGGAAAAAATATTAAAAAATGTAAAGAAATACAAAACCAAATAACAAAGATATATACATATGCAACATAATATAATAAATGTATATACTTTTGTATTTGTTACAATTTTAATAAAACAAAAATTTTAAAAAATTAAAAAATTTAAAATGCAAAAAATGTTAGAAAAATAAAAAGTATTTGTTCCAAAACAGGCCAAAATGGCCGAAAAGAAGTGATAGACGCAACCTACATATTAAAGTGGATGGTCATCTACTCATCAAATTTAATTTTAAAGAAAAGGAAAAGGAAATAAAAGTGAAACTTAATTAGATTTCAATTCAAAATACTTAGTTATAAATAATATAATTATTAAAATCGCGAGTCAAAAGTATGATTCTATAAATTTATTATCTTATAATACTTTTCTTAGTTAAAATAGATATAAAATAATTTATATATAAAATTTTAGTAAAATTATAAATTTTGATATAAAATTCTACAAGTTATCAATTTTGTATGATTATATACTATTCTACTCATTATATGTATTCAAATAAACAGTAGAATCATGATTTTAACAACCATAGTTATCAACCCTCATTGAAAACCTAGTCGATTTTCACTTTATCTTTTTTTTTTCCCAAATACATTACTGGTTACTTTAGTATATGGATGGTCTCCTTCCATTTCCTTTTGGTTGTTCTAGCCACTTTGAGATTAGAAGGTAGTTGGAACAAATTTTTTATCTTTTAATTATTTTGATTTTTTAAAAAAAAATTGTCTTATTGAAGTTATAATAGATATATGTGTATGTATGTACATTTATTACAATATATATGTATATGTATCCTTATTATTTGATTTTTCAATTTTTTTATTTTTCCTCGAGTTTTTAAAAACTATTGATGTCTTCATTATTTTTGTTAATTTTAAAATTATTTTATTATAATAATTTTTTAATAAAAATATGTGAACCACTCAAAAAGTACTACGTACTATAATTAACTAAAAAGTCAACGATAAACTAATAAATGATTTGTTTGAAAATTTTTGAAAATATTCATAATTCAAATAGAAATTTTAAAATATTTAGAACTTAAGTAAAACGTATATAAAAGGTTATGTCATAAATTTATACTTTTCTAGTGGACCAATTAGAAAGTGCTATATGTCATGTTAACGGAAGACTTGTTTAAAAATTTTATAAATATTAAGATTCAAATAGAAATTTTGAAATATTTAGAATTTAAGTAAAAAGAATATAAAAGATTTGAATCCTAAATTTATACTTCACACTAAATGATAATAATATTCTCTTCTTTAGTCCCTCTATCGTCAGAGGAGGTACTCGTGGTTTATAATTTTTGTTTCTTCATATGTCGAATTCATGTTTATTATTAAGATAACGAAAAAAAAAAAAAAAATCGGTATGTAAATTCTTTATATGCTCAATCATTTCTACAAAGCATGAAAAAGCTTAGTTTTAATAAGATGCACGTTTTAATAACAGAACTTCTGTTGCCATAAGTTTGTGTTTAAGCTTTTCATAAATCTGTGCAGTTATTTTAAAATATCAATATTTATATGAAAAAACTTTCAGGATAGTATGGGTTAGCAAGTTAACTACCCACCCGTAATGAGGTAAGTTAAGCTAAAATTTTAGTTAATATTTGTATATGAACTAATCCGTTTATGTCACGAGTTAATATAAAACGAGGCGAATAAGCTTATTTAATTTGTTTGTATAACTTTATTTATTATATTTTATTTATGTTGAAAATAATTTTTACTTTTATTTTATTTATATCATATTTCGATATGTTTCATATCTAATCATTATTTGTTTAAAATTTAATATTTAAAAAATTATTTATTTATATTTTATCTATTTTTATTTTATAATTACGATAAAAAGTAAGAAAGAGGCATAAATCACATGCTTTAAGGGAAAAAGGGGTTTACAAATATCCTTATGCATTGGAAAAAGTAATTCTAATTGGTTTCTTTTTATTCACTAGAATCACATTTCAATAAGCAAAGTCCATTCACGTTCATTACGATGATAATCTCGTGAATTTAAGCCAACAAGTAACCTATTAATACAACAGTGATCGATAATTACTTCCCTAGATAAACACACATCAGTTCCTTCTATATGACGTTTGGATCTCAACATTTAGCCTTGAGGTTGCTCAAAAATTACTATCTCTTAAATTTCTCTTTCCTTCAGCTGGGACGATAAGGTATTAAACTACCTATACCCCGTATCTTCTCCAATTTTTAATTTTTAATTTTTTTTTATCCTTCATTAACAACTATTTGAAGCGCACTATCTCTAACTATCATGTAAAGCGTATAAAGCATGGAAATCCGCGCGCTAACAAATCTCTATCTCTAAAATTGATGTATCAATTGAATTTTGGCCTAATTCATGCGATATTCCATTTTCGAATATGAATTTTCATTTGAAAGCAACGTGCTTGAATAATTTAATCGACCTCTGCATATAAATAAGAAGATCAAAGGTATAAAACGTCAGATTATTCTTGCCGCACAAAATGGGCTTAAATGTAATCATGAAAAGATAAATATAACCAAAAACCAATTGAATTTTAAAGATATTATTAAATTTGACCAAGAGGATAAGAATCAAAATCAAACCTTGGTTAACTTTATTTTGATTCTTTCATCTGATATAGAATAAATATTGATGATATTATATATGCATCCTTTATTTTTAAGTAAAGTAAATAATATGAATCACCTACATTGCTCCAAAGAAAGGCTTCTTTTTTTTTCTTTCCATTTTTCTTCACAAGTTTAAAATGTTAACCTGCTCCAATAAAATAGATCCATCGCCCCAATATAACTAACAACAAATTATAAATTTAATAAGCATAATATGTAAATGTTTGGTAATGTTACCTTAGAAAAATCCTAAAAATTAAGTATACATAGTGTATATAATTATAGGGGGTTGAAACATGAAAGTTGAATATTCTTAACATTTATAACCAATTAAGTTGACATTTTGATCATCTTGTTAATGATTTTGAGTAACCTGTCTTTTGTTTTTTTTCAAGTAATATTATAATTTACAACTATTTGAAAGTGGAGAGTTAAATTTAGTATGTCTCGCTAACGACTACAATACCATTGGAAGGACCTTAATGATTCTAACTAAGCTTAAGTGGTGTTTGGTTCAAAGAAATAAGAATTCCTTGCAGATACCTATTTCCTCCAACCTACTAAAAATTTTAAGATATTCAATGACTCGCTAAAAATGCAGAGTGTTATTTAATATTTAACAAAAATACATAAAATTTTTGTTTTTCTATTCTATAATTACTTCATGTGTTTAAATGACGTCTAAAAAAACATTAAACACAATAACAAGCAAAGAAAAAATATAGTGGTGAGTTTTTTTTTCCGGCCATATATGATGTTGGAGAATGATCATCCAAATCTTTTCTTGAGTTATATTTTTGTATGAATAAAAACTATAATTGCTTATTCCTATCATTCATTAATTTTATGTTTAGGTTAAGGGAATGAAGAGCGGGAGGTGAAATTTGAAAGGAAATTGTCACTCCACCAAAGTTTGATAAAACAAAGAATTGGTTTTTTTTTTTGTCAATCACGAAAGAAATTCATTCAAAGAGAAAGATAGTCTAACATTTTGGCCTTGACCCAGAATCAATAAAAAGAAGTTTAGCTCTAAAGGAGATGGGGATATAGATCCCAAGAATAAATGCTTATCCCCTTCCTGGCCTGGGTAGTTACCTAGTTAACATATGTATTCGCACTACGATAAATAAAATTAAAAGAACAATTAAAAAAGGATTTAATTGGGAAATTTTTTCCATTCACTTAGAAAAACCATTCTTCCTAAATTGAGAGAGAATAAGGAGGAAATTTAATCAAAATTACTATATTACCCTTAAAACAAAAATACACTTCTAAGTTATAAAGATTTTTATGGTACTTTAGTAAGACCAGAAATTTTTTTTTAGCCAACAAATAAGAAAGTTATATTATCACATTTTTCTTCACTTTCTCTCTTTCCTGAAACAAAAATACACTTCGCTTTATTATTGGTCCGGTTTTAGCTAGCTTTACATGTTAATACTATTTTAATTAAAATAAAAACATTCTTATAAAAATTAAGTGTAAACGAGTTTAGTTATGTTAAACTCAAACTTTAGATTTTTAGTTCAATTGATTTCATGTAGAGTGAATGTACGGAATTTAGAATCAATTTTAAGTTTAAACTTATATTCATCAATATAAGATTATTTTGACTTGAAAATAGATATTTTTATTTATTATTTTTAATTTTTTTATTTAATTTTTTAAAATATTATTAATAGTATATATAATCAATAATTGAAATTATAAAAAAATATAATAATATCATAATGAAATTATATGATAATTTAAAAATTTAAATAATTTTAATTAAAAATTTTAAAAAATAATAAATGTAGATCGATCCGAATCTGATGCGGAGTACGGGGGACGTTTGTCCCAAACCAAAATGGCCCGAGTATCAATACGAGGAAAGAGAGGATATGATGAGGGAAAGTACATGACTACATGCCTAAATAGTGATTGGCGGGGTTGGGAGGACATGGAAATGTGATATGAGTGGATCGGGGGTCCCACCATTGAGGTTTCTTCCAGGAAGTTTGATGAGATAAACGTTTTAGCATGGCTTGCAAGGCTCTGCTTCCATTGGAGGGAAGGATGCCACACTCATGTTTCCACGTTGCGTGAAGAACTGGGCCCAATGGCGGCATGGCAACACATGAAGGCATCTAAAATATATATATATATATATATTTTTGTTTTGTTCTTCATAACTTTCATATGTAAGTTTCAGGAACAGTTTTTAGGGTATTTTCTAAAGGGAATTTATGAGCACTTATTAATAACTCCAAATATATGTATATATATATCTATTTTCTAATATTAATTACGCATTTTATAAAAAAAAAAAATCACTTAAAAGGATGGATGGTTTGCATTTAACAAATAATTTTGGGCAATTACTAGCAATTCCCTTATTAGTATTCGGTGCCTCTTGCGATGTAGCATTTAACCAAGTCAAGTGAGGATAAAAACGAGCTTATTTATATAAATGTTTATCAAAGCTTTTGGAAAGAAAAAAAAAAGAAGCAACTATAATTAGAAAATTTTTCATATTTTTCAACCATGTCCTAAAAACTTTCAATTACATCGACAAATTCTTAATTTATATTTCCCCCTTTGGGCAAGACCCTGTGGGATTAATAGAAGAAATGATTAAAAAAAGAGAGGTAAATATAGATCTAACATCTCCATAACTACATGGTACTTTTTATCTGCTGAAATAAAAATAGAGAAATAAGAGAGTAATACTTTCTTATAATGAAGAATTTAATACAAAAACTAGTCACACTACAACCAAGGTATGGAATAAACAATCCAAAACATATAACAACTGAAAAACAATAAATATCCATAACAAGATTCTTTTAAACGTAGTATTTAGTTGAAACTCTTTCGTAACAAAGAAATCGGATTGCATATGTCGAGCGTGCTTTACATTTGGCAAGCCAGTCAATTACGATATATTTCTCTCTTCAAATATGACGGGAGGATTTCCTTAATAAGAGACCTTTACCCATGAAATATCATCCCAAATGTCTTATCTAGTTATTGTGGTAGAGAGCCATCTTGATACAATCATTTCAATCGTCACCCTATAAACATTAAGCTGTCAGCACAATTCAAGTTCCCTAACAAGAGCTAAAAAGTTTAATAAAATCAATTGGCTTGTGATATAGTAACAGATCAATTTTTCTTTAAATTTATAATCAAATCTTAACGTGTCATCTGATACCGATTAATATAAATATATGTTAACATATATTCCATAGATACGTTTAAGGTATCCATATTAGCTTATTCAAAAAAATAAAAATTTCTAATTTTAAATGTCAAAGTACTACTCCAATCCATGACCATTAGATCATGCACATTTGCTTTATGCACAATTCTTATAGAAATCTAAAGTGTAAATGCAATCAAACACAGCAATAATCTCTCGATTTAACCATCACGAATATTGAATCTCATTTTGTTCAAGTAAATTAAAATTTTCAATAAAATCATAGTATCACATGTATTAAAATTGATTCCTCATTTAAAAATTGAAAGCACAAAAGGACACAAGACCTATCTACAATTCAATCATGTTTTATATAATATGCTTTTCTAAATTTATTCCTTCTATTTTTGAATAGCTAAGCATTATTCATCAACATTCATTCAGTTAAAGCGATACTATCCATTTTTCACCAATAGTTATTATAGTGTTTAGCGTTTGTGTGCGAAACAATTATAACCTAACACAAAAATAAATTAAACCAAAGCAAACACGCGTATTATTAATAAAAATGGGAATTGGGAACATCCGTTTCGGTTTTGATGCAATTAGTAATAAAAGGATACAAGCGAAACGGCTAAATGATAAGTCTTATTCTCCAATTTCACCTTGTAAAATTAACAAAACCTACTTAGTATAATCCATAGGGTTCACGCCATTTACTAGAGAGAGTAGTGATAGTTTACGTTTGATTAATTGTCCAAATTCCTAATTTTCTTTCTCTTAACTCCCCTCGTTCCTGTCAATGGTCACAGCTCGTGCAGTAAGTAGAAAAGCATGGTTTGGCTTTGATTTTCTGCCAATCCTGATGATTTATGGAAAGAGTATACCCATTTATAACCTTTTCAGCCTTACTATCACCTAATCTTTTCAATATTCCCGGATTTCTATAGCCAGTGTGTATTTCCATCCATCCTATTTTCCTAGAAAGAAATTATTAGACAGACTTAATTAGTTTAGAGGGTGAAAATGAGTAGGCATAGAAGTTCATGGATGGTTCCAAAATTATAATAATTTAGTCGATCATCGAGATGATTCGATGCTGGCTGTTGGTTGTCAAACACTAAAAAAAAAAAAAAAAAAAAAAACATTTCACTTCTCACCTTTGAGAACAAACGATGAGCTATCAAGCTTTTAGAGTAATTTAGAGATCAGACTCAACATCAAAAGCTTAGAACTTCTAGATTTAAGTTGTTCCTCCTTCGAAGATCAAGAATTGCCAAGTGAAGTTCTCAACCTCCTTCAGCTACCATATAAGTGCAAAAGCTTGCTCCCACATGAAGTTACCATCCCAAGTTACATCAACCCTCTATAATCAAGTAAAACGTGTGACTCACATTGCACACATGTGATATACATCGAACTAATCCCTAATATTTACAGTCTATAAATGTTAATAAATATTATCTTTCAAGGTTGAATATATGATGTTGGCCATAAAAAAGTTTATTATATGATGAATAAGTTGGCTCTTCTAATCCATAAGACAACCATTTAGTGTTCAGTGCATACATGACGTTGTAGATTAAATCTAGTGTATGGTTTTATAATTAACATTACCTAATTAAAGTCCTTGGATATATGCAGTTATCGGTTTAAGGTATATATTTATATTTGTATTATAAAAAATAATAAGCACGGTAGTTTTAGGGTATGTCAAAAGTTGTGTCAATTTTTATTAGGTTGTGCTAAAAGTTGTGGTTCTAGGTTATATTATTTGAACAAAAATGTGCTTTGCACAAATTAATTAAAAAATTATTATTGGTAAAATTTTTAGAATAATAAATCATTAATAATGACTTGCATAATAATATTACTTTTGAAAAGGTATATTGAATTACGTGGTCCGAAATAATATATATATATATATATATATTGAGCTGATTGGGATGATGCATCCTCTGCTTTCGAACCGATATACAAGCAGGAAAGGATTTAGGGGGAGGTTGGAAGGTTTTAGACTCCCAAGCTTCTTGAAAAAATTATAATAATTATCAAAATCTGTTGACAAGGGAGAAAAAAAATATGTCATATTTACATTTTATAGATGAGAATATTTAGTAATAATAGACACAATTTTGTGGCCAAGAAAATGCTCTTGCATGAGGGAATTTTCCATGATAGTTATCTATATTCTACTTTTTCACATTGGATTTCTTCCATAGCCATCAGAATCGTTTTTACATTGCTCAATTATTACATAATTTTATGATTTTTCTACGGTCCTATCTATATTTTTGCTCACACTAGGTAAAGTTGTCGTGGTATGAGAAAAATTACAATAAAAAGAATTAACGTTTGAAGATAAATTTAAATAGAAGATCAACGTTTTGAAATGTTCATATAATGGATCAATATTTCATAAACTAGTTTAAATAAAAAATCAATATTTCAAAAAATTTAAATAAGAATCAATATTTCACAAAGTAGTTCAATTAATTTATAGTTTAGTTATTATAAATTTCTTATTTAAAATATTTTGTAAAATGTTGATCCTAATCTAAATTTTTCGAAACGTTAATCCTTTATTTAAATATTTTGTAAAATATTGATCATCTATTTAAATTTATTTCCAAACGTTGATCTCTTCTATTATAATTTTTCATAATGATATAATAAGATGTGATTTCCACTTAGGTTCAACTCTTATCTACTGCTTTTTCTTTTGCTTTTCTTTTTTATTCTTTGTTTATATAAGTAACGAAATTATATTATATTCATTAATATATGTAGTTAACTAAGTAAAATTATCTTGAGATAATGTTTACTTGTTAAAAATTAAACCATACATTATGACTGCATATTTTTACACTACAAATATTTCAGTTAATCATATAAAACATTAGCAAATCATATTGTGAAAACTCAATTGCACCGAGAATCACTAAACGGCTAGTTGCTAAATTATTTATATTGAGAACGATATTTTTTATAGTATTGTTAAAACCTTACAATTTTCAAAGATTGGAAGCCTATTGAAATAGATTTAAAAAAAAAATTAGGATACTTATAATCGTATCATGTTTCTGTTTTGTGCTTCTTGTAATTTCATTTAAAAATTTCATGCTATATTTATGTATAGTAAAACTTATACAAGTTTGATGTGTTGATTTCATTTTTTTCCTTTTACAATTTCATAGTTAAATTCCAGTAATATATCCGCCCCAGCAAAAAGATTACTCTTATTAGCTTTTCATGAAGTGTTCGAGGCATTCATTAGGCTGTGAATTGCGACTATCTCAAGAAATTAAAGTTTTCTTCCTTTGAGGGTTAAAAGTACCATGAGTACACTTTCCAATAAAATCCTTTTACATATATAAATTGCACTATAAACGCAATACAAGTGGATTTTTTTCCGTAAAGTATATAAAACCAAACTAAACTAAATTGAACCATATGAAACTGTAAAATACAATTATTTTTATATTTTTTATTGACTTGTGGTAGGCATAAAAAAGGATCCAAGCAATTTATGTTTCAGTTTGAGATTGAGCTAAACTCCATCGCTTTAACTAGAGCTAAACCATTCTCACTTAATTTTTGTACAATCTTTTATATGTGTAACATACTTATATGTTTTAATATACCTATATTGGATTGTTGGTTTTTCCCCTTTCTTCTAACATTTAACAAGTGTTTAAATATTTGAAGTAAAGTAAAGAGCTTACTCAAAGTTATGCACTTGAAACTAAATTAGGAGCTTAGAATTTTAATATGAAACCATTTTTTATAAATTATTCAAACTATTTTGCTTTATTTGTGAACTTAAAACTTTATTTTGTAAGTTTTATAGCAACTAAAGCCATCTTTTTATTACATATCATTAGTATTGTATGTTTTAAGATGGCATCACATTATACAACATAGAGGAACTTGTCTTGTACTCTTAAATGTCGTATTAACATAGTAAGGAACTCTCTTTTCAAGAAAATTTCCTTCACATTATTTTTTTAATTTTTGTGAGTGCTAATTACTATTTTTAACTAATAAAAACTAAGAGGTGGTGGTGATGGTAGGGGAGCTTAGGGTCACATGGCATATCACATAAGGCACACAGAGAGTTTTTATACGTTACAAAGGAGCCCCGCGATAAGGAAGGTCTAATATGTTCTTCTGTATTTTGTTATTTTTTATTTATCATATCTCAAATTGCATATTATGTAATATTGATGATTTAGTAAGAAATCACAGATAATCTTAGTAGTAAATTTAATTGTGTAAGGGTAATTATTATCATTTTTTGTTTTAATATTATTGACGATCAAAATTAGTAAATTGAGCTTAGGCTTAAGTCGTGAGTAAGGCCTGCAAAAGGAAAAAATTAAGTTAAGAGGATGCCGAGTCGATTTGCCATAATTACTTTGATGCTTAAGGAAGTGTTTGAAGTAAAGAGAGAGAATGAATGATAAAATAGAGATCAAGCAAACCAAGAAGAATTATCATTCATCCCTTAGGCAATATTTATACATGACGGCTTGTAGCTATCCTTCCTTTAGTAATTAATGTAATTGTCCCATAGTGGAATAATCTTCTGTACGGTTTCCTAATTTTAAGGAACGTGGGTGGCAAGCAATTACTTTTTTAGTTATCGCTAAACCATTTACAGCACTATATCTTAATTCAAACATCTGGGAGTCATGTTCTCAATGTTTGACTTGGTCACATCAACCAGAGTTAGCATGTCATAGTTTCCAAGCTAACCAAAGCAGCTTGGAGCCCCTTTTATTCAATCTAAGCTCTTTGGGAGTGCATGGGTCTAGGTTAGCCACTTGGTTGCATGTTCCCCTTCATGCAACCAAAATCATGTCCTTGAGTTTAGGTCAGAAAATGGGTTGACGAGCTCAAAGTAGGCTCTTATGAGAACATTCTAAACCTTACTATACCTTCGATGAGACTTTTTTATCAACAAATACCTATATATGTGGTTAAAATCCAATTGTTAAATTGTTTTCAATTGAAACCCTATGTTGAAATGTACAAGTAAAAATTATAGTATTAGATATATATTGTATAAAGTGAAATGTAATTAGAAAAATTAAAAGTTTAAATCAAATTAAAGTGTTTTTAAAGCATTTTAATTTGAAAATTTTAAATCAATAAAGTGCAATTCATTTCACTAGAGACTTCAAATATGTTAAGTTCTGACTTATGAACTAAATTAAGCTATAAACATCCTTACTATTTCATGTTACTATTTTAAAACCAACCTAAAAAGGATAGGTTTGGCTAGATCTGGGCAAGAGTTGATTTTCAACCATGAACAGACCTGATAGTGTTTTAGTAAAACCGTCGGGCTTTAAGAGCTCAAGTGGTTCGCCTGGGCCAAACTACGCGAACCGGCGATTTACAAACCGTTGGGCCGATTCGCTATTGAATCGGGCTAACCTACTATTGAACCGGCAGGTCAATCTCGTTGGTTTACTTCTTTAAAAAAAGAAAAAAAAAAGCCATTAAGTTAGAAAAAATAATTGAATAATATCTAACAAGTCATTGTATATCAAAATTACTTTATTTATAATGATAAATAATAATTTTTTAAAAAATAATATTATCAAACTAATAATAGATGACTAATCATAAATTAATTATATGTTAAGGATAAATAGTAAATTTAATTTCAGATAATATAAGTTTTTTTTGTAAAACTTATCAAATATTAAGAATTTAAATATGAGAAAAAAAATCAAATTTAAGAGAAAAAAATAAAATAAATTGGAATTGCATTAAGTTGTAAATTAATAAAAAAAATAGAAATTATTAATAAATTAGCACACTAAAAAAACAAAAGGAGATTATATTATTAAAAATTATTAATATATATAAAAAATTAATAAAATAAAAAAATTAAATTTTTAAAAGCAAACAATCAGTTTAAGAATCTCGAACTAGCCTTTAAACCACCAAATCTAGTGAAATAGCCTAGAACCACCAACTCTATTAAATTAGAACAATAGAAACACTTTTATAACTGGTATTGGTCCTTGCAGCATAAGAGGGATTCTTTTTTAAGTCTGTTTCCATAAAATAAAGTGACTCGAATGAAATAGAAAACATGAAGATATTCAAAAGAGAAAGTGAATCGTTTGAATAGATAATTTTTCAAAAAAAAAAAAGTCAATAAATGAAAAACTCAAATAAAAAAGTCTAAAACTCTAAAGTCAAAACTTGTGGCACCCGCTATTTCTTTTTGTGACATAATGAATTAGAGTTTTACGCAATAGTGATTCATGGCTACTTTTTTCTTTCGCAGATAAAATTTCTTTATTTTATTTTTTTTCCTGGTTGCTTACAAACCAGATCAGAAAATCTCACCTTCCATACGTGAAAGCGATATGCCAACCTATCGTGATTTCCAAGTAATCCGATCCGACCAATGCAAAACCTAAAAGACATCGTGGAGCATGATATGACAGTACGTATCCTCAGTAGGAGCACACACGATACCCAATTTTGTGGAGCAATTCCGTCGATTCTAATTCGCTCTTGGAACCCTGAATTCTTTCATAACTCAGCTCTCTTCCAACTCTCTATAACCTTCTCTCTTCACGCATAGTTATTTCTCTCTCTCTCTCGATCTCTTGATGTTATTTTCCTCCTCAGAAATGCAAATATTGAAAAACGATTATAACCCATCCATAAAAAAGTAATCGAAAGATAAAAGTCTCTTCAAAACACTGTTAATTGAAACCTTCTAATTATAGCATGCGAAGAAAGATAAAAAAAAAAAAACAGCAAATTTTTTATTTAGCAGTAGAAAATTTCTCAAAAGTTAACTTCAATACTCGTTGATGGTTTTCTGTGTTTTTTTTTATTTTTTTGGGTTGGCCAAAAAAAGATAAATTTTAAAAGCATCAATATATTACTACAAACTCTTTGGATGAGATAGTTAATTATACAAATAAATAAATTTTCCATAGTTAGTAGCAAAAAACAAGTAATGTTTGGGGTTGTTAATTAAAAAATGGATAAAGTATACATACTAAATTAACACTTTTAAACTCCAAATACTAAATCACAAACATTTAGCCCAATTTAATTCAAATTTTATTAATACTTAAATTAAACTCAATTAACATTTAAATTAATTAAGTCAAACATCATAAATTTCAAGCTCGATTCGAATTCAAGAATTCAATTAAGCTTGCAAGCTAATCAAGCTAAACATCTTAAGATAATCTTAAGCTCATCTCAATAACCCACTTGATACATAAAAGTAATATCTGCAAACAAAAAAAACCATCTTTACAGGATGACAACAAACACCCCACAAATGTACACAACAGCAAAAATAGCTATCAAAAGAAAATTAGTTTCTAATAATTGAAAGTGGATTTAGCAAAGCGTTGATGAATATCCTCCATCAAAATCTTGCATAAACTTGAATGGTTGGAAATCTTCCATGCAGCCACCAGCTTTGCTATCCCCCCAAGTTTTTGTGAAAGAAATGGTTCGCATTTTTCATTGACTAGATACAGGCACGGCTTCCTCTGCCAGGGCGGACTCTGCAGGGGACTTCTTTGTAAGGGACTTTGGTATGTCAAGGAAGTCCTGTGCGCAGCGCTGTTGAGGGTGCGACAACAGCATGCACATTTGACGAAAAAGTACGCGTGTCAGCCCATGGCCGCTCTCCATGATGTAGCCTTCATATTCACTGACATGTTCAAGAGCATTAACTAACGCATCGTAGACCTGCTGAGGGCAATTGTCAGGTCCAGGCTTGTCATGGAGGTAAATTACATCCAAAGTGAAAAGCTTTTGGTTCACGGGCCACTGATGTTGAGGTTTTGTTGAGGATCTGCAGTAGATAAGGATCTGTCATATAGAAAAAAACAAATCCTCAGTATCAGATCCCAATGACAATAATAGTGTCAGCATCCCCCCTACTACAACAAAAATTTTGCATAGCAAAAATCAATATGAAAAATGCAGGATGATTTAAAGCGAGTCCTAGGCAATCATGCGAATGCATAATATTAAGAAGATATCAAAAAAACTCTACTTAATATAGAAGGGATAGTGCTTTCTTTATAGTTTCGGTTCTTACCACCCTCAAAATCCGATTTTGAGCACGAGATTTCTTTGCTTCATGTGCAGCTATTCTAAACAATTGTGTCAGATCTGCATGATCACTTGGCAAAGTAGTAGAGAGGTTCCGAATTGCAGTTGCTGCAGTCTCAATATCACTGCTAAATTCTTTCCGAAGCTTTAACCACAAAAAAGAACAAGTGAAAGAGGAATTCATCAATTAGAAAATACTGGCTTCGTGAAATAAAAGAATACTTTTACAATTACAAAGTGAAACAACAATTGGAGAAATCTTTGTTCGTCTCCAAGATCAGTGCAAAACAATGATACAGACATCTTATATGGTTTCTCACCACTTTTTCAGCATTATTTACTAATATACACTTCTGCAGACTATCTTTTGTGAATTAATGTCGCTGCTAGCATATGCCATCAGACATGAAAGCAACATGGTCAGCCTTCACGTTCATATCTAAAATCAGGAAATGTGCATGGAGATACCACAATCATGAATCATCCCAGTACTCTAGAGTAACCAATGCTCAACTGTATGTAGCATGACTACAGAATTTCTAACCAAAAAAAACAGCCATTGACATTAAGTAGGATGTCATCATGGTTGGGAATTCCCTCTCGACCTTTTGAAAGCCACAAAGAACAGGAATGTAGAGGGCTAATGTCAAAGAATTTGGTTATCCAACTGCACTGTCGTGTGCATAATATACCAACAAAAACAGTATCCATCCTGCCTAAATGTCACAAGGCCCTATCTATTTATGAATGCAAAATATGTCACACTAGTCCCAATAACATTAGCTCCTTCTCCACTAATTGGAATATGGCATCCAGGAGCAATCGGATAATCGATGTGTGCAAATCCATTTCACATAGAACAACACCTAAATGATTCTAATTCGGGCTTCAGGTCATGAAATTATCTTATCAGTAATTCAAATATAGTCCGAAAAGGGAATAAGTTTGTTCCAGTCCCATTATCATGATTCCACACCGAGGTTTCAACCACACCACTATCCAGTTTAGCTTGATTCAATCAATTCACTCCAAAATGAGCTCACTTGTTTCAAGCATTCTCCAAAATCCACTGATCAAAGATAGAATTACATATAAGTGATAAAACATAATCTATCTCAAAGATAAAAATGATTTTTAACAATTAATAACCAAATGTAAGCATAGAGATGAAAAACTTTAACAATCATGAACCCATTTTACGCATAAAGATCATAATTTTCACAGTAAATAATAAAATTTGAGCGCAAAGAAGACAAAAAAATTAACAATCAACAACCCAATTGAAGCATAAAGACAAAGAATTTAACAAGTAATAACCAAATTCAAGTGTAAAGATCGAAACTTTACAATGAAAGAGCAAAATCAAGCATACCCAAGAAGCGGATTTTGCAAGAGTGGCGAAAGCAAAACGGTGGTCAGGATTGATAGAGAGTTTGCTGTGCATAAAGAGGAGAATGGATTGTTTAATGGAACCCAATCTGGTGAATCCGGTAGTCTTCATTTCCACTAGGGTTTCTGCATCCACGTCGATGCAGAAGAGTATGTCCTCACTGTTTATCCGGGTCGGGTTTAGGGTATAAGTCGGTCTTGAAGTGCCTTCTTCAACTCCCTCCATCTCCCTCTCTCTCCCCCCTTCCTCTAACACTGCTGGTGATGGAATCGATGGAGAGAGGAAAACACTGCGTTTTTAAGTTCTTCTACAAAGTCGTATGGCACCTTGCTCTAAACTACAACGACTTTTCCTTTGTTTTCTTTTCTTTTTTAACACTGTTATTGAGTCCCACTGCATTTTTAAGTTGGATAATCACTTCCCAACTGTTGCTTTTGGAGGTCGGATGTCTTTAGGGTTTTTACTAAAATTTAGGATTTATGTGGTTTTTTCGGAAAATTATAGAAGACAAAATTGAATTTTAAGAATTCAGGAATTTATCTATACTAAAAGGTATTTTCTTCAAATTTCCCATCATTTTGAAATAATAAAAATTGTTTTGATTGCTTTGAAAAGGTAAATAGCAAAAATAACAAAAATGGGGAAAACAAATCGAATAGAAAGATCGAAAAATAAAAGACTCGATAAAAAAGCAGTACGGGGAAGTATGTTTTTATACCTTTCACTATTTGTTTGACCGAAAAATATGTCAATCCATAGAATATGAAAACCAGCAAATGAATGTTAAGTGTAAAATTTTCCGATCTGCATAGTCAAATGTATCCGTCATTAGAATTTAGAGTTCGTTTTAGTTCAAAATAGCCTAAGCAACTTCGTCTATGAGATATCTTGAGTAACTTATTGGGTTAAATTCAAGTTTTGAAATACCCGGACTAGATTATCTTACAAGCTTAATTAATCTAAACTCAAGTTAAATGTACATCAAATTTAAGTCAAGTTTATATATCAATATTATTTTAATTAAATAATAATTTATTTTTTTCACAATAATTAGGCGTAAATTAGCTTAGTCAAATCAAATATGAGATTTTAGTGTCATTTTGAATCTTAAAGTCAAAATTATAAATACAGCCAAATTCAAATCAAGCTTGAATTTTAAAATTTTAAATTAAGTTTGAGTTTATTTCAATTGGACTCGATTCATCTATATACTGTTAATAAGTAATCAGCTTCTACGAAGAGATGGATGATCGAATGTAAAATTTCTTGATAAGTTATGCGTAGGGATTTTTCATTTCCTAAAGTTTTGTTTTACATTTAACTCTTACATATGTAATTTAATGTTTTATAATTGATTTTTGCAAAAGAAAAAAGTTTTATTTCAAGAGCCCTATAATGTTTCATATAAAACTCAATTTTTCAAGATATATTTAGCTACTAGGAAATTAAGATTTTATTATAGAGTAAGATATTTTAAACTCAATTTTTTATCTTTTATGATTTGTATATTTTAAATACTAGCTTTATCTTAAAAGTTAAGTAGTTTAAGCTCAAATTTTTAACCCAAGAACTAAATAGTTCTACCCAATTTTTTTTTTTTTTTATAAAGTTGAGAATTTGTTATCTTATTTATACATAAGTATAACCATCTATTCTGTCATATTAGCAACTTGGTACAAGAAAACTAAAAAAGTATCGATAACTAGTCCATATTAATAAGAAAAAGAGAAACTACGTATCAAACCTAGACCAACATTAAAGATATATATTCTTTTGTGTTGTGAACAGTAATACATTAAATATTGTGGGTGGAAAAAAAATTATACTTAATTCACGTTGCATTAGTTTTAAATTTTCACCACGATTCAATTTTGTATTTTATTTCCTTAATTCCTTTTTTTTAGTAATTACTGATTTTTTTATGTTTCAAGGGTGACTCGCCATGGATCAGTGGGTTCATTGATTCTGAAACGAAGGACTGCCCCTAATTCATGAACCCACCAAGTTCACAACCGAGTCACGGTCTAAACCGGGCCAGGGTCGGGAGTCGCCACATAGACGAAATCAGATTTTCGAACCTGTCGTGGTGATACCATACAGCGTCACAGTCTAAATCGACCCGTCCCCACCTCTGCTGGTAACATATCGTATTTGGTAATTGTGTTGCTAGTAACTTATAAGTACTTGATTATGAAGTGTAAGATAGGACAAACAATTTTGAAGATTTTTCATAAATTAGTTTGTCAAATTAATTGAGAAATTGAATAGCATCGATTGTATGTAAAACATGAGATGTCTGATGCTATTTGCCAATTCAAACAAGTTGGGTACAGTTGGGAGAAAGACAGAGAGAGAGAGAGAGAAAAAAAAAAAGGAATGAAAAATCTCTCATATAAGCTTCATCTTTAGCTTTCTAGTAGGATTAGCGGCGCAATATGTTTATGTTAAATCATAGAGCCTAATAAATCATTCATAATTTCGTAGATTTTAGGATGGACACAAATTTCATAAGCTACATTCTAGTTCCATAATTAAGGAATATGATTTCAATTGAGTATTTGAGTTTGTATTTGAAAAAAAAAAACAAAAACAAAAAAAAAAAGATAGTATTTGGATCTATATCTATTAGATATCTCTCTGATAATAATAATTAAAAAAAAAAAGAATATTAATGAACTAACAAGTATACAAGTATTCAAATAATTCTTTAGAAAGTTTAACATTGCAATTTAAGTTGCTTTCAAAAACTTATTCAAAATGTTTAAATTATTTAAAAAAGAGACAAGTATGAAATATGAAAAATAGTAAATCGATACTCTTCATAAAATTATTCAAATTGTTAATCTGAAAGAGTAACGTTGAAAATTAATGCAATATCATAATCGAAACAAATAAGACCTAGTTTCACTAGATAACGTGTATTAGGAAAATACATTTAATACTGTTTCATTTAAGTTGGAATTAAAATCCATGAAAATTATTTTTTAAGCGAATTTATCTTTAGATAAATCACAAAAAAATATCTAACGTTAGATAAGCATAAGATTGACTTCGGATTTTGTAGGATTTTAATTTCAAATCTCAAGCTTATTTAGGATTTACTGATTGAGATAAGGTATAAAGTCAAGTTTAAATTTTAAACCCTAAGTTTTTCTCAAAATACCTACGGATTATTTTTAATGTTGAAAAAGGATAAACATGAAGTGAAAATAATATTCAACAAACTTAGCTGTTAGAAGACTCTAACATAAAAAGAAAAAAGATTCAAAATGTCAAGTACGATTCTAAGAAGGAAAATATATATACTTTATACTGTGATTATAAACATTCTTTACTGTCTGAAAGAGTATAGAACATTTCTCAAACACTTCTTCAAAGAATTGAAATGAAACCGATCTTTCATCAATCTTCATTTCTGTTTTCGTGCAAAACTTTTTAAGACTTGGATTGTTGTTCTCACTTATAATCTAGAAACTTTATATGTTATTTGAGTGTTGAGAAAAGTTTGATTATACTCTATAGATCTGTAATTAATCTAGAGAGGCTAGATAGACAGAGTAGAGAGTTGTTAAGGCTAAGTGTGGTTGATATTTGTAAACTTCTCATAATTTTGATTTAGTGGATCAAGTAGATCAACACCGGTGAAGTAAATCGAGTCCCAAGTAATGGAGTTGAAAGAAAACAGTAGACAAATAGTCGAAACTCTATATCCTCCTTATCTCTTTTAATTTGCGCTATTTAATTATATTATTTGTGTTAAATTATTAGAGTACAATTGTTCACCGATTCAACTTATTAAGAGAAGTAATTTTATTTACATCAAAAATTTCAAAATTTTTTAAAAATATCAATTTGTACACCCCCAAAATCTTATTATCTTATATAGGACCAATAGTATTTAATATTTATATAGAATTACAAAAGGTAAAGTGAAAATATATTTTGATGAGCAGCGTTAGCTGCCAATAAGCAATAACTACCTGTTAAAAGTCAACTATTAACCATCAAAGATCAACGATTAATCGCTAAGAAGCAATGAACAATCACCATAATTTATCATCAATCATGTAATACAGGTGAACCACCAAATGTTATTTAGTTTATAGGAGATTCTTGTATTTTATTTTCCCATTAACTTAAATTATTTTCTCTATTAACTTAGACTTTGTAGCCTTCTTACTACTCTATGTCATGTCATAGGGATAGGCAAAGAATTAACCAAATCGGAGGAATCCATAAGCTAGACCAAATCAAACTTTCGGTTTTTTCCTCTTAATTTGGTTTAGAAAATTACTAAACAAAACCAAACTGAAAAATTATAATTGATTTGAAAGAATAAACCAAACCCAACTGTTGAACCCAATTAATTCGTTTTAGAAGATACAATATTTTACTTGTAACAAAAAAAAAAAAAAATCATCTGTTAAGATACAATACTTAGAAAAGTTTATAGTTTACATCTATTAAATTATATATGTGTATAACTTTTGAATTAAGGAAAGGTATAAATAAGTCATTGACATTTTTTTTTTTTCATTTCAATCCCATAAATATTTATAAACAATCTCTCCATTAATATTCCATTAGTTTTAGTGTTAGTGAAGACATGTGTCACATGGTAGCGTATGATTGGTCTACATGTCTTTATTAAATGAATAAAATAATAAAGATATCAAAACATAATAAAAAATTTAAAAAAATAAGAAACTCTAGAAAATAAAATTAAATATACATACATATATATTATTTAAATAAATTAATAAAAATTTGAAAAAATGAAAAATAAAAAAAAGGGAGAAAGAATAAAAGATTAACAGAAAAATAAGTTCCCATCACTTCAATGCCAGGGTAGCCTAAACTACCACTAAAGATCCATAAAAGTATCTAAATTAATTAGACCATGCTTATTTAATACTTTGTTTGTTCCTCTTTAATTGAAGAAAAAAATTTGTATTCTCATAACTAAAGTTGAATAATTCTAAAATGATTCCAAAGAAAACTTTAGGCATTTCTTTTTCTTTTTTTTTTAGCAATATCTAGTCCTCCCTTCTTCTTTTTTTGTCTCATTTCAAATATATTTAAATTCTTCATTCTTGATTAAGTTATCGAGACAATTGAAAAAAGGGCATTACCCTATCCCCTTCATAAGAACCCTTAAGTGGTAGATGGTCACCCTAGGTTATTAGTGGATCATGACTTACCTTGTATGGAGTGACCAAAACCTTTCTTTTCTTTTCTTTTTTTTCTCTTTTTCTTTCTTCTTTTGCTTTTTCTATCTTTTATTTTTTATTAATCTACCTTAATAATAACATGTATGTATATTTATTTTTATTTTGTGGAGATTTTATTATTTAACAAAGACAAGTGAACAAATTATATGCCGTTATATGTCTTCACTAACAACAAAACTAACAAGATACTAATGGAGTACTTGTTTGCAAATTTTTATAAACATTAAGGATTAACATAAAAAAAAAATTGTCGATGATTGAAATAGAAAATGTAGCAAATGTTGAGGACTTGTTAATACTTTTCTGTACAAATTACTTACATAGGTCTTATCAAAAATTTATACTATATATTATGTTTATAAATAAAATTAGTTATTAATAGATATTTGAAATTTCTTAACCACATAAATATTGGCTTCATCAACCTTGATATCAATACTTATTATTATCAAAATTTAATGTTTTTTATATGAGATTACATCTTATGCAAATACACTTTCCCAAATTATAAAATATGTTTCAATTTGTAAACCAAATCAAATCAAAGTTTCATAGTTTAAGGAAATTCTTAATTTAAACAATGTGATTAGATGTAAAGTGTTAAAAAAAAAACAAACCACATTATAAGTTCTTAACCCTAGCCCATTCGCAACGAAAATAGATCTACTAATTCTTTGATTCTAGTTAATAAGAGGGATCTTGAATTAAAAATTAGATTTTAGAAGCTAAAAAATGATATCTTAAGTAATTACAATAATCAAGTTCATAATATTAATATAAAGCCAATTCCAAGAGACTTGTTGGAAGGTGTCATTGGTGTGCATCCACTAGGAATTGAACCTACAAATTTGCTAATTAAGTTAGGCATTTTATGATTTAGTTCAATGAGAAAATCAAACCACACTCACCCCCAACTAACATGTATATTAGGTAAATTTACATCTAAAAGAGCCATGTGAATCCTTGATAACTAAGTTGTGGGAACATTCTTTTGATGAAGTCAAGAGATTCATTATATCACGTTGTTATACTAGAAGATCATTTGCAATCTTACATAATCGCTTTTCATTTGACTTGCTCTAAGGTTTTTCATGTTCTTATGTCTTATTTACTATTTTTGCTACTTCTTTACATGTACTGTGATTTATAATCACAAATATAGATCTAATTCTTAATGAAGTGGTGTTAATGCTACATTTGTCTCAATAAATTTGTTGAAACAAAGTCATGGCAAAACAAGGTCAAACTTACGGTGGCTAGAGGCTGAACTAAAGTTACAAATTAGTTGGAGCATTGGTGGTAAGACAGTAGGATCCTAGTCGCTAGCTTGTGCAATGAGTTGGTAATGATCAAAGAAATTGTATATTTAGGGTTTATGATCTATACACTTAAGAGTGAAGTATGACACTAAGGAATTTAATGGAGACACAATTTAATTTCTAGCAAATCTAAGTGCCATTACATTTAAAAAGGTGTTGGATAGAAATCTTATTCAATTTAAGCACCAGTGTCACATTGGTGATATAGCAAAGAAGAAGATGAAAGATATGTAATGATCTTGATATGCTCTCTTGCCTCTTCAATCCGCAGGTTCTAAAGACATGCAGACAAATTTATATACAATATTAAACTAGATAATTGAACTTTATAAACATAATTTATACTTCAAATTCAATTTATCATTATAGTCAAATGAATTAAGAAGCATAATAGTAACAAATTACATATATAAATAACTCCATGTGATTAAAATGAAAAATAAATACAAAACCCAAAAAAAAAAAACAGAAAAGGGCCAAATTGCACCTATTGAGAGGACATTGTTTGGTTTTATAATTTAGAGATTTAAAGAACATATGAATTAAAAAACAAAAACACAAATAGCTCCTCACTTCATCATATCAATCTGCATCCAAACTTCAAAAGCCCAACCATGGAAAATGTGAAATCGTAATCTAGCAAAATCGAAGACTACTAACCCAAATCGTCTACACAATATGTCATTGGATCTATCCTTCCACCACTAAGTCGAAGCCTTAACCCACAAAAATACCAAATCAAAAACCTTGCTCAAATTGGAAACCATAATCCAATTCAAAGTTGATCTCACCAAACCTAATTTCGTATAGCGCCCCCAAACAGCCCCCTCCTTCCAACACTCAAACCCTAGATCAAATGAGTACGGTGGAGGGATATGTAGCAGAATAAGGAGTTTGTGAAAGGGACACGAGTGAATTGGCTTCGATAGTTTATGAGGCATGAGATGTGAGAATGGAAGGTATCAAACTGGAGAGATCTGCGACTAGTAATTAATGGTTAGACAATTTATTCAAGGGAAAAAAAAAAGTTGTAATTTTCTAATTTTTACGAGGGCAAGAAGGGAATAGAAAGGATGGAGTGGGAGAGGAATCCAGATTCTTTCCTTTTCTAAACAATGCCAATGCAGTTAATTAAGGGAATGGGGTTTCCGATGAAATAATAAGATAATAAAAGTGTGATAAGTAATAAGGTGGGAATGAGCGTCCCAAGTGAACATAGCGTTAATGTTTGCACAATGCATTACTATTCTGCTTTTTCAAGTGACAGTGTTTCATTCTTTTTAATTCAATAGTTCCTCTGACCAATCTTGCTCACCCGCCATTAAAGTAACGTTTAGTTAAACAATTTTTACAGCGCTACACTAGACAAGACAAAAAAAATTTACTTAATCTTACAAAATGATCAGATAAAAAAATTGAGGTGATGAACAAAACAAAATATCCAGATTATACCGTATCTATATTATAGTATAAAAATAAAATTTATAAAATAAAAATAAAAATATTTTATCCTCAAAAATATCATTCTAAATTCATCATATATGCATAATGTTTTAATAGCTAAAAAAATTTACAAATTTTTATTTAATATTATATATAATTAATTTAATTATATGAATTCAACAATCCATTTAAATCATATTTTAAATAATATAAAACTATAATTAAAATATATATTAAATGATATCAATAGTATAACTGTCAAAATACAATAATAAGTTCAATATTTACACATACCAAACAAGAGGAGGCACAACATCTTATACCACGTATCGTACAAATTAAATATAACATAATAAATCTATACTTTCAAATCCTTATACTTATCCTATTCAATTCTTTTTTATCAATTCAATTCTTACAACCAAACCAAACCAAACACTATCTATGAATTAAGCTAGCCCATTCATCACTAGGGACCATGGTGGTAAATGCTCAGTCGGGCGGATCAAAACCAGGACTAACTACACTTCTATTAATTTATCAAGCCGGAGGATTTCCAATTTCCAGAGACTTTACTGCTAGGCGACATGCATACTAGCGCTTAATTAGACATGGTGAATATTCGATGCAAATAAATGCTACCCAAATAAATCGATGCTATCCTGAAACTTCACCGTTCACACCAGGAAAAATAGAGTATGCTTTTAGACAATAAGGCCCATATAGCATGTAGTTTTGCCAACATAGTTTTCCCACCAAGCACTCTCTCCAAAGCTTGATGCTACCGAGTGCTATGCTAGGGCACATCAATTTTGTCCATAACCACCAACTTAACTTCATGCAGTTGTACATCAAGTTCATGATTGCAGAATTTATTGCCATGCAAGTGTACGGACAGATGGCACATTTCAGTAACTGCATGCCATAAGTAGGAAATTTTACTCCAAAGCACAAAAGCTTTTCGCTAGAACAATGCAAGGAAAAATACCTATATAGATAGATAGACATATATATATATATATATATATATAGAGAGAGAGAGAGAGAGAGAGAGAGCATATAAGATTTACTCAATGTTTCAGGATAATCCAAGCACAGATTCGTATGGCAGTGTCATAATTGCTTCACTCACTAAAAGCACAAACTGAAAGGAACAAATAAGAGAGGGGAGGTAGAAGCAGGGAGATCATTTGTCACTAAACATGACAATATAAACCTAATAACTAGTTTGGAAGAAGACAGACAGCAGTCTGAAGAAGACATGGCTCGAGATTCCAAAGGCATTGCAGCTGTTGTAAGCTACCTACAACCAGCGAATCATGCATTGCAAGCAAAGTGAAGGCTACTGAATTAAGATTGAAGAAACTAAAGTTTCCACGCAATGCAGTAAGACTACTCAATAAGTTCGCAAATATATGAAACAACACGCTAACAAAGAGCTAAACATAAGCAAAAATCTTGCAGCAGCCTGAAGCATTAAGCATGTTTAAAAACAGCTAACTGAAAGGAAAAGACAAATACACTGGAAGATGCCATAGGTAACAAAGAAATATTAATATCCTACCACATAGATCAACTTTGAGGAGAGGCCTTCGCAACAACAGTTTGCTGAGTAGCCTGAGGAGCTGGCACAGCATCAGAAATATTAATATCCTACCACATGGATCAACTTTGAGGAGAGGTCTTTGCAACACCAGTCTGCTGAGTAGCCTGAGGAGCTGGCACAGCATCAAAAGTGCCACGAGCACCAGCCCCCGCACTGCCATCTGTCGTGTAAGCAGGAGGCTGTGGATATCCACCACCATAACTGCCATATGCAGGTGGCTGTTGTCCATAGCCAGGTTGAGATGAAGGGGGCGCGGGCGCAGCATAAGGTGGAGCCCCATATCCTGATGGAGCAGCAGCAGTACCATAACCAGAAGGTGGAGCACGCTGGTTGGGATCTGGCTGAGAGTAGCTGGATGGAGGTGGCTGAGAATGGGGATAGCCTGGCTGGCCAGTAGGTGCCTGTCCATAACCTCCAGGCGTACTGGGAGATTGTTGAGCTTGCCCATAGCCCGCAGCAGGCTTCTGACCCTGCGGCGGTCCATATCCAGCTCCATACCCAGACTGTGTAGTGGGAGGATTTCCGTATCCTCCAGCTTGAGAAGTTGGGGGCACTCCATATCCAGGCTGACCGGCTCCCTGAGGTGGATAGCCAGGCTGACCAGAAGCATATGTTTGCTGACCCATTGTAGAAGGCTGGGAAGCAGGAGGTGCTTGGGTGGAATCACTTTGGCCACCATACGAGGGAGTCTGGCCATCCTGACCAGGGTTAGCAGCATAGCCAGTCCCAGTGTTGTAACCTTGTTGTTGATCATAAGCTGGGGGTTGACCATAGCCAGACTGAGCCTGGTAGCCACCATAACCATCTTGAGCATATCCTTGCCCTTGTGGATAGGTTGTAGCTGGAGGCTGATTGTAGTTGTAACCATCTGTTGACCCAGCAGTAGCTCCAGTTGTTTGCTGTTGCTGTGCAGGGGCTTGTTGTCCATAGTAATCATAACCACTTCCTTGGGTAGGATGCTGACCAGCAGACTGGTCCCAATTTGAAGGATAACCACCAGATACTGGTTGAGGTGGATAACCCCCATATTGTGGCTGGGCAATGTTATATTGAGGTTGATATCCTCCAGGTTGCATATAGCCATAGCCAGCTTGTTGCATCGATGGAGCCCCAGAAGCACCCCAGCTTGCTGGAGGCCTCGCTTGATAACCTTGTTGAGGGTATCCTCCAGCCATTGCTGGAGTTCTCAAGCGGTTCTGCAAATGAAATGTTATTATATGATACATAATCCTCATGCACATAAAGGAATATACACACAAACAGCAAAAACACAAATAAGCAAATAGCAGAAATTATGGAAATTACATCCACAAATAAGTTACAGCGGAAATTATGTAAATAACAACCACAGATAAGTTACAATCAGCATATAGCAGAGGTCAATAAAAAGAAAAGATTCGATGGGATCCATAGAATTTTATTATCAAGAGAGTGGTAAGACACCGACATACCGTACTGGCGGTTGTAATTACCGAGTTACTCCAGCACAAGCCCATCCTTTCCCTATTCGAATTGAATGGGTACAAAAAGGGGAACAAGATACAACTATGTGTATAATTCACAATAAAAGACAATTGTATATCCTCCCCCTTGCAGTCAAGGGGCACCAAGCCTTGCAATCTTTTATGCAATGCAGCCAGTAATTGAATTAATACATCATGGCTGTAGCTCACAGCATTAACATGCTTAATGTCCAGGAATGCAACACCATATCTGTTCATTTTGCAAGATCATAACAAGAATATTCTCCTGAATACCACCATGGGAAGTACCCAATCTTATAAGAGCTCTAAGGCAATCTTAAAAGATTAAACTCTAAGGCATATATCTCCAACAAAACAAAGGGTAAAGCTTCCCACAATCAGCAAAGTAGTTGTCAGGAAATGGGATTTGGAATCATACCAGAGAAATTTTGATGAAACATCAACACTAAATTCCATTTTGGTGTCAACAGTAGTTTGATAGACACTAACCCTACAATAGTTCCCAAGAACAATCAGCAACATTATGCAGAGAAATAAGCAAAGTATGGTCGACAGATTTGATATCCCAGTTTTTACTTGGACACAACCAAGAACCCAAACTAATACATTCCCCATAAACATTGAGAAAAGGCAAAAACTGAAGAGGCTTGCCTTGAACTGAACACTTGTATTCAAAGAGTAATGGATACAGAATTTAGTAAAAAATTATATTTGCCCAACCCCACCATGCGCCTAATAAAATATGGGAAAAAAAATGTACACTCATGTATCCAGTTCTCCAATAGTATATTTATGATCCAACTTGAAGAAGAAATAAGAAGTCGACAGATCATAAAAGCCATTTAACTTGGGCAAGTGAAAAATCAGGCAGATAACTGAACTATAGGCAGATTAGAGAACCAGATGATTACTAAACACATTACCATGTTACTAAGTCCAACTTTGCAGCTAAAAACCAGTATATATTCACCATAAAAAGTTATAGATCTCACTCAATTTATTGAAGAAGCCCAGCTCATCACTCCAGAGGCCATCCCGAAATGGGAAACTAACGCTCAACCAGCCAAACAGTTCTTTTACCAGCAACTTACCACTTAGTGATGCCTGCACTCTTTCAGGATTTAACATTCCAATACGAGGTAGAACAGTAATGGATAACTATAACTATATAGTGACAGCAAAAAGATCCTGAGCCATCCTAATACCATCTAAGCAGTCTAAAAATGATCAATAGTAATGAAAAGTTAGGCCGACATTAAGCAGGTAATGTCTGGGAATATCGGAGGAGAAGGAACATTGTATTTCTTAATAATAGAAAGGGGAAGAACAAGAGGAATTGTGTACATCTGTAATATCAACCAAATAACATGAATGCAAAATCAAAGGAGAACGTGTAATCAACATAATGTATGTTGAAAAACGATAAAATAAAGTTACATTCAAAGAGCTACCAAGGAACCTCCTCAAGAAATAGATGACTAAGCCATCCTTTTTACCGGACAGAATAAAAGAATTGCAGGGGCTTGAAAATATTCATATGGAAGGAGTATCAAACGATTTGACAGGCATACGAAACACAGCAAAGGAAAACCTTAAGTTTCACCTGAGTTCATTAGTGCATGCTGCATATCCTGACCCTAAATTGGTAGTGATCTTTTGCTATTATCTTTTAATAACAATATCCACAAGATTGATACTTGAGAGTAATGCAAGCTCACAATATCAGAGATTACAAAAGCAACATATGAAACAAAATAATATGACTAAGCAAATTTCTAGCAAAGCAAATATAAAACAACAATCAAGACATAATAGGGTTAATAGAATATAATGACATGCTTGTTATCTTTTTCCAAGTATTCTATAAGTTTTCAAAAGTACAATTGATAAATTCATGAATTTGGATGAGTTTTTAATAGAAGTCGGAATGTCTTGATTTGCAATGGCACATAGCCTCCCATAAGTTAAGGACACCTCATAATTAAAAAGAAAATTTTTCACTGGCATTTCCATCCACCACACGACTAACTCGAAGACATCCCAGAGCAGTTCCCAGTGCCAAGGATGACGAATACAACATACCTCGCTGATAACCTCATTGACCAACTGTCTTGCAGCTTCAATTTGTTCAAGTGAACCATCAATGTATAGATTTCTTTCAGTTGATGAATCACCAGGAGGAAGGTGCAATGGTACCACCTGAAACAATCCAATATCACACTCTTAACCACTGTTATTCACCACTATGAATAAGTACTACGAAAAATTAACACCGTACCACATGAAGGCAAAAGGTCAAGATTTAATTTTAACAAAATAAAGATATAATACATTACTAAGAAACTGGAAGAAACTGTTGATAAGGCAGCGAAATGGTACCTGTATACGGGCACCAGTCCTTGCTTGCATATTTTTTATTGTTTCACCACCTTTACCAATGACAAGTCCGACCTAAAGAAAACCAAGGATGAAAAAGGAAACCACTACCTCTACAAAAGAGCCCGGTGCCTTAAAAACCACTTCCTCTACCTTATTGTTTGGAATTTTCAATACAACTTGGTCTGATCCAGTCTGACCAGTAATTCTCCGAGAGACTATTCCAGAGCCACCAGATTCAGCCTGATCCAAAAGCCAAAAGTTATATGGAAGCACAAATGAAATAATATAAATGTTCTTACCCCCAAAAAAAAAGTTAAATAAATCTTAAGATGACAAATTCTAGATCATGGATAACATCCTCAAAATCTTTGTACTAATTAGACAAAAGAAAATTAAAGAAGATAAAAGGAATAAAGCACTTAAAGACCGAGCATCACCTCTGCAAGAACTTCATTAATCAACTGCTCAGCCTTGGCAATTTGTTCAGGAGTACCCATAAGTTCTACAGTCCTAGTCGGGGAATTGGGATCTGCATCCATATCTCGGGTAACTTGAATTTTTGCCCCAGACTGAAGCTGAAGATACTTGATGGTCTCTCCAGCTTTCCCAATAATAACGCCGACTCTACCATTAGGAATATCAATCTTTTTGCTTGTTCCCTGACCGTAGGTATAAGAACCACCTGATGCTGCCAAGTTCAAAGCTGGCTTTCCATCTATATACCCAGCAAAAAACATGAAAAAAGTCAATTGGTAATTCGAAACGCCAATACCCTTCTACCAAAACCAATTGTTGATGACATCATTATGATTCAAATACGAACGAAATACAGCATGGCCTCTTTAGGAACCATACATAGAGGCAACAGATACATTAAATACAGCGAGTAATAGCTTCAGAAATCATAATCAGTTTTTAATACACAAAATGATTAAAACCCAAACAATCGAAGCCAAAATCGTTCTTTCCTAAAGGAAATATATCATAATACATCAAAGAGACGGTAATCGTCCAAAAAAAGCTTGAATGATAGTAAAACAAGAAACCCTAGCTCAATTACATTTGAAATAGGAAGCTCTGCCCTAGAGCGTTTCGCATCAAATTGAAGATTATACCTTTGTCTGAATCAAAGCCGCTTCCATTCTCAACCCTAGCGCGTTTCCCATCAAATCCACCGCCCGCAGCACCGGCACCAGCTCCGGCGCCGACACTTGCATTAAACAACAACCTAGACGCGATCTCCTGAGCCCGCTGTTTTGCGTTCTGAATCTGACCCTGGACGTCATCGGCAGCAGGAGGTGGTGGAACGCTGTTGTACGATGGAGGAGCGGAAGCATCAGGCGAAGCGGAGGGGATTGGGCCCGAGGAGAAGCCGGTCGGGCGACGAGTAGCGGGAGGTGGTGTTGTACCGGTGGTGGTTTGGTCTTCGTACTTGCGCTTGTTACTGGTGAGAATAGTTGAGGTTTCGGATGTGTATTGAGGCTCTTCTGCCATTATTAGGGTTTCAGAGTGGAGAAAGAGTGAGACAGAAACCCTAGAAAAGGAGAGAGAGATAGGAGGAGAGAGAGAGGTGAAACGAGTTTATATACAGGAGGGGTACGGGTGGGACGAGTACGCAGATTTTGCGATAAGATATTTTCCTGGCTTGCCTAAATAGCAGTGAGGTTTCATTCTTCTTCGCTTTGGCTGTCCTCTATGTCATACGATAATAATAGTAATAATGATAATATTAATAAATTGAAGCTCTTTATAATTGCCCAAAGAAAAAAGAAATGTATCTTGAAACCAATTTCGGTAGGTTTGTTTGGCCTTACTGTCCTGGGAACTTTATGGGTCTAGGGGGCGAGGCGTGCTATGCACAATAGCAATTATATAAAAGCATCTTTGCTTATGTGCATAATGATCACGCTTCGAAAATAATAAAATTATAATAGTATTGTTATATATATCAAACTATAGTAAAAGCTAACCGCTCCACTGTTTGTATTGACTTGATGTACACCAAACAAGTGCAAAGCATCTTTGATGTTGCAAATGTAGTTATTTAGAAAACACTTTGTATGTTTTAATACATATTTATATTAGATTTAGCTTAGAAAATTTGTAAAAAAAACCTAAATTCCAATATAGACTATACTATGTGCTAGATTGGGTTACTTAGAAAGTACAGTTAACTCCCATACTAAAGATTAAATAAAAGTTATTCCTTCTAAAACAAATGGATCAAAACCTTCTACACCCTACGCTGGTTATGAGTGAAATGCCACTCGAACCTAGAGCTAGCTAGTCTTCCCCAAAATGCGTTGAGGTGTACCCTCACGGACTAGCTAATCAAACGTAAGCCCCTTTTGTGTTCATCTTCTCTATACTTAGTCTTGGGTTGGTCTACAATATAGCTTATAAAACCTATATAAGAAGTTTGTTAGAATATAAGTAACTACTAGTCGGTAAAGGGAATGGAGATAAAAACATACACAACATAACAAGGAAGACAAAGTTGTCCAACAACTTAGTTTAATGCAATACATGAGCAAGTAAAATATCACCATACAATATTGTTTACTCTGTCGTGAAATTAGTTAATAGTTTTTATAAATAATTAATTAAATGAAAAAGAGAAAGAGACAAGGCAACTTGCTAATATTTTATAATAGGTTACCTTAGCCAATGTTATAGTAACACTAATGTTACCGTGTTATTATAGAAAAATCCGCATCTAGTCTATGATAATGCTGGTAGAAAAGCCTTACCATAATATTAATCAATCTAAACCATTAATTTAGTAAAGTTTAATTTACACCATCCATCCCATTAAAATAGGCTAACTTATTATATGGACAACTAGTTAATAGTTTTTATAAATAATTAATTAAATGGGAAAGAGAAAGAGAGAAGGTAACCTGTTAATCTTTTATAGTAAGTTACCTTAGCCAGCATCACAGTAACGCTAATATTACCGTGTTACTAGAAAAAAATCTGAATCGAGTTTTGAAAAGTTTCTATTCTTCCAATGTGATGCTTTGGCTTATTGTCAAACATAGGCTTATACAATGGAGATAGTGCCTCTCCCACTGCTGCTTTCGGACCAACGCCCCCAACCTTGTTCGCGACTTCTTATCTTGTCACTTGGTTTAACTAAAAGTGAGGAGGGAGCCAATTCTACTATTTCTTTCAAACGAGTCGGTATTTGGCTAAAGATCTTAGCCTCCCTTAATAGGTTGTAATTTGTGTCGAATCAAGTTTAGGTTAATCTTATTTTATGGTCTACAACCAATTATAAACAGTCTATCGGAGAGCACAATGTTGTAAGTCAAACCATAACAAGAAAATCAATCACTACAACAACATAGCAATATTCATAAACAAACATTGTATGTTCACAATCAACTATTTACTGGTATAAACAAAGACACATTTAAGTCTTTTAATACTTTGAAGTGATCCTTTAGAATGCAATAAAGCATTGATTCCAACTTACTTAGGGTTTCCATTTGTCAACAAGTTGCTGGCATGAAGGCTTAACTTTGTCAAAGATTGCAATATTATGATCACTATATTGAGTAGTTATTCAAGTTATAAAGATAACGGTAATTAATTGTTGTCCCTAAGGTTAAGTTTATAGACCTTGAAAATAATGGGTTATCGGGTTTAGTTTTTCTTTAAAATAAGCCTTATGTCAAGTTTCCTCTAACTTATTCACTAAGCCAAGTTGGTTATAGTTCTTAATCAAAATCTCGCTTGAATTATCCTATGAATTAAGTTGCTTTATAATTCTAAACTGAAGTACTATTTCTCTGAATCCACACTAGTTGGAATTCCTATCTAAACACCTTCTAATTCAATCTTTAGATACATCTTAGATAGAAATTCTATTCAATAAAGCCTTTACTATATACTCTGCATTTGCTAAGGCATTACCTAACTTGCTAAATTTCCACACTCTCCCTATCTTCTAGTTAGAATAAGTAATTATACACCTTTCATCTTCTATTTATTCAACACTTAGTTAGAACCAGTAATTATACACCTTCCATCTCCTATTTATTCAACACCTTTTTAAAAAGCCCCCTTAACTCACCATTTAAGTAAATAACAAAATTGCATAGTTTGTGGCTTTAATCATAAGATTCATATATTCTCAAAGTCAACCACTAGTACTATTACTTACAGAATACATTCCAAAATGATTGGATTCCCTCGAATTATACCACAATTCGACAAGAGTAGAAACCTAGTTATTTTCTTAAAAATAAAAATATTTCTAACAAATTCCTATCTATTCATCATTTATGAGCTACAAGTTTAATAAAACTAAGACAAATAGTTTCAGTAAAACGTTTTATGTAATATTAAACTAGATATTACAAGTGATTTATAGAAAAACTTTGAAACCAAAACTATGCATTTAAGTTTTTGAAAAATGATTTGAAATCCATCCAAGTTTAATCATTTTTTAGATGCAACTTATATAGCTACCTAGTTTTATCAAGATAATTTTTTTTTATGAAGCTATATACAAAATAATACTAAAAGTACATTTTTGTAGAATATTTTAGCATAATCTAGTATTTTTAAGAATTCAATGAAAATAGAAGAAAAATTAGGCACCCATAAGCAGATTGGCTTTAAGCGATTGATGGCAGTGGCAATGCTGTTAGTGGATCTAAGCGGGATGTTTCCCATCAATTGGTGGGAGTGGTTTACTTCTAAATAACGATTAAAACTTCAAATTGCTCAAATTATCTCGGTTTTTGTAAATTTTATCTCAAGCCTCCTTTTCACTTTCTCCAATTTTTCCAACACTTATATTGACTAATGATTACTGCAAAAGTGAGTTCTAGGTTTATATAGAGATATGGGGATTGGTTAGATTTATTTATAGGTGACAAATGTTACAATTTTCCTTTAGTTCAATTATAATTACGTGCCCCTAATTTATATCCATGTTCACCCCCTGTGATTCCATGGTTTTCCATGCCAAACACTTCTTTAGGAAGTTGTTCTAAGTTTTATTATTTAGTTATGTTAACATACAAAATATACATAGTACATTTACATATTTCCTATATGTTATTTATTTCAAATTATTATCTATATTACCTAAATAATTTATCTCTAAAGACATTATTTATTGGAACTTAAATCACATGTTTCAGGTAAGTCATTAATAATATAATTATAACTGGCCTTTTAGTTATATTATTATTTTATTATTTTGTTTTTGAAATCTAAACTAGCAAGCCACTTCAACTAATTTTTTAGAACTCGAAACATATTTTACATGCTACACGTATATTCAATGAGCATGCATTATCTTATCTATAAAGATTATTTTATGTCATTTCCAATGACTTTATTATTTAAATATTTTATCATAATATCTCCATTAACTTTCAGGATTCGAACTTCATAGTTCTGAACTAGTATCATTGATACATTTAACTATTTAATTGTATTAACATTTTATTATCTTGACACCAAGATCCATATCCTTAAGGTTACTTCAACAAATTTTCATGGTCTCTTGCATATTTTGAAACCATACAAAGAACTCCTATGAATGCCCTTAAATTAAACACTAATGTCCTAATTACTAATTTGTAGTGTCTCATAGTATGTAAAGATGGCAATTTTATTTTATTTTATACTATTTAGTCTAGATGTGATTTTATTATAATTAGATATGATTTCTTGTTTTTAAAATTTTATTATATGTTTTTTCTTTTAATCCCTTAGCATTTTTGGCATAATTCTTGATTAAATCGGTTTTGTAATTTAATTTCAATAATGTCATACATCGTTATTATTCCTTAACTAATGTTCCATTATCATACACATAGCTCTATTAGTTACCTGTTTTATGGTTATTTTATTTATTAGATTGGTACCATTAGATAAATTAGTATAGATCATACGTCTCATATTTGACCTTATTCCCATCAATGGTGTGAGCTACAATGCAAATTATTAATGGTGTAAAGTAATCTTCAATATCTAGCGATTCTTATAAATTGGTAGTTGACCTAAATGGATTGCGAAGAAATATTTAAGATTTAATTGAATCTTTTTAAAAAATGGGGAATGATGTAGGCAAGTAAGGATGATGATTTATTTTATTTCATACTATTTAGGCTAGATACAATTTTAAAATTATAACAATTGATTTCTTAATTATAGTATCTTATTAGATTAGTATCTTATTCGTGAGATATCAAAATTAATAGTTTTTATTTATTTATTTATTAGATCGGTTATTAAAGAACCATTAGATTAATTTGATACCATGACACTTATATTTCACCTTTACTTCCATAACTGTTAGATTAAGTCTTTTCCTAGTAATGACACGATGTATTTTTTCTTTGCCTGTTGTGTAAGGCTATTATTTTTCTCATAGATAGTCTGAAACTACCATATAGATCATCGGTATTGTGACGCACCCTCTAAATTTAGTGGTATGAGGTCATTAGATGTATCTTTATGGGTTTATTATTTATTATAAAAGAATACATATATATATATATATATTAGCAGACAACGTATCCGCATTATCTATGTGTAAAGTGAATAAAGTTATACAGTATAATCAAATATATTATAATATTAAGAGATGAGGAAGAGAGAGTGATGAAGGTAATGGGAATGTTAGAGGAGAGAGAGAGAGAGTCTATGTGGCGGGAAGGGTTATATTTCCTTAAAATTCCTAAATTACCCTATATCTAAATCAAATATATTAAAGAAAATTATTTATTAATAATCAAAATTTTATTTAAAAGATTATATAAGTAAAAATAATTAAGATATTATTTTAGCGGTTGCTTAAGGTTTCATCTGCTTTAATAATATAGATATATTTTTTATTTCTTAGCACTATTTGTATAATTCTTATTTAAACTAGTTTAATAATTTAATTTTTGCAACCCCACTACAGTTCTTAATCCTACTTCTATTGTCCTACATCACTTATTACCAATAAGAAAAAAAAACGATAATCATTCATTACTTGGACCTATGATTAATAATTCAATAGTGAATTAACCTTTTTTTTCCCAAAAATACTCTCATGAAAAATCAGTAAATGGCAATATTTACATCTAAAGTCTATCCCTATTTTATTCCTATTGTATTGTCACATTTGTTATGATCCTTTCTCCTACTCATTCCCCTTTCTTCTTAACGTATCACTACTTGCCTCTTTTACTTTATTACTGAGACTATCTTCAGTCTCAACAAACTTATAAAACTTTGTAAAACATTTATAAAATCTATGTATTAACCTTCTTTTTTCTCCTTGAATTTTATGTGAAAAATTACAATCTTGATACTTTTATCTTTTTTAGTCACCTCATCTGTTGGATCATTGGAATTTAAAAAGGGTAATACTTGTTTGATTTATTTATCAAAAAGCACATTACTTTTTCAATAATTATAACATGGTACATTGGATTCAAAAGTTTTTAATTTGGGAAATTAATACGGACTCGCGGATAAACATACGAACCTAATATTACGCGAAACCAAAGGGGTAGGTCAAAGCCGTAAGATAGCTTGAAAAATAAATGATAGTCGAAAGTTGAGCAGGAGGTTCCCGTGCACCGATAAAGGATATGACGCACCAATGTCTCATACGAGCTTAGGTCATACTTGATATGACGCATAAGTATGGTCGAAGGCCACTCGCTACTAGTCCATGCTCGAATAGGCTAAATAAGAGTAATTCAAGAGTAAAAGGGACACTTAGCTCAAGAGTGAAAAAGTTCAATGTATTCTTTGTATTTTGATGTTCTTAACTTTTATAGTATGACATTATTTATATCATCCTGTTAGGGTAAATCCTAAGTTACAGACTTTACAAAAAGAATGATCCTTATTTGCTAAAAAGAGAATGATTTACAAGAAAAATCCGAAATCATGCAAAAGAAGAAACACATATGTCCTTTGTTAGAAAGGACAGTACGGATGTCAGTAAAGGACAGTGCGTGTGAGTTTTTACTATGATTCTGACAATATCATGGTCTAAGCAAGGGTGGACCTCTGTTCAAGCCTGCTCAACATCAAAAGGGAGTGGACTGGGGTTAGTTCAAGGATGGCTCACATTGGGGTTGGCCTCGAATAGTTGGCTCCTAATAGTTATGCTCGACCTCGGCACAGTGAAGATTGCTGCTGCTGTGTTTTGATTTGGTACTAGGACTACGATTTAGCGGAAGGTTTGACTTGGCATGCTGATTGATCACCTTAGTAACATCTTAGATGGTATGGAGAGCAAAGTAGCTCGGCAGATTGGACTAGGACAAGCGCTGCTCTTCGACGCTTAAATCAGCTCGGACAGCTTAGCGAACCACCTAAGAGAGCCTTTAGGCTCGAGAACGCGTAATCAGTCCTTGATCTTTATTATCCCCTCTAGATTGTTTGAGATTTAAGATCAAATCTGGTTCGGGCCTAACTTGCTTATCTTTGAGAGTGTAAGGTTGGAGGTCAGTAACGTTGAAAGAGTCTGAGAATCCATATCCTTCAGGTAATTCAATCCTATAGGCGCTAAGATTAATCTTTTTAAGCACTCTAAAAGATCCATCGGCTCTAAGAGATACATCGGCTCTAAGAGATAACTTGCTCTTCCTTAAGTTCGGGAATCATTCTTTGCTAAGGTATATCTAGACTAAATCTCCCGACCGAAATTCTCTCTTCTTTTATCCTCGGCTTTACTTCTCAAGCTTAACTAGCAGCTCGACTCAGTTGCTTCTATAACCTTCTGGTGCATGGTTTTGATGGCTTCTACTTTCTCGAAGACTGGCCGGTCATTACCATCAGTTCTTGGTTGGGGTACTTAGTCCAATAGGAGCTCGAGATTGAACCCGTTGGCAACTTTGAATGGAGACATGCTTGTAACGCTATGGGCGGACCAATTATAGGCAAATTCAATGATTGGCAGACACAGATCCCAATCGACCATGTTTCGTTTAACAGTGACCCGCAACAAAGTTTCCACAATTATGTTGACAACTTCGGTTTACCCATCGGTCTGTGGATGGCAAGACGTGCCATATAATAACTTGGTTCCCAGTCACCTCCAAAGTTTCCTCCAAAAGTAGCTCATGAACTTAGGGTCTCGATCCGAAACTATGGTTCGGAGTACGCCGTGAAGCTTAATCACCTCTTGCAAGAAAAGAAAAGAGATAGCCGAAGCATCGTTAGTCTTGAAACAGGGCACGAAATGTGCCATCTTGCTAAATTGATCTACAACCACCATAATGGAGTCCTTCCCTTGGGACATCCTCAGTACTCTCAGCTTGAACCATGGTTTGGTCGGGATTGGTAAGGGTTGGTAGTGTCCTTGCTCGGCTTAACTCTTTGCTTTTCGGCAGGTCGCACATTTTTCCGGCATGGATTAAACATCTCTCTTCATCCTTGGCCAAAAGAATATGGAAGATAATACCTCAAAAGTTTGGTACAGGCCAAAGTGTCCTATCAATCCCCCTCTATGCGCCTCGTGCACTAGCAGTTCTCGCATGGAACAGGTCGAGTTACATAGCCTCCTCTTCCTAAATAAGTATCTGTCCTCCCTGTGATAGTTGTCTAATGTTTGTCCTACCTCACAACATGCGTAGATAGGACCAAATTGTGGGTCCTCAACATACAAATTCTTGATGGTTGAAAAATCGGGTAAGTTCATCTGTAGTTTGGTCAGGAGGGTATATCGTCTCGATAGGGCGTCGGCCAGTACATTGTTCTTCCCGTTCTTGTATTTTACAACATAAGAAAATCCTTCCATGAATTAAACCCACTTAGCTTGTCTCTGGGACAACTTTGGTTGGCTCTTCAAATATCTCAAAAATTCATAATCAGTGTAGATCACAAATTCCTTGGACACCAGATAGTATTGCCACACTGTTAGGGCTTAGATTAAGGAGTAGAACTCCTTATCGTAAACAGAGTAGTTGAGTGTAGCTCCTTGAAGTTTCCTACTGAAGTAAGTAATAAGTCGGCCTTCTTGCATCAATACAATACCTATGCTTAGTTCGAACACATCACACTCTACCTCAAATACCTTGTCGGAACTCGATAGAGCTAAGACTGGGACTGTAGTTAGCCTTTCTTTCACTTCCTCAAAACTCCTCCTTTCTTTCTCTCCCTATCTAAATTTAACATTCTTCTTTGGGAGTTCGATGAGTGAGGCCACAATCGTACTGAAATACCTAATGAATCGATGATAGAACGACGCCAGGCCATGGAAGCTTCTCACATCGGCAGAATAGGTCGGCTCAGGCTATTCTATGATCGCTCTTATCTTCTCCTCATTGACCCAGATACTACCTCCGTTCACAACAAATCCTAAGAAGATCACTTCAGAATGGCAAAAGTCACACTTCTTTAGATTGGTGTAGAGCTGTTCAGCTTGGAGTTTTGTAAGCACTTGTTGGAGATGTCCTTGGTGAGTCTCCAAGTCAGGACTGTACACTAGAATGTCGTCAAAATAAGCTACAACAAACCTTTCCAGTAATTCTTGGAGCATATGATTCATAAGTCGCATGAATGTGCTCGGTGCATTGGATAGCCTAAATGGCATTATAAGCCATTCATATAAACCATATCGTGTCTTGAAGGCGGTCTTCCACTCATCACCTTCACGCATTCGAATTTGATGATATCCAGATTTGAGATTGATTTTAAAGAATACTCTTGCTCCACTTAACTCATCTAGTATATCATCGAGCCTCGGTATGGGATGCTTATACTCGATAGTGATTCGATTGATGGCTCAGCTATTTACGCACATCTTCCAAGAACAATCCTTCTTTAGCACTAACAGGGCCGGCACAACACAGGGGCTCAAGGACTCACACACATACCCTTTCTTCAAGAAGTCGTTTATTTGCGTTTGCAGCTCGGTAGCTTGTTCAGGGTTCAGCCAATAAGCAGGCTTGTTTTGGCAGTACGGCTCCTAACTGTAGGTTAATCGCATGATTGACACATTGGATTGGAGGTAGACCCTCTGGTAGCTCCTCCAGGAACAAGTTAGCAAAGTCCTCCAGTAGGGCTCCACAAAACATGTATTCCTCCTACCGTCATATATAACTGCTCGGTCAAACATCCGTGGTTGTCTAAGTAAAAGGTGGGACATACTTATAGACAGCACATCACAGAGCACTTCATCTCGATATCTTCTTATACAGATCGGCAAAGACACTTGTTTATTTACTTGTAGGGCTCCCTTATCATTGAGCCAATGAAACTTGTAAGGTTTCGAGTTAGGCATGGTCGACAATTTCAGCTGCTGGACCATAAATGCGGAAGTTGCATTGGTGCAGCTCCCACTATCTATAATTAGTACGCATACTGATTCATTCACCTTATACCTAATATGGAAGACATTTTCCCTTTTCTCATCTTCAGGCACAGGACTGACATTCATTGTCCTCCTCAATACTAGAGTGGTTGGCATGAAGTTGCCTTCCTCGCTGTAGATAACTTCCTCCCCTAACAGCTTGGTCTGTTCATCCTCCTTCGACTCTACTTCCTCATCGGTCCTATTAACCTCAACGGTCGGTGCCTCACCCTTAATCACCATTGTTCGCCTGTTCAGACATTAAGCGGCCATGTATCTAAAGCCTTAGCATTTGAAACACTTGATTTCACTCATCTTCCTCCCTGAACTCTGGCCTTTCTCGAACTTCCCCGGTGGTTCCTTCTCCTCTACTCGGGTAGTTTGAACAGGTCGGGCTTTAGTGACCTTGCTTGATTCCATTCGTATAGGTCTGCTTGGAACAAATCGGTTACTACCAGGACGGTTGACATTTGGTCGGAATCTTTCTGTTCGGCACCTTTCTCTCCTCTTGGCAGCTCAGATTACATCATCGAGTGTTCTAACGTTTAAAGTTTCCAGGACATCTCCAATCTCATACTTCAATCTGCCAATGAATCGAGACACAGTTCAATCTTCTGGTTCCACAACTTTGCGCCGAATCATTAGCATTTGGAACTCTTTAACGTAAGCATCCACACTTGATGCTCCTTGCCTCAATTCTTGCAATTTCTTGAAGGCATCCTACAAATAATAGATCGGCACAAACCTCCTTTGCATAACTCTCTTCATTTCCTTCCAATTCCCCATCTCTCGCTCTCCTTCCCTTCTTTTAGTGGCTTGTAGGGTCTTCCACCATAAGGTGACATAGTCGGTGAACTCCAACACAGCTAGTCTAACCTTTGCATTTTCGAGCACTTCGTGGCATTCAAACTGCTTTTCAATCTGATCTACCTAATCAAGATATTCCTCAACATTACCACTTCCAGAGAAACTCGGAATACGCATCCTCAATCCCTTAACCCTAAAGGCTCGTACATTCCTTTCCTCAAGTTCGTATTACTCTTTTACCTCGTCACCTCCTTTTACTTCCTCCTCAATCTCTTCAAGCGCTAGTCTTCACCTAGCGTCCCTACTAATTCCTTCAGCTCGAGGTGGTCGAGTTGGAACGTTATCTTAGTTAAACTGACCATTACCTCGGCTTTGCTGTTTGCATTCCCTAGTGGGGCTATTTCTAGCTCGCTTACTGTCTGTCTTCTTGGATGACAGTCACTAGACTAGCTATTAAATCGGTAAGCCTATTCAAGCGATTACCCACTTACTGCGATGAAGAGCTTCCTTTCTATCTTTGACTATGTCGAGTACCACTTTCTTGGTTTCTCAAAGTTCCTTGTACACTTGAATTCGACATTGATGTTTACTTCACAAATAACAATTTCTCAACAAACATATAGTTAACCATACTCTGTTTTAGCGTACCGAAAACAGGGAAAAACAGAGTACAAAACACTTCTCACTACTAAACTTTAAATCTAACAATAGAACCAGTTTCACACAAGAGCAGTGGCAAACTATTAAAAAAACACAGTTGCAAAATCCAGCTTCAAACATAGCCAAGCTCCGATAACAAGATGATACAAACTTGTAGATGAACACACAAACCCAATATTACGCAAAACCAAGGGGTAGGTCCAAGCTGCAAGATGGCTTGAAAAAAAAATGATTGTTGAAGGTCAAGCAGGGGATTCCTACGCACCAACGAAGGATATGGCACACCAACGCCTCACACGAGCTCAGGTCACACTTGATATGATGCACAAGTATGGCTAGAGGTCACTCGCCACTAGTCCATGCTCGAATATGCTAGATAAGAGTAACTCAAGAGTAACCGGGACACTTAGCTCGAGAGTGAAAAAGTTTACTGTATTCTCTGTATTCTAATGTTCTTAACTTTTAAGTATGACATTATTTATATCATCCCGTTAGGGCAAATCATAAGTTACAAAAATTACAAAAAGAATGATCCTTATTTGCTAAAAACAAAAGATAATAATTTATAAGGAAAATATGAAATTGTGCAAAAGAAAGAACGCGGACATCTGTTGTCAAAAAGGACAGTATGCACTCATTTTTACTGTAATTCTAATAGTATTGTGGTCCAAGTAAGGGTAGATCTCTATTTAGCCCTGCTCGGCGTCAAAAGGGGCTGGACTGAGGTTGGTTTAGGGACAGCTCACATTGGGGTTGGCCTCGGATGGTTAGCTCTTGACAGTTATGCTCAACCTTGGCATAGTGAAGATTGTTGTTGCTACATTCTGATTTGGCACTAGGACTATGGTTTAGTGGAGGGTTTGGCTCGGCATGCTGGTTAATCACCTTGGCAGCATCTTGAATGGTATGGAAAGCAAAGTAGCTTGGTAGATCGAATTGGGACAAGCACTACTCCTCGATGCTTAACTCACCTCAGACGGTTCAGTGGATTACTTGAGAGAGCTCTCGGGCTCAGGAACATGTAATTGGTTTTTGATCCCTATCAGAAATGATTTTAGGAGAAGGTTTTTCTTCATGACAAATGCTTACTCGTATTTTTTTCCCTTATGTTTAGAGTTGCGGTAGTGTATGAATTTATTTATTTATTTTTGGTAAATATGGTGCATAATTGTATAATGAGTATTTTCATACTTTAATTCATAACTTATTCTTCGGTCAATTTTTTCTGGTGAATAAGTATTGGTAATTTCATTATATCCAACTAAATAAGGTAAAATCCATTCATAACATATTATAACTTTATTTATTTCCTAATTATAATTATTACATTGTAGCTTTATTATTCTATGGAGTAAATGGCCATTGATGTGTCTGCTTGTATTTTATAAATTGATATAAATACCCACTACCTTGATCACCTACAAAGCTATCTCCGTATGCCAAATCCTCGAGCAATTAGGAAATTATGATGTTTTCCTATACACTTCTTTTGTTCGTTGCTCTTTTTTTTTCTTTCTTTCTTTTGTAGTAGGGGATTTACATAGTATTTGATACGATGCATTATCTCCAAGGGCTATAACCAAATTGTAACTAACTTATGATAGTGCAATGAAATAATTACATGTAATGTACATTATGTGCTTTTATTGGTTACGAATAAAGTCACGAATGACATGAGCGTAATATTGGGCTTTTCCATGACTTAGTTAAAACTTTCCAATTGCACCATCCAAGCCCTTCTATTGTAAAGTAAGAATTTTGGATCCTAACATATTTTTCTTTAAAAAAAAAAATCCTTAATCATAAGGAAGGGTAAATAACTAAAGGGTTATTTCTAGATGAAATTCCAGGTGACTTTAATAAAGGACAACCCTTATTTTAAAATCAATTGAGTACCAACTTAGTTGCTACGCTGTATCACTACTCTCTAAAAAAACTGCATATGGCTACAGCTAAAGAACATCCAAACCTATACCAGTTATTGAGAGTGGTTGCCATTTCCATTCTTCTTCTTTAGCTTTAAAACATGAAAGTTTCCATAGATATGTGGTTCTATTTCCCTTATAGTTGAGCTTGTACTCTACTCCTTTTATTTTACCAAACACATCGAAAAGGTTGTGAAATATTCAAGTGATAACTTATGATTGGTCCTTGCCTTTACATCGAATTGCCTATTGGGTTGTAGTTTTAAATATATTATGATGAGTATCATGGTCTTATTACTATAGTACAAGTACGTGAGCTCCATAATTTGGTTTGCAAATTATTCTTGATATTTGTAACGTAGATGATCAACAATTTATAGAGCGATACATATTATACAGGATAATGATGTTGATTGAGTTTGCATAGTACACGATATTGGTAAGCAAACAGAGCTTGTTATTGTTGGGTTTGCATGATCCATGCAAAAGGTGACAACAAAAGGTGGTGACACATACTTTACATTATCTGCCTTATGCAAAGTTGGCCATGTAAATTGGCATGTATAGGGCTTCATGTGGGACTTCTTTTTAGTAGTTTATTATTTTATTTCTTTTATCATTAACAAGCACTTATTATTTCTACTATTATTTTATTAATTTACTAATAATTAGTTAGACCAAATTGCATCCATACCCTTAGGATTGTCAGTGTAAAATATAAATGCTTTTTTTTCCCCTTAATAGAATCGATTTAGCAATCTTGATTATTAAAACCCTAATCCTTACTCTTGCCTATTGCGCAGTAGCACCACAATAACAATACTTCTTTTTGATCTTATTAATTGTCCTTAAAAGTTATGGCAATCAATTCTTTGATCATTAGTCCATGATTGTTTCAATGCAGTATTATAGTTGGTTTATCACTAAAATAGTTACTAATAGTTTAGTTTTTCTTTGATTATTCTCCAGAAAACATAAACATATCCTTTACTCACTTGTTTGTAGTTCCAATTACATAAAAACAAAAAATACATGAATATAAACCTTAGATCATATTATTATGACATTATCTTTAACCAGATTCTTGTCGTAGTCCCTGATATCAAAAACCCTTTCTTTCCCGTTCTAATTTATCTATTCTTGAGTAGAATTTAAATATTTTAATAACCTATTCATGCTTGGTCAATATTTGATCCATGGATTTTACCTTGAAATCTTCTAATACATAAGATGGATGCATTAGCAAGGGGGTATCTATAGAATATTTTGAAGGGAATTTTTGGAATATAAGTGTAGTAGTCTGCATTACCCTTATTCCATTAGTGATACAGAGCTAGCACCATTGATGGGGTTATTTGCTAGTCATAGATCTAAATACATCCCTTTAAGCTCCCATTAACCATTTTGGCTTGCCCGGCAGTTTGAAAATGATAGGCTATTGAGAGTTTTAACTTAACTCTTTAGATTTTGTAAAACTCTTTCCTAAAATTATTCATAAGTACAAGTCCTGATCATTAACTATGCGATTGAGTAATCCATGTGTCATACCCCTTACATGCCTGCAGGGAAGAACTTTAATAATCGAAACGCTTTTTGGTGTAGCGGCTTAGAGTACGTCGAAACTCCGGAGTTGAGCGTGCTCATACTGAAGTAATCTCAAGATAGGTGACCTCTTGGGAAGCGGTTGCACCGGAGATAAAACCTTGCGGTGTTTTACGCCAAAGCAGATAATACCTTGGTAGAAGGAGTTCCGGTCGGGTCGTTATAGAATGGTATTAGAGCCAGGTATCGATCCTGGGAATTGTGGGTTATTACATGCCTGAAGGAAGGAACTCTAATCATTGAGGTGCCTTTTGATGTAACGGCTCGGAGTACATCGAAACTTCAGAGTTAAGTATGTTCATACTGGAGCAATCTCAAGATAGGTGACATCCTGGGAAGCAGTTACACTAGGAGGCAAAATCGTGCGGCATTTCACGTTAAAGAGGACAATACTTCGGTGGAAGGAGTTCTGGCCGGATCGTTATAGAATGGTATCAATGTAGTCCACCAGCCGGAAGGGCGAGGCCCTGCCCGGTGGATGTCTAGGAACTGTGTAACGAAACTGACGAGGGCGTCGATTTTGTAAGGGGAGTGGATTGTAATACCCCTTATATACCTGGTAGAAGGAGTTCCGGCCGGATCGTAAGTAAGTAACCAATACATAGATATACAATAGTTTCGAGGACGAAACTATTGTAAAGGGGGGTGGAAATGTAAGCCCCACAACTAATTACTCGGGGTTTCGATTAGCTAAAGGATCCGATTGAACATAAATTATAAAATAAAGTTAGAAATGTTAGTAAAAGCAATCCCGTAAGTTCGAATTTAAGAAAATAAGTAATAAAATAAAATAATTTAAAATTTTCAAATTTTAAGTATATTACTCGTTATTTATTGAAAATGCGTAAAATGCATTCTAATAATTAACAAATCACTATAGATAAATTATATGCACACTAAAAATAATAAAATAACCTAAATAATATTTAGTAATATTTATTTGTATTATATATAAATTTTAATGTAGGTAGAAATACGCGTAATTACTTAAAATACGCGAAATATGCCAAAATAATGTTAAATAATTAAAGAAAATTCACAATTAATTAAGAAAAAATAAATAAAAATGAGAAAAATTCCAGAAAGTGGTCATGACAATCTGGAATTGAAGAAACAAAATCAACCAATGAAAATGTAACAAATAGAAAGTGAAAAAAAGAAGAGATAAGGCAATTATCTTGTCTAATTAATGCACAGTAATTCCCCAAGACCTCAATAAATACCCAAATTTTTCAAAAACTCATTTTGGATATCTGAAATTGTAGAAAATTAGAGAGAAGTGAAATTGAGAGTAAATTAGGATTTTAAAAAAAATTATAAAAAATCTGTACAATTGAGGCTTTAGAAGAAAACCCACATCCGACGACCACCTGGAAATGAACGGCTACGATCATACTACTCCACCACCACCGCCCAACTTAGCGGACACCCTTAGGGCTGCCGCTGGTGGCTGGAATCCCAACAGCTAAGTGAGTCCAATTCTAGCTTGATTTTGTAAAATTTATTACAGTTACTAATTTTGTCCAGAAAATTATAAAATTTGTTATTGTGATGTTTTGTTGTATGTAGATTTAGGAAAAAAATAGTACTTAAGTTTAATTATGTCTGTAAACATAGGGTGCTTAAGAAATTGAATAAAACCGAGCATATTTAGAATTAGAAATAAATTACCTTAAGAGTGTATTTTTTAGCCTAAAATTTTTGTATATATTACTTAGGGGTTATACAACAGTGCTATGGAGCCGTTTTCAAAAATTAATTTTTAAAATTTGTAGATAATTTTTAGACCTTAAAATGATGTATAAAATGGGTAATTTAGGGTTAATTAAGTAATTAAATAATTAATTACTAATTTGATGCATAATTATATGTTTTAGGATATTGAAATCTGATGGAGTATGCTATTTATAACATTTAGAGTGTTTGATGTAATTAATAAGGTAATTATATAGTAAATAAGTAATAGGGAAAAATAGTGAATTTAAAGTTAATTTGTAAATTAGGGTAATTAGGTATAAAATCTGATTTGAGATAAATTTAAACATTTTGAAATGTTAATTGATGTTGGGAGATGGTAATTAAAGTAATAGAAATATTAGATACGTATTATGTACATAATAGGTGATAACAAATAATATGCAATTATTGGAAATATAATAAATAGAAGATATTAGAATAAAAATTGATATTCTACTAATAATAGGAATATATATAAAATCTTGTAGGAAACTTAAATTAGGGTAATTATATGAAAAATATAAGATTTTTTCACATCTAGAGTAAATTCGATAATTAAATTGGGATTCAGGTGTACCGCACGGACTAGAACGCTAGTTAGAGACTAAAAACGATATTTAGGATATCCAAAGATAATGCGATGAATTTCACATTATGGGTCGAAATGATTTCTTAGAGTGTACATATAAATCTCTAACCAAAAACTGAGTTAAAAACCTAATTAAGAAATCGATGCGAAAACTGGAACAAAACTTAACATGATTCAAGAAGAATTGTAAAAGACTTAAAACCTAGATAATTAGGTATATTAAACCCTAAACAAAAGATAACAATGAGTGTTATAAGATAAAACCAACCTATAATAGTTATATAGAAAACTAAAACTACGTTTGTATTATAGGGATGATCAATAATGGCTTGAGTGAGTTAGACCTCATGTGAGTGAGCGAGGAGTCTAGGTAAGTTGGGATTAATACAGTGTTATATTTTGGAGGCTTAAAATTGTACTTGATTGTGCTTGTTCTGAGCTAATGATATAATTTTTGACTTGCTGCTTGGCTTGTATTATATGAAATGATTTATCACCCTAAATTGAACCTAATTAAATATACTACCTGTAAACATAAATTGGACCTGCATAGCACCCCATCAGGGGAAACTTAGGATCCTCTGGCTAAATATTAACCCCTTCGAAAGGGATAGTGCTGGATAGCATAATGGGTCCCTTCTTCATCCTTAGTCGAACTAAGTGACAGATGAGGAGGTCGTCGTAAGGGTGAAGTAAATGGTTTAAAGGTAGTTATGGGAGGAACGGTTTCTCCATTGCACAAGTCTGGGTTTGGTCGTGAGCTATCGCATTAATAGCAACTCTTCAACCAGGATTAGAGCGGGTGTAATTTTTCTAATATCATGACTGGCTGGACAACGTCATGCTATTGCATTTACTTTAACATGCATTGCACCTAATGATTTGGTTGATAACCTTGTTTGTGTTGGTGGTATAGTTTTAAGTCTTCCGTCCTAACTTATTGAGCTGTGGTTGCTCATATCCCTATAGACGTCGTTACAGGTGTTAGCTAAAAAGCGGTTCACAACTACCTTAAAGCTAACAACTGTTGGATCATAGGGAGTGAGGAAAAATATTTGAAGAACAGACATTTTTTTTAAGGTCTAAGCTTTTATTTTAGAATTTTTCATTTTTGAATAATGTATTAACTAGGAAATAGATTGCGGTGAAACGTTATAAACGTTAATTGTAATAATTGAATTATAGTGTATATATATATTCTTACTTTCTTAGGTAAATAACTTATTTAAATTACAAATTATTTATTTCAAAGCAGGTTAGTCATGGATGCATTATGTAGATCGGGTCTAGGATAGTGGTTGTAAGGCTAACTTCTATCTTAGAGTGGTTTGCACGGCGAAGCTGTTATAACTCTACCGCCTCTTGGCATAACAGTTCGGAATTGGTATCAGAAAATGCTGCTTTGAAAATGCTACAATCAATCCATTTCTAAGAACAGGAGATCAATTAGAAGCTTACATACTTATCTTCATACTAGTTCTTATTTGTCGAGGAATCATTTCTTTTATTCCTCTCATTGTCTCTTGTAATTCTTATATAAGTGTTGTTTTAGAGAGTTTTCCTCTGTAAATCTAAGTAATTAACCTAGGAGTAAGGCTAAGTAAGTCAGAGCAAAGAATATTGTTTGTAACCTTTTTAAGTGTTTAAATATTGTAGATAGTAGAACGACTTTAGAAAGCGAACCAAGTCCCGGTAATGAAGTTGGAAGAGTGCAGTAAGCACAAGGCCAAAGCACTATAATTCATTTGCTTGCTCTTCCAACTCTCGTCTCTTTATTTTTGTCTACCTTATTTATATGTGCTTATCCATTTATCTCCTAGCCGATATCCTAAGTAATCAAGGGGATATATTTTTCTTAAGCATTATATTTGTTTAAAATTTGATATAAATAACCAATTCACTCTCCTTCTTAGTTACTTAATTGGGACCTACAAGAGTGTATTCCTTTTCCGTAAGCGACTTAGAAAATTCTTTTAACTTTAGATCGTCATCCGATCCATAAACTTCTAAAGTTTTAACGAACTTCGAGAAATTTTTTTAGCTTTTTCTTTATTGCTATTGAATAACATAAATCTCAAATTAATAGTCCTTAGTGTATGTTTTATGAAGATCCACTAATGGTAAAGGAGTTTAAGATTCACAACTCTCATGGTTGACTTTACTTATCTTTACCTCGCATACATGTCTATTTCCTTTGTAACAAAGGAAGCAATTAAGGTAGACATCAATGCTTTTAATAATGTGATGAGTATAGGGATTGGGTGGCTAACAAATCTACTTAGTGTAATATGAGGAGTGGCATATGAAGTAAAGAGCCTTCTGGATGAATTCTTACATTTCCCACCTTAGGCATCGAATGCTATATAGCCATAGGCTAAGGAATTACTCATCTTCTCAATAAAGGATATCTTCATGAACAAAAGGAGGTTGATTGGTTGAACTATCTAGGTTGCATTTTACTATGCAGCAATAGCACGATTTGGCAAAGCAGCACCCCATTGCACGTTAGCGGTAACAGACATCCTTGGTATGAGCTAAGAGAACATCACCACAAACTAATTCGTAGCTCTAGTTCTCTCCTGTACCATAAACATCATTTGTGCAGTTTAAAAGTAACTTCCCATGTTATTTTGACTTGATTGATGTTTTATAGTGGCAATATACACTATTCAATGATCTTAAGATTAACTTTTTGCTCTAAGCTAGTACTATTGGCTAGGTTGATTGTTCTTTACTTTGTAGATGCAATTGCGAAGTTGTTAACTTGATTGGTTAAAGTGGTCATGTGTGTGTAGTATGAGTGTTGCACCTGAGGTGCCTACAGAGGAGTTACATGAAATTGACACGTAAAGATGACTTAGAAAGAGAGAGACAAGGAGGAGGAATGGGTTGTCTTAGGCAAGTATAGAGCATACTTTGAACCTTGGAAGATAAACCAGGAAGCCAAGTACAAGAATGCTACAGTAACAATGCCAATGCCTTATATAGGCGTTTTATAGACGAAAAAGACAAATGGCCTAAAGTTTGTGGTCGACAACTTAAAACGTGCTACAGTAACAACTCGTGATCCTCCTATGACTAATAATTGCTATAGTACCTAAAAACGACAAAAGCTAGTACAATAATGCTTCACCCGTGATAAATAATTATTATAATCGACAAACATGCTGGGACCCATCTCATCTGGTACCCTTTAATCAATACTGCCTGTCACCGGTTCAAGTGATGGTGACATATTGACGTCATCAAGATAGTCAGGTTCTTGGCTATATCCTGCTAACAAGGTTTCTTCTTCCTTTTTATCAATTTCACTTTCTCTCAAAGCTTCTTGAATTGCATCCATGGTAGTCTAATAATCACTATTGTAGTCCTATTGTACTTCTGCTTCGAATGGTCCTGGCCAAATTTCCTGAGGAATGACTTGGTTGATCGAACATAATCTCTTTTGCATTTCCCTGTATCTTCTATCATCCACCCGTATATCTCCTTCAAATCCTTCAACAAAATTACATAACATCAATGCATAATATCTTCTAGGCCGATGTTCCATCTCCTCTTGCCTGAGTTCTATAATTACTTTGAACTCAAAGGGATTTGCTCTTGGATGCTTTTGATTTAAATGATTATACCAAGATTCAAGAACTTGTTCCCATATAGGAAGAGTTCTAAACCATTCCATTGACTGGGTTAAGTTAATCAAATGGTCTGATCTTAGATTTGCTTTAATGGCCCTTGAATGCTTCAAAGCTTCGTTAACTGAAACATATACAACAATGGTGTAATGATGCAAGAGATACTAGTAAAACCACTTTATGTCTTCTAGAAATTTGCCTTCATAGAATCTCCAAATATAGGGATGAATAAATGGAAAGCGAGGATGTAATCCAAATGGATTCAGGTTTAATCATTCATGCTTTCCGAATACCTTGATCTAATAGTCCCATATCTTGGATTTGCTTTCTTCTTCGAAATTTCCTCTTGAGACTAGTTCTCTTAATTCTCTTAGACCATGGCCAATGAATGATTCTGAATCATACCAAGCTAATGAACCTCCATATTGAATCATGCCAATGAGCTTGGATGCACGAATATCACCTAAAATAGGTAATCTTAGGCTTCCAATCCTAGCTTTTCCAATTTCTTCCTATGGTTCGGATAGAAAGTCTGCAACATGGTTTTTCTTTCCTGAAATGTGTTTGACTTCATAAGAATATTTGGAAAACCATTCTTGCCATCACAGTAGCCGTGGATGTAGAACTGTCTTCTGTTTGAACTTCAGCATCTTAGGAAATGAACTCATGTCCATTTCAATTTGGAAGTGTGTTCCTATGAGATGATATTTAAACTTTTGAATACCATATTTAATTGCTAAGATTTCTTTGAATGTTGAGTGGTAATGGATTTCTGAATCCTTAAATTTGGCACTCCTATATCCATAGATTTGTCTTCCTTTTTTTCCTTACTCTAGAAGTATTCCTCTATAATACTCGTCACTAGCATCTGTCTGCAAAATGAGTTATCCTCCCAATGGAATCTTGAGTGATGGTAGTTTTTGTAATTCTTGCTTCAAGAACTTAACTGCTTGGGATTGTTTCTCTTTCCATTGTGGATGTTCCTTTTTCAACATTTAAGATAGAACAGATGTATACTTAGAGATTTGAGGGACAAAATTTGTAAGATAGTTGACTATCCTTAGAAATTGTTGTATCTGCTTGGTGTTGAAGTTTTTTTTTTCATGGGAATTTTAACGATTCTTTAGCAATGTTGGGCTCTGGTTAATAACAGCCATCCCTGATCTTCATTCCTAAGAATTCCATTTCAGTCTGAGTTACCTTCATCTTCTTTTCTGATAACATAACTCCATATGTTATTACAAGTTCATAGAACTGTTGTAGGAGTCTTGCATGTGACTGCCCATCTTCACTAGACAGAAGGATATCATCTATGTAGATGATATCATTGTTTAAAATAGGTTTGAAAATTTTTTAACATTGCCTTCTAGAATAGTGATGGTGTCATTTTCAATCCGAATGGTAGTACCTTCCACTGATAATGGTCATTTAGAATATAGAACCTTGTTTTGTGCCTATCATCAGAATGAATTCCTAATTGCCAAAATCCAGCTTTGAGATCAAACTTTGAAAACATTTTGGCTTTTGCAATATTCTGGAATAGAGTACTCCTGTTAGGAATTGGAAACTTATCATCCTGCACAAAATGGTTAAGAGGCTGGAAATTGATAATACGTCTTAATTTCCCTGTAACTTGTTTAGCTCTCTTGTTAACATAGAATGCCCCACATGCCCACTGTGAATCTGATGTTTCAATCAATCCTTGTCTCAATAACGTACTGCAGTCTTCATCAGCCAATCTTGCATGTTCAGGATTCATTCCTGAATGGCTGGCCTTAGTAAGATTGATATCTTCATTCTTCTTAAAAGGAATCTTCACAAAAAATTCTTCATTTTGCCAAAGTGGATGATCACATTTGTTGAGGAATTTAGTGTGGCTATGTGCGTAAGCATTAGCTTTGATCTTGCTCACTATGTCTTCTACATTGATTTCTTCTATGGAATAGAATCTTGGAAGTTCAGTGTAGGGCTTGTAGTACTTCTTGAATCTAATGCCTTCTGGATATATCTTCATCTTAGATAGCTTGGATAATATATCTCAGCCAACAACAATGTCTTTATTAGGTAATGGAGATCCAAGAACTGGAGTGATAATACTACATCCAGGAAATAATTGTACTTTTATGGGTTTATTCTTGAGATGAATATGGAAATTCTCATTGGATGCTATAACGAAAGTTTTAGTATATAGGATCCAAATATTTTCAAGGAGTATCTGAGGATCAATAATGCTTTCAGTTGCTCCAGTGTCAATGAAAGCAATAACAAGAATAGGCTTAGCATATTTGCTAACAAGGATCTGGATTAGGACATGAGGTGCACTAATGCTCATGATCTAGTTAGCAATGCTTGGTTGACTTCCCTATATTGAGAAAGACTCATCTTCTGAATCTTTCCATTCATCTTCATGAGTGAATGTCTGAAGAGAAAACAATGCCTTTTCCGATGGTGAGTCTTCTTCCGAGAACAGAGACTCGAAGTCATCATTTTCTCCAATTTTAACTCTAGCCTTCTGGACAATTTGTTGGATCATCTTTTGTGATCCCTTCTGATGACACTGCTTTGAATAATGTCCAGTTTTGTTACATATGAAACAGAGGCTAGATTTCTTACTCATTCTTCCTTTCTTTCCGAAGTACTTCCATTTCTTGGTCTTGAAGTTTCTCTTGGGTTTTTGGAAGGATCTTTTCCTTGATTTGGCTTTAAGATACTTCCTTTTCTTTTTGGGACTACAGACACATTCCTTGTTTGGATTCCTACATTTGATGTAGAAATTTGCCTTGTTACATATATCATCAAAGACATGGCTTCCATGAATATAATCTTGAATGACTTTCCTTTAGTCACACATATCTTCAATGATCATGTGAAGTATCTGTTGAATTTTGCCAACTGAAATATTAATTACCTTATGATTTTTCAATTGAAGGTATCTCTCAATTCCCCTTGCTAATGGCAATGGTATAGAGGAAAGGAATACTTGTTTAAGGTTAATGTCACCTCCAAGTTGATAAAAGAGTTGAACCATTTTCTTGAAATGTTTGTCTAAATCTTTCTTCTTGTAAGAGTAACATTTCCTCTCATGAAATTCCTTTCTCTTAATTTCCTTGGAGTCTTCAGGATTTCCAATAAAGAATCGATGGATGATGTGTATAGCTTCATCGAAGATGGTTAAGGTTAAGTAATATACTTGATCTTGTTCTGATGCTGAGTTCTACCAATCCTTGAGTATTCCAGTAAGCCTATTAACAAATTCAATTAATACTCATTATGTGATGGATGTGATAAAAGCCTTGTGGACATCAATGCATGATATTCCATTTGCTAGATGGCATGAAATTCCTAGCATATGGAATATCATGCATGGATGTCCACAAGGTTTACTTTACATAGTTAAATACTAACTAGATACTAACTTCACATAGAAATATAGCATATGGAACAGTTTCGTTACATAGATCTGAGACCTCCTGGGAAGCGGCTGCACTAAAGGACAAAACCTGTGGCGTTTTACACCAAAGCGAATAATATCTCGGTGGAAGGAGTTTCAGCCGGGTTGTTATACCATTTAGCTTGCATACATGGTCAATATAGTTCATAGCAATTGTAAGTGTTGAATATACTTGGATGAGGATAAGGTTGGAAAATGCACATATTTATCGAGTTGATTCACTACCACCATAATTACCTCTTTCCCTTATGTTATAGGGAAACCCTTTAAAAATGCATAGTTACATCAGTCCATATTCCATTAAGTATAGGGAGTTGTGCGAGCTGTAAAGTTTTTAATTTAATTCAATCCAAGACTCATGGAAAAATTAGATTAGTAAAAGTAACATAATTTTCAAGTTCTTTGGTAAAATCATTAAAAGGAATCTATCTCTCAAATGCTAAGTTTAAATTTGTTAAGAGAGAGAGATATCTATGGGCTAGAGTTTGCAAATCACTATCTTCTTATAGGGGAAAAAAAGAGAGGTCAAAACAAGCCTTTGCCATACATTAGTGAATAGGTGGTTTGGAGAAGGGAGCATGGAATTTAGAAACCCTATGTGAGATTCAACATTTTCCTTGGATAGTTTTATCATACTCTTCCCTTAATATAGAATCTCTTTTAATGTTGTATCAACCCTAACCTAACTTGTTTTCTTATGAACTCATCATGCACTGTGATTTTGTGATTGGATTATATGTGCTTGGTTTAGTATGTCAGGGATAAGAATGTAAAAAGAAAAAATTGTAACATTAGCCAAATGGCAGTATGGAGGAAATATGATGTAACCAAAAGTTCAAATATACATTAAAGATATAATCTTTATACACAACTAATTCAATAATCAATTTTAAGTCTGGATCTTTTATTATTACAATGTTAAAAGTGATATTGTTATAAGGTTTTGTATCTATAGGAAAAACGATATGAAAGAATTAAGAATGATCTATGAATTGAGAATATTAATCATGTAAACATATGCATTTTGATAGAAAAAACGAGTTTCTAGTAGAAAAAAGGCTTCATGTTATAGAATAAGGTAAATTTTCTACACAAACCCATTTGATGATCTTTAAAAGCATGAAAGGGAATGATTTAAGTGAAACATGGCTTCAAATCGATCCTCAATTAGACCTAAACCAATCAAATTAAGCATAAATCAAGTTTCTGACCAATCAATTAGGAAAAAAAAAAAGGAGATTTGAATTTCTATCAAATCAGACTAATTTCAAATAACTAAATTGCACATATGTACTAAGCTCTTTTTTTTTTCCTCCCTTCTTGTACATTAGTGGATTTTTACTAACTATTACCCTAAGTTAATCTAAATAAGTTTAAGTGTGATTTAATTGAATAATAAAATTTTAATAGCTTTGCTAGTCCGATAGTTAAGGGGTTGCTTTTGTTTAAGAGTAGGAGGTAGTTTGATCCCTAATCAAGCGTAGTTTTTTTTTTCTTTCTATTTTCATTGTTATTTCATCTCCTTTTCATTAAACAAAAAAAGAAATAAAATTGATTGGCTAAGTGTCCTATTTGTATCTAATGTGAATAAGACACATACCAAACATATTATATGTAACCTTTAAACCATCTACTACCAAGGCACATATAAAAAAAGTTCTAAACATCATTTTTTATAAAATAAAATTAAAAATGTAATAAAAAAATTTCGGTATTATTAGGTAAGGGCAAATGGGTATCGATTATGTAAGCTATAAGTAACCTATTTGTATCATATTCTATGAGTACCATTTTCTAAAATTTTTGGAACTAGAACCTACCATATAATATATTAGAATTACCCTGAAATTTGTTAACTGTATAACTTATTAGGTAAAGAGTGCTTTATGGAACGTACAAATCTTTCTTATCTTCCAATCCATACATATTTTTAATAGCATGTTTTGGTTATATATATATTTTTTTCTATACAAAACATTGCTTTTCATATTTGATTAATAGTATTAAATGCTTATTCGCAAATATTCTCTTATTAAATTGCTCCTATATTGCTATAAATTTTAATGCAATTTATTTTCCATCTGCCATTAAATTAAAAAGATATATTTGCAAATAGATTAAAAAGGAAAAAGTACGTAAGATAGGGCTATTCATAAAGTATAATTGAATCAAACTACATCGAATCACAAAAATGTAGTTGTTGATATTGGATTATCGCTTAGACTAAGGCCCAACATGCGAAGCCCATCATATGAGCCATCAAAGTGCATGCAAGCGAACAATAAGCTTACCCTTTGCACTATGACCTACTTGCAGAGTCATACAAGTACGACGAGGTAAGCATAAGCTAATAGTGGGCTCACCTCTAATGCCGTGATGTGCTCGGTGAGCCATATAATGCCTTGTCATATTGGGTTGGCCTTACTATTAAGCTCACATGCGCTGAGCATCTATCATTAACTTAGGCTTCAGCTCGCCTTCAATTGAGTACCAGTAGACTCCTTCGTGTTGACCTTTGTCCTTAGCGCTTGCTCTCTACAGTACTCATTAATAAGCATTTGATATCCGTAGTACAGCTAGCACACCTGACAACTCTAACAGGTGTTAGACCTTTAGACTACAAGTTTGGTTGCCTAGCTGATCAAAGTCGACTACTTGTAGAGTAGCTCAGTCTTTACTGTGATGCATGCTATTTGTTGGTGACCAATATAAACGAACCACATATCGCCACGTGCTTAGGTAACTCACAAAAGAGGCACCAGGCTCCATAAAGTTGGGGGATCTCTCTTTTCTTTCCTCTCTTAGATCTACTTTCATCTGTAGTAACACTTTTATTCTCTTTACCCAGTTTTGATATAATTCCTACACATGTCACTACACATATCATGGATGAGCACTACCCTTAGGATCCTTAGTGCTTACCCCATTTTCCTTTTAGCCTTCCTTGCTAACTTGAGCATTAGAGGGCCCCGATGGCTACACCCATAGGGAGTTTCTTTGCAGGGATCAAAGAGCAAGAGGTAAGATTCAGGCCAATTTCACCCAAAGTTTACGCGAGCCCATTTATCCCAGTTGATTCAACCATAATCAACAACAGTTATTAATAATTAAAAGATATAAGAGAGTGGTAATCTTTAAGTTTAACATTCTATATTATAAGCTTGAGGCCTTTCTTTTTCTTTTTAGTAAAATACGTTTTTGGCCAAAAAAAAAAAAAGAGTAACCTTATTATTTCTTTTCATTTATAACTATCATTTATAATTTTTATAGGGTAAGTATGGGATACGACGGAACATTTACCCTATATACCTTAAAATATAGGTTCTAAGGTTTAAGGTTCTAAGGTTGGAACATGTATGAAGAATGAAAACATTATGCTTGTAGCCTACCTTATGGAAGTGGATTATAAAACTTGCTATCTAGAGCCTATTTTGTAACCTTCAATACCTACACAAAATCTATTTGATGGAGCATTATATATATGGGTACTCAATGAGGTAAGGACACTTACTTACCTTTATTGAATTAAAAATGATTCATTGGGCTGTGTGGTTGGATCCATGGCTAACTTGGTCTAGCATTCCTCCTTTTCCTTTCTATCATCCTCACCTCGTTTGACTAAAGGTTCCGCTGGCTTTAGAGGTGGAGCTTTCTTTTTCTCTTTATTCTTCTTTTTGGCCTCTACCGCCTTTGACTCTTTGATAAGGGACTTAGGATTAGCTTTGTCGAGCTCCATGCCTGCAAAACAAAAGTTGTAAGTTAATATTGTACTAAAGAAGAATGTACTTATGAGACATCATGCCAAGCATAGGCTCCAATGGAACTTCATTCCCCTAGTCAAACTAGTTGAACAACAGATCCTATGTTTAGCTTACCTCGGCATGGTAAAAATGGTTATAAGGGACTTAAGGTTAACTTTGTTAAGCTCCATGCTTGCAAAACAAAAGACGCAAGTTAATATCGTATTAAAGAAGAACGTACTTATGAGACATTATATCGAGCATGGGCTCTAAGGGAACTTCATTCCCTTAGCCTAACCAGTTGAATAGCGGTTCCCTTTGTCAGACTCCATGCCTACAAAAAATATACTTATGAGACATTACGTCGAGCATGGGTTCCAATGGAACTTCATTCCCTGAGCCAAACTAGTTGAATAGTAGTTCCTACGACAAGCCTACCTTGGCATGGTGAAAAGTAGTGACTGGTATCTCTTATATCCTCATCGTTATAGTCATCTAAAGGGATTGGTTTTATTTCAAGATATTGCTGGACGATTGTCTCAACATCCTAAAACCGACCAAACCTATTCTCTAACTTGTTTAATAGATGTTAAGCTGCTTCATCATCATCGGATTATAGTTTTGTAAAGGTTGAAGTCTTGATTGGCTCAACTCACTTAGTTTAGAAGTTAAGGTTGCTCTTTGATTGACCATAAAGAATTTATTCTTCCAACCATGTGTTGAGAACTCTAGCCCTTTCATCAACTTTCTACTTAGTCAGCTTGTCAGGTAGTATTTTTGTCAGGTAGTATTAGTTGTCCCAAGAGTGTTTCACCCCATAAAACTACTTAAAGATCTACAGAGTCACCCTTAGGACAAACCACTCTTACGAAGCTACAATGTTACCAAGAGGAGACACTAATCGGGCAAGAGCTAGCTGGGACTCAATTGATAATACTTGGAGAACCACTTATGGAAGTTAGAAAATGGAAATTGGAACCTAAATTCAAACTACTTGTAGTCTTACATTAAGGTTGATGATGCTTCGTACCTTATTGGGTATATTATCATTAGTTATCTCACTATACAAGGATTTCACTTGCTGGCCGTCCTGTAAGCCTTAAAGCTAAACTAAGTGACCGTAGGATTGAACTTAGAACACAAGATTTAGAGCAATCGGTTAATGGATCCGATTAAACCCAAATTATAAACTATTGAGAGAAATATTAGTAAAAATGACCCCGTAAACTTGAATTTAAGAAAATAAGTAAGAAAATAGGAGACTATAAAATTTTCAAATTTAAGCATAATAAGTACTAATTACCGAAAAGGCGAAAAATGTAATATAGTAACTAATAAATTACTAAAGATAAATTATATGTATACTAAAAATTTTTGAATGACCAAAATAATAATTAGGAATGTTCACATATACCCCACATGTATTTACGTGTAGATAAAAATACGCGAAATTACCTAAATTAGCTAAAAATTAAGTAAATAATTAAAGAAAAATATAAATTAATTGTGGAAAAAATCAAAAGAGGCTAGAATAATCTAAATCAGGTCGTGGTAGGTCAAGATTTGTAAAAGAAAAATTAACCAATTAAAATTAGACAACACAAAAGCTAAAAATTAAGGAAATTGGGCAAAATCATGTCTAATTAATGCATAATAATTACAAAAAATCATCTATAAATAGGGGAAAAATTTTCAGAACTCATTTGGACAGTTTAGAATTAGAGAAAAATAGGAAACCTAAAAAAATTGAGAGAAAATCCAGAAAAAAAGAAAAGGAAACTGTACAGATTCGAGTAGTGAGAGAAACCCACACATCACCACCACCACACCACTCTAGCCCCACCGTCTAGGCTGGCCGATAGCCTTGGATCGGGTTTGGACGGCTAGAAAGCTTCGGACCGGTTAGTCTCTTAAATTTTTCAATTTTGAATAATTTTGTAAAATCAGTTATTTTGCCCAGAAAATTATGAAACTTGTTATTCTGAGGTTTCATTGTATGTAGATTTAGGGAAAAATAGTGATTAGTTTAATTACGTCTGAAAATATAGGGTTCTTAACAAATTATTCAAAATCAAGCATGATTAGAATGGAAAATAAATAGGCTTAAGAGTGTAGTTTGGAGCTTAATTTTTTTCTGTAGGATGTTCATGTGATATAAAACAGTACTATGAAGCTATTTTTTTAAAATTAATTTTCGAAAGTTTTAAGTTAATTTTTAACCTTAAAATGATGGAAAAATTGGGTGATTTGGGGTTAATTAGGTGATTAGGGGTTAATTAGGTGATTAAGATATTAATTACTGATTTAGATAGTAATTAGATGTTTAGGGATGTTAATCTCTGATGTGGAACCCTAATCCTAGCCTTTGGAGTATTAAGTGTGGTTAATTTAGGAAATTAGGTAATTAATATAAGAAATTAGTAATATGTGAAATTGTAAATTAATAAATCTAAAAAAATAGGGTTATTTAGATAATATTATAATAGAAATCAGAAAAATAATAAATCTGAAATAACATTTAATTTTAAGTAAATGTTTCAAAATGTAAGATTTTCACACATCGGGAATAAATCCGATACCTGAATTAGGGTTAGCGTGTATCGACTAGTTTAGAATATTACATTAAGAACCAAGAGGATATTTGGACACTCGAGCTTAATGTGATTAATTTCACATTAGGATTCTAGCATATTTAAGGCTTAGGAATCAAAATTTAAAACCTAATTTAGGATTCGAACCCCGAAATAGAGTACAACGAATCATTAGGACGTAATATGTATACAAAAAAAAAAAGAGTTAAAATATAACTTAGAATATGAATCCATAAATTATAAGTACTAAAAAGACTTATTTGTATTATAGGATACCCAAAGACACATCAGCTTGCAATTAAGGGATCAAGCGATCGAGCAATTCCAAGTAAGTTGGGTTATTGCTTGTTGTAATAGAGTACTAGTTTTATGGTACTCGGAGATTTAGGCTTGTATATGATTGTGATTGTAAGTAGTTTACGCATGTGTTTGATGTATCTGAATTCGTGCTGAATTTGTAATGTGAGTGATTTTGTGACTGATTGAATCGGTATGAAATTGTTTGAACACCTTAAATGAAATTTAATCTTATTCAACCTTAATAACCGGAAAAGTCATGCATTGCAACCCGTTAGGGGATCATAGGATTCTCCAACCAAATACCGATCCCTTTGAAAGGGATAGCGCAGGATTGCAAAATGGTCCTTTCTTCATCCTTAGTCGAACTAAGTGACAAGAGAAGAGATCGTGGCGAAGGTGAAGTCAATGGTTCGAAGGTAGTCGCGGGAGAAGCAAGGTCTCCATTGCACAAGCCTGGGTTTGGTTGTGAGCTGCTGCATAACATGGAAACTCCTAAACTCGGATTGGAGCGGGTGAAATTTCTCTGATTTCATAACTGACCAGACTACGTTGTGCGATGACACTTGATTGTTGCATTGCATGAAAATAATTGCTTGATAACCCTGTTTATGCTTGTATGCATTCATGAGTATCCAATTCAACTTACTGAGTTGTAGTTGCTCCTACCCTTATAGATCATTTTGCAGGTTCTGACTTCTGAATACTTCAAGTACTATGCCGCCATACAATTACCCAGAGGTTAGTTCGTTTGAAGTCAGGGGTGTGAATATCAAGTTACTTAGTATAATATGTAACTAGAGTGACATTATGTAATCTGGTGAACTGTTGTATTTATGTAAAACTTCTTGGGAAACTCTATGAACTTATATATAATTATACATGTTTAGTAGAAATTTGTACTATTTATCATAATTGTAGTTTAATTGTTAATCAGGCTATTTACTTCAAAACGAGGAGTCGTCGACGCCTTGTGTAGATCATGTCTATGGTAGGCATTGTGAGGCCAGTTACTATCATAGAATGGTCTATACGGCGGGACTGTTGCAACTTCGCGACTTCGAAGCATAACAGTTCTCGTTTGGTATCATAGCGTAATTTTAGTGGACTCGCTTTGAAACATCACATGAATCGATGAATTGCATGTAAGTATTAATAATATTTAAATATTTAAAAATAAAAAATGTATTTTTAAAGAATATCAATTCTATATATAATAAAATTTTATTGTTAATTACATAATATTCATCAATTGATACGGGGTGTAATCCTTTCTCGCGAGTAATTGGTGATCGCTTAACCTTATAGCCGGGGAATAATGCGACTCATCTTCACCGTTCTACCTTTTGACCCGAAGTGGGGCCATGTGGGCGCTTAACCGCAATCTCCCGAGTCATAACTCGGCCATTTTTTTTTTTTAACCGAATAAAAGGCTCAACAAAGATCCCAAACTTATAAAAGGATTACATTCACCAGTCACGCCGAGTTTCCATCTATGCAGCTGAGTGGACCTTGTGGCAATCAGTTATGAAGAGCTAGGGTTTTAGTGCGCGAAGGAGCACTTAGGGTTTGTGATTTTGAAATCCATACGAGAAGAATTGATTGATTCATTACGAACTAAACAAAATCGAAAATGAACTTCGATTCTTCGAATGCAAGCACCGATGAACAGCCGGTTTCTCCGACCGCACCAAGCGAACAATCGTTGAAACAGCAAGAGGTATTCAATGCAAAACTAACATAGCTCATGCTATTTGTTCATCGGAATTCCATGTAGCTTACTGTGTTAAGCGACTTAGTTTGGATAAATGAAGAGTATTTGTTTCTTTTGCTACTTATTGGAGTTAGAATTAATGTACTCTTGGTAGATTTTTTTTTTTTCTTTTGAAACTACTGAGTTTCGGTAGTATATGCTTTGTCATTGCTCTAATATATCATTACTTGAGTGAAATGTTAAAAAGCCTATCAGCATGAATGCATTCTATACTAATTTGTTTCATTTACTATTTGTTCATTTTCATTTTTTTTTGGGGCATTTGAAGTAATATGTTGTATCGTAGTTTCGTGCTGGTAGTGTATGTGAATTTCAAAATTTTATATGCAGGAATGCCTTCCGCAGAAATTTGCATCATTTACTACTTTATGCCTTTTTCTTTCCTTTCTTTTTTATTATTATAAATTGGAAGTATTACACTGTATCTGGAAAGGTGGTTTCGCAAAAATGTGTGTTTAATGCGAAATGCTGATAGTTTCTGCTAAATCTGTATATTTTACCGTTGTTGCAGTGCATTATTGCCTGAGCTAGTGTAAGTTTGCCTCTTACCGTACCCGTTTTCACGTGAAGTGTTGTTCTATATAGAAGATTTGTATATGTCATCATCGCTGCAGTGCATTATTGCTCGTGTGAAATATTCAGAAATTGTATTATCATTAATACATTCCGTTTAGATTTGCATTATTTTATTTTTTATTCTTAGTTCAAAGTATTATACCGTGCTAAGAGAATTTCTTCTCGAGAAATTATGTGTTTTGGTTTGAAATGTTGCTAGTATAACCCAAAATCTCTATGCTCTATCAATTTTAACGGAATTACTGTATGTAAAAATTAACTTGGTCCTTGTGAATTTGCTTCATTAAATTGGAAATTGAAGTATTATACTATATCTCAAAGTTTAGTTGAGAGGGCTCTGGCTCATCCCTCTAAAATGTCCAAGAGCCCCTGCTAGACGCAAACTCTAAATGTTTTATTGTTTATACAGTGTGTCATTGCTTGATCAAGATACAGTACTTCATTAATCATAAAGTTGACACATTTAATTTTGTTGTCAAGGTTTTCTTATATATTTTCATGGTTGTTGTAAATCCACGATTCCAGATCGATGCAGCTGCTCTGCACCACCTAAATCAAAAGCTCGTTCAGCAGCTAGATGTACAGAAGCACAAGTTGCATGATCTTGAAGCCAAAATTAATGAACTGAAAGGGAAGCAAACCTCTTATGATGATGTATTGATCAAAGTAAATCAACTATGGAATCAGGTGACCACTAGAAATGGTGTTCTTGCATTTGCAATCTATGATAAATAATTCCATCAAATGTCATATATATTATTTTTCTTTGGCCGGACAGTATACTTATTTATCATTCGAAGAGGTGACCATCCTTCTATATATTTTTTGCTGCATAGTTAGTTGATGACTTAATTATCTTGGGAGTGAGAGCTGGAGAAGTTGAGCATCTTCTGAAAATTTGGGTCCGTGCTGAAGTTTTGAGAGGTATACCCTGGGTCATTTGTATCCCTCTTCCTTTTTGGTGACAACGTTTAGGTTGTCTGAGACATTTATTTTTAAGTCGTGTTTCTATTCTGTTCTGTTCTTGCATTGCTTCTTGTTTGTTTAGAATAATCTATTTGCTAATGTGCTTGTAGCCTAGTTGTATGAATGCTGGATTTCTATAAGGATGGACTAGATTCAAGTTTTCCTCTTTCATTGTACTAAAAAAAAAGCAAATATTCTATTTGGTAATTTTCATGATTTCTTCTATTATGGGTATGTGTATCAAATTTCTGAGGATATATATGGTATTTTTAGGTATTAAAGGATATGTATTTATCAAAAAAGTTGGATATGTAATTGCTCATAGGAATTGTAGTTGGATATGTAATTGCTTGCCCATTAGTAATTGTTTTGCTTTACACCTAATGGTGTGCATTTTGGGAAAATACAGGCAACATCAAAAAGCACCAAGTTCTGTAAAAAGACCCACAGTGGCTAAAAATGTTACATCGAATCTTGTTATTTATAAGAGGTATAAATGACAGTTTGACTTTGGGTTTTTTCAGGTTCAATCCCGTCTTGTTCTCCTGAAGAGATTTTCTTGTGTAGACTGCTAGAGAGGGACTCTATCGGGGGCACCGGTGGTAGTTCTATTGTTGAATACGTTGAAGAAGCCCTTGTGATTCGTCAATCATCAACAAAAGAACTGATGAAACTCCTTGAAGAGGCCATTGATGCTGAGCGGTCAAAACTTAATATCATAGAGCAAAATTTGCAGTCAAAAGTATCTGCTGAAGGTGGGTAAAATGGTGATTTGATATAGTTAAGCCACTATGTTTGGATATAGGCTAGTGATCTAGTTTTGAGTCTTTTCGACAAATGTTGTCTCAGATGCTGCAATGATTATTCTGATTGATGTCATCAGATGCTATTCTGCAATTAACAAAATTTGAGGACATTATGCGAGAGAAAGCTGAAGTTTTGCGCAGAGGAATCGATGTTCTTCAGCAGAAGCATAGAGAATATGCCCAAGAAATTGAGTCTTATGTTAAAATTCATTCAGTGGATCAGTCCGAGATAAAATGCCTGCAAGGTATATGAGTTGATCATTTTTAACCATTGTGACTATTAATTGCGATAAAGAATACAGAAAGATTTGATTCCTCCATGGCTTTTAATAATATCATGTATGCTTTTGTGACTGGGGTGCTGTGGCTAGAAAATATCTTTCACTTCTTAGCTGACGTGCATATCATGATTGCTTGTAGTTGACTATATTTGCCCTAAATCTGATCAGAGGAGGGGCTATATTTGCTCTATCTATTATATCTACAGGGGAGCTGGAGGAGAGCATGTCCGAACTTGAAGAAGGTACAAGGAAGCTAATCAATCTTAGAATGCAAAAGGATGCTTCTTCTGGGCTTTCCAACTCTTCTCCCAATGCGGTAAATGGAAATTTATCACCTGAAAAGCCAGCTGATAAGATGATGCACTTGCGGGAATTGAAGGATTCGATTGAAGAAACAAAGGTCTTAATCATGAGCTTCTTTCTTTGGATTTTTCACTCTTTTACCTTTTACTCTATCAAATTTTTAAAATTTTCCTTTCATTTATTTACCTTGTTTTGTCTCTTGATGTTGAAGATTCTAGCTTCTGATCGCCTTTCTGAGCTTCTGGATGCACGCGAATATAATGCAGCTTTATTGAAACAATTGCAAGATGTTCAGGTATGATTTGTGTGGCAAAAAATTCCAAACTAATGGGCCATAGTATGGAAATTTGTTGCATACTTGCTATGTTTAATTAATGTCATTTATTTCATGTGGTTGGGTGGCTCTAAAAGAATCTTGACTCTTATTGTTCTTGCCTTTCAGAATGAACTGAAGGATGATAAACATGTGATTCAGTCAAAATTCTATGCTTTGCTGAATGATCAGATTCAACTTTCAAATGCTGAATTAGAGCGGTACAAAGCATTGACGGATGCTTTGCAGGTTAAACTGCTTTTTTCCCTGCCAGTTTACACTTTTAGATGTATGTAATTGCCACAATCACTTACAGTGAAGTTTCAGGCTGATAGGCCCTTTGTCATAAGGAGAGAGAAGGAACTGAATGCTAAAGAAGGGTCAGCAGATGCTGCGAAAAATGCTATTGATCATGTTGAATCCAGGGTTGTAGAACTGGAGCTTCAGCTGCAGAAGAGTATTATGGAGAAAAATGACCTTGAAGTAAAAATGGAAGAAGCAGTTCAGGATTCAGGTCCATCAAATTGCATATTCATTTTTTTATTATTGTTTCTTGTGGGCAATCGATAGTCATTATTCAGTGCAACAAGTGGAGTTTTGGCGCTGTAATGCAGTTTTACTTCTACAGGAAGAAAGGATATTAAATCGGAGTTTCGCGTAATGGCTGCGGCTTTGTCAAAGGAATTGAGCATGATGGAAGCGCAATTGAACCGGTGGAAGAACATAGCTCATGAGGCACTGTCTCTGCGTGAAACAGCCCAGACATTGAGAGCATCTTTAACAAATAAGGTATAAGGATATGTGCATGAATTAGTCTGAATTTGAAATTTGAGTGAGCTGTTTCTAATGATGCTTGCGAACTCATTTCACTCAATCCAATAACATCATTCTTTGGATGCACTTCTGCAACATTATTATGAGATGTCGTTTCCTTCTACTTTTAATTCATTAGTTCTTTTCCTTTTCTCTTTTGCTCATCAAAGAAAGCAAATGCTCCTATCTCTGGTTTTATAATTTGGATTTTCTTTTCTTAGTGGTGTTGCATGGAGTCATTGATGTTTTAGTGAGTATCAATATACATTGGGATACAGAAAGGATTGATGAGTAGAAACTATATGAAAAGGAGGGAGAAACTTGTGGAACAGAGTGCTCTTAATAACATGATTGTGGACCACTAGCACTATTCTTCTGCCTTTTTTTCCTAAATTTTTTAACTTCTAGCCAAAATGCAGAGCTCTAGATATAAACAGTTTGATTCATCAATGTTTTGAATTTCTCGTCGCTTTGCATCTATCTCAAGAGAAGTGCAGTGCAGATTGGTTAACCCAACTCTTTTCATGAATGCCTATGTTCTAAGTCAGTGCTATTTTTAAGCTAATGGACAGTATGGTTGTCCCAACCAAAATGCGGAAGCTTCTCATGCTATGGGCAGGGGATGTGAATGATTTTTTGGAAATTTTCTCTATTGATTACGTTAATCTTGTATGCAAAACACATATGCTTGAATGAGTGTGTATATGCATGCACAAACACATGCACATTAAAGGAAGAAGGATTATTATGTGACCTATTATGAGTGAATTGTCTTATGGTCTAAAGGGGGTACAAAGACACAGCCAATCCACAAAGAGAGATGTCAGGGAATGGATTTTGCTGCATAGTTTGTCTGTGTTTAGTTGACATCCCTAGGACTTCTGATCAATTCTTTCCCTGCTGTAGCTTTATGAGTAAAAGAGCCTAGATTGGACTTTGATCAATTCCTTTCCTGCTGCAGTCAAATGAGCAAAAGAGCTTGGTAGACAAGTGTTCTAAACAAGGGAAACAAATTAAGGATCTCAAGGCAGAGGTAAGTCCTTCACTGTCCAGGTTCTGTTATCAGAGGCAAGGGTTGGATATATCTGTGTGTCCGAAACAGGACTCATTTTGTGCTTTTTCTAGTGTGGCTTTTCTATGCAAAGTTTCTTTACTTTGAAAATGCACTCCATCTGGTAAATATTTACACAATTGGATTTAGTTTGAGTCATAATCTGTTCTTGTTTGCCTGTCATTTTAAGTTGACTTATTCTTTTCATAAGCAATAGATTGATGAAAGGCAACTATGCAATATGTGGTTAAACCCTTGTTACATATTGTCCTATTGGATCGGTATAAAACAGTCAATAATTGTATTTATATCATCCTTTAGTAGCTTGAGCACTAATATATGTTGACTTAAACTAAAATCTACTAGTTGGCATGCAATAATTCCACATGCTATCAAAGCATGACAATATACATGGCCATGGAGATTTGACACAAGTGCTATAAAAATTTCATATGGAAGAGTGTTGGTATTAATGGAAATGTCCAATAGCATGTGAATCAGCATTTGATTTCTCTCTTTCCTTGTCTAACTTGCCTTTTTAAAAACTATCAGGGTCCAATAGATTTAATAATAAGATTATTTGAGTTTTCAGATTTTCATTCTGGAATCTGGGTTTAATGCTATTGTCGAGTATTTATTACCTTTTGATGATAAAGTTATAAAATAAATGCTATCTTGTAAATTTCGGTTAGTATATCCCTTTTACCTTCATGATAGTTTCTTCAGTAAAAATTTTGATAACCTTTTTTGGCAATCATTGATGTACACAAAAAAATTAACACCCATACATGCAAAAGAAAAAAAAATAAATAAAAGAAAAAACTCCACTAATCTCTTAGTTTCATACACGAATAGACTGGTTCAAAATTGTGCAATCTGGTAGCTTCACTGCATAAAATTGTAATCAAGTTGAAAACCACAAGGAGCTAGAAAGAAAATTCTAGGTCTAGATTGTCCTTACCAGTAAAACCTATTTTGCTCTATCCTGAGGTTAGAATTTGTTGCTTTTTTGATGAAATTTGAATGCGTGCAGATTGAGAAGTTACAGAAGGAAAAATCAGAACTTCAGATCTTCTTGGATATGTATGGAAATGAATCTTATGACAATAGGTAAGTTGAAATGACATACTTGTTTTAATAAAGTCACAGGAGATATAGCTCTTTTATAAACCTATGCTGCCATTTGGATATTTCTGCAGTTGGCTGCTCTTCTTGCCTTTTTCTTTTTTATTGGTACTTTTACTGATTGCTATGAACACTTCCAAAATGTTTCGTGTACTTGATGACCTGTAGCGGTTGTGGCAGTTGTCAAAGTAACATGCTTGCTGCATGAAGAGTATTTGCTCTGTTAAACCTTTTCTTTATATAAAATTTTCTATCATTTTGGAGTACTTGCTAACAAGCACATTCATCACTGATTTAGAGGTGGCCTATCATTTATCCTCTGGGCATCTTTTCCTGTTTCTTCCACTTTAGCTGACCTTCAAATATCTTCATTCACCATTTCAGTTGATTGAATAATGCTTATGTCCTTATGCCTGAGCAAATAAAGCTAACTAAAAAGAGCTTCCCTTGGCTTTTAATAATATTTCTTTTGGTCCGGGGAATTTCATTTTTCATTACGCACTGCCTATTCTTATATTGCTTGGGTAATTCTTATCACTAAACCGTTGCTACTCCCTGTCAGGTCTGCCACAATATAGCATTCTCTTCTTAGCTCATTTCAACTTGTATAACTCCACTAGAATCATGATTTTTTTTCTCCCTTTTGTCGGAATCATATGGAGTCAATTTTCCTTTTAGAATGCTTCTACAGAGGCCATGAAAATACCACTTCTTGTAATGTTTACTCATTTATCATATTGTTTTTGAGTTTCAGAGATGTGATGGAAATAAGAGAATCAGCTTGTAGGGCTAAGTCACAAGCTGAAGCTTTAAGGAGTGCTTTAGAAGAACATAGTCTAGAGCTGAGGGTGAAAGCTGCAAATGAAGCTGAAGATGCTTGCCAACAAAGACTTTCTGCTGCTGAAGCTGAAATAGCTGATTTGCGGGCCAAGCTGGATGCATCAGAGAGGTGAATTCCAGTTTTCTTTTTAGGAATATAACATGTGATGAACTATTCTTAGAATGACATTAGCAGTTGAGAAAGTATAAATTCTTTCAGTCGGTTTTTCTGCAGTATAATTTCTGTCCTTGCTTATTGAGATCATTAGTGGCAACATATGGGAAACTAGTCCTTGCCTATTTGCCTCTAGTGGATTCTTGATTTGCACTCATCACAATAGGAAATAAGCCTCTTAATTTTCATGTAATTATCATTTTTTTTAAATAAATAAATACATATTATTACCTATATTAATTAAAAGAGAAAAATAGTTCTTCCTGATTTTTCATGGCAAAATGAAGGTGAAAAATTCGACATATTGAAACTATATTAGACGTGAATTATAATATGTGGTTCATTTGGGAAAATTTTACTGTAATTCCATCGTGGAGGTGGTATGATTCGGAAGTTTAGGCTTCTGCAAGGGAATGGTTTGATGCTATGCTCTTTTGAGGCAGCTCTATTGACTGGGGTGATCTGTGTCCATTTTTCTTCTTTATTTTTGTTTTCTCATCAGGGCTTCTTGCGTATTCTTCTTGAGGTGGCCTTCGAGCTAGTACAGAAAAAGATAAATTATGTTGGCAGACTTTCTATATTTTCCTCTCCACAAACACATGCATGTACGTGTGTGCACACACACACTCTTTTTGTGTGTGTGTGTGTTACATGCAAGTAGCCATAGAATTAATGAAGGAGCTATCTTATTACCTTTGTGCAGGGATGTTGCTGAGCTTTCAGAGGCGATTAAAATAAAAGATGCTGAAGCAGAGGCATATATATCTGAAATTGAGGTATGCTGATTGTACAATTACCTTGTGCTTTTTACATCGCTTAGTCTTCCCCCCCCAACGACCCCCCCCCCCTTTTTTTTTCCTTGTTTTCTTTTTCCTTCTGTTTTGGGTAGTAACATTAAGGAATTTCCAGACCATTGGTCAAGCTTATGACGATATGCAGACCCAAAATCAACATCTCTTACAGCAAGTGACAGAAAGAGATGATTACAACATAAAGGTGTGGTGATGAATTTCTGCTACAATAGTTTTTCATCATCTAGTATAGTCATGTCTTTGATGATTGAAGCTAGTTTGTTGCCTAGATATGAAAAGTTTGATTGGTTTTTAATGCAGCTGGTATCAGATAGTGTGAAGATAAAGCAGGCACAGAACTCTTTGCTATCTGAGAAACAGGAACTGACTCAGAAGCTTCGACAAATTAATTTATCAATTGAAAATTTAAAATCAAAGATAACTCAGAATGAAGAACAGGTAACACTTCAATTGCCGGGCTTCTGTTGCCTGGAATATTGTGCTAACAATTTTCAATCTGCGTGTGCTGCAGATGAAAGTTCTTCTCACAGAGGCCATAAAATGCAGTCAAGAAGACAGACATCTTGCTGTCAACTTGGAAGCTGCAAAGTGGGAATTAGCTGATGCAGAGAAAGAGTTGAAGTGGGTGAAATCTGCATTTGCTTCATCTGAGAGGGAATATGACCAATTGCAGCATGATCTGAATGATGTACAGATGAAACTGGATACAGAAAGGTCAGGTGCTCTTTTCTTTCCCCGGTTTTAATTCTTTTTTTTAATAGAAGGAGCCATGTAATTAATGACAATGCACATGCATTATCCCTTGTTATTCCCATAACAAAAGAAGATACATGTTAGTGTAGAATGAACTAAGATATCTTTGAACCGTTGGAGGGTATTTTGGTTATAAGCACAAATAGATTCTTATTGGATGTTAATTTGACTTTTTAGAGATGCCTTATTTCTTGGGGGTGTTGTAAGATAGAAAATGATATTTTGATGTAGGGCTAGTAATTTAGTACCCATCTGTTCCACTCGAATATGATGCAGTATGATTATAAGTGGTTTTGTTTAAGCAAAACTTGATATGATTAAAAATTAGGTCAGATCCATTTGAATCTGTTTATAAATTTTTCTAGGTTTGAGTTTAGTATATGAACCTGCGAATGAGCTTTGCTTATTAAATAGATCCTGTACACTTGTTGAACCTGGCTCACAAAACCGTTTTAAATTAAAATTTCCAATATTTGTCATTTAGTAATGCTCAATTATTTTATTACTCTAGTCTATTCTCTAATTTTTTGCTCGTGCACCTCCCTTCCTCCGCCTCTCTCTCTCTCTCTCTCTCTCTCTTACACATATGCTGCTACTACTTTGCCATTGGCCTCATTACTTTTCGTAGTGTTCTATCTAATTATCATCCTCTTCCACTTTGACTCTAGCTCTTTAAGAGTAACACTCTTAACTTTTTATGTCCTTGCATATTCTAATTTCCTACATTTTTTAAACATAGGATAACATATTTCAAGCTTAGTTTATGCTTACACATCTATTTTGGTATACCTTATTTAGTTTCAATCTCATTAATGAAACCACTTGTATTTTTTGTAAAAGCTAAATTGGATATATTAATTCAGTTTTGTACATTTACCTCTGGATCATTATCATGAACACAGTGAAAGTGGGTTTTTGTGTTGGCCTCACACCCCTTGTCATGCATGTCGGTGGGGGTTGTTTGTGTCAGCATTTTGGTACTTGCTTTGTGGTTCTCGGTCTAAGAGCAAGTAGATGGCTCTACAAACAACTCAAATGAGTTGTGTGATGCTGTGGATTAATCCACAGAACAATAATGCCATAAATTTTTGTTTAAATTAAACACATAGTATTTAAAATCTAAATTTATAGTTGAACTCTTAGAGACTATTATGTTTTCCTTGAACTTATTCATACATTTGAATTATATATAAAAAGATATCTTTGCAAGCATTAATATAAGTTTCCAATGTATTACGAGGATTAAGCAAATAAAAAAAGATGGAAAAAACATATTTTTCAAATAGAGACCTGATAGTTATGATATATTTATTGAAAAAATTTTCTTAATTGATAAAAGGCTACTTGAACAAAAAATATACTTATTAAATGGGTTGGGTTATGTATAAGTAAATGGGTCGTGTTAGGGATTGGGGTCAGACATGAATGCATTTAGACACAAATATGAAAAAGGACCCGCACAAACTAATTGCCAGTCCTACTTCAGAGGCGACAAACCACGCCATAGTGTTTGGTCGAAAGAATACTTTATTGACTTCTGGATAGGGTATTATAGAGATTAAATTCCAGTTGAGTGTGTCCTTTAAATTTTGTAGTTAATTGGCTCTGCATGAATTTTCTATTACTTACAGAGACGAAAGGAAGAAACTTGAGGAAGAGCTTGTGGAGTGGAACCGAAAGGTTGCAGAGTTGACGGCTGAGACTGGAGAGGCAGCAATTCAGAGACTGCAAGATGAGATCAAGGATTGCAGGGCAATCTTGAAGTGCAGTGTGTGTCTTGACCGCCCAAAGGAGGTCAGTATTAATACTGGGTCAGGGTCATGTTGTATACCTTGTATGACATTCACTCTTGTTAGAAGTTTTGTGAAACTTATGGTGCTGAGAGGCTGGATCCTGGGTGCAAAGCATCGTTGATTTGAGTTGCTAATTAGCTGATCAGTGATTATTAACCAATAGATGAGCATGTAGTTCAAGATCTTCCATATTGTTTCACTTCCACCCTTTTAGTAGCATCTTTTAGAATTTGAGAGCTGACTGATCATCTTCTATTTCAATATGTATCCGTTGGTTTCTAATATCCATTTGAATCCAGAATGACATCTTCATATATGTTGTTCATGTTCAAATCATTAAACTCATTTTGATGAGCCATACAACTACTTTTATTGCATATTCTCCTCATTCATATCTTTTCGGCTTCTCTACTTGGTGGAGGAATGTAGTTTCCCTTGGTATCTTTCCGCCTCATATAAGTGGTAACACTTACCTATCGTCTGCTGTAAAGCATCATTCACTGCCTGGAATGCTGGAACGATCTTATGATGTTGGATTTTCTCAATTGATTTCTGAACAATCCTTAGAAAATGTTTGTAGAAATTAAACGTGAACAACATTACCAGCTTTTGATAAGTTAAAGTGCCATCGATGCAATCCATTTTCTTTTTTCAGTACATGTGGACAATCCTATGCACATTTTGATGCTGATGTAACTTGTGTCTTGTTGCAACAGGTCGTAATAGTGAAATGCTATCATCTTTTTTGCAATCAGTGTATACAGAGAAATCTGGAAATCCGTCATCGGAAATGCCCTGGGTGCGGTACAGCATTCGGCCAGAATGATGTTCGGTTTGTGAAAATCTAACCGAGCTTTTCTTCGTGTCTTAATGGTGGCGCGTTGCCCGATAATTGTAGTGATATTTAGGAAGCCTGTAGCTAATGTCAAGCGCTCTTCTTCAGTAGAATGTGGTCGGATGCGCGTAAATATAACGGGATTCATGTGAAGCATGTGTAAATTTTTGCCATTGACAGGATTAAGGACATTTATTGACATTTTTCTAACTGCATTAGAGAGATTTTAAAATAATTAAATAAATTATGACTAAATAGGACTCGTGAATTTTAAGTTACGATATTTTCAGACGTTTCCATGCAGCATCCAAAACCAAGGTGGGTTGGGTGGGGCTGGGGGGAAGTGGGGGTTGTGATGGGGAAGGAACCCAACATTCTCATGAACCATCATTGGTATTGTTCCTTAATTCGCTTTACGTTAGCAAACGTGTTTGGCTGGAGCGAAGTGAAGATCTTGGGAAATAGACGGAAATTTTTATTTGACGGGATAAATTAGAAGTAGGAATGGATGGAATCAGGAGGAAATTTGCTTCTTCTTTTTTTATTTTTTATTTTTTATTTAAAGCCTTTTCAAAAGGTGGAGTACTTGAAAATGAATTATTCAAATGGAAAAATTAGTAAAATGTAGACAACTCATATAAAAAAAATTTAATAAAGATGACAAAACTTTTGCAATTTATTAACTGTAAATTTTTTTTAATTATTTCTTTCAAATGGATCTTGGATCTTGAAGAAAGCAATTGTTTCATCAAGTGGAAATGTTAAATATGATTATTGAACGATATCTGAGTTTTGTTCACGTAATATTGCTAAAAGAATACCTCACTCGTCAAGGTAGTGAAAGAGTGAGATATGGCAAAAGTGAACATCAAAATCCAAGAGGACAAGATGTTCAGAAAGGGACCTAAGAGTACTAGATGTTTGGGAGAAGACTCTACCTATATTTGAAATGAGTTTGAAATGAAGAAAAAATTAGAAGAGAAGAAGAGTTGGAATTTTAAAATACTTTCTCTTATCTAGAAAAAAGAAGTTAAAAGATGGGAAATTGCTTTAGATTTGTCTAATGGGTCGGACTAGCTTTAAACTGTTGATTCATAAGTTTATTTACGGATGAACCATGATTGGTTCTTGTAATTATGGTTCTGAACCGATTCGTAGCCTTTGAACCAACAATCTCTTTGCCTTTGCCCTTGCCCTCACCATCACCACCCCCCCCCTAGAAACTCTTCCTCCAATTCTTATGTTACAAATTAACAAAATTTACAATATAGAAAGTCTTGATATAGTATAAAAAACTTATTTAATCGATTAGAGTAAAGTGATCGGGAGAAAAATGTTTTTTAGTAGATTTTATGGTCGTTAAAAAAATGCCTACATATATGCTAATCAAAATTAGATTATCGTAGTTTGATTTGGATATTTAGAAAACCTTTAGTTAGTTAGTCAGTCAATTTTATATTTTAGCAAAAAAAAAAATCAAGTGTATATGACTATTTAATTTAATTTTTTTGAAGAATAATAATTTCACTCAGTTGTAATTTGAAAAATTTTAAGGCTAGATCATTATTTAAACTATATCATTTAGTATTTTTGGAATAATTGGGGAAAATAGTTTTTCTACGTGATAAAACTTTTTTCGAAATGGCAAAAGGAAAACCTACGACATCTCTCTTTAAGGTGGTTGTTCATGATTAGGAGTACAACTTGCAGTCGAGCTTAGGTTTCCATCAGATTGGTTTCAATCACTGAAGTAATTATCCTCCTTACTTGATGTTTTGCATGGTTCTTATCGTTTGTAGGTCATCTTATATTAGTTTTCTATGTAAGCGTTTGTCTTGATGTTGATAATAGATATGGAGGCTTGTCGATTGTTAAGGATGGGGCCTGCTGAATGAACAGCTTCTCAATAGTAACCGTTGAAGCTAGAGCAGTAAGTATTTTACGGGCGATGCAAAATAGAAGTAGGTAGTCTCTTATATGTCTCTGCCACCACTCTAAGATATTGAAGTCCTTGATGGAGATATTATCGAAGAACTTGAAATTTGTATTAGAGTAGTACTGCATCTTATGTAAGCTAGACTGTTGCCTTTTCGATTTTTGCACCTGCAATTGCTCACTCATAAATGAATAATGCTGCTTCTTAGTAGATGGCGAAGGAGAGACCAATGAGTGGCCACCATATTTACTTTGATAGTAGTTGAACATCTCTTCTATGTCAACCATCATTACCGATACTTCCTACTGTGTTTCCAAAGTGAATACATCTTGGAAATCTATTAGATCTTCAATCTAACTGTGATAAATTTTCAAACACATCAATAGTACTTCCACTTTACAACGAGGATCTATAATAGTTGCTATAAGATAAATATAGGAAATGTTCTTATGATAAGATAACCACTGTAACACCATATTGTATATGTATGCATGCAAGTTCGGGTCCTTATGGGCCTGAAATAGCATGCAAAGTATACTGACGACTAATATAATAAGTAAGTGTATATTAAGCCTGTAAACTTGTAAGAAAGTCTTAGTAGTATCATGAAAAACTTTCAATAACTGGATATATATATCTCAATTGCTGTGGAGAATCTCAACTTCATGCATATTGTACATTGAGAAGTCATACAGCAGTTCGCTATAAGGAATTGTGTTATGCAACAACTTGTATATCGAGTTCTAGTGGCGTTGCATATCCACCTTAAATTTTCGGGGCATTTCCCGCGCTTCATATAGAAGTTCCTCTATTTTTTGTAGAGGGACTGCTTCTCTATTATTATCTTAATAGTATTCTTGATTGGAGCTATACTATCTTGTAATGCCATCCTTGATATACAAGTTAAGAATATAACATGTGCAATGTATGTGAAACTCCTTCCCTAACCCCCCAATCGCAAGTTGAAGGTAATTTCATAGATCAGATATTAAGATTGTGTTGGTATTTGTACTGTCAAAACCAATAGAAAAAATTTTCTTAACTAATCTATACTCATTTAGGATTTTTATAATAATTTTATAAATATTTTGCATCATGTAGCGCTTGTTACATACCTTTAGAACCAATAGTCATTTATTAAGTTGTAAATCATCTTCTATCCAATGAATAGTAATACCTATATAAGAATTATTACAAAAAGGAGGCTTACTTGAGCTAGAAGGTCTTGAATTACCGGGGTTATGCTGTCCTATATTTTACCCTTCTATTTCATGAATAATTTCTATCTCATCTTCCTCATCCTCAAACATGCTTACGAGGTAACTAATCTGTAGGGGTTCAAATCCAACGAGTTATATAGGGACACTCACGTGAGAAGGTTTGAATCTAGAACGTTTAAGACACTCATGCGTCAAGGTTCAAACTTGAGAGGTGGTGTGCCTCGATAACTCATGTGTTAAGGTTTAAGCTTAAAGCCAGGAGGTGGTATGCTTCGATAAGTCGTGTGATGAGATTTAAGATCAAAGCCAGCAGACGGTGTACTTCATTGTTCGACGTTCTCAATCACCTCGTATGCTCTTCACTCATTCAGGTCATACTCATAATTCGGGTACACTTGAATGTCGTTGAACTGCTATGGCTTAGACGATGTATCAGCTCCAGTTCCCTTGCCTTTGCCCTTATAGGGAACTATGCTTCTTCTTGGAGAAAGTACAACGTAAGAATCGTTCCATGGATGTATATATTTTTTTTCCTTATTTAATACAAGAAAGGTTTATGAATGAAAGACAAGAAGAAAATGTAAAACAACACAAAACGGAACTTATGTAGCGAGTAAGTGTATGCAAATGTTTTTTGTTAATGCAAATGGTTTAGTGAAGTGGAATAAAGAATTACGCTTTGATCTTGGTGCTAACTGAAAGAAATATTTGTCTCAGAATGTTTTATAATTACAAAATGCAAAGGAAAATTGATTGGAGCATTTGAATGATTTTGTGAAAGAGTAATAACTACTATACCTTTCAATTTATAAGAAACAAGGAAGGCTTGCACCCTTTGTTTAAATCTTCAAAATTTTAATTTATAAACTTATCGAATTATATAAATAATTAAGGATATTTAATATTCCACAGTTCCTCAAAACCATAGAGAATCTGTATCCCTTACCAAACGATAAGACTAGGTAGAAAAGTTCTAAAAACTAAACTTTCGAAAATTATAAAATTTAAATATAGTATTAATAATTATATGTAATAATTCAAACTATTTACATAGTTTACCTTGAAATTCTAACTTCTATGCATTTTAACATTGGTACTCAACTCTCAACTTTTAACCCATGTCCAATTATCTAGCAATTTATAAGAGAAGATTTTTGGGGAGTAAGTTACACGAGCTTAGTAAGATATCCTTCATACTCTACCAACAAGCATGTTATCAAACAATTTATTACCAAACATATGAATGCATGAATAAGCAGTATGTCAAATAATACATATGTAGTTGATTAGTGCAGCATACAACATCGAATTTAATACCCTTTAAAGTAAGGGTTGGAGATACATCGGTACCAATCACAACCGAGTTCTGGTACCTAGGGTTTTTAACTATAAATTTAAATTTCGTATTTTACGAAATACGTTTTCATTTCAAAGAAATATAGTAATACATGAAATCTTAAGTCCAGTAGTAAGATAACCCTCGTAATTCACTCTCACGCCCTACATCGGTGGTCTCTAAACTTGTCCCCTAGCTATCTACTATTAGCGTCTCTAACGCCAAGTAAACCTGTGAGCCAACGGTAGAATGTTGTTATACTAATACTCTTGTACTGTTCTAATCAAATCGTTTAGGAATCCATCCCTCTAAGGCCCCTCATTACCAACCGCATGAGGTAGCGACCAGAACATTGTATGCAATATTTATGCTTATTTATGATCCATTTAATTTTAGTTCAGTCAAATATGATTCAATCAATTTATGAGGTAATCAACCAATATCAACACATAATTCAATTATACAATAATAAATCAAGCAGTCAATTATTTAGCTATTATGTTTCATAACTTTTTACACAATACACAAGTAGTATTCGAGCACATGCAAAACTCGATCCGGTATGTATTAAATTATTAAGATTTATTTTAGGTGCACCAACTATAAGTACAAAGTAAGTATGGAATCATTGGGAATATTCACTTGATCATTGAGTTTATTGATAGTCGTAATAGTTCACTTGGTAAGTTGGTATTTGTATCGGGATTACCTGACATTTAAGAAATAAGGAAATAATAAGTATTTGAGTTAAATAACTAAACTATTTATACATTTAGTACTAATTACTTAAATTAGATATCTATTCTTATGAAATGCTTGGTTGGAGTTTTTTCATTAATCGCATATAACTTTTTCAATTTGACTATGATTTTTATGAAATTATAATCATTTTTATTGTTTTCGAATGTACTTTCTCATAGCGGGGTCTGTTTTAAACATTATAAACCATAGTTTCGATTATCATGGAAAAATATTACGAATTTTATTATATAATTATAAATTATTATCTTAAGCTTTTCTTAACATATTTATAACTTAATAAATATCTAAATATTATATTTTGTGATTTTCTTATTTTTGAGTTTATTTGATTATAATTTATGTATTTTTCCATTTTTGAGGGTTAATATTTATTTAATTCAATTTTTACTATTTTAATAATTTTACAATTATTTAATTATTATTTTTAATTACCAATTTAATTAAATGTTGACGTAATAGTAAAGGAAATTACCACAAATTTTTTTGCATATTTTTAATATTTTTCCTATTTTGTATTTTTACATAATATGTATATAATTATATTTATTATCATATTTTATTAAATTTTTGCAATTAAGTACTCTATTTTTTTTTTAATCTCACAACATATATATACATACTTATATATATATATATTACCTTATTTTAGTATTATAATATAGTGTACCTATAGTGTTTATGTATAATCGTATACTCAGATTATATTAAACTATTAATATACATTTTTTATACGTACATGTATACTTATATAATATGATAATGTAATTATAAATATACTACATAGGCTATACGTATGGGTATATATATACATAAGTCATGAAAATACATAATATGTATGTTATTATATGCACATGTACATATACACCAATTTCTTAGACTAAATATTTTGTAAAAAATCTAATATAACATGTAGATATATACATGTGAATATACTTTGGTACCTATACATATATGAATATAGATGTACAAAGAAATGCTAATCTCACATATATTTCTACTAACTACATATATACGTAAAGTATATGCAAGCTAACAAAATACATACTCCAAAAAAGCTATCAAATTGCTCCTTCTTCTTCTTCTTGATTTGTTTGATGATTTTTCAAAAATAAAAGAAACTAAAAGGAAAAAAAAAAAGTAGCTTCACTGTTTGGAAAATGGAAAGAGATGTGTGTGATTGTTCTTGTTTCTTGTTTTTATTTTCTTCCCAGTAGGGATTGGACTTTACCAAGAGAGAGGGATAGATAAAATGAAAAGAAGGAAAAACAAAGCAAATCAAGATAAAGCATTTAAAGGATTTAATATTTACTTATCCATTACCCTTGTCTTGTTTACATAATCTTAACATGTTAAGAAAAACAATTATCTACTAGTGGCAGCAAGATGCATTTGGAAACTATATGTGGAAGCCTGGGGAAAAGGAAAAATTGAAGAAGGAAAAAAGAAGGGAAAAGAAGGAAGAGAAAAATAAGAAAATTAGGACTTTCCAAATATAATTTATGAAATAATAATTACTAAATATTATTTGAACTTTATAAAAATTATTAATTAAATTATTACTCGTTATGTTTATAATATTTAGGAATTATTTTCATATGTTCGTTAACTATTTCACGCGGTTACACGTATTGGTTAATAATTATATTTGATTAAGGTTTTATTACTATTAAGTTATATTTATTCATTTTATAAGCTTAAAGTTATAGTTTTAGAGTTTTTGTCAAGTTTGAGTTCAATTTTAGGTATTTATATGTACATAAAATTTAGGATTTTTGTATGCAATTTAGATTTCAATCGAATTTCTAAGGTTTTTATTACCAATAATATATTTGATTTTGTAATTTAATAATTTTTATCTCACTCAGCTTTAATAACTTATAAGGTTATCTATAGTATTAGAGTTCAATTTTACTCATACTTAGCTAAATTCGCGAGGTTTATACCGCCTTCATCTCTCAACCTATCTCTCTTTCGTAGACTAACTCTCTCTCTTGAACCCAACTGCACACTCACCTCTACAACCACAATACACACTATAAAAGAACCATACACACATAGACAATCCATCTTCGCCCCCATAACAACATCTCTCGATCGACCATATAGGACTTTAAATCACCCCCTATATCATCTCTCTTAAACAATACAAGCCCATAGCAAATTCCACACTTAACCATCTAGAGCATGTCACTCCATTGTCCATCCATGCATTGCAGTCATCCATAAACCAAACTCCACTATTGCAATGAGACCATCTCCAACATACACTAGATCAACACCATGTCTTTGACCCAAACACTACTAAGCCCCGATCATCTCGTCTTCTGCTCTATCTTCGTTTATGGTAGCACATTGAGCAACTTGCGATAGCAGTCCACTCCATCCTCGCATGCTCTACCGACTGTAACCAATAGCTAGCACTCAGCCCCTGACCACTTTCGCGAAACTAGCCCATATTCTACCAATCATGGCTAAGTACAATCGGCTAAGCTCCATCGAGCATCCACACATCTACGTTCATAACGACACCAACACATATGCCGTATCTCACCCACGAACTCTCTTACGCGACCCACCACCATGACAAACACCACTAACAGCCGAGTTAAGCCACGACACCCTCGTTAAACTCCCTAATCATCAATAAAATACCCATAAAAATGGGTTTACTTGCTTAAAAAAAATGCCTAAATCTACCCCAGATACGTCCTCCAACCGTTGCCATTTTGACTCACGTAGAGCCGCAGTCCAACCCAACATGAATCGTCCTAATCCGAAGCCCCTAGTCCGACCTACGTTCTTTCTCTTGTCTAATCCTTATTCAGCTATTTGTATTGTTTTACATCTTTTTTTTTCTTTTTTATTATTATTTGTACCCATAGGATGTAATTATAAAAAACAAAAAAAAAAAGAGAAAACAAAAAAATATAAAAAAAGAGAAAGAAAAAGAAGAAAAGAAGAAGAAGTATTTAGTTTTATTTTTAGTTATTTTCACGTTTTAACCAAAAAATGTAAAATAATAAAAATAATGATAGAGTTATTTTATTAGTTAAAAAATCAACTTTCCAAAAATAAATAAAAATAAATTGACAATTTCCAAATTAGGATTACTTTAGAGTTTTTAAAAATAAAATTCTAATTAGGACTCTTAGAGAATTTCTTTAAATAAATTAAAACGAGTAAAGAATGTAAACCCAACCTTTTTTTCAAAACTAAAATCAACTCAACCCGGTAAAGTTTTTATGGAACGAACTATCGAACGTAGGCACTCGTGCGTAGATATTGTAAGCCCCAAAACTAGCAATCCGAGGTTGTGATCGGTTGAAAGACCCGATCGAGCCTAAATTATAAAGTAAAGCTCGAAATATTAGTAAACTAATCCCGTAAGTTTAAATTTAAGACAATAAGTAATAAAATAGGAGACTACAAAATTTTCAAATTTTAAGTATATACCTCGTTATTTATTGAAAATGTGTAAAATATATTCCGATACTTAACAAATTGTCGCTAGAGATAAATTATATGTATAATAAAAATTATAAAATAATCTAAATAATATTTAGGAATATTTATTTATACTATATATGAATTTACATGTAGGTATAAATACGCGTAATTACTTAAAATAAGCGAAATGTGCTAAAATGATACTAAATACTTAAAGAAATTCATAATTAATTAAGAAAAAAATCAAGAAAAATTAGGAAAAATCAAGAATGATCCAAATCAGGTCATGGCAGGTCAGAATCCACAAAATAAAAATTAACCAATTAAAATTAGACAACACAAAAGCCAAAAATCAAGGAAATTGGGTAAAGTCATGTCTAATTAATACACAATAATTACGCTAAAGCTCTATAAATGGTAAGAAAAATTCAGAAGCTCATTTGGATAGTTAGAAATCAGAGAAAATTAGGGAGAGGCGAAAATTGAGAGAAAAAGAAAAGAAAAGAAAAGAAAAGAAAAGGCATTCGCAAAAGGAATGAACCTATACCTTCGGCTTATTTCTTCATTATAGCTTTCTTTAGGCTGGCGAAAAGCTTGAAAATCAGATACTGGAAGTATCTCTTAACGGCCTCTACGGCATTTATCTCCTAACCATATCTGAGGGCCATGAAGGCTTAGATCTCTTGCACGACCTTTACATCACTAGGGCTAAGCTCCTTTTAAGCATCGGTTTAAACCAGCTCGGTCCATTGTATCCAAAAATCTGCCTTCTTGGGTAGCTTAACCACCACGTAGTCATCTTACTAGCCCTTTACTGAGTTTGTAAGGCCGCATAATAGTTTCTTTCCAGGATGGGGTTGGAGGTACGGCCACCTGCCTACGCTTTTCTACATATAGAAGTGGTTGAAGAGCTTAAAGAGCTTAGGAGTGGCCCTTATCATCAAATACTTATAGAGTGCCTAGAAAGCCTTTAATACCCTCCACCCATTGAGAAGGACTTATGTTGGACTGCATTGGTAGAAGTTGAAGAGCTTTTGCTTGAAGCTACTTGGAGGGAGGCGTTGCCCAAACTCCAAGCATTTCTCAAATATTGCAAAGTACCTCATTAACAGCAAGGTCACTCGCTCATCCCTGCTCGGCAACCGTATCTGCCACTTAAGGATCGTCTCAACAATGAAGTCACTTAGGATCCAACTAGGGGTAGATGGCTTACTTGTAAGCCCAGAAGCCAAGTCAAGTAACTATAGGATTGAACTTAAAACCCAAGGTTTAGGGCGATCGGTTAAAGGATCCGATCAAACCCAAATTATAAACTATTGAGAGGAATATTAATAAAAATGACCCCGTAAACTTGAATTTAAGAAAATAAGTAAAAAAATATGAGACTATAAAATTTTCAAATTTTAAGCATAATAGATATTAATTATCAAAAATGCGAAAAGTGCAATGAAATAACTAATAAATTACGAGAGATAGATTATATGTATACTAAAAATTTTAGAATGACCAAAATAATATTTAAGAATGTTCACGTGTACCCCACATGTATTTACGTGTAGATACAAATACTTGTAATTACCTAAATTAGCCTAAAATTAAGCAAATAATTAAATAAAAATACAAAATAATTATAGAAAAATCAGAAAAAATCAGAAGGGGATAAGCTGCAACAAGATCAGGTCGTGGTCAGCAAGAAAAAAAATAACCAATAAGAATGTGATAAACAAAAAGCCAAAAATCATGGAATTGGGGCAAAATCCCATCAAATTAATGCATATTAAATTCTACAATTGTCTATAAATAGGGGAAAAAAATTCTAGAAGTCCTTTGGTCAAATTAGGATTTGAGAAAAATCAAAACACCAAAAAAATGGAGAGAAAATCCAGAAAAAAAAAGAAAACTGTGCAGATTAGGCAAGTAAGCTAAACCCACCACCACCACCCGGAACCGAACCACCACCACCACCCGGGACCGAACCACCACCACCACCCTACACTAGACCCACCGCCTGGATCGGCCGACAACATTGGACCGGGTTTGGACAGCCCAAAAGCTTCGAACCAGTTAGTCATTTATTCACCCGATTTTTGTATAATTTTGTAAAATTACTTATTTTGCCCAGAAAATTATGAAACTTGTTATTATGCGGTTTTATTGTATGTAGATTTAGGGAAAATATTGATTTAGTTTAATTATGTCTGGAAATATAGGGTCCCTAACAAATCGTTCAAAACCGAGCATTATTAAACCGGAAAATAAATAGGCTTAGGGATGTAGTTTGGAGTTCAAAATTTTTCTGTAGCTAGCTCATATGATGTATAACAGTGCTATGAAGCCATTTTTTTAAAATTAATTTTTGAATTTTTTAAGTTAATTTTTAGCCCTAAAATGATGGTAAAATTTTGTGATTTAAGGTTAATTAGGTAATGAGGATGTTAATTACTGGTTTGGATCTTAATTAGATGTTTAGGAAAGTTAATCTCTGCAGTGGAACCCTAATCCTAGCCTTTAGGTACTAAGTATGGTTAATTAGGAAAATTAGGTAAGTAATATAATAAATTAGTAATATGTGAAAATGTAAATTAATAAATCTAAAAAATAAGGCTATTTAGATAAATTATAATAGAAATCAGAAAAATAATAAATCTGAAATGACATTTAATTTTAAGTAAATATCTCAAAATGTAAGATTTTTACACACCGGGAATATATTCGATACCTCAATTAGGGTTAGCGTGTACCGAATAGTTTAGAATACAAAAATTACGACCCAATAGGATATTTGAATACCCGAGCATAATGTGATTAATATCACATTGGGATTCGAGCTTAATTACGACTTAGGAATTAAAACTAGAATCTAGTTTAGGAGCCGAACCCCGAAATAGAATACAACGAATCATTAATACGTTATAAGTATACATGAGGAAAATGAGTTATATTATGAATTAGAATAAGAATCCATAAAATATAAGTACTAAAAGAACCTATTTGTATTATAGGACACCCAGAAACAAATCAGCTCGCAACTAGAGGATCGAGCGATTGACCAAATTCAAGTAAGTTGGGTTATTGCTTATTGTAATAGAGTACTAGTTTTGTAGTACTCGGAGACTTAGGCTTGTATATGATTGTGATTGTAAATAGTTTGCGCATGTGCTTGATGTATCTGAATTCGTGCTGGAATTTGTACTGTAAATGATTTTGTGACTGATTGAATTGGTATGAACTTGTTGAACACCCTAACCGGCATTCAATCTTAGTCGACCCTAATAACCGAAAATGTCATGCATTGCAACCCGTTAGGGGATCATAGGACTCTCCAACCAAATACCGACCCCTTCGAAAGGGATAGCACAGGATTGCAAAATGGTCCCTTCTTCATCCTCAGTCGAACTAAGTGATAGGAGAGGGGGTCACGGCGGGGTGAAGTCAATGGTTTGAAGGTAGTCACGGGAAGAGCGAGGTCTCCATTGCACAAGCCTGGGTTTGGTTGTGAGCTGTTGCATAACATGGAACTCCTCAACCCGGATTGGAGCTGGTGAAATTTCTCTAATTTCACAACGGACTGGACTACGTTGTACGATGACACTTGATTGTTGCATTGCATTGCATGAAAATAATTGTTTGATAACCCTGTTTGTGCTTATATGCATTCATGAGTCTCCAATTCAACTTACTGGGCTATAGTTGCTCATACCCTTATAGATCTTTTTGCAGGTTCTGATTTGTGAACAATTCAAGTACTATGCCGCCCTACAATTACCCAGAGGTTAGTCCGTTTGAAGCCAGGGGTGTGAGGATCAAGTTACTTAATATAATGTGTGACTAGAATGACCATGTAATTAGGAAGGAAAGACTAATAGTTATTATGTAATCTAGTGAACTGTCGTGTTTGTGTAAAACTTCCTGGGAAGCTCTGTGGACTTATTTATAATTATCTATGTTTTATAGAACTGTGTGGTAATTATCATAACTGTAGTATAATTATTAATCGAACTGTTTACTTCAAAGTGAGGAGTCGTCGATGCCTTGTGTAGATTATCTCTATGGTAGGCACTGTGAGGCCAGTTACTATCATAAAATGGTTTATACGGCGGGACTGTTGCGACTTTGCGACTTCGGGGTATAACATTACTCTTACTCATTTGGCTACTAGGACCCTTTCTCATCTCAAGCGCATTGATAAATCGAGCAGGGGGCATATATATATACGTCCCTTGGGATGGGGTTGGTGAGCCTAGCCCTATCTAGTGCCTCTACTACCATTTTAGTGGAGTTCTTCAAGTCATGCCAGTGACAACACTTTGCCTTCTGCTGCTAAGGGGGATCACTTCTTGTAGACTTGAAGTCAGAGAGCCATGATGAGTTCGAATTAGTCTCACCTGTATTAGTTGACATGGTTGCGAGAGGTGATGAAGAAGATCGAAGTTTGAAGAGTTCTCAAAGAAGTTTGATGCAAAAGAGCAAATTTCATAGTAATAGAATAGAGAAATTGCGGAAAAGTGATCTTTTGTTGTGATTATGCTACTTATAGGCTAATCATTTGGGAAATCACATAAGTGGTTATAGGGATTTGCATAAGCACAAATTCATTGGAATACTGTAGGGTAGACATATGGAGTGAGTTTTGATTGGACGGCCACCTTGAAAAGGTAAAACATATACAGCTGTACACTGGCCTACAAGGACAAGACACTTGTCACATCACATTAAATGTACTGAAAATAAGCATAACAAGGTCAGAATTCGAAAAGTTTCTTCTACGAGAGGCTTCCCTAGGGTCCCTCCAACTTCTACTTGGTCGATATCCTAGAAGCACAACATCCCAAATTGAGTACTTATGCCTGCTCGGTCTATGACGAACTTAGTTCGACTATGCTTGCTTAGTGCTTCGGATCGCTTACCTAAGACCTTAGACTCCTCATCTCGAGATCAACCACTCAGCTGGATGCTAAGATGTCCTGCTTCGACACTCTAGCCAAAGCTTCATGCTACTCAGGTCGTTAGCATTTTGCTTCAGGATGGTTGCTGAAACCTTAGCTTTTCTTACCTCAGGCACCTTCATTTCGACTAGCAACCATCTCGAACATTGTCCCCTCAACCTTCCACCTGCATGGACCTCCATCATCAACACATCAATACGGTAACACCAGTTCAAGTTCTTCTAAGTCAAATCCATTATGCACCTAAGTGGCCCATATATCCTTTCTCCTTGCCTTTACCTAAGCAAAGAGATTTTGCGCGCGCGCCAGAGGCAAGGGGAGGAGGCGGGGGCGGTATGTGGGTGGGGATATGGTTTACAGTATTAATAAGGCTCTTTAGATATGGGCCATTTAGAACCATTTAGATCAGATGCGCCTCACCATTTAGGACTTGCTGCCTTGGGCTTAAGCTCTAGGCTTGGCTTAAGCGGGCTTAAGAAGATTTTTAATGACTAGAAGACATCGGATAAGGATTAGAGACTAAGTCAACCACCACCTTTGGTATATGTTGGACATGCTAGACACCACGAGACTACTCTCCATACTTGTGGGAGAGGATTTTGCCTACTAATTGCCCTTTAATTATTGGTGTCACTCCGCTATAAATATTAGACCATTGTTTAATAGTAAATTACTTGACACTTTATGCACTTAAATTTCTTTATTGCTCTTAAGCATTCCCTACTTTTTAAAACACCTTATTGATTTAAGTATCGAAATGACCACACCCGATAATACCTTGACGTCTTCTTACAATATTCCATTTTGCAGACTTATCTAATGCATAAAGTTTAATTTTTATTGATAAATACCTTGAGACGACATACTTATTAATAGAAATTTTGTTATTCGAGAAAATTGATTATAAGAACATTATAATCAAGTGACATCACTTAGAGTTTTCCACTGCGATGGATTAGGGTTATAAAATCCCTCCCAAATTGTAATATAATTGACAAAATAAAAATCGGCTCTAACGATATTTCGAAAGTAACAAAAACAACCTAATTAAGAATTATTACCTCGCATTGCCTCCACCGTAGAAACAACCTAATATAATTCAAACATGGCTCAGGATGGTTGCATTCTATCGATTGATATTACTATTTAAAAAAAGAGAATTTAATTCCTAAGCTCAAATTCAAAATGTTGCCCGTTACACCAATGTCCCCCATATTCCCTCCCCTTTTCTCCGCACCCTTACTTAACCCCCATAAATTAGGATTTTTATTCCCAACTTCAAAAACCCTAATTTACCCCATCCCGAAGTTCACTCAATTTTACCAAATTTCTATCATCAAATGGACCAGATTGCCCCAAGAAACCCTAATTCACTACCCTCTTACCAACCTCTACTCAAAGAATCCATTGATCGTTTCCTAATTGAATACCAAAATGGGTCACCTGATTTCTCGAATTTCACTTCAATATTCTCTAGATTGCTTCAATCCAACCCAAACCCTTGTCTTGAAATCATCTGGTTCTACACTTCGCTCACAAAGTTCACATCTTTGCACAATCCAGACCCTGTTTTAAGCATCAAACACTTGTTTCAATTACTAGTTTCTTGTTCCACTTCATGTAGTGCTGTGAAAAAGATAGCTTTACTTGCACCCGTAGTTTATGAGCTTTATAGTATCATTGTAGTTGATAGGAAGAGGTTGAGAAAGGAAGTAGAAAGTTTGTTAGAGGTACTGATCAGTTATATTAGTATTTGTGGTAGCCTAGAGGGAAAAAATGATGAAGATGAGTCTGAGGAATTGGATTCATGCTTTCGCGAGATGGTACGGGTTTGGATGGTGGATAAGTCTAGGAATGACTTGAGGGTGTTCTTTCCTGTTGTTAATGAGGAAGTTTGTAGTAGGATTAATGTGGGTTGTAAGGTTGGCTATTTAGCTGGTGTTGTCATGAGTGAGGTGTTTCTTCTAAAGTTGTGCTTGAAATTTGACGCACGGGATCCACAATTTGAATTAGAGAGGGATGTGCATAGTTGGGTAGTCACGATAGTGACCGGGTTTAACAACCCTGCCTTTTTTGGTGCGTTCAATGTTGCTTCAGCTTTACATTTTGGTTTTTGGTCGTTTGTATTTATTACTTTATCTGGTCGGGTAAATACTGACTATGTTATACATTCTGTGCTCTTGTTGATACCAGGTATTATCCTTAGGATGTTGTTGGATCCAGTTTCTCCAGTTGCTTCTCTTCTGGTGAGTATCCTGTTGCTTTAAGTGATCTAGAAGACATTGGGCTGAAATATATTTAGTAAATTATAATATGCAAGTGGCCAAGATTGAAATGAACCATGCATATTATAGATAAATTTTAAATATAAAATGGTTATGCAATTTGCAAATTGTGAGAAAAATCAGAAGGTTGAATTCATGTTATCTCGGTATTGTTTCTGGGGGGCACATAATTTGCATCACCATCTGTAATACAAGATAATGAATCCATGTGGTCCAAGCCCAATGAAGAATTTAGACGGTGCTTTCTCCCATGAAAGCTGTGATGAAATTTAAGTGCTAGGATATTCTTACTTAACAGTGCTAAAAGTTTGACAATGACTTTTTTCCCAATGAAATGAACTTCCTAGCATTTAGCAATAGAAGGTAAAAAGGATGAAATGTTTTTACATGTCATAACATTTATTCTAACATTTGCTTAGTCTTAAGGTGCTTACAACTCCAATTTTAATGTGGATTAGAACTACCAGCAGTTTAAAAGCATCAATTGAATCTTTTCATCTATGTTTTACCTTTGATTGTACTATTATGGCCATTTTGCAAGTTCGAATTCGGAAATGAATTGACCAAACCCCTACAATGAATTAGAAGCTAGTTCATTTTTTTTTTTTTTTTGGGTAAGTGAAGCTAAGTCATCTTAATGTTTGCTTAGTGTTAAGGTGCTTACAACTCAAATTCTAATGTGGATTAGAACTGCCAGTGGTATAAAAACATTGATTGAATCTTTTTGTTTATGTTTAACCTTTGATTGTGTGATTATGGGCCATTATGCAAGTTTGAGTGTGGAAATGAATTGACCAAACCCCATGATGAATATCTAGATCCGCCTTTTGTGTTATGCATATGTGAAACTCTTTGCTGCTGGTGAAGTATCTGAATGATACGGTTAAAAAAAAAAAAATTTCCCCACGATTAATGTTAGTTTTTTTTTTTTCCAGAAATTTGAAGATGACATTCTTTTTCGAGAAGTCTTACATGATTCGCTTATCATGACAAAATACCCCTTTCTCAATCCTCAATATGAGAGAAAGCTTTGGGAAGAACAATTTAAAGATATATCCGTCATGCTGTTGCTAGTAGCTGAGAGAGCCATACGCTCTGCTAGGTATAAAATATTCTCCATTTTGGCGGCAAAAATAATAGTGCTTATTCTACATTATATCTGATATGAAGTTGGCTGTAGGGAAAATGGAGACCACAACAAAGTCAACTCATACACACGTGCACTTTATGAATCATGTCTACCTTTTCAATTGCTTCAATGGGTTACATGTGAAACTGGTTTGAGAGAAACATCAAGCAGACCAGATATCACCACTCCAGCTGCATTTATAAGTTGGTGTCTCTAACTTTTTATTCAATTTTGAAAATTTTATCTTTGATATAGTTGAATGTATCTTCACAATGGCTCATTTTATTTGGATTTCGTTTCTTGTGGATGTTTTGAATAACTCGCTGCTTATCACTTTTTGCGGTTAATAAACTCAGGATAATGTTTGTATACAAGTACCTCTTGGTGGTATCAAGCTATCTTTGATTGTTTCACAAAGTTAAACCAGTTACTTGCCAATCAGAGTGGTGTTGAAGCAAATTATGACTTAAAAATTTCCTCTTAAATGTCTTTCAGAGTGGCTACTAATTGTAGAAGATCTGGGTGTAAAGGTCTTCACTAGTAACTTACTGAAACTCCATGCAAGAGCGACGGTTTGCTTATCGAGAGTGGAATACGATCTCCCTTTGTCTCAAAGGGAACGTGATAACCTAGAGGAATGCAATGATGACAATGATCAAGAGATGTTTGATGTGGACATTCCATCAACTCTGTTTACTTGCTCGTCAAGGGCTTCAAATGATGGTGCCAAAAAGCGCAAAGATGCTGCAAAAGATGATTTACAGACACCAGTTAAATATGGTAAGTGCCAACCCCATGAGTGTGTTACCCGATGCAGATTTCCCCCCTTAGTTAATGGTGACAGTTTGAGTAGGGTGAATGAGGTAAATAACCCGGTTTCTAGAATGGATTCTCGATATAACTGAAGCCTAAGTGGGATGACATGCACCTGCAAACTATTCCTACGCATGTAGTTTGTTAAAACAGTATAGAGATTCTGCTTCCACATGAGCTTTGAGAGGCATGTCATGAACTTCCAAGTTCCATTTTGATGCTTCTCCATCGGTTTTTTACAATGTCATATGCTGCTATATAATTATTTGCCTAGGATGGAGGACTATACTGCTCCTGAAATGTCGTGATGTCGTAAGCATGGCATGTTAGGGTATCTTGCTTGGATCATATTAAATTGGATACTGAATATCCATTATTCACCCGTCGACTTTCCTGCTGTTCATGAGAGAATGTACATTTTAATAGCATACGTCTACGTGTTGTTTCTTGTTTGAATTTCTTGATGAAATTAAATTTTGCTTATTGATGTGGTATGTTGAAAGTTTAGTGAAGCCAAGGTTTTCTTTTCATTTCATTTTTCTGCCCAGGTGGATCATCTATGGTTTGATTCTCTTGTTGAGAATCAACAGTATTTTATTTGTATCTTGTATATTCTTTGTGTTTGCTATGAATTTTCTTGAAATCATACATTTAAAAAATGATGAATTGTTTTTCTAGGATGAAGATGCTTATTAGGGAATAAAAGTTGAGATTTATTTATTTATTTTGCCAAAAAAGGTTGAGAATTGAATATCAATGTATTTTCAAAATAAAATGTTTAAGAACAGCATGTTAATTTGAAAAGCAATAGCTATTTATCGTGTTTGATAGGGGTGGCGTAGTTTGGTTCGATACATTTTGCTCTTTCAATCGAATTGAACCTAAAATTAACGGTTCAATTCTCGGTTGGGACTTTTTTTTTTTTTTTAAAGTAGTAATGCTATATCTATCCATCTATACTATACTTTTGGTTGTTTTTAATTATCGATTTGCTTGTCCATCATTTCTTGATAATTTTTGGGTATGAATGGTGCGAAAAAGTGATGTTGGTGTGTCTTGGTACAGAAATAGCATGTTGAGAACCAAATTGAATACTTAGAACCAAAGATGATGTTGGTGTGTCCTAATATAGAACATCTATGGTAAACATTTAGCCTTGACCATCAAAGAAAGAGAAAACACAAAGCAAGTATACAAGAAAAGGATATACAGAGAAAAACCGAAAGTGATGTTGGATTGATATATGAAGTTGACAAAAATCGTGAGAAATGAAACAGGAAACGAAACTGACCATGAATGATTAGAGGGAATTGGAAAGCATGAAATAGTTCTATTGATGATCTTAATTAAACCCAAAACTTCAAAACTAAAATAAAAATCACCATCAAAAGTTAGTAATTTATGGGCTCATGGGCCATGGTTTTTTATTTTTTTTTAATAAATTTGGTTTGATTGCTGAATCGAACTGTAGATCGATATACTAATATCGAATAGAATTGATAATCAAATTGTATGTAAAAAAATCAAATTTTGGGTTTGATTCGATTTATGGTTTTTTATATTAATACTAATACCTAATGATAAAGATACATTAGGTGATCCATTTTACAAGAGGGGTAAATATATGCGTATGCGTGTGTATCTATGCATGCTTTTGCATCTTTATAGATATTTTGTTCTTATTTGAAGATGGTATCAAAATGATGAAAAAAAAAGATAAAAAAGATGAACTAAAATTTTTCGTTCTAATTCAAATTAGGAGATCCAAGGATTGGAAGCCGATAAGGTCCATGTTGGATGGGCTTTGATAAATGGGCTCTTTAAAGTTGGTAACCATACAAGATCCCACGCCCACAAGATTGTAGTTTGACTTGAAGTCCTTTCTTTCATAAAACACCACAGTGATTGAAGGGGCATAGTTTAGTTGCCAAATTATGTTAGGTCCAACATTTTGGATAACGATGGGCTTCTTGTTTTTATCCAAGTTTGGATTTATGGGTCAGAACAAATTGATAATGTGGGTAGTGTAATTTTACCAGATTTTAGCCATGCTATTTCCTTTTTCCTTCGCTAATTTCGCAAAAATACAAAAACTGAAACTTAAAGGAAAAAGAAAATTCAAATAGTAACATCAAAATTTGAAATTGAAAGAGAGATTACTAGATCTATGAAAAGGGTTTATGAGGAGAACCCTAATGCAAGAAATAATTACTTTGAGAGGGTTGGTAAATTCACTGATCTTAAGATTGCTAGGGATGATCAAAGAGCTTATGTGACACTATTAGTGCGATTAGAAATGTACAAGCAAATTGTGCGCCGTGGAACACCTCACCGACAAAAAAGTATTTGGGTCTTGTTGGTTCTCTCAAATCGTGTTAATATACCAGTTTCATGGCTTCATCCATTTAGCTTTAGATGTAGTATGGGTCGTCCTTCTTAACCAAACAACCTTTGTTTTTCAGTATTAGAGCACATGACTTGATCCATGTAATCTATTAAGTTTTATTAATCAATCCATTATCTTTAAATCGTTTTAATATTGAAAATTAAAGTGGTTTTCAACGGAGTGGTAGAATGGTCCATCTAACCTACTTACCCTAACCATCTCTATTAAGATCTGCATAATAATTTATATGACCTTCGTTTGAAATTGGAGACAGGAAAATATAAGTTTGGAAACCAAATAAGCCAAAAAAAAAAAAAAAAAAAAAAGAAGAAAAAGAAAGAAAGCTATCAATGTGGAGTTATAGGATTTGATCAACAAAACAATGATGTTGGTCGAACATTACCCATTTAGGTAGATGGTAGATAAAAGCCTAGGTTTTAGTCTAATCAATCATCTTAATTGGTTTTTAATTGTACTATCTGGTTGATACTTAATCATACTTTTCTTCTACATAACTTAGACCCCTTGAACTTGACTAGAAACAACAATCAATTGTGTTAGTTTTATAATCTTCAAATGAGTTTATTGGAATCCCCAAAAAATTGAGTTATAATCAATAATTTTCTTGAACACTGTAAGATATATAAGAAAAAAAAAATCCTCAAATATTTGTGTTTTAAGCTCCAATTGGAGTAAGAACGATTTTAAATGAAATTGAAATTTAAATGAAATTGAAAACAAATGGATAGGAAAAAAATAAATAAATCATAGAGGTATGAAAAAATTTATTCTATCAAATTAGGAGATTGATTAACCAATTGTTGGCTTTGATCATCTGTTTGATGGAGTTCAAAACTTCAGCAACAAGCCAGACATCCATAACACCAATTTGCAATCCGTATCAGGTTTTACAATCACAAATGAAATCCCGGGCAAAAACTTCAAGAAATCAACATTGAAGGTTGAACGGGGTTTTATTAAGAAAAGCTAGATGTTTCATCATCATCTTAAAATATATACATGCATCTATATAAAATTATTAGGCACTATTAGTAATTAATGAAAATAACTACGATTCTTGTTACATACACTCTATTTATTATTGGATTATTTTAAATCGAATAATGCCATCTAATTTAGATCCATGAATGTTGATGGGGACATTGGGAGTAATTTTAGGCTAAATTACATCATGGGCTCATCCCAAGGTTGTCAGCTTCTAAACAAAGGAAATAAAGCTTGTGGGTTTTGCTGGTTTCAAGAGAGTAATTAGGATTTGGTACAGTACTCTAAGTCAGGTTTCTCAATCACATTACTATACCTAAAATTAGGTGAATTCTCTTTCCAAGCCCAATTTAGTATCAACATAATATCAACACATAGATCAACTCATTCAAGACCTAATAATTAGTCAGAATATCGGTTCATAAATACAAAGTAGACATCTCTGAATATATATATATATATATATATATACATATATATGACAATATTATTTAATCCTGTTACAATTTCTTCGCTACAAAGAAAAAAAAAAAACATAAAAATTGGATGATCGATACTTCTTTTCATTGTGGCTCAATGGGTAAACAACATGGAGGATTCCAATAGAGGAAATAAAAAGTGCAAACTTAAATAGAAAGCACACAAACATTAGGGATTAAAAGTGTGCATTTTCCTAAATTAATTAATTAGATCTTTAATAGAAGACCAAACCATACTAATGCACACCCAACAAAACATTAGGGATTATACATCACAATATCTTTTCATCGTCTTAAATTTTTTTGTCAAAAAGAAATAAAATAAAATAAAATAAAAATGAGATGATTGATACTTCTTTTCATTTTGAGCAACATTGAGGATTCGAATAGAAAAAATAAAAAATGCTAACTTAAATAGAAAAGTACACAAATATTGAGGATTAATGATTTACATTTTCCTAAGTTAATTAGTTAGATCTTCAATAAAAGACCAAACCGTTCTAATGCACACCCAACGAAACAATAGGAATTAAAAATTTACACTTTCGTGAATTGCATTTTCTAGTAGTTCATCCTAACCATTTGATCATATTTTCTTAGAAAACGGTAATAAATTGGATATTATAGAATTTAAATTTGTAAAGACAGCTAAGTGACAACATAAAATGTGATCGATCTCTCTCGATAACATCTACTTTTGAGTTTATTGAATGTTTTTATCGATAAGACAATTCAATCTACTATTTAACTAATGGAATATTTAATATATCTTAATACATTAACTTCTATAACTATTTTAACGGTTCGATGGTAAAATCAACAGTAATATAAATGGGATCAGGATCGTAAGGATAGCTATACAAATCTGCAATTTTGATAGATTTACTCATGCAAATAGGCTATAAATTGCATATACTTTTGTCATATCTACTAATTTCCATGAATGCGAAAACACACATCAATTTTCACATGAAAATGATGGAGTTAGCTAGGTGTATCTAGTTAAATTCCAGATCATCAACAAAAGTCACAGATGCAGTCTATTTCCTTATTAAAAAAGGAAAAAAAAAAAAACCAAAAGGACCGTAACGTAGGCATAAATGCTGTCACGTAAAGGAGTGTCCTACGGGTTATGGATTAAAAAAACCCTACATGATGGGTTCCATACCCTATATTACAAGCAATGTGGAAACCAATTTAATTTAATTTAATTTCGACTCGGGAATAGAAAAAAGATAAAAGAAAAAAAAGATAGTGTGTAGTTGATGTAGAGTTGGCATCAAAGACGACACATGGCATAAGGGGCGTGATTGTAATAACTTTGACGTGAGAGGCACGAGAACACATGGATCATGAACCGTCACCAACCTACCCTTGTCTTCTTGTGCATTCACAACAAGTAAAGGTCTTGATGCCATTTGAAGGGAAAGCATATGCTTTTATATATACATACCCACAAACACCTATATATATATATATACACTCATATATGGAGCTTATTCGTGATGAGATGACCAAAAATAAAAGAACTTTAAAGTTGGAATATTGGTATGATGTTTTTGCTATATAAAAAAATTGGATAAAAAAAAAATATACATTAAATTCGTGATTTCCCACAATTTCTTTATTGAAAAATTGTAACTACATTGTAGAATGACCTCATAAATTTTCAAAAGTGTTACGTTGCCTCTCCTAACTTTTGTGTCTATACATACACGTTCTAAACTATCATTAAAACCCAGATGTGTTATCGTTAATTTGTGCTTATGTGTAACAAATGGCTTAGGAAATACATTTGTTATATTTTAGCACTTCAAGAAAATTTTAGTAATAAAAAGTGTTGACTAAATAATAGGGATGGATACCCATAATATAGGTAAAATTAGAGCCATGAACTTGAGTCAAGAGGATAAAGTGCTAAGCTCGAGTTTAAACTAGATTTGAAAATTTGAAATTTGAATTATATTCGTTTAAGCTTGATTTATTTAAAAATATATTATTTTTTTAATTATAATAATATTAATGTTCAAACTTGATTAACGTTTATAGCAAGCTTGAGCTCGATTAGGCTTAAATACTAATTAAGCTAAGTATTATAAAGCTTGAGCTCAATTAAAATAACTACTCAAACAGCTCGAGTTTGACTCGATATTTTTTTGGGTTAGAGTGAGTAAACATCAAACTAAATTTAACTAACTTATAAATAATTTGATTCATTTATGCCCCTAAGTAGAGTACAAGTCCTTATTTGTATCTTACTTCATAAGCTTTGGAACCAAAACCTATCTGGTAACATATAGGTAGTACCTTAAAATATATACCCTATAAAAGCTATAAAACATATAAGTTACCTTATGGTGTGTATACAATTTTTTAGTATATTTTCATAATATGTATTTTGAGGTAAGTTGTTCAATACCTAATTGATTTGTCTACATATTGCACATTCATCAATCAAGCAATCTCCAACAATTTATTTACATATTTTTTAATCGCACATTTCTCGTTAGAGTTGTTAAAGGAGTGAAAAAATGTAATATGTTTTGAGGTTTTTACATTCTACAACTGGGAACTAGGTTTTTGGCTTAAATAAGTTTTGACTAAAAAATATTATATTTTGTTATGTTTAATAATATAAATTAAAAATTTTTATACATTCGAACATATCAAGTGAGTGAAATACTTTGAAATTAGTATCTTATATAGCTTAAAGTATATAATCTATAGTTAATATAGGGATATAGAAATATTGTAATCTATATCATAACCTATGGAAGCAGATTATGAAAAATCAAAGAAGGAACTTATTATGTGATCTTTAACACTTACTTGAAACCTACTTGATCATGTAGGGTAAAGTATTTCTACTGTTCTAGCAAAGATTGTTTACTCACCCTTACTAAATATTAGTCTAATTGCGATGTGATATGGATGTCTACAAATAAATTTTCATAATCTGGAAAAATTATTCTCTTATTTATATTGAAAACTATGAAATCACACAAAAACTTTTAGAATTCAAATCGAGATTTACATATATAAGTATATAATTAACACATTATTAATTTATGAAATAAATACACCTTTAGTTTAAATATTTTACTCTTTTTCTTTATTTGACTCTTAAACCTATTTATTTTTTCCATCAAGCATTCAATGTTTGCAAATGAGGATTTTCTTTAATAACGTCAAATTTGCTATTAAATAGCGATATGTGGCATTATTTTATTGGTCCATTTAATTATATAAAATAAAAAATATGATAAAATTGTAAAATGAAATTAAAAAATGGGGAAAAATGAAAAGTACATTAATTTTAAAAATAAAGAAATCTAGCTACTTAAGGTTGGGGGTTGGCTGGATTAGCCACATATTCTCCACGTTGATTGCAATCCACTGAAAATGGTAGATCATTTGACTCATCAATATAATTGAAAAAAAAAGGAAATAAAAAGATATAGAAACTTGATGGGGTATTAAGCGAGTTACATGACCTGCTATCTTCGTTTATTTCTTTTATATATATATATATATATTTCTAAGTTGTGATGTATAAGAAATTAGGCTCATATGATCGTTTTTTCATAAGACACATTTTCAACTTTGTTTTTTAATATATTTTAAAAATTAAGGAGTCTATATATACTTAGAATAATGAATTTTGAGATGTATTTATAATTAAAGAAAAAAAATTAATACCTTTTTTCGTACCCGTTATTAAATCCAAATTTATATAACAGTATATCTCCAATTTTCTCTCGTATGATTGGTATAGCTGCAAAGGCCCTCTGCTCTACGTCAAGTTGGTTGTCCATATATAATCACAAATGCTCATGCTACGTAAGTATTCATGGGAAAAAGATGTAGCACCGACACTTTAGAGAAGGACTGATCATTTTTAAGGAAGAATAAAGACGAAAAAGGACAAAAGGGTAAAAAAAAAAAGAAAAAAAAAAGTGGTTTAGAAAAATTAAATGAAAACTAAAGTGAGGACTCATGTAATAAAAGGTTAACCTAAAACCCACGAATCAACTCTCTTTCCTTGAAAGAAGTATACACTACAACAAGCTAAAGAGAGATGCTCCCTAACTTTACCAGAAAATAAGGATAATAGATAACACTTTTTTTTTTTCCTGGTACACTTGATTGGGAGATTATAATTTTGAGTTTGATTGAGTATGATAATTAATTCTGCTACATCCTCTATGATATCTTAAAATGGGATTTTAAATATAGGATGGATCACTTTTAAAAAGGAATTTATTTATTCTCTCTCAATTACTTAGATTATAGGTGCGATGATTTGTTTTGAGGATAAAGTTCCTGGATCAAGTCTAGGATGGCCGAACTGTGTTATAGAATTAGTTTTTATTCAATCTTTTCTCGATAAAAAAGAAAAGAAAAGAATTCTCATTGTGGCGAAAAGCGACTTGAAAAGGTGAAATTGAAAAGATTATGGTGAGAGCTCTCCTTATGATAAGATAGGCTTAATGCGATGGAAAATCTAACTTCACTATAGTTTAATCTCAGCGTGGTGAAGGGATCCTTAACATGAGAAAATGAACCAATTACTTTTGAACCGGACATTTTACTAGAACAAGATAATACAATAAATGTCTTATAATCGCATTCCGGCAAATATTGACATGTTAAACTTTTTTTTCCGAAGTTCTGATAACAATCGATGTTGCACCTGCAAGAAAAGAACCCAGATTTTCTTTTTGATAATTCTCATCAGTTAGTTAGGTTAGCTGCACTATTTCATAAGATTTAATCAAGGGATGGAGTTTCGCGTAATTTTCCTTTATACCTCTTGGGTTAACTATAATCTCAAATGCCAATTCTTACATTTGAAATATCATCAAATCTTAGTCATATAATAAACTATGATAAACTTTACAAACCAAATGGCAATTAAACTCAGCTATTATGTCTAAAACAAGGTGCCTCATTTACCTGATTATATATATATATCTTCCAAATTCTTAAAATCTTCATAGTTTTGTGGACAAAACTTGAGTTTAAGGAACTGAACTTAGGATTTAAAACTCTTTAGCATCGTTCAATCAACTAAATTAGAAGTTTAATTCACCAAACCATAAAAGACCTCGTAATTCAATCTTCCTTATGTAGTTCTATTAACTGAACTGATACTTTGGATGATTGAACTCAAATTCAAACTAAACCCATTTTTCAAAATAGAACTTTGCTTTGCAATAAAATTGAGACGATCGATTAATTTGAACTTCTCTCACCTGTCTATAATAATTCTTTATTTCATGTAATACCTTTTTACCTTAATGATGCCTAGAAGAGATATCTTGTTCCTTCTTAATTCCTTCCTTTCCAACTTCCTAGAAAGCTTTTAGAGAGTATTAATTTGAAAGAAGTAATGGAGGCCATGCTTACCTTAATAAAATAAAATCTAATTACAGTTTTAGAATATTTTCAAATGAGTAAAAATTATCTTCGTAAATCTGGCTGCATGATTTAATATATTTAGCGTTACTTGAGGCGTGATTGATTCACATTTTCTTTACTTTAAAGGTTTTTGTTCTCTTTTGCATCACGGTCCTCCCTTGAGTAAAGAGACTAGATTCTATAATTATGGTGCCGAAATCGAAAAAGTTTCTAATTTTTTTAGGTAATGAAAGAAAAAAAGTTTCTAATTCTTATGGTAATTACAATTTTTAATATATATTCTACTTAATATTTTTTATTTTAAGTACACGTGTAGTGTGATCTAATATGTATCTTATTTCTTAATTTTTTTTCACAGCGAATTATGATTAATAGATAAAAAATGTCGAAGTAAAATAAACGGAGTGGCACCCTATAGCTAAATTATTATTAATTTAGCTAGATAATCAAAATAATAAGATAACATACAAATTAAACTACTCTGTTGTGCATACATATGCATGGCATCACATGATGGATCCTATGATGCACAGGAACTTTAATACTGTGAAGTTTTAATTTACTTTTGTTTCATTTAGATAAGTGCAAAAAATGAGACGGTGTGAATCAAGCCATAAATTAAGTAAATCTATTACGTGTTCGTTCTTTCTTCTTTTTTTTCAATCTATCACACAATACATTAAAAAGTTATAACCGAATGGTTTCAACATTGATTTTTTAATAAAATAAATTAGATTAGAATCCTCTCTCCCCTAATTATAATATGTAATGCGGTTAGTAAAAAAAAATATTTGTAACAAAAACAACGTTTCAGTTAGAAAAACATAATTATCTGTATTTTATTTTTATTAATTACGAATAAAAAGTCAAATGATAGAAAAAAAAAAAATCCAATTTTACTTGCATCCGGACGGAGATAATAGAAGTTTATGTAACTCTTTGGAAGTGAAGAATCAAAATATCATAAATTTTATTCCAAACATCACAGGCAGAAGATCTACGAAAATTTCCATACAATATCTTCATTTCTTCTTTAATTTATTGTTAAATCTTTAAACCTTGAAGTTGTACACATAACCTGGCCCAAGAAAAAGAAAAAAAAAAAATTAATAAGTCGCATATGGGATAGATAAAATAGTGTCGGTGTCGGCGCCCAACTGGTCAGAACGCTTCCGTTTTTGGAGCACGTTTATCATAAGCAAGGAAAGAAAATTAAGTTGAGATTGCATCAACCAAATAAAAGTCATAAACAAGCTATAATTTTCTGCTCCGAATTCGATAGTGATTAAGGATGCAAAAGAGATGAGTTGGACTATGTTGGAGTTTTTAAATTTTCGTACTTTTAACTCATTTCATAAATTCATTACCCTCGGAGTTGTGTTGGGCTTTAATTAAATTTGAAAACTATAAGTTGAAGTTTAAACTAGATAACGAATCTAAAATTTAAGTTTGGCATCTTTATATTATTGAGTTTAAATGAGTTCGAGTTTATGGTTAGTTATAAATAAATTTTTTAAATTAGTTATCGAGTTTATTCACGAGTTCAAATCGACACTTAAGTATGGTTTATTTAAATAAATAAATTTTAAAAAAAAATATATATATAAAAGGGTTTTATTTTGAATTCAAACTTTACTAATTTATTTATTGAATTTGAATCAAGTCAAACTCAAATAGCTCATAAGTAACTTGGTTCCATAATAATCCTAATTGTGGAGGTACCACTTGAAATGTCCTTCCTTCCTTTCAATTATCTCTTAGAAACCAAATAATAGAAAACAGACACATCATTCGGCTTCCAACTTTCCCACTACATATTCGCGATGTCTAGCATTTTACATAGGGCAAAAGGCCTCATGATGATGGATTTAGTAAGAAGTTCGGTTTATAATTTAGCTTATAGTTTAACTCTTTTTTGTTTTTAGGATTATTTAGTTGAATTACAATCTAATGTCAGAATGGAACATAATCTTCTTTCAGATCCACTTACATAAATAAACACGCACGCACTTTCCTTGTAAGACTCAAGCAGTCAAACTGTGCCCTCAAAGGATGGATGATTACAACATATATAAATGCCCCTATATGTCAAAATCATGACATTAATATAATTATTTTCTCTATATAAGTATTAGGAATCGAATGATAAAATGAAATAAGAGTCAAATATTATTAGATTTTGTTATAACCAGTTTAATGGAATTTCTTTAAATTTATTTATTTTTTATTCTATAATAGAATTTCTCTAGAATTGAGGCACATGAAAATCTGAAATGCATCCATTTCAGATGAGGCGGTTTTAAAGAAAAACGAGGAATATAATTAGGTTAGGAACAATTTCCAGGATACTAAATATATTTGTGTGAATAAGTCATATTCACAATCAGTTTTTGTTTAAACTATTTCTTACCATCTGACTAATTTTAAATAACCCAACTAATTTTCTATTATGCTATTATATTCATCCAGTCCATTCTTGGGTCATAACAAATATGTTTTGGCTTAGTTTTGGTTATCTTCAAGGAATGACTTCTTAATGAATCAACTTTATTTTTATTTTAAGCGAAAATTATAACAACATGACACGAACATTTTACAATTCATTGACATCTGTTCCTTTTTTTTTAAAAAAAAAAAAGAAGAAAAAGAAAAAGAAAAATTATGATCCGTGATTCTTCTCCGTAATGCAATAGTTAAGTACTTGGTTAAAATCTCACATTGCATGCATATTACAAAAGAGAACCTGAAATCATGCACACAATTTGGAGCTTCTTCACCAAGGTGTGAAATGAAGAGATATTAACCATAACATCATTAACGTATTTAAGAACACATGTTCAACATCGATTAAGGTGTATGAGTAGATTGGTGATTCGTTTCTTTTCTTTTCCTTTCGTTTTTTCCAAGTATAATCAAAATCTTTATTTCTGCTTTGTACGAAGCATTAGAAATGTATGTTTATTTTATTTCCTATCTTAATCATCTATATTATATGAACTTACCACTTATATTGTTCATGTATTTCCTTCGTTTTTCCAGAAGAAACACATATATTGATTCCTCGGAAATAATTGGATGAGGCCTCGATGTCGAGGTAGCTGCCAAATTTACTTATTTTCCATCTATTAATGTTGCATCACTAATCTTTTTAAAATAAAAGTTAGTGTATTATTATGCAAATAGAATAAACCAAAACTTAAACATGTCAACCGGTAAACATCGGACTTCTTCACATTAGAGGAGAAAAGTTAGGGTTCCTCATAATGACTACTTTCACACAAATCCATGCCCATATTTATTGGTAATAGGACAGTGTGTCCTCCTTTGACGGATCTGGCCAGGCGGTGGTGTGATTACCATTAAGTTGATCGCTTCTGATCACAGTAATATAATGCATTAATGAGAATTTCTAAAATTAGTGTCACAAGTAATTTGGATATGCCATTGAAATAGACATTATTTCTTATACCTAAAATCTAGGGGAGGTGGAGATTATATAAATATAGTACTCTTTTGATTCACAAAATAACTCCAAAATCCCATAACAAACAGGTTAGATTGGCGATTTTGGTGGGAAGCCTTAAAGATCGGAGGTAAATTGCGTCAAGGAACAATTGTAATTTTAAAGTGCTATTGGTTGCGGCATGACCACTAAAATGTTTAAATTAGAAGGTGTATGCATATAGAAAGAAAGAGAGTAAGAGCATAAGGTTGAGATAATACAGATCCCTCTACATATGGGGTTTACTGGATGTTTATAGAAGAGTCTAGCAAGCTATTCCAAGGAAGTGGTTTACGAGTCTAAGATCTTGGGATAAGCATGCACAAGTTGTAAACTTATCTCATTTGAGCGAATTGTTCCTACATAAACTTTATTTGGATAATTTGGCTAGGCTTGTGCATTGTGGGTTTGAGGGCCTAAGCTCTAAAGGGCCGGAGCAAAATAGGAATTCGATCGACCTCCTCAAGTGAGCTCTAAGGAGCTTGGTCATGGTTTTAGTTGAGTTGTTGTCGGTGTTGATGGCTTGTCCTAAATTATGAAGAGGTCGGTGAGCATCAAAGAGCTCGGCGAGGTTTCATAGAGATTGATCGTAGGCATTCAGGCTTGACCCATGCTTCGAAGATATCAACCTTTGTGGGGATTTTTCGAAATAGCCTATCGACAAATTGGTAGTAATATAAATTGTGATGAAATATGCTTCTTTTTTTTTTATGGTTATTCACTCTAAGATAGATATGTGTGCTAATATCATAACTTAGCTATCTTGATGGACCCATAGATCAAAGTTTAGAACGGCTCCTCTACTCGAGACCCCCCTACACCTTATGGGTCTTGGTCTGGATTTTTACTTACTAGGTTTAATTTTTTTTTTTTTTAGCCATTTCTATTTTCTTCCCTTGGAGTTTGCTGAGTCTAGCGCTTAAAAGGGGGACCCTAGACTAGGTCTATCCCCACGAGGTTAGGACTGGGTTTGGGCCATGCCCCAACGAGCCATCGCCTGGTCAAGCCTAGCTCTCAGTTTCGTCCTATTCTTGCTTTTGATGGACTCTTAAGTTAGAACTAGCGAAAATTAATCCGTTCATATTTACTTAAGAGATTTATGAAAGGAAAAGAAACTTTTCTTACTATTCTCCATAAAGATTGAATCTGGATAGTGGAACCACGTAGATGAATTATGTTGTAACTTATTCGATCTAAGTTATTCATATGTATGAAGAACGTGGGAAAAGACAGAGTACGTATACGAAGAGAAGTGTGGCTTGGTGTCGTCCCCGGCTGGCCTGGCCGTGGATGTCCTTAAGCGGGAGATCCATATCTCTGGCCGAGTTATATGATTGATGACATCCGAGTCTGTGGGACATGGAATGGAAGTGGACCACGTAAAAGACTGGAGTACGTACTGGATACAACGACAATTGTATTATTGCCCCCGATATTTATTGTAAGGCTAGTCTTGTATTTTTCAGGCAGGTGCCCCAAGAGGCTTCTTTATCAATGAAATATATCGTAATTTAAATATTATATTCCGAACTCTTAAGTAACCTCGTTCTAGATCCTACATTAAAGGTTATGTGCAAAATTTAAGATCCTTAAAAAAAGAGATATTAAGCACAAATAGATATGGTATCCTAAGGATAGAACTATAAATCCATATCGTTGCTTTAGTCTATAAGTTAAATTTAAATTCTCAAATCTCTTAATATTTAGAAGTCTAAATGTCTAGTATTAGTTTATTACCTATATTAACTATTGATCAATTAGTTAATCGTCATTTTTTACCACTAGTATAATCTGGTTACAATTTTTTTATAAAATGTCCAACTTTAACGAATATTAAAATATCCAAAAAGTATAGGATTTGCGTTCCTCTTATGATGATTTAGGACTAATTAGGACATCTAATGTTCTCTTTTCATTTTTTTTTTTCCTTTTCCAATTTTTATATATCCCATGTCATAGGATTATGATATCATGCAGATCGCGAGGTTTACTTCAACAACAGTAATTGACGGACCGAACCTAAGAAAATTAAACCAATTTCACTGCTATTCATATCATTACCTTATTACTTCTTTCTGGCACATCATGTTGTATGTAGTACTAGGTCGTTGAATTTGATATTGAGATGATATAATTGAATGTCGACGTAACGGCAGTTCATTTATAAATGTGAACCAGCCCAATGTGTCAATTTACCTGCTTATGATGTCATGGACGCCTCCGCAAATTCCCATGCAGGTCCTTCAAGACTTAAAAAGAGTCGGCATCTACGGGGCCCAAAAAAAAAAAAAAAAGAAAAGAAAAGAAAGGGAAACAAAAAAGAAAAATTAAATAATAGAAAATGACTTAAAAGTCACTGCATTAATGTCAGGTGCCGATATTTTACCTAAATTTCCTTTTCCGGACAAATGAAGCTCAGGCTAGGATTAGGACAGGAAATGGGTTGAGTAGCTCGCAATCTATTTGAAATAAGTTTTGTTTTTAATTTACTTAAGATAAAACTATTTTATATAAACTAATTGAATTTGAGCTTATGTTTATACTGGCAAATTAGTATAGGAGTAAACTCATTTATATTGTTATCAAATCAACTTGAAAAAAAGACTTGTGACTAGGCTCATGATTAATTATATAAAAAATCACACTAATAAGAATATAAGATTAAGATTGATATAATTAAAAATTATCAATTTTTTTTTTAAATTTTGAATTAATTTTAAGTTTTAATTCAAATTTAAACTTGAGCTCAAATCAATAATTTTCAAGCTTGATAGAAGTTTGGCTTAATTCAAATTTGATAATTTTTAAATGAGTTGATCCTGAACTTTTAAAAACTTGGTTTAACTTAGCTGATTTACAGCTCTACCTGGTATTGCTAAAAGCATAAGAGTAGTTTTTATGCTTAACGAAAGATATTTACGTTGCCATATCAATAGATTAAGAAAGTTTTTTCTTTTAGTTTAAAGTAATTATTGGTCTCATATTGTTAATACTTTTACATCAATACAAGGTAAAGTACATAGGGATTTGTATTAAGAATAACTACTTAAATAAGAATTAGACATCATTTAAGGATCTTCATGGAGAAGTCCTTAGCTAGGAACATTGCTCTAAGGATATGTCATAAAGATGGCCTTATAAAATAAATCTTTATGAATTTCTTCTTTAAATTTTTACTTTTTTATATCAATATTTTAAATGTTTTATAATGCTCTCTAAAACCTTTTCCATCATATAGAAGTAGGCGGCTATATTGTGGGAAGAGTAGAAACACTTCTGTAAGTGTAAGTTCCAATCCAATAAAATGGAAGAAACCTTATCATGTAAATCTCTAGAACCTCTAATGTCCTGGGATATGGAAATCCATAACCTCACTATATGTCATCTATAGAGGTTGATACGTTAAGATATTCAAGAACCTATGACTTGCCTAAAGTCTATAGATAAATATAAATCTACTAACTCTTACATAAAACTCTCCTTGAATTACAAATAAAGAGTGTGATAGAAATAACCACTTAATCCACTAAGTATATGAAGTTTTAACATAATTTGTATATCTGAAATAAAGAGCTCTTAGCTTAACATAAACTACAATTTCTAACAAACCAGCCAAAGACTCTCATAGCTCCTATAACCAACGTTACTTGAACCTGCAGCTGGAAAAAAATAACCTTTGAAGGATTAGCTATGCCTAGTATAGAATACTAAATGCGCATGTGCACAATCAAGCATCAACAGTACACTTACATAAACAAGGATCACTGAATATGTAACACGAATCGGTTATTATCTTTTGAGCAAACCCAACAAATATTACAGTTTTAGTATCCTAAGACTTGGGATAACTCATAACTTCTAAACAAACAAGTATTAGAAGTACCATTATTAGTATTGGGTCCTCCCTAACACCTAAGTAACTCTCTTAAATCTAATTGGGTCATCTCAATGGCTCAAAGATCATTAGGTCCCTCAACATTCGTACAGTCCCTTTTAATGTGGTAGTTGAAGATAAGCACAAGTAAATTACATTAAGTTTCGTTTAGTTAGCTATCCTAGCATGTACAATTAATAACCAAGTATCTGGTACTTGTCTTTAACGATTCATTCAACACTTGTTTAGTGACTCTACAACTTGATAAACAAGATAAACAACCAATTCAACCCCTCTTCTAAGCCATTAGAACCTTTTCTCACTCTTAGAAATCGCGCACCTTCACTTGCAACTTAACTACCATAAGCAATAAGATCGTTTTGAGATGAAAAGATATTTAGAAATTTTTTTAATTAATAAAACTTGTTGAAAAACATGTTAGAAACATTTAAGAACAAAAAATTAAGTTATGAAGATCAAAGGGAATGGGCTGTGAACTTTCTATACACTACTGTGCATAAAGCATCTGGATGCTAGAGCGATTGGTGTTCAGACGCCAAGAAGAACTCACAATTTGTAAGTTGTCAAGGCTTAGAGTTTGGATGACAAGGGGGTGGCATTTGGATGCTACATGCAATCTGCAAATTTTCGTAGAGCATCGTGCGATCACTCCTCTTTCCAAACCCTACTTCGATCCTTTGCAAAAACAACTACTTACAGGGGTTTTCACATACCTAAACTTGCTTTGGTTGATTGTACTAGAATATGGTATATAATGTATTACTTGGTTTAAATTCAATTATACTAGTAATGTGTAATTGCCGCTGTTAGTGATATTTTACAAATTCAGTAAGCTAATTTATTTCATATTGATATTTTGCATATTAGAAGTGCAAGAAGTTTTAAAACATTGAAGATATAAAGTATATGTTTCAATGTAAGTATCTAGATAAGTACGAGGTCATAGCCATTATGCTATATTGTAAGTATTCAAGAAATATGGAATATCTTGTCTTGTGATATCTAATGCTTACTATAATAAATTCACTTATTATATAGGATTTTACGGATTTTAAGATCTCATAGTTTCCAATACTCGTATGTTTAAAAAAAAAAAGCATCAAACCATATAATATCGAAGCTATGAAATATAAAGCATATATGTTGTTGCACTAGTCCTAGGACCTATATATAAGTCATCAATCACTTAATTATATTTATTTTTATCACAAGTACATGTACATTTTTAGAAAGTTATTTGCATTTTTTTAATGTGGAATTTCAAAATTATGTTCTCCACAACCGTATAAGAATTAAAACAAAAGAACATAAACTCAAACTTCTATAAAACGATTTCCAACCTACATTATTAAAGCCAAAAAGTATATATATATATATATATATATATGTATATGTAGTTATATACACAAAACAAATTCTTTCGATTATACGGGTGCTTCAATCTTCCTTCAATCTAGATAGCAGCACTAATTTAAGAGGAAAATTTCATTTTATGTCATTTAATGGTCAATCTATATTACTTACCGTATAAAGGAAAAGATATATTAGTTAATTGATATTATTTAGAATTTTATAAGATTTGTCGTGATTAGTAGAATTTTTTTTTTCCACTTATTTTTTATCTTTAGGTTTTGCTATTCATTCATAAATATGAATGTGGAACCACTCTCTTTGGATTAGATAAATTCATCCCATTTTTCTTGTTTCAATTTCTTTCAATTTACATATTAACTAGAGCAATGTATGGATAAAAGTTTAAATAATGACTATAATTTTTCGAAAATAAAAAATATAAATATAATCTATTGTTTTATGTATTATCACAAAAAAAAAAGTTAAAAAATCATTTGCTATGATATTATATTATAAAGATATGAGATATAAAAAAAGAATACACTTTCAAAATTATATATTATAATATGATTTGATAAAAAATTATAAAAATTCATATACAAATGTGAAATAAGAAGTAAAATGATACAAAACTATATATTATAATAATATCATTATAATATCGTATTATTTTTTATAAATTCAATAATTGATTATACGTAATAATATTTTAAATGATAAATTAATGGAAATCAAAAGAAGATAAGTAAAGAGTCTATTTTTGTTGGATTTGGACTCCGTACTCTTTTCTAACCTCGTTCCTCCCAAATTAATAGGATATGGAATTTATATTTACCATAAACTGAGCTGAAATTTAAACCGGTAGATTGAAATGCGATTTTATATATTTATTATATGATAGCTCAACTTCTGGTTTCGATTTTCCGCCTCATTTTACTCGCAAAATGAAAGTTTAGAATCACATTTCCGGTGAATGGCAATGACCCATACCAACCTCTGCTGAAAACGATGCATTCACATGCAAAATTGACCCATTCTTAATCCAACCATATTTGATGTCTCAACCGCAAAATGCCGTCATGAAAAGAAGACAAGTTATCCTTCGAAACTCTAGAAACTCTGCTTTTTTTTCTTTTTTTTTTTTTCCAAAAGAGAAAAAGAAAAATCGGTGTACTATTACACGTCCAGATGATCTTATGAATAATATAAATTATATCTATTTTGCAATTAAATTTAGTAAATTTATTTACAAGTATAAAATTTCATCGTAATATTGAATTAGATTCGTTAGCAACTTCTGCTTACTTCGACCTTTTTGGACTCTTTGATTTAATGATAGGATACAACGCGCCAAGTTTATCTTAAAATAACTTAGAAAGATTCGATTTAGTTGTTCTTGAAAAAAAAATTGTTGAAACTGACCTATTTACTTTTAATCTTTCTTAACACATCGTATTTTAGCATTCATTAAAGTGAACTATAAGATTAATTAGACTTATGATAGAACCATAAGAAACCCTAGAATGTGTGCTTATCCACCCACTAATCATCAATGCAATCAAATGGATGTCATCGAGCCTAATAATCTATAAATACTTAATAGTATTTTCTTCTTAAGATTACTTAGATATCATAGAGATAGTAAAACATTTTAAAATCTCTACTCTCTAAATTTAAACAAGGCTCGAATAAAGAACGAGTCACTTTTAATGAAAAATAGTAAGCTTAATGCTTAAAACTCCGTTATTTTCACTTATGTAATCGGCTTGCTTAGATTGCATGTTCCTTCCTTTGACTACTTCTCTTTAACTTAATCTCATTATGTCACTTTATTTAGGTCACGTGGAGTGCAAAACTTACATTCTATACCTACAACAACACCAACTAGATCTTTGTATCTGCAATGCATTATTTATTCTTGTTCTTCCTTATGTTTATACTAGCCATCAAGCTCTCTAATGATAATAGGTTAAAAGAATATTATTAACGATCCCAGAATATCATATCTATTCAATTCCTATTATGGACTCTATTCAAATCGATGTTACATTATGTTTTGAGTCAACGTAAACCGTTAGAAGTACATAGTTACACTAATCAATGAAAATTGGTGGGTAGATCGGTTACACTTTTACCATTAGTAGAACAACTGATGAATTAAAGTGAAGGTACAAAAAATAAAAAGTCTACAATTTAGTAGACCAATATAACCAAAATTGTGTTGGAACCAACCATCAAACTGGCACCTAAGTACTAACTGTGATTCTGTTTAAAACGCTTATATTTCTTTAAACCAACAACATATTCTCAATTTACTCACAACCTTTTTCTTTTACTAATCTGCAAAATTGAATAATGTGAAAAAATTAGGAAAAGGTAGGAGAATGAAATGAACTTTTCACAAAGTTAAGTAATCTCTAATATTGTCATTTGATTTACTCTTTAGGTAAAATATACAAGATATGTTCATATTATAAATTGGTTCACAAGCTACTGAAGTTTGATATAGCTTCAATCATGTAAGCTTGAGCTTAAGCTATGTAGATAAGGTTGAACTTAAGCTAGGTGAGTAGTTTATCAAATTAAACTTGAATTTTAGCCTCTGCAGTTGGATAAGCTTGCAAGCCTTATCAATTTTAGATCCAGCTTAAATATATATCAAGCCTAATCAATATAGGTTTTCTTTTCTTTTTCTTTTTTTTTTCAAAGAATCGAATTTCAATGAACTTAGTAGAGTGGAATTCGAGTTTGTTTATTTACATTCTAATTGAGCTTAAGTTTTACATCGTAGCATCGAGTTTTAGTATCAATTTGTCTCATTTATAATTGGGATAAAATTTTTCTTTTCACATTAAATTGAAGGGACAATTTATTAGTGCAAATTTAATTTTGAATATTTAAGCAATGTTCTTAAATATGTTTCTATATTTTTTTTTTTGCCAAATATGTTTCTATATTCATTTGAATCCTAAAAATTTTAGAAAACATATAATTTAAACTTTATCCTTCATGTACATACTTTGTATGTGCAAGGTAAGCGACATCTAACGTAGACAAGAGTAACTAAAATATAAGATTATTTTCCAAAAGGAAAAAAAAAATAGAAATTTGAAAGTTTTTGAGAGTATTTATGAAATATTCCTTTAGAGCTTGCTAGCTTTGATGAATACACCACATGGTGTATATCAAACCTAAAATTATATTAGAAAAATGATAGGTTACTAGTTTAATTATCTTTATATGAATGAGAGATTCAAATCCTAATTTATTTTAATGGGATACTAGTGGTAGTACTATTATATTATAACGGCCTTAATAATATATAAAGAATAACCAAAAAGCATATTCTTATGAAGTAAAAGTTCTCCTTATTTACTTGTCTCATCAGTATTGGTCCAATGTGTGGAATTTAGGGTTGAAGAATTGAGATAAAGAAGATGAACATGTAATAGAAGAAGTGGTGAGTGATTAGAAACCGCTGCGGTGAAAGAAAATTCATCCTATGAATGAGAAAAGGCTATTAAGAACGTAAGTGAAAATATAAAAAGGTATAAAACAAAAAAAATGGCAGATGAGAATAATAAAAGAATTTTGCTCAAGTTAAAGCAGTATCCAAACGACAAATGAGTTGTCTACAATATAATCCATGTGAGTCTAGGGACGGACACAAAACCATATGATTAGGTAGGCTAGATCTATTCTAACAAAGTCAATATTATAATATCTATAGAGAAGAATATTCGCTTATTATTACAATTGTATTACATATTATAGATATGTATATATACATATATAATTTTATTAATGATTATACTTTGAATTTACTATAAACTTTATAAAATCGAAATGTTCTTGTTATTAAGAATACTCGATGCTTTTCTTAAGACGTTAAAAGAATAAACATTTTACCTTTTCTTTTAATATATGTATTAATTGAAATATAACTATCAATTTATTAAGAAAAATAAAATTAATATATAAAACTTGTATAAATTGTGTTTCAATAATAATATATTATAAAATATTTGAATATGAATTTGTAAGTAGAGCAAAAAGAGTAAATAAATGTAAATATAAGTTTCTTCAATTTCTTTTCATGATAATTTTATAAAAAATTTTTATTAGTTATGCTAAAAAAAAAATCCGAATATAAGTTATTACATAATCAATCATTTAATACTTGACATTTATGTGCGTTACATTAGTTATAGAAAAATGTTACTAAACTAAATTATAATTCATATTATTTGTTAATAATATATGCAATAAGATTGAAACAATTATAATATAGGTAAAGTAATGATTATTTATGGTGTACTATTTATAAAAAATTATAATTCAAGAAAATTTATTTGATTAAATATAGTTTTGTAATAACAAATTTAATACTATTAGTTATTATAGAAAAAATAGGTTGGAAGAAAACAAAAAGAAAATGTCATTCATGTAATAAATGCGTATTGAAAAATAAAATGCTATGCATGGATTTGAACCTATGCATAATATAGGTAAAGTAATGATTATTTATAGTGTACTATTTATAAAAATTATAATTTAAGAAAATTTATTTGATTAAATGTAGTTTTGTAATAACTAATTTAATACTATTAGTTATTATGAAAAAAATAGGTTGGAAGAAAACAAAAAGAAAATGTCATTTATGTAATAAATACATATTAAAAAATAAAATGCTATGCATGGATTTGAACCCATGACTCTTTGTGTTAAGAACGATGCACTTAATCATTTAATTACACTCAACATAGCAAAATACATAACTCTTTAAAATATATATATATATATATAATACATAAATTTTTTTCATTTAAAAAATCAACTTTTTCTTAGGGTTAGAAGGGCTAGGGACCCTTTCACCCCACCTACGAATTGGTCTATGCATGTGATGTTTGTGATAAAGAGTAATAAGAGCAACAATTAACAAGTTTAAAACTTTTAGCAAATTATGATCATCATGCAAAGACAAGAAGGTTTCAACAATTAATATCACCCTTGCCCTTAAGAATGAAGCATATTTAAAAGATTCTAGTAATGATTTTTTTTTTAATTTTACTAAATTGTTTTACTTAGCAATTTTTCTGTTGTTTGATTTTTCCACCTTTTTCCATAAAATCTTGAGAACAAGGTTCTTAAAAGGGATAGGGAAATATAGATTTGGAGATATAATTAATTCATCAATGGTGAATGGATAATTGAAAAAGAAAATATATATAGTTCATCGAATGAGTATTAGTTGGGTATCATTTTATATGCAATGGTTAAGGAAAAAGATGAAAGTGATGCTGTGGAGGAATTCGTTGTATATATAGATTTGAAGAGTTATGAGAGTAGGACTCAACATGATTTGGAGATTTATGACAATGATGTAGTTGAAAATAAAGTATGAATGGTTACTTAAAAATGTGTCATTAGAAAACATGGATATCATTGGTAACAAAACCAATAATGATATTGGCAGCGATAGTAATAATGACCATAATGATGGAAGAGCTTACAGTAATTTCCATAATGGCAAGGTAGTTGGAGTTTATCATAAGGATTTATACTGTAATATAATTTATGCCGCCAATAATATTTATATTTGAACTTTTCAAGATAACAATATATTTGATTATTTGTACTATAACTTATATCGTAACTAAAATTTATGCTCTTATTTTCATCACGTACTATAACTATATTATGACTAAGATAAGTAAATCTATAATTTTTGAAAAGTAATTTATATAGATTATAAAAACTTATATTTCCATATTTTTGTTGTACATTATGATTTTATAGATCCTTTAATAATTTTAAGTAAAATTTCAAGTTTGATAATATTGCCCTAGCATGAGAAGTAAGGTTGATTTGTAGTTGATTTATCAATCGAGTTATAGGCCAATTATTGATTAAGCTTTTGCCAATGTCGGGTAATTGGTCGACAAACCCTTTCCTCTCTTTAATGGCCAGTACCCATTAGTTAGTAGTTTATCGTCATTCCATTGTGATTCCAATTAAATCTTTATTATTATATTTCAAGAATATATTTTGTTAAGTTTTAGAAAACGAATAAAATAGGCTTATCAATTAATTGTCTAGGTTGAATGAAGAATTCGTTATGTGTTTGTATAATAGTTTATATCTTATATTAAAGAGTTAATAATTTGGTTTTATAGTTATTGGTTAATGAGCACACTCCATATACTTGTTATCATGCTTATTGCATGTGCCTATAAATACAGAAACATAAACTAACTATAACCTAGTAGAACTACTATATTGTATGTTGTTTGTGATTGCTCTTAAGCGAAGAGTTTTGAGAATACCAATGATCAAAAGTCAAGGCCACTAACTGGTAATTGTACGTTGGAGTAATAAATGAGGTAATTCAATGTATAGAATAGGTTTTGAACTATTAAATGTAGGTAAATAGGTTGTGGACTGCCTAACTACTATGATACTGTTTATTCCTTTAAATTAAAGCTATAATTGGGTCGCACTAGTGGAAAGGGATGCCTTTGTAGATGGTTGTTGTGGACTAGTTGCATTGATGATTGATAGTAGCAATAACTTAAGCTAAGACGACTTTAAGACTACGTTACATATTATATATATATGTATTATAAGTAAGTAAGTATGTATGTATGCATGTATGTATGTATTATGTGCTTAGGAGATCTCTTAAGTCTTAGGACACAAAAAATGTGTTGGTTGTTTCAACTAAACAAGATGATTTTGAGATATTATTTGCTTGCCATGCACATATGCTTGGATGACCATCATTTAAGGCTCTTTTGTTGACACATTGTCGGTTTATATTTTTTGAAGATTTAGATGTTATTGAATAATATGATGATTTGAGTTATGACTTGTACTGTAGAAGTGATGGGTTTTAGTTATTTAGATTACCATAACAATTAAATGGAAAACTTATGTCGTTTTGTATTTAAATTGTATGCTAGATATATTGGAGGTTATGTAGAAGACTAGTTTGTGAAGTATGTACATAATTTATGCATCAAATATGTAAAAGATTACATTAAAGGTGGTTTGATAAGTGCATTGATTATGGCATAATGGATTTAGATTTTCTAAAATTTTTATTCCCTAAGGTTCTCTAAAATTACAAAAACAATGGTTATTATTATCTAATTTTTTTAAAAAATAAGATGTCATAAAATATTTAAAAAATCTAAACAATACTAGCAATTACTTTTGTAACTTTAGGAAATAGAAATTTTAGGAGATCCATTTCTTGACATAATTTATAGCTTGTGGTTTTCCTATGGAAGTTATATGTGATATTGATTTACCTTTCTAAAAGTAGTGTTTGTAGAATTATATTGGTAGTATAGGTGTATTAAGCCTTTTGGGACTCAACAATTGTAATAATAGATAATAGTACTATTGAATATATGTATTAATTAAATAATATGATAATAGATTTAAGAGTTGCAAAAAAAAATAATAATAAAAGAAAAATTAAAACAAAGACAAAATGCTAAGAAAAGTAAGCCCAAGGAGTATAGCAAGCTATCCTAAATCAAGGAGATGATAGATTATTTATAATTATCCGATGATGACTCATGATTATACTTGTGGTGGCAACTACTTATTATCTTATAAGGGTATAACTCCCTTACCTTTAAAACTATAAAAAGAAACATTTATTATAAAATCGGATCACGTGACTCAATTATGATTGTCAAGCTTTTCATTAGCTTTTGTATACTTTTGTTTTTTTTTTTTTTTAATTTTAAGGATAGTGAGGTCATACCTCCCTATATATTTATAGGTACTCATTTGTTACTATAGATGGGTTGTGAGCTATCATGTTCATGTGGTCGTAATGGTCGACCATCTCATGTTATGGTTACGGTATAATAAATCACCACTTGCTAAGTGAACTTTATGATATTCAATTTTTTTCCTTTCTTTTTTAAGTATTTACTCTTTTTATTACTTTTTAATTTTTAAAACTTCTATCCTATTACTTGAATATTAATTTTATCGAATTAGTTACCGTTGATCAATGTAAAACTAAAATATGTATGTTAATTAATAATAACATTTAGACATGAAGCACATTTACATAGCGTGTTAAAAATGAAAGTATTATACGGTTTATACTAATATATAAAGTAAAATTTATCCTAACATATTTATCAATAATATATAATACATCTATTTTTTAGAGTGGATATAAAAGGCAAGAATTGTCAGGATCAACAGATCCAGCTCTATTTATTAAGAAAACAATAACCACATATGAACTAATCGAAATGTTCCAGTCAATTTTCCATGCGATAAAATTAGTAACTTTCTTTAATTTCTAGATAATTATTAATATCATTGAAACGGGCCCCACAAATGCTGAGGTGTAACTCTTTTTCCAAATTCACCGGCAGTCCAAAACAAGCACCCCAAAAACAAACTAGTCAAAAGTCAACCAATTACTAACCGTACAAACTAAACCTAAATTAAGCGGATAAAAACAGTATCCGTAAATACTAAATACCCTCTCAAACCTCCTCAACAAAGGCACGTACCCCAAGCCCATTCTCGTAATTTCACACGAAACTGTCGGCTCAATCCACCCCCTTAACTCTAGTTCATATTTAACCCGAACCCCTAGTTAGCTGAATTCCCTCTAAACTGCGGGACCCCTCTCCTTCTCTTTATCTCTATCTCTCTCGTGCGTGTTTGAGAAATCGATGGAAGAAGTCTTTTTCTCTCTCTCTCTCTCTCGCTCTCTAGCTTTCTCTCTCTTCTAACCCTTGAGCGTCGGTGACTCGGACTGGGTTAACTCACTGAGTCGTAAGAGAAATAATTTTTTTTTTTCTATTTTTCCCTCCGGAAAGAGAAAGGAGAGAGAGAGAAAGTAAGTCGTATTTAAGCCATGGACATCTCACCAAATGCTTCTTCAATTTGAGTGTTGTGCGAGAACAGAAAAATTTATCTGATATATACATTCAAACACACACACACACACACACACACGTATATACATTTATATATAAACATTATCGAGAGAGAGAGAGATTTAGATAGAGAAATAGAGAGGAAGAGGAAGTAGGTGAGTTTTGTACAGAGAGACGGACAGAGAGATAAAGAGAGAGAATGGCGGATTCAAGCGATTCGGTGTCGATAGATATGGAAATGTATTCGCCGAGAGGAAAGGTAGCTGCTACATTTTGCGATTGGATGTTGTTTTGAATTCGTAATGTGTGATTGATTTCGATTTCAATCGAGTAGTGTGTGTGTGTAATGTTAGAAAGATATATATATTGGTTGGTATGTAATGTAGGAAGTTTAAATACGCGAAGATTTGGGGAGGGAGAGAGGGTGGATTCGGTTCTTTTGATTGGTTTTGATATGATTTTGTTAACCCAATTGTAAATGAATTGAATTTCTGTTAGATATGACGCAATTTATTATTATTATTTTTTAATTTGAATTTATGTTAGTTGCATTTTGATTGGAAGGTATCTTAGCAGCTGCTTTGATGTGTCTTTTAAGCCTGTTTAAATAATAAGTGAACAAGTGATTGTATTTGATGATAGAGATGCTATGGATGCAAGGAAAGCGAGCAAGCTTTCCTCTTTGTTGGCTTAATTTGTTGAATTGAATGTAATGTATTTCTAGCCGGATTGTTTGAATGGATCTGCCAACTTCGAATGTCTTTCGGTTATAAATGTGTTGAGTGTGTCAAGTAGCCAGAAATTTTGTAGAAATTCTTCAAAGAGGACCTTCAATTGCCCAAAGAAGTCAAATGTTCATCATACTTTTGGACCAATTAAGTAGGACTTGTTTGGTTCACTTCTAATTGAGATGATAATTTTAAAAACGGTGTATCTATTGCATATCTAGGGTGGAGAGGAGGAATATGATCCATATATCGGTTGAGTTTATTTTGTGTTCTATCGGTAACCTCAAGAATTGTCCTCATTTGAGCTTTGATCCAGACCTTATGCAATTTGCTATGTGAATTCATGAACATGAACCACTAGGATCAATACTTTTGGAGTTTAATAGTTTATTACTTTAGTTTTTAGATAATTGCTTATCAGCTTTGTGAATTTGTTTGACATTAGCATGCCTAATTTTGATTTGATGATCTAAGTATTTTGGATGTAGTGCATATGCATTTTTGTTTGTGTATGTAATATTCTTGACTTGGGGTATGTGCTTAAAAGTTTCCTTCTACTTGAAGCAAGTGGCAAAGAATTTGTCATGACCTTCTGCCATAGGGCTGAGTGGCTTCTTGTTTTTGTTAGTGTATCAACTGTCTTGATAATTGATTATATGGGTTATTTTTGTTTTTCCTCACCCTCTCTTCATTCTTGCTGGGATGAATTACTGATTCGAGTTAGTGCTTTGGTTGGGTTAATGTTGATTAAGTTTGCTTAACATCTTCCTTTAGGAGCACTTGCTTAAAACCAGTTACGGCCTTGTGTCGGTCACTGTCTTCGGGGACTATGACAAGCCAGCCTTAGTGACATACCCTGATTTGGGTCTTAACTGTAAGTATATCCAACTCTTCCATATTTCTGTTTTATTCTAGTCTGTGCATATCTTGTATTAGACCTTCCACCATGAGGAATTGCTTGAACAATCTTTTCATGGAGATATGTGTTTCCTGAAATTTGTGTGTACGCATTTGAGATTGTTGTACAAAAAGTCATGGAGCAAAATCTTAATTCCAAAAATTATATTTCATGGGGCTAATTTTCATAGATTTAAGTAATATTTTAAATGCAATTAGTGTAGCACATCTTTATCTTGCATTCTCAAAGTTCTGCTGGAGAACTTTATACAAGACTGAGTAAAGAAGATAACTGACATAACTAGGATGACATGCAATCACCTATATTCCTGCTTGAAAGGAAAAAATATGACAAAAAGAAACCTTATCCAATCAAACTTTGGACATGGTATTTTCTTTACTAGCATCGTGAAGATTGTATGCTAATCCATTCCTTTTGTTCTCATTCTGTGTCACTGCAGATATGTCTTGCTTCCAAGGATTATTCTTCTGTCCAGAAGCATATTCTCTACTTCTCCACAACTTCTGTATATATCATATTAGTCCTCCTGGTCATGAGGTCTGTAGTTAATAACTTGACTCAAAGAGTATCTTATGGAATTTCATATGGTCAATTAGGGCTGCTCTTATTACTTTAACTGAATGATATGTTTCAAAACTGTTTCTGATCTGGGTACTCTTTTCAAGATGATTGCAGTTAGAAGCTGCTGCAATTGGTTATAATGATCCTGTACTCTCCGCTGATGACTTAGCAGATCAGGTTGCTGAGGTTCTCAACTTCTTTGGGTAAATACCAATTTTCTTAGTTAGGTTAGATGATTACTTTTTTACCTTCAAATCATATGCTGGCCACATAGGAATCGAAGTTGTTTTTGATTACTTATCCTTTTCCCTAAGCTATAAGCACATTGGACAAACTGTTTTATTGGGTAACGAGCAACATGACCATAAATTCTTGCCTCCAATTTTTTTGTCTACTTACCTGAAATAGAAAGGAAGAAATCCTGATCTCTTGTTCCATACAAATCCTTTTTTCAGGCTTGGAGCTGTAATGTGTATGGGGGTTACTGCTGGAGCATATATCCTTACTTTGTTTGCTGTAAGTTGTTTCAGCACTTCTTTGTGTTGATATATCCTCCTCCACTGAAAGGTTCAACTCCAACTTATGTAATGAACTACTGTTGACAGATGAAGTACAAGCATCGTGTCATTGGTCTAATTCTTGTGTCTCCTCTATGCCAAGCACCCTCATGGACAGAATGGCTGCTTAATAAGGTTACCCTCTTTATCAATTTCTTTATTCATATTGTCTTGAAAGTAGTTATTGTTGTTCATCCTTGATCTTAATTTTGCGCCATATGCAGGTTGTGTCAAATTTACTCTACTATTATGGCATGTGTGGAGTAGTCAAAGAATTATTGGTAAAGCGGTACTTTAGCAAGGTATGTGCAGCTTCATCCTCATAAGCTATTGTCTAAGCTTTCTGTCAATCACTCTTTATGGAATTGTTGTCAATTTCAGGATTGTGCTCTAGTACCAGAATCTGACAATGTTCAGCAATGTAGAAGGGTATGTTCTGTGTCCTTTTCCTTTTGAGCATTGGTTGCTATACTCCACAGGTATTAACCCGCATGCTTACATGACTGATATTGATAATACATGTTTCTTTTGGCAGTTGCTGGACGAGAGGCAGAGTACAAATGTTTGGCGTTTTCTTGAAGCTATTAACAGGTAAAGATCCCTAGTGATGTCCATGCTTAGTGGATAGAGAACTTGTCTTATTGGTCAGCTTTCTGATGGTTGCGAATTGTTAGATGACCCCTTCACTAGTATGTGGATATAGACATACAAGATGCTCGAATAGTTGTTACTGTAGTTGTATTTCCTCAGTATCACATGATGGTGATAATAATTATGAATTAACAGGCAATTCAGATGTCATGTCAACAAATATGCTTACCTTGTTAACCAAGCTTCTAGGATTTCACTTCTATAGGGCAACTTGCATCATATATGCGAAGCAAAACCATGGTTTCTTGGTTGACATGATGCTTCTGTGTACTGTTGTTCTGATACTGAAAGGCAAATATGCTGTATTGCAGGAGGCCAGATATTAGTGAAGGATTGAGAAAACTACAATGCCGCACCCTAATTTTTGTCGGGGAGAATTCTCCGTTTCACCAGGAGGCTGTTCATATGACTTCAAAACTTGATAGGAGATACACGGCCTTGGTGGAGGTTTGTGACAGCTTCTGCCGTCATGCTATTAAGATTTGGAAATTGAAACGCTGGGGATTGACTAACCACAAATAATATGTGCAGGTGCAGGCATGTGGTTCGATGGTAACCGAGGAACAGCCTCACGCGATGATGATACCGCTGGAGTACTTTCTCATAGGATATGGATTGTATAAGCCTCCAAAGTTGAGTGTAAGTCCAAGAAGCCCTTTGAGTCCATCTCGTATATCTCCAGAACTCCTATCACCAGAAAGCATGGGGCTGAAGTTGAAACCGATCAAAACAAGAATTTCTCTTAAAGTATGACTTCAAAGAGAAATAAAATGGGGAATTTTTTTTTTCTATTTTTGATAATTTTATTGTGCAAGGACTTCCAATTTTCTTTCGAAATGGCGGAAAAATGGTATAGAGGGAAGAAGTAGAGTGTAGATAGAGGAAGAAGAGAGAATTGCAGGTGGAAAAAAAAAAAAAAAAATTAGAAAGAGAAGAAAGTTTCATTCTTTCAATTTGTATCCATAAAATGATAGGCGAGCAAAGGTGAGAGAGATCTGTATATCCTTGGAATAATTGTTTACCTGTGACAAGTAAATAAGTAGTTATACCAAATTCTGTTCGGAGATAGTGTTTTTTTTTTTTTTTTTTTTTTTTTGCACCTACATTACAAAACTTTGGGATGGGATTCGAATTTAATTTATCTTATTAGTAGAGTAATATAAGAAGATAATTTAAGTTTGGATACTTCCTCACATGGGGTTGTAATATGAGAGTAGTTCAGGAAAAAAAAGTATTGTTGACTGTGAGATACGTGTCTTCTCTCACTTTTTACCCTCCTTTCTAGTGATGGGAAAGCTGATGGCAAAAAAAAAAAAAAAAAAAAGCGATTGGAAAGCTACTGTACTATGGTGAATTTGTGGATTGTTACCCAATAGAAATCGTTTTTAAGTAGGGGATAAAGAATTATGGTTTGTTCATAGAATCAAGTAGATAGCTATTTCTTGGTCTTTGAAGTGTATTTTCATGTTTATTCATGAGTCATTTCAACAATGGAATCTAGGATATATTGTTTTTATTTTTAAATAAATTCATGATTCATTACTAATATTGGTTTATAGTGTAATTATATAAAGAAATGTTTATTACTTCTTTATTATATTCCTTAGATATTATAATTTTAATTTTAACTTATTCCATTATGCCAAGCAAATGTGTAGGAGTTTTAATTATAGTGAGTTATCCTTTTATTGCATTTTCATCATTCAAGTAATTTTTTTTTATTTGGGTTTTTGATTAGTAAGAAGTATTCCAATTGGGTACATGCGATGATTTTTTAAAAATGTACATGGACTAATTATTATTTATTTGGTGCCATTTATATGACAAACAATCCTTAAGTCATGTTCGTTATGTAAGAAAAACTTACAATGGAAAGGAAGCAAATGGATTGAAATTTAGAACGAAATAGCTAAATTATTCTCGTGTTTACAAATATTTATGGAATTGTTGATTTGATTTCAATATTATATTTGAATATGTCATATTTGAAATGAAACGGAATGCTCGATTGGCAAAAATATCCTCAACTTGTGGCAATGTGTGAGTTTCGTTATATAGAATAGAGGTTTTCGTAGGTTTACTGATTTGTATTTAACCTGATTATATAAACATGAATTGTATAAAAATAATTATGCATTTATCAATGTTAAATAGTATATGAAACATGCCATTTTAGCTTTTCTATATATATTTCGCAAATATAATGGGAAGTCGCATCTCAAAAATACATCTCAAAGATATGAGTTTAGATGCAATGTAAAAATGGTAACTTCAAGTTGTGATATAGCTATGTACATTAATTTTTGCATCATGTATAATAAAAATGAGTTCTTTGTATATAATAAAATAACATTTATAAGATGTAATTTAGTGTTAGTAATTAAATAATTAAGATTATGTCATTTTTATTCATGTAATTTTTTTCATAGATATGCGTTACATCCTATTTTATATATATATATATATATATATATATAGGAATCTATATATTCACTATACACATAATAACAAACATAAAAACGGACACGGTAGAATTACTATTTCTACAATCTACACATTCTGTTTCCGTGGGGATTTAGATAAATAAAATTTGAAGGACTCCAATAAAAAATTAGAAAAGGGAAAAGTGAAAGTTACAAAGTGAAAAGAATTAAGAATGATTGATGTATTACCAATTTAGGAGATAGAATAGAATGTTATGTCGGTTTGTATACACTTTTTGATAGAATGAAAATTTACCATTCAAATTAGAGGATGAGATACCTATCTATATATAGTTCTTATCTTTCACATGGAAGACTTGCTTATTTCGCTATGCTTCCTCAGATGATTTATTTTTTTTCCGAATTATGTTATAATTTGAAATAAGAAGAATTCAAACCTTAATTTACTAATGAAAAATTAATATTGATACTATTAAACTATAATAATCTTAACTCTTATACTCTGTTAATTACTAACTATTGGAGCAATACGGTGGAAATCCTTAGTCATATTCCAAAGAATTTACATTATCATTATTTCTATATAAGAATTTTTTCATCTCACAAACGCAAAAATAGAAGCTCAGGGCTTTTACATATCTCAATAAGTAATAATTATCCAGTGGCATAGACGACAGTATTCTAAGAAATATGCATGTTTTAAGGTTTCATATCTATAACATGATAAAGCTCTTCTATATATATATATATATATATATATATATTAATTTAACTTAGGGAGTCTTATTTCACTCATAGACTGAATCACATCTAATATCTAAATGTGTTTATTTTTCTCTTTAAAGGAAGAAAAAGTGTAGTTAACCCTTTCTATTATTAAGTTAAAATATCTCATCAACTCCATAATTTAAATACATGACCTGTCATTATGATTTTGTAAACTAATCGTTTGATTTTTCATTTTATATAAATACATTACTTGAGTTTTTCAATATCTTGTTAAATATGTTTAGGGACACATGGCATGTTCTTACTGGCTCATAATTAATTATTAAATAATAAAATATATAATATTAAAAATTTTTAATTAAAAATCAAACATAAAAAAAAAGATCTAAAAAATAAAAAAGAAAAAAAGGAAAAGAGGGTGGCACAGGAATTGCATGACCTCCGAAAGGTAATTATCGAGAACCCTTTAGCCTTATGGAGGTCGAAATGGCCCATTAAATGAAAGTGGGAGGCGAGCCCCAGGCGGCTATGGGTGGCTAGAAAGTGCTTAACGTGTATTAATATTAGATATATTATTTAATAATTAATAATCAGCTAGAAATGGAGCGCCACGTGTCCTTACACATAACTTAACCAAAAAATAAAATATCTCAAGTCTTGTATTTATAAAAAATAATAACTTTAGTCGTTTATTTATGAAAGTATAAAAACACAGATGGTGTATTTATAATGAACCCTTTAAAATGTAATTAATCTAAAATTGATGAATCATAAGGAGTTGGTAAATTTAATGGATAGATTTTTTCGTAAATAACTTTCTCATATAGGATATATCATATATGGAATAATTTTAATTTTTATCCTTTTCAATACAAGCATTGCAGATTTATACCCTATTTATACGTATAAAATACTACCTGGGGCCTACCGCTGGATTTCTAATTTGTAAATTATTTTGGTGTTCAGTTTTTTTGGCAGAGTATTAGCAGGCATTTTTAATAAATTTTCTTTTGTTTTAATAGGTGCTTCTAAAATGCATCTTACCATTTTCCTTTCGTTTCAATTTTTGTCTCCTTTTACGTCAAATGAAGCCAATCCCACCTAATGGTAGCAAACTCGATATAGTGGCTTAAAATACTACGTTTCGGCTGTTAGCAATCTTAATAAAACTAAAACACGAGGACCATGAGCTTCTCTTTGCTCTCCAGCATTGATCACCCATTTCTCACATTTGTTTGGAAACCTTAACAATTATAACATACCCTGACCGATAGGGGTTAGGAACGGTTTGGGATAATAATAAAAGACATTGATTAACCAACATTTTATCTGGTAAAGAATAGGAAAAAGAAAATGCTAGAAAAAATGAGATGAAATGAAAGTAAATAAACTAATGCCGTTTATCAAACCAAATCAAAAACCCAACTGAACCACAAAAGGTGGTTTTTATCAATTTTGTGAAATCCTGGTTCAACTCCCTTTTTCAATCTGATTGAACTTAATTCTTTCGTAAAACTAATTTGAGTTATCTCTTTAATCCTTAGTAATAGTGATTCTGGTTTGACTGATTGATCTAATTGATTCAACTTAATTCTTATAAGATATGTCGAGTTTTTTCATATTAAAATATATTATTTTTTTTATTTTTCTACAAAATACATCAATTTGCTAATAAAATAAATGTAGATAAAAAGAAAATATAAAAAAACTCTCAAAATTTTACTAATCGGACTTAATCCTTTCTTAAAGTTAATTTAAGTCATAACCGGTTTGACCAATTAATCCAGCTGTTCAACTCAATTCTTATAAGATACGTGAAGTTTTTTTATATTAAAATATATTATTTTCTTTTACATTTTTCTAAAAAATACATTAATTTGCTAATAAAATAAATATAGATAAAAACAAAATATAAAAAAAAAAACTCAAAATTTTAATTATCAAGGAAATAGATAATTTCTATAATTTTATAAATAAATATAAATTATATTATAATAATTTTATTGATTTCGATTCAATTTGAGTTCTATCCGATTAAACCTCTCGACGTTTAATCTTTTTCACTTTCCGCTCAATCTTTCAGTTTGAATTTGCTAACATTGGTTTTTATTTTTCCCTTTCATATTTAGTTTAGTAAACTTCTCTCAATTTATCCTAGGACCAATCACAACATCAATAATAGGATGTTGAAATAAGCTGCTTAAAAAGCTTCACAGTGAGGAGTAGGAAAATGATGAAGGAGATCTTAGTGTGAACAGGTGCATTGAACAGTCATGTCACACTGTCCTTTTCTTGCTTTTTCTTGTCTTGCTGGTCCGGTTATGCAGCCAAGTCATTTTCGAATCATAATTTTGGTGAGAATTTGGTTGCTTTTTATCTTTTGTGCTAAAACTTTGAATCTCTGACTTCACGAATGATGTAACTAATATCTTCTTGGCCAAATTGCATACAACAAGAATCATACAAGCTTTTCAAATACCGATTTAATTTAGTTTTGATATAATCAATAACGTAGAGATAGATCTCGATGCACACATAAAGTCTATTTCCAATACTCTATGTCGAAGTAAAATTTCATAGAACCTAAAAAGAAAATTGATATAGATTTATAAGATTATTATAATGGATATTTACTCAATACTAATTTGAACCTTTTAAGCTAAGTAGTTCAAGAAAATCTATTAATATCTATTGAAGTGATTTTATTACTTTTTACTCAAGACATAATAATATTTTAAAATTTTCATTATTTTTTTAGTTTTATCGGTAGATATTAATAATATCTTCTGCTACTCCTCCCATTTCATAAAATATTCTATCGGGTTTAACAACGGCTACCCAATATTCGGGATATCCCTTACCCGAGCCCATACGTGTTTCCGTAGGTCTTACCGTAACGGGTTTGTCGGGAAATATACATACCCATATTTTTCCACCACGCCGTACATTTCGTGTCATTGCTCGTCGACCCGCTTCGATTTGTCTCGATGTGATCCAAGCCGGTTCAAGTGCCTGAAGAGCATATTTTCCGAAACAAATACGGTTGCCTCGATAAGATATCCCTTTCATTCTTCCTCGATGTTGTTTACGAAATCGGGTTCTTTTTGGGTTATAGTTGATGGTTCTTTCTTAATTCCATCTCTACTCCAGAAACGGACATGAGAGTTTCTTCTCATCCGGCTCCTCGCGAACGAAACGATTCCAATTTAATCAAAAAATATATATATATAGTTTTAAAAGTCACAAAAATGGAATTAGAGATATATAAATAGATTAAATAAATCTATTTTGATTGAACTACTTTAACTTGAAAGTTAAATAAACCAAACTTATTTGACTAAAAGCACTTGATCATTACCTACTTTTTATACTAGTTAAATTGATTGACCTAAAAACTAAAAGTATAAATAAACTAAATTGACTGACCTAAAAACTAAAAGTATAAATAAACTAAATGAGCTCACGAAACTAACCAAACTTTGATTTATGCATTAAATAAGCTGAGAGTCCAAACTCTAGAGGGGGATATAACACTTAAGGAGTTTGGCATATTTACCCTTACTTAACCCCCCAACAGTTTGAAAAGAGCATTTACCATTATCCCTAGTTTTTAGTAGGGCAAGCTGGATCTGAAAATGTCCTGAATAACGTAACTAGGATAGTTTTGCACACCAAAGGAAGCACTATACAATTTTCATTAAGTGTACAGCGAGTATCTAAAAGGTGAATTGTCTTTTCCAGCTCATGATCCTTCAGAACAATTTTATAAAACCTAAAATCTTTGATGTATCATTCTGAGCCAGACACATCAACCTCCTTTGAAAATGAAAATAGTATCGCCTATCTTAGCAATAAATTCATTCATTCATCCATTCTCTAGTGAGGTTTTACGATTACACAATAATGCAATTTAAACCTGTCGGCCATCGAATGCATGAAGACATACAACATCCATGTCACTTTCACTCTATTTTCATCCAGGAACTCAAAAAGGGAACAACAGAGCACATGCAGCCCACTATTCCATTAATGTCTCAAACTGTAGTCCGACCCCATAAAAACCAAAGACACTTTCCTACTTTGTTTTCCAGTATAGTTAATCGTTACAACACCATTCGAAACATGTAAAACTTTGTTCATAGATGATTCATGCATGTTATATTCTAAATTATGTTGTATTTGCCTATCATCAAATCAGGTCCCCAATTTGTGTTCTCCTCTCCCCAATTACATGCTGATATTTGAATCTATGACGATGTACTTACAAGTAAAAGTGCCATTGCAAGCAGAGGAATTACAGAATGAGCAACCAGAAACAATTAGCAGCAAGGCTTATGCAGCAAATTCAAAATTTTTCTAAGATGGGATTTTTGAAGTTCACATAGTTCATACACTTTTGCTGCATTATCTACAATTAATAGCCATGTAATAGGTATGTTTTTGCTATGAATAATTGATATATATATATATATATATATGATATGATCATACCTAGTAAAAGATTTCGATAACATAGATATCAGTTCATACTAAATCTCTGATTGTTGATGGTTCTTTGGCTTCGATTACAAGCATCAGTTCCATCTTCATTGAGATGAACTTTCCTTCGGTTCATCTCGCTGTACATTTCTTCGATCATCGGTTTCCATAGCCGAACACGGGCATTTATGAACCAATTAGATACCTGGTAATAGAAATAGTAGGAATATGAGTACATACCATGAGGAACAAGATTCACATTCCCAGCATACCAAAGCCCTGTAGCTGTTTGCATACACACAGTTTCCCACAGTAAATCTCACATGTTCACTATGTTTGGATTGAGGGAAAGAAAGGGGAGGAGATGGAAAGCAAGAACTTTTCCTTTGTTTGGGAAAGGAAGGGAAGGGATGGATTTTCAAGGGAAAACTTTCCCTTCGTCCCACAAGAGTCAATTATCTCCAAATATGGAGAGAATGGGAAGGAATTGATTTAAGTTTACATTCTTACCCTTAAAATAAAAGTATGCTTCAATGTTTTACAGGCTTTTATGACATTTTGCTACAATAAAAATTCATTTTACTAACTTTCCCTCCACTTTCCTTCCTTCTTTCCTTATACAAAGAAAGGAACATATAATTTTTTCCATCCACTTTCTTTCCTTCCAAATTCATTCCTCTCATTTTCTTTTCCCCCTAATTCCTTCCCTCTTCCTAAACATAGTTTTAGTGTATAAATTCGTAACAAATAGTTGAAGTAAACCGATTATGATAGGGAACATAAATTAAATAATGTCAGACATCACAGTATATTATCATAAATTTACCTGGCTTCTTGTTAGTCCACTCTTGAGTGCAAGCAGATGCTTCTCTGCATCCTTAGGATACCTGAAGAAACGAAATACATAAATGCTATGACATATCATAGTTTACTTAATGACAAAAACGTACAAAGTATGGAAGATTTCCAGTGTAAAGACTCACGGGTGAAGAAAATTTTGAAACATCCAAGTGCGAAGGACGGAAACAGATTTTTCGGGCAAGCCTCTTTGAGGTCTCCATAATTGTTGATCTTTCTTCTTAAGATGTTGGATTGCCCACTGCTGCTGTATGAAGGAACTTTCGAGCGATTTCTCTCCATCACTTGAGCATCCATGTTCAAAGCTCTCTCCCATTGCAAGGATGTAATTGCTGATCCTTTCCCTAAGGTTCTTGTACAAAACGGATACCGTCTGAAGAGCAAAGCGCGAATGTATCTTGGGATCTAGTTCCGTTGCTGCATGAAAAGCAGATACTACTGTGTGGACCTCATCCAAACACTGACTGTACCTGTCATCAACCTGCAACCGAAGGGCCAAAAGGTCTTAAGACTTGTGAAGCATAGCGTAAAACATGCTTCTTTAATTTCAGTCGTATCCAATGATCAAAAGTACCTTCAAAGTAAGATCCGTCAAATCAAATTTTGATGTTTGTTTATTCGATTATATTCATAGGCAAGGTTTCAATCATTCAACACTTAAATCGGTAAGTACAACTAGGAGATCGAATTAAGATGAACATACCGCTTGTAGTAGGCTCAGCAATTGGTTCTTCTTCAATTCAACTTCTCTCGTTCCCACTGTTTGCTCTCTGGGAAACCTTGATCCATTGTCTACATCATGGAGAGCATCATATCCTCGAAGCAGCATTCCACCGTCTGAAAGACAGTTCGATGAGAATGGTACACTTGTCCTGGCCCCGTGACCATTACTCAAAATGCTCATCTGGTCAGCATTCTCTAGCGAATAGCTAGAAATTTGAGCTAGTATTTCCTGAATGACACTAAGGTACTTCGAACCCATTATTAGTTGTGCAAAATGTGATGGCCTATATGAACTGAAATGCAAGGAAAGCTCCTTGCTGCTGCAAGAATTTTGCTCAGAACTGAAAGCACTGCAATCGGTAATACCGTGGGGACGAATGCCAGCATTACTTATTTCAGAGCACTGATCTGAAACATCTGCCAGGCCAATGAACGAAGGTTGGGATGTGGAAAGACTTAGGGAGAGATCCTTAGAAGGATTGACCGGAAAGTAAGACATTCTTGTGTTCATGCTATCCATTGGTATCCATTTTTCCGAATTCCCATTTCCTTCTACAGCGATCCTATTAAGAGGCTCATAACTAGGAGACTTGTGAGAACAGAACTTACTCGTGCCAACTACTTCCTCGTAACCACAAGGTCCAAGAGAATAGGTCCCAACGCAGGAGCATTCATTGGAAGCATTCAAAACATCGTGGAGATTCAAATGTTCCTGAAAATTGCTTCTTGTTCCTAAAAAGGTAGCAAACGAAGCACTAGAAATTGGTGTTGAAACGGGTGTTTCTCGAGTGGACCCCTGGAGCATGTTCCTACCAGCAGAGTACGAGGAGGCATGGGGTGCATTTCTAGGCACATTCTTTCCAGGTAACAGAGCTGATGAACTAGAACTGTTTACATGGGCAAGGGCTATGGTGTTGTTGAGGTCTGCATAGCTATTACCAATAGTTTCTACTTGCAATGCTGAAAGCACAGGAAACTCGACTAAGTTCTGGTTTGTGGTGCCATTACCTAAGGAATCCGGGTATGAAAGAGGTTTCGAGGCCGGATAAGATGAACTTCCAGCCTGCAAGGCTGCCTGTTGGTTGCTCATATTTAGTAGAACACTTAACATGTTATGCTCCATCACTTTTATGCATAACCCAAATCACAAAGCTCGTTATCACAAACTTTTAAAAGAAGCATTCTAATGGAGAGGCTCAACAGGGAAATGGCGATCGATTCATCCAGACAGCTTTACTCAGAAAGCTCTTCAAAAGATTTGCCATCAAGGTGGGTCTATTATCCTGAAAATATTGATAAAAGGTAAACAAACTTTACGTCAGCAAGAAAATTATCGATCTTTAAGTGCGAGAATTGAGAATTTCTTGGACCCTCCACTCCCATGCCATTAATTTGCCAGATTTTGAAATAGAGCAAGAATGGTGCATTCTTTCCCATTTCACGTTTAGCCGGGGACACATCTAGTAATAGCAATTATCATTCACCTCATGAAGGCCATCACGGCTTTAATCATAGAAAACCTAAGCAAGCAAGTTTCCTATCAACGGAAAAGGAAAACAAGAGCAACCGCCAACAGAATAATATCCTAATAGTGATTAAACAATAAGATTAGCGCTTCAACATTTGGCTATTGATGCAGCACAAATTTTGTGCCATTATTGACACATATCGGAATCTATACGCTTCTAATTGGCATAAGACTACAAGAGAGAGCCATATATAAATCATGTTGCAATTGGTATTTCCTATTATTCGCCACTCCCGGGCTTAATGAACTTTCTAGGGACAGCACAGATAGGTTTCTCTTGAACTGGAGATATATTATCAAGAACATTGCCAAATGCATTGCCAAGATCATACACAGACAGACACACTATCTAAATTCACCTAAGTATATTTCCACGAATTTGCTGAAAACTCCAAAGAATTGCCTCAAGTTTCACAGGAACTATCAAGGGATGCCACATGATAAGGAAACCAGAAAGAATGTCAACACTAATCAAGAACTTTCTTCGGCTTGAAAAGAAGCTGTTGTATAATTCAGACCAATAACCACAAGCATAGCAATCAAGACATTAGAATATCCATATACATTATATACAAAGTCCTTTTAAATGAGTGGCATGGGATTCAAGTCATTTGAAAATAATAAAAAGAAAGATTGTACTGAAAATGAAATCATTACCTATCTCTTTTTTCTCCACAAAAGAGCAAAATCAAATGGTCATAGCAATGGAAATGAAACCCTTTTCTCGGTCTTTCTCCAAAAAGAACAAACGGAAAGAAAAGGAAGGAATCAACAAGCTATTCAAAACCCACTTTCTTCACACCGCAAGAAGTTAAAAAAAGAAGAAACAAAGTGGGTTGATTTCTCTTTCATGAAAAAGTGAAAAGGGAAGTTTTATAGAATGCTTTTTTTTATTCTCCCCAAGTTCCAAAAAGCCAAGAATAACTGAGTTTGATGTTAATGTTGTGTATACTTCTCTTTCTCCCTTTCATTTTTGTTATGTCATTCTTATGTCCATTCACTATCCACAAAAGCCATTAGCACCTACTCAATACAAACAAACTAAAAGAAGACATTCAAACACATGTGAGTCCTTGCAAATTATAGAACACTCATCTCATGAAAAAAAAGCCTTAAAAAGCAAGAAAGAGAGTGATTAAAAGTCCAGACTGAGTCTCCTGAATGAACTGGACGTCTGGACCCATAATAAGTTACCATGCACAGACCAAGTCTGAGAAAGAAAGGAAAAGAGGAAAAAGAAAAAAGAAAAACAGGTAACAGGAGCAGCACTCATTTCTATTGCAGGCTTTAAAGGGCCCATGCATGAAATAACACACACTCTCTGTCTCTCCTCTGTGATATATTTTGTATTGTTGTTTTGTTTATTTGTTGTTTGTATTTTATTTGAATCTATTATCGTATATTATACATTCATTCGCTGTTTATCTTTTTTATTATCGAATGCTCGATTTTAAAACCATACCAACATAAGACGTGAATAAAATTATTATCGCTAAAAAAAAAAAAAAAAAGAAACTGGAGATTGAGATGAGCCACGTAGCCTTTGTAGTGCCCTTTCCTTCCTCTTAATATCACTAGCTATCTCATTATCTGTTATTTCTTGCTTGTCTGAGACTTGAAATCATCATCATTCATCATCACAAAATCAAAATATCTGGATTCTTTTTCTGTTCAAACTCCTGTTCATGGCAGGTCCTTTATTGATTTTATTTTTTCTTATAAGTAACATATTTATTTTACTACATAAAAGTTGTTTGGTTTTTCTTCCATTTTTGTCATGAAACCAAACAGACCTCATTGACTGATGAAACTTGTAGAGGGTAACATAGTTATTACACTTTCTCTTTGGCATCTCATTGCCAACCAAACTAAAGTAAGGAAAAAAACCCAAGTGGGAAAATAAAGGTGGAAAGACAGAGAGAGAGTGTAATTATTATGTATGTAATGTGTTATATATGTATTTATGTGTGTGTGTTCGTGACTTTGCAAGAAAAAAGCAGTGTACTTTCTTTGAGTGATCAGAAGATGATGCAAGCAAAAGCCAAGATCTCTGTGGAGAAGATATCTTTGACGGATTTACTGGAGCAATTACATGCCTTTGTACTTGTTTTGTCATTGCATGGCCATGGCATCATCATACATGGGGTGCATTGAAATGTGTAATTTTTCTTTTCTCTCCTCTTTAATTTATTCATACGAGGGCCAAGGGTGTTGGGTTTTTGGATACAGCTAAAAGACCATTAATTTTAAAGTCTTTCAAAAACTATAAAGAGTTTACTAGAAATCCCAATATCAATTCCAAAACAACATATATTATCAATATAACCAGCTTAATACAGCATAATGAGCTATATGAGTGATTTAGACATTTTAACTCATTCGAAATAAACAATTAATGATTAGCTTTCTTAATATCCCAGCGATTGCTTGGATTGAGGTTGGACAATCTTAGCAAATATATTCTTGTTCGACTGATGTTAAACTTTATGGCCGATTAAATTGATTTGAATTGATTGATCGAGTTAGTTTTTTATTATTTACAATGTTGCTAATAACAGGATTAGATTGAAGAGGAAACAAACAATCAATATCGACAACACCACTACTAACTTGAACTACCATTGTATCAATGCACACCAAATCAAATTGAGTAGGAGTTACCACGACTAAACAAACCTAATCTTATTATGATATCACAAACTAAACCTGTATAGTATGAACCAAAGCGATTCTTAAGAAATCAAATCGATAGGATCTCTATCAAATTGAACCTAAGCTTCTCAATCCAAGAACGAATTGGATTCAATTGATTAAGATGGGCCTCATGTTGGCTAGATCTAATTTCCTTCAGATCTTTTATTCTCTTAATCAAGTCTCAGTTTCTAAAAACATCTTTATTAGTCAATTCTAACTTTAAAATCATAATTAAATCAATAGAACATTAACTTTAATTAACTCCAAATCAATAATCAATTCTAAATGATCTAATATAAAATTATAAGTCCATTAGTTATTTGAGATTTATCATGTCTCTTGTCCCTTTACATGAGATCCTCTGTGTTTCTGTTACAATGACAATGCCATAATTAGGTATAGGAAAGATAAAGAACCTAGTTGTGCTTGACAAGACATCAAATGCTTTGAAAGTTATCTCCATGATAAAGAACCAAAATACGAATCATTTACATGTAGACCCATCTCTCCATGTCGATATGTCGTATCAATTTCATATCACAAACTTGATCCTTTTGCTTCAATTAACATGATAGTTTAGATTTTGCTTGATCTTATCATTGCATGGGCTTTTTAAATCACTTATATTTGACCAATTGGCATGTACATTACCTCTTGAAATGAAGAAAGAATTTCATTTAACTTATAGCTATTTTTTCGACCATTTTTGGCTTATACCTATTGGTTTGATAGAAACTTGTACAAAAAACATGTTATTGGCATCAAAGCATCATGATACATGTACAAAGTGCACAATATTTTTATCTAAAGATTAATCACATAAGTTTACGTAAGGAGGAAAATGTGACGTTTACATGTAGTATTATCTAGTACATCGATCGTCTCTAACTAATCACCAACTTAAGTTTTCCTTTATATGACTTCCCAAAACCAATCCCTCCATCAATGGCTATGACCTTTTAATTAACATGCATAATCTTGTGCCCATGTTCCTTTTCAGTATTTTGCTTTATCATGGACAGTTATGAGATTAATATAATATTAGTAGACCTTCATGGATGATCTATTAAACCTAAGTCTCAAAATCATAAACAGTCTTACAAAACTTTATTGTAAATTAGTATTAGGGGGGCAGAAAAAAAACACATGTTATATAATAATGTTTTTATAAATCGAATTATTATCAACTCCATGGCTGATATCTTGCCATTATGTACATGCATCAACATAAAAACCTAATCATAATCTCATGCCTTTTCAGGCATGTAAAGTAGGCTTAGATATTACAAGATCTCTAAATCGAACTGATTTGAGAAGTAATTGAATGGTTTGTGAGGAGTATCTAAATGGTTAAGTATTTTGTTTGGCTTACTAAATCGCTTTAACATGTTTAATGAATAGCATTAGAGTTTTTTATACAAAAATTTGAGGAGATAGAGAAGATATTAGATGTGTATTTTTAGTTAATCATAAGAGGTTTTAGATATTGAAAATTATGGCCTAATAATAATAAAATGTTTGTAACTTTTTTTTTTGTGATATTTTGTAGTCTTTTTAAAATTGAACGAAATCTACCCTTGTCTTTAAAAAAACAAAAAAGAAAGTACTTGGAACGATATATTAAAAATATATAACAAGATAAAAGAAGAAGAAGAAGAAGAAGAAGAAGAAGAAAAGCTTATGACTTAATATTAACTTGCTCTTTTTCCAATAAGCTAAATCAAAATAAATGGGATTTTAATGTTCCATATTATTCTATTATAATTAAAACTAAGATTTGATCAGGATAATCCTTTGTATAATTTGATTTAGTTCGGCTGTCTCTTTATTCAAGAAATAAACATTATATTCCACCTATTGACAATAGTTTCTTGCTACTTGGGCTTAGAAGGCGTAAGCTAACTATGATGCTGGGGTAGCTATGAGTACTCAGTCCACCCTTCTTAATCCAGATAGAGAGCCCTAAAAATCCATCTTTCTTTCCTAGCCTTGGTTTTCATGCCCTTGTTCGGGCAAGCCCCAAGCAAGAGGAATAGGGGGAAGTTGCCTTTCCTTTACAAAAAATCATATCCGAAGAGCCAACAAGGTTACAAGATGAGCACTTCTTTTACTCACTATTGACCTTTCTCTCTCCTCTTTAATGATCATAAGACTTACTATTAGCTGGCCTACTATCTAGCTATTGAAGCTAGGGCGATCATCCTCTAAAGATGGGACTGGCTTATTAATCCTCACATCTAACGATTAACAGAAGGGGTACTGTCTCATTAATGTAGGCAATGCCACCCCCTCAAAGGAAGCGCCCATCAATCCTATTGTGACATGTGCTTGAAACTATACTTCCACCTCTAAACCTATAAATACCAGCAAGATCATTGGCTAAGGGGGGGATTGTTCCAACCTTCATTCTAGGGCTTAAGCCCTCGAATTGGAATATTCCATCTTTTGGGAACCCTCTCTTTTCCTATTCCTATTACTTTATTTTTCCTCTCTCTCTCTATGCTGACTTAAGCACTAGAAGGCTCTTATTGGCTTAGCCATAGGGGGATTTATGTAGGTACAGCTCGATCACGGTCTATGAACAAATCAGGGCTAACCCAGGGACATACCCCATCGTGAGAAGAACCATATCACCATTTGGTGCCCTCTGTTTTTGGCATCCAAACATGGTTTGGAGTGCAAACACAAACCCTTACCCTCACTTTAGAGGAACCATAGCAAAAATCCAACTACGTCTTCTTCCAATTTTTGCCTAATTGCATTAGCGAGGCACCACAGCAACAGGTCTTCAAAATCAACACTATCGTACTTACCCAATCTTGAATAGTTCCTATAGCCAACTACTTTAAAACCAATACCACATTGGCAAATTAAATAAACATACCATGCTGCTAATGACATAATCATAGACAATATCACATGCAGGTATAGTCACAACCTTCTACTTCCCTGTAGTCCCACAAAGGAAGAGGTGCCTCGTGCCCTTAAGGAGCTTCATTTCGACATCTGCAGCAATTACGCCAAAATATAAGCTCTTCCATCCTGGTGACTTAGTTTACCGAAAACTCGAGGCTATAAGATCACTCAAAGGGAAGGACATGGAATACCGACAACCTTTGCCCATACCTCATGCAACCCCACAAACAACTTACAAGCACTTATGTACCCCCTTTAAATGGCGTAATGCAAAAACAAATTTCCCTATTTGTCTACATAAGCTACATCGCCTATCCTTAACATGGTTGCAAAAATGCTTACCAAGTAGCTCTTTTCCTTTGTTACAGCCCCTATTACAGCAATTAGCTTGCAGGAAGTATTTGCTTGTGAGCACCTTAAGCTTTGAGCACCTCTTGTAGGACTATGCGCCTAAGCGAGTTTAAGCCTCGAGCACTTCTTATAAGACTATGCGCCTAAGCGAGTTTAAGCCTTAAGTCTTACCTCGAGCACTTCTTATAGGACTATGCGCTTCGAGCACCTATCGTAGGACTAGTAAGATTTTGTACCTGCATGAGTCTAAACCTTGAGCCCTATCTCTAGCACCTTTCATAGGACTATGCACTTAAGCAAGTCCAAGCCTCAAGCACCTTTCATAGGGTTATGCGTTTGAGCAAGTCCAAGCCTTAAGTAATATCTTAAGCACCTCTCATAGGACCATGCGCCTAAACAAGTCCAAGCCTTAACCCCTGCCTCGAGCACCCACTTGCAAGAAGCAATTGACCTTAACAGCCTACACTTACAGCATACAAAAGGAGATACTTTTGAAATAAAAGAGATTCATGAAGGTAAAAAGTAAGCTTTTCATTCACTAAAATTCAGGAGATATAAAATTTGCAAGCCTACACCATCACTAACTCGTACAGTAAACAAGTGTCACCATTGACACCAGTTCAAAAAAGAAAAAAATACAAAAGCATGAAATGGCTAAGGATGCTTAATGCTACCTCTTCCTCCTATGGATACCCTTCCACCAGATATACTAGTAAGCCAAAGTCCTACCTGGATAGGACTTTTCACCTTCCATATTAGCCATGACTGCACCATCCTGATCGGCAATAACAAGGGCTCGCTCGGCTCTTCCTTCTTAGGTGAGTACTTACAATGAGTCCTTGCTTCCGTAAATGCTCTTCTCACATCCTATGAGTACCTCTTCCTTTGCAGTTACCATTTGATCAGGAGGAGTAGGGACTAATTCATCCCTGCGACCAAATGAAAAATGATAAAGAAAAAAATAGGTAAGAAGTAAGAGAAAGGGTAAGAGAAGTACAGAGAGATTTTATTAAACAACTTCAACACTTTACTAATAAGTTAAGAACAAGTTTTGAAGGCCTGTATACCAACCCCCAAGTACATATAGCAGAAAGAGTTAGAGACCATGGAGGCCATCTTTATCTTACTACTGTAAGGAAGATCTTCCCCTCTTTTCTTGCTTTTTGTCTGAACCTCCATTTCCAAGCCCTTTTCCTAGGAAAGATCCTCAAGTCAATACTTATACTAACATCGCGGGATCACTGAACACAGCCTTGCACCAACCCTATCTACCCTCGAGTCGATTCTTACCCCTAAGTGACTCACTCAAATGGCTTCCTACTCTATCTCGATACGATTGAGAGTTAATGATAGAATGTAGTCCCATACTACGGTCCTATCTTGGGCACTTCACTCAGTTTAATTCATTTCCTAACCTAATTTATTTGAGTATTAAAGGTTGAGTATAGCCTTATAGTTCTTAGATCAATTCTCAGATCACTAACCAAGATCCGGTCTTAGATTCTAACTTAATGAAATCCTTTGCAGCTTAAGAAATGGTTAGGCCCAAAGCGGGCTAAGCTACCACCAAAGAGAAGAATAAGAAATAGTAAAACGACATTAGATATTGGAATAAGTAGAAATATAAGGGAAAGAAAAATTTATTCATATGCTCAATGATTGTTACAAGGCTTTAAGGGTTGGCATACCAATCTTAGATACATGCGAGAAGAAAGTAAAAATTATAGGGCTGCATTCTATATTACTACTCAATCCTACATCATGCCAAATGCTCTTAACTTCAACTTATTTTCTTGGACGAAGCTAAGCTCTAAGAGGAACTACTCTCAGTTTCAACTTAAACTTAGCTAGCTACAATGTAACTACATTCCTAAGTTTTGGCGAGTTAAGGGCTACGTCCTCTTAGCATTGGTGGCTCCAAAAGAAGGTCATGACTCACCTAGATCGACTAAGAGCCCACGAAAGTAACCTTAAAGGAATGGGGCCAACTGATCTAACCACTCCATTTAAGTTATCTACGGAATAGACCAGAGGACTTGCGAAAGATAAGGCTTCGCACTATCTTATGAAGCTCCTCTAGGTTGCCATGGTCAAAAAGGCTAGGTGAGGAAAAGAAGCCTCCTCTGCTGCTATAATAATCACCACGATCGCTGCCCCCTATACAAAGACTTAAGAGGTAGCACCTAAAGGCTCTGCCTAAAGCTTCGTGTAAAAGAGCACTTTATGGTGAAGTTATCCCAACTCCTAGCGAACAGTGGGTCTGTTACGCTCCGAAGTCGCAAAGTCGCAACAGTCCCGCCGTGTAAACCATTCTATAATAGTAACTGGCCTCACAGTTCCTACCATAGAGATAATCTACACAAGGCGTCGACGACTCCTCGCTTTGAAGTAAACAGTTCGATTAATAATTATACTACAATTATGATAATTATCACAAAGTTCTATAAAACATAGATAATTATATATAAGTCCACAGAGCTTCCCAGGAAGTTTTACACAACACGACAGTTCACTAGATCACATAATAACTATTAGTCTTTCCTTCCTAATTACATGGTCATTCTAGTCACACATTATATTAAGTAACTTGATCCTCACCCCCCTAGCTTCAAACGGACTAACCTCTGGGTAATTGTAGGGTGGCATAGTACTTGAAGTGTTCACAAATCAGAACCTGCAAAAGGATCTATAAGGGTATGAGCAACTAAAGCCCAGTAAGTTGAATTGGAGACTTATGAATGCATACAAGCACAAACAGGGTTATCAAACAATTATTTTCATGCAATGCAACAATCAAGTGTCATCGCACAACGTAATCCGGTCCATTGTGAAATCAGAGAAATTTCACCCGCTCCAATCCGGGTTGAAGAGTTTCATGTTATGCAGCAGCTCACAACCAAACTCAGGCTTGTGCAATGGAGACCTCGCTCCTCCCGTGACTACCTTCGAACAATTGACTTCACCCCCACCGCGACCTCCTCTCCTATCACTTAGTTCGACTGAGGATGAAGAAGGGACCGTTTTGCAATCCTGCGCTATCCCTTTCGAAGGGGTCGGTATTTGGTTGGAGAGTCCTATGATCTCTTAACGGGTTGCAATGCATGACATTTTCGATTATTAGGGTCGACTAAGATTAAATACCGGTTAGGGTGTTCAACAAGTTCATACCAATTCAATCAATCACAAAATCATTCACAGTACAAATTCCAACACGAATTCAAATACATCAAGCACATGCGCAAACTATTTACAATCACAATCATATACAAGCTTAAGTCTCCGAGTACTACGAAACTAGTACTCTATTACAATAAGTAATAACCCAACTTACTTGAATTTGCTCGATCCTCGATCCTCTAGTTGTGAGCTGATTTGTTTCTGGTTGTCCTATAATACAAATAGGTTCTTTTAGTACTTATATTTTATGGAATATTATTCTAATTCATAATATAACTCATTTTCCTCATGTATACCTATAACGTAGTAATGATTCGTTGTGTTCTATTTCGAGTTTCGGCTCCTAAACTAGATTCTAGTTTTAATTCCTAAGTCGTAATTACGCTCGAATCCCAATGTGATATTAATCACATTATGCTCGGGTATTCAAATATCCTATTAGGTCATAATTTTTGTATTCTAAACTATCTGGTACACGCTAACCCTAATTGAGGTATCGAATTTATTCTCGGTGTGTAAAAATCTTACATTTTGAGAGATTTACTTAAAATTAAATGTCCTTTTAGATTTATTATTTTTCTGATTTCTATTATAATATTATCTAAATAACCTTATTTTTTTTAAATTTATTAATTTACATTTTCACATATTACTAATTTATTATATTACTTACCTAATTGCCCTAATTAACCATACTTAGTACCTAAAGGCTAGGATTAAGGTTCCACTGCAGAGATTAACTTCCCTAAACCTCTAATTAAGATCCAAATCAGTAATTAACATCCTAATCACTTAATTAACCTTAAATCACCCAATTTTACCATCATTTTAGGGCTAAAAATTAACTTAAAAATTTTGAAAATTAATTTTAAAAAAATGGCTTCATAGCACTATTATACATCATATGAGCATCCTACAGAAAAATTTTGAACTCCAAACTACATCCCTAAGCCTATTTATTTTCCGGTTTACTAATGTTCGGTTTTGAACAATTTGTTGGGGACCCTATATTTCCAGATATAATTAAACTAAATAAATATTTTTCCCTAAATCTACATACAATAAAACATCATAATAACAAGTTTCATAATTTTCTGGGCAAAATAAATAATTTTAAAAAATTATACAAAAATTGGGTGAATAAATGACTAACCGGTCCGAAGCTTTTGGGCCGTCCAAACCCGGTCCAATGTTGTCGGCCAGTCCAGGCGGTGGGTCTATTGTAGGGTGGTGGTGGTGGTTCGGTCCTAAGTGGTGGTGAATGGTGGGTTTAGCTTACTTGCCTAATCTGCACAGTTTTCCCTTTTTTATTAATTTATCTGGATTTTCTCTCTATTTTTTCTATGTTTTGATTTTTTTCAGATCTTAGACTGACCAAAGGACTTTTGGAATTTTTTTCCCTATTTATAGACAATTGTAGAATTTAATGCGCATTAATTTGATGGGATTTTACTTCCTAAGTTTTTGGTTTTTAGGTTGTCCAAATTTGATTGGTTAATTTTTCTTTTTCTGATTTGAAGCTGCCACGACCTGATCTTACTTCATCTTATCCTCTTCTGATTTTTTTCAATTTTTTATAATTATTTCATAATTTTCCTTAATTATTTGTTTAGTTTTTTGCCAATTTAGGTAATTACGCGTATTTTTATCTACACGTAAATACATGTGGTGTACACGTGAACATTCCTAATTATTATTTTGGTCATTCTAAAATTTTTAGTATACATATAATCTATCTCTAGTAATTTATTAGTTATTTTATGACACTTTTCGCATTTTCGGTAATTAATACATATTATACTTAAAATTTGAAAATTTTATAGTCTTCTATTTTATTACTTATTTTCTTAAATTCAAGTTTACGGGGTTAGTTTTACTAATATTCCTCTCAATAGTTTCTAATTTGGGTTTGATCGGATCCTTTAACCGATCACCCTAAACCTTAGGTTCTAAGTTCAACCTTACAGTTACTTGGCTTGGCTTGGCTTTAGGGCTTACAGGGTCTACACCAAAGGTCCCCTAAGCATTCAGGCTTCATCAGACATTAAAAGGGGGTAGACCTAGAGGCTAGAGTATGCCCTTCGGTTAGAGCTCGAGGGCTACCCCTCATCACCAAGCAATTCTTTACACCCTTCTATTAGTGCTTACAAGGTTCACAAGTAGGGTGGAGACTTGGTTTAAAGGCTCTTTTACTTAAGATTATCATCTAATTCACTTATGGTATAAGTTATGCAAGTGATTAAGGGGTTATGACAATGGTTTTTAGAATAGAACAAAGAAGATGAAAACAAAGGTAGTAAAAAAAACTGTCCCTATAACCTCCTTTTATAGTAGAAGGAGCTTTAAATGCCCCAAGGCGCACCTTCCCCATGTAATCAATGAAGTACGTATGCATGTGGTACCATCTCCTAAGCATCGCTACTATGCATCAAAAGCAACATCTTAGAAAAGACCAAATATGCCAGAAGTTATGTCAATGGTTGCTTCCAAATGGTTAGTCCAACCGTTCCTTCTAGAAACCCCCACCTCCTTACTCTATTAAGTTGTTACCTCACTTAATCATCTTAGCAACAGATAATACAACTTAACAGTAGCACTTTAATAACTTACTATATTCAGTATGGCTACAATAACAATGTACCACCTGTCATTCTCTTTTCCAGACATTATACTATATTCTTTTTCTTTAATTGTCGCATATACCCTTTTGGGTTATACTGAGTTACTTATTTCTAGCATTGCCCATTTCTATAATTTCTTTATTTCCGTGTTGTCCTAAGGACTTACTATAAATAATTCTTTTTCTTGTAAATTACAACGACCTTTTTCCTCATCAATAATGAATATTCCTCTTATCCTTGTAAGACACCACTCTCCAAGCACATATTTCCCCACTCTTACTTAATCTTACTTGTAGCTCAAGGTTAGTGAGGAGTGAACTTTAGAATTTACTTATGCATATTAAGTAATGACTAAGTCACGTCGTATTTGTCGATGCATCATATTGGATGAGCAGCTTCATGAAAGCTACTATATTTGCCAATCCATCTCTTCTTCTTCAATATCTCGAAGGACCCACTATTTATCTTCCCTTACGATAAGCCCTAATGATTAAATTAGCTCTTATGTATACCATATAATCTTGGTACCAAAACTTGAGATTACTGTCGAGCCTGGTTTTTTACCCTACCGATTCTTTTCATAAAATTAGGTTTTCTCTAAGCCTTACCGGTTTAATACTAGCCCTCGACTAAGGTTTAAAGAAAACTATTTTTCAACTTGAAAAGATTTGGAGTCGCCATCCAATCGGAGTCGGGAAAAAGGGCTAAGTTATAACCAACTAGGTGGATTAGTTATGATTTGGCTATCGGTCTATTGATTTAAAAAATCAAGTTATAAAACGGCTTTTTTGAAAACCGGAGAAGTTGGATTCGGGGGTTAAGACTTTTAAACCCTTGCGGATACCATTAATTTTCTAAAATTAACTTTAATCTTAAAAAATCACCCTTTTTATTTTATGAGACAAAACTCAATTTAATTATTATAACTGGACAAATGAAATAATCTAAACTAAAAAGGGAAAATTTAGTTTTCTTCATTTTTATTGTTGTCCCGTAAGTGCTTACGTATCCGCTATTCGGGATCAGACGTATATAGTTCTTTTTATGAAAACTTTAGTGGATTAAATTGATTTTAATTTTGAAAACATGTCGAATTTACGTTTTTTTTATTCAATTTATCTAAAGAAATTTCTAAAAAAAAAAATGAAAGTTCTAAAGTGAAATTTTATTTATTTATTCTTTTTTTTTTGAAAAATCTAAAAGGGTCCTAATTTGAAAACGGGCGATTTATTTTTTATCTTTTTTAGAAACTAAATTTTTCTAAGTGATAAAACAAATACTTATTCTTATTTTATTTTATTTTTTGTTTATTTATCACTGGTTTATTTATTACTTGTTATATTTTATTTATTTTTATTAAACTAATAAAAAAAATACTTCTTCCTTTTCTTCCGCTTCTTTTCTTCTTTTTCTCTATCCCTTTTTTTTATTGTATTACATTTGATTACATATCACAAAAAAAATAATAAATAAATAAATGAAATTGAACTAACAAAATATATAAAAATGGGGGGAGGGGGGCGGTGGGTGGGAGCGGATTGGATGCTGGATGGGATGCGGGTCAGTTCGAGCTGGAGTAAATCTTGGATTGGGTTGGGTCTTGTGGATCACCAATGACAGCAATAGCGAGGCTTGATTTGGCTTGTTTCGTCCATCAAAATGAGCGGGTGACAATCTTTTTATGAGTATTAGATTCGGAATAGGGGGGAGGGGGGGTTGGTTCAGTACCTTGGTGTTTTGGAGCTATTTAGGTGGTTTTCGGAAGTTTGCCATGGGTGACGGTAGTGGTTCGGCTGTATAGGGTTTGCTAGGTATGATTGGTCGGTTGGGTTAGGTTTTTCGAAGTGTAGGGAGTTTGATTGTAGGTTTAGTTTCGATCGAAGGTAGCTAAGGATGGTGGTTCGAGGAGAGAGAGAAGCAACTGTTAGGTTTCAGTGGTGGTTACTTGGTAGTACAGCCGGGAGTCACAGCGGATATAGAGAGTAGTCGCATTTGGGAGCTGATGGAGTGGGGGTCATGGCTGTGGTGGTGGTTGGGCTCAAGCTTGGCTAGAGAGGGGAACCCGAAGAGAGAGAGATTAGTAGAGAGAGAAAGAGAATGGCGAGAGAGAGAGAAAGCTTGGGAGTTGAATCTAAAGCTCGAGAATGGTTCTCTATCTTCCATGATCACCCTCGACACCCTTTATATACTCAAGATTAACCCAGAAACATGGAAAGTTCAAATCAAAGTTTAATGAGAAAAACCGAATTTCAAGTTTTTTCTAACTTTTTGGAGCTCGGTTTGATTGAGTAAATGCATGAATCTGGATGCATTCTTGATCGCTATTGACACTAAGCCATATCTAGTTTGCAATTTCGCTGTTGATTTGGCGAAATTGCAATAAGAAAGGGCCCAAAAATCATGCTAAAGTGGGCGGTCCGAAGAGAAAAGTGCTGGAAATCTAGGGAAAATAAATGAACGAGGGGGAAAGAGAAGGGAAAGAGAGGAAAAGGAGCTGACGTGGCACTACGTCAGTCGTACTAGCTAAACCCGGCGTGCCACGTCACGTAGATGCCACGTGGCACTACGTCAGTAAGGCTATCAAATAGGAGGATGCCACATTTGGATACATGACATCATTAGATCCCGACACGTGATAGTTCCTGATATGATTGAAAAAATAAGAAAAACAACCTCCCTACCTTTGCTAAGTTTTAAACCCAAGACCTCATGCTTAATACTATTACTATATCCATATGCTTAACCGTTAGGCTATTGGTTTGTGCCTTGTTTATATGTACAATTAAATTACACATATGGACTTATTCAGCCTGGGCTAAATTTAAATCTAAACCTAGGTTCAATGACCTAACTCCTAAACCTAAGTTCAATGACCTAACTCCTAAACCTAGATTAAAATTAAGAATCTATTCTGATGAAATGTTATTTTCTAAAACCTTTTATTTTCTTCAATTTTTATAACTTTTCAAAATTTCTTATTTTTTGTATTATTATTATTATTATTTTAAATTTCTTATTTTTTGTGCTTTTTCCTATTTTCTTATTTTTTATATTTTTCTAAAATTCCTATTTTTTCTAATTTTTTTCATTTTTCTTTTATTTATTTATTTTTAGCTTTCTTTAATTTTCTATTTTTTGAACTTTTCCTAATTTAGGACTCTATAATCTAATTTGAAAAATAAAAAGGGGTGGTAGGGGCAAAAATTGGGTGTCTACCATTACGATTGATGGTTAAGTGTTGTGGTGATTGATTCTTGCAATAGTTGTATCTTTTGTTGTATTCTGTTTCTCTATTGAAAAATAGAGTAAGTGTTAAGATACAATGTGATATTATATTTAGTAGATTTGTGTAGAGTCTTTTGTTGGATTGTGAACTTGTTGAGAGAATGTTGAATCCTAGTGTGCAAGGAGCAATAGGGGATATTGAAAGTGATGTTATGGGATGAGGTTGTGTTGAGCAACAAACCCGTCGAATGCACTAATTGTGGCTAACTTAGCTGTATTTATGCAATGGTTGGTGGAAGCCCATCTTCAAGAAGGAAATGTTGAACAAAGGTAAGGTACATGAAATAGGTTAAGAGGGAAAGGTATGGAAATCTAAGCTCTTAGTGTCATGAATGCACTACAAGTGTGGCTTATTTAAGCTGAAAGACTTGCATGAGAAAGACTTGAGTTAGGAGAAGTTGAGGATATGGAAGATGTAGGAGATAAAGATGAGCAGTTCCTTAAATATGACGAACATGAACTCCGAGCTCCTAAAGCGATTGAGCACATTGAGGTGCAAGTTCCTAGCTTCTCTGGATCTAGTTGTGCTGATGAGTAAAGAAGAGAATGTTGAGAAGATTTTTTATTTCTATGATTATAAAGACTCAGTGCATATCTGTGTAGTGACCTTAGAGTTTTTTAGAAATGTGATAATGTGGTGGAAAAAATTGCAAATCATGCGTCAATGAGCTCGATGAGAAATACAAACTTGGAATTAGATGAAGCGAGTTCTAAGGAGTAGATTTGTTCCAAAATACTCTGTGTCACGCCCTGATCAGGAAGAGTCATAACAGCCTCTCCGTATAAACTAACCTAAGATAGAAATTGACCTTACAATTACTATCATAGATATAGTTTACATAAGGCGTATACAACTCAACTAGCTTAAAACGTTTGTTCTGACACTTGTTGATAACCAAACTTGTGGTAGAGCTTTACAAATACCTGTTTTATATAACCTGTTGTCTAATACCACAACAGTATTTATACAAACATTTTACGTCCAAAGGTAAAGTTTATAATCAAAGTTTATTAAAAACCACAGGTTTTGTAGTTTATATATAATAAGTTAGGAAACTAGTGGACTCCCAAGGAATTCCCAATTAATTTCCTCAAAAACTCAAAAACAAAGTCAAAAGCCTAGGTTCAGTTGATTCCTCAATCTTCACTTTCCCAAACAGAAGCACACTAACCTAGGAATGGTAGTATTTGAACATCCTGACCTCACTCAATACCTGCAAAAGAGTCTATAAATATGTGAGCACAACTATCTCAGTAAGTGAGACGGAGTCAAAAGAGTACTGTACAAACACAAATAAGGTTAATATTTATGATAAAATGCAATGCAATCAATCAAATGAAACATCGTACAATGTTATCCAATCTACTGTGAGGTTAGAGAAATTACATTCGGTCTAACCCGAAGTAAGGAGTTTCACTGTGACTCAAGTCAGACCAAACTCGAGCTTGTGCAATGGGGAACACCTTCCTTCCGTGATTACCTTCGAACTACGACCCTCAACCTTGTCGCAACCTTATTGCCTGTCACTTAGTTCGACTAAGGATGGGGAAATGATCATTTCAGCTATCCTCATTGAAGGAAGTCGGTATTTAGCCTAATACTTTTAATCGTTTCCCCTAATGGGCATTATGCATGTCCAATTTCATTTTAATCGAATAAATATTAGTTTTAATTAGGGGTAGCTAACAAGTTCATACAATACAGAATCAATGCAAACAT